>CAMTDV010000012.1:73255011-73990976 GCA_947069175.1 Scalesia atractyloides
ATGAGATTTATATCATATTGGCATGATAGAAGAGGTTGGAATGATGATTATTACATGTCAAATCAATATGAAGGATGGTATGATAGAAGTGAGTGGTTTCATAACAAAATGTATTTCAATTGTGGATTAATTGGACATGTTGCAATATATTGTGCACATTCAAGGAAGGGACAAGAAAAGTATGTTGATATGAGAAAATGATTTAATTGGATGAATCTCAGAAAGAGAATGTCAGAAAGATCATTGTCTGTTGAGATCGAGAGAAAGATCATTGGATGAATCTCACAAAGAGAATAAAGGTGAAGAAAAGAAAGTAAAACTGTCAAAAGGACAAAAAGATAAATTGAGGAAGACGAGAAATAAGGTGAGCGAATGTTTGGAGAAGATCTTGTCTATTGATACCTCATTTGATACTAGTTCGAAGAATCTTTTAACTCTGCTAAAAGTTGTGATCAATCTAGTAAAATATGTTCTTTAGATACAAATCAGAAGACTATGGAGAAGAGAGTTATTCATCAAACAATGATGAAACCTATTCATCAAACAGTAGAGAAACTGAAACAAATTTGGAAAGTTAAAGTTTCAAATGGATCTTCTGACCAATCAGAAGTTTCGAGATTGTTTGATGATAAATGGGCTTGTGAATGGACTGTTGTGAAATACGTTGATGAATTTGGTCAACTCAAATCCAACATGGATTGGGTTATAGTTTGAACTAACTTAGATTTTTTATGTGTGCAGGATAACCAAGTTGAGAAGTAAAGTTTATTCTAAAGAATGGTTGTGATTTAAAGAAGTGAAAAGTCAATAGAAAAGGTTTGAGTTTTCACACACAAACAAATTGATAGTCTCGAGTTCACATTCGTAAATCTTGATATCATAGTATCGTGGAAGATTGTTTATGTGTTAAAATTTTGTTTTGTGTTCAAGTTTTAAACAAAAAACATAATTTCAGGGGGGCATGAATTTTGAAAAATCCAAAAACAATAGAATATTTTCAAAATGCAAAAACATTGAAAAATTCTTAAAACAAGTTTACTATGCTAAAAAGAGGAAGTGAAATTATATCAGTGAACTATCAATGCATTCTAAGTTATGTAATGTTTTAAAGTTGAAACACTCTCACAAATTGAAATGTCGGTTGTTTAGCTAACATTAAAAAGTTTTGCAAAAATGATACAAATTAAATAAAAAAGCCTAATTCCTGTGAGAAATACAGTTGATGGCATATTACTCAGTTATGTCCTTCGTGACTGTGTACCTACTCAGTAATAGTTGAATGCTAAAAAGCATAAAAGCCAGTCAATGTGTGGATTTTCAATACTTACTAAAAAAGTCATACTGATCTTGTGTGTTTATTTTGCAAAGATTTCAACTTTTTTGAATTTCTTTTTTTTATTAAGCATTAGCCTTCTCTGCATATTCACAAATTTCGACCTGGAGGTTATTGCCTAAATGTTTGGCTTTATTTTCTTTGGTTTTTCGTTTAAGCCTTGGACTTCCCGTGTGTATATTCACAATATCGAGGGGGTTGTTAGGGCCTGAACAATTTAAACTAGTTTTATTTCTTTGTTTTGCTTAAGCATTAGACTTTCTCTGTGTATCGAAAGATCGACCATATTGTTATTGTTTAAATGTTCTATTTTGTTTTTACACAAATCACATTTGATGAAAGTTTAAATGCATTACTTGGGTTAGTGTATTACACGATGAGAGGTTATGTGTGTGAATTATATTCATTTTAATGATTCCAATTTCCTTCACACAAATTTAGTTTTAAAATGATTTTCACCCAAGAACTAAACTACACGCACAAAATGGCAAGTGTATCCGTCGGGTGGTAATATAGTTTATCGGTAAGAACCAGATATCAATCCATGGACGCGGTGTCTTGATACTAAACTTTTGCTACTTTAAAACCTTTTCCATTGATTGGTTGATTTTTGTTTCTAATTTATCATGCAAAAAAATAAATTTCTATCTAATCTAAGGAAGAACAATATCTATAAGAGGTTGCCTAAACTAAGTATCCACTAATAAACATGTGACAACAAATAGGAAAGATTAGTGGTGATTCAAGCTCTAAATTCAACTAAGTTCCTAATCAAGGCTTCCTCTTAATAAATCTTAGGAAAACTAAAATGAAATAACATTCTAATCACCTAAAATTTATTCTTTTAAGTTCACTTGCTAAGTTGATGTAATCTTTAATGATGAGTTATTTGTTTGTCAAAACTCCTAACTTACAAGTTTGGGAAAACTACCATGAACAACATACTAATCACCCTAACTTGGTTTTAAGTAAGTGACATCTTCATCATGTTCTTGTTAAGAACCACAAGCATGGTCATGCTAGACAACAATCTTGGCCTAAATCATCATACCAACATAAAACAAACTATAGAATTAATATAAACATTCTTTTGATCTTTCCAAATCTAAATCAAGAATCCATACACATGTTCAAATCACCATTCTAATCATGTTAGCAATTACCATTCCTAGTTTCATGCTATGAATCATACTAACAAGTTAACAAGATTTAACAATCATAATCTCTACATGCGCTTTCCAACACAACATGTAAATACTTATGATCAAACCTTCAAGAACAAGGACTTTAAACATGAACATGAACTCCAAGGACAAGACTAAACATCACTATGAAGATTAACAAAAGCAATCACCACGTCTACTTCCATGTTATCACATATTCATTAGCTTCAACAAAGTTTAAAACAACACAAATATTTAGCCCATAAGGCTCATAACTACCAAATCAAGTGCAAGAATATTTATATTGTTCATAAGTAACAAGTAAGCTAACCAATATTTAAAGACAAGATTAAATGGTAAATGAGTGGATCTTCAAATGACTTAATCTTCTTCAAGGCTCCTTCTTGGCTCCAACAAGCTTCCAAGACCAGATTCTTGAGAGAAAACTTCACAAAATGCTTCAATTCCCTTCCAAATGAGCTTGACACTCATATTTAAGCTACTGGCTGGTTGGCACGACCATGCCACCTTTTGGCACGGTCGTGCTTGGTAAGTGTCAGAGGCGCTTCTTCGTCTGTCGATCTTGTTTGCTACCATTTTCGGAAAGATCCCGCTCAAACTTCCCGAGGTGGCACGACCATGCCAAAAGATGGCACGGTCGTGCGTGTCGATGACGTATCCGACGATGACTGTTGCGACCTCGGGAATGAACTGATAAGAGATTGACTTGGTTAAGCACGGTCGTGCTGGGGGATGGCACGGTGTACCAGTCTTGGATTTTCCTGGTTTGCGCTAACAGATGAGAGTTCCGGTTGTTTATGGCTTAGCACATGTCGTGCCAAGTGTTTGCACGGTCGTGCGTTTATCCTGGCAGTTTGCTGGAAAGTTCCATTTTTGCTCCATTTTGCTCCAAAAGCCTCCGTTTCAACACCGGGCTGCAGCCCAGACCTGTATTTTCACAAACAACTCAAATGAGTACCAAAATCAATGAAAACACAACAAGTTCTCGCATAAACGGAGTATATTTGACGTTTTAAAGATGTATAAATTCTTATACATCAAGAGGATAGGTTGAGACTTTGGGGCCCATAGGAACTCAGTGCACTAAATACATCTTAGCGTGTTAGTAAGCATTGCAAAGTACATTTTATTGAGTTTAAGTAAAGAAAAATACTGGCAATCGACATGAACTATGGAAACTTAGTGTTTTCCAGAGCAACAATGTAACTAATTCGTCTCAAAAACTGATATGACCATTTTACACGTTTTCTCACAAAAAGATTATCTGTAAATATTTCATTTAAGTATGATTTACTTTTATATATTTAGAATCCAAAAATATTTTCTATCAAAATCTTTAAAATTATCTAATAATGTTGAACTGAAACAACGAGATTGTATAGAAATTGTTTGTTGTGTTAAATGAGAGATAAATTTCATGTTGAATCTAAGAGTGTGTGTAGTGTGTGTTTTTAAGGTAAAACAGTTAATCAAATTGAAAATTCAATCAAAAGTGATAAGCAAACACAACAATCTAACACTACTGGATTTGGGAATTATTACACAAATTTATTTGATTGAATTCATCATGATGTAATACAATCACAAGGTACATACAGTACTCCCCTCGCCAGGTGAACACTCTCTCACATAGTATTTATGCCCTTGGCTCTAAGTGTTAACTATTACAATGAACAAACTAAAGTATATATATATAATATAGGAAGAATGAACTAATGGTAACGTTATCATGAAAGTGACCCTTAACAGATTTATTAAATGATATAAATGCCAGCAGTTGCAAAACTATTGGATAGTTTCACTGTTGCATTAAACAGGTGCTCCTTTTGTAAGTTTAGTATGAACTACTGGATTTCAAAAAACTGTTGGTTGGGAACCAGCACTTCAAGAAATTCAAAGTCTTTGACTTGTTGACTTGGTCTTCTAGTCTTCAACCTTTAACTATGGTTGACTTTAATTGTTGACTTGTGCACCAGCACTTTGACAATTAGCACTTGTTCTTCTAAACTATGATTCTTTGAAGGCAGTAGTTTGATGCAACATAGTTGGGGCAGCTGTTTTGAGAAGCCTTCAAGGGGAGAGAAACTGTTGGACTTGTGAATATACTTTAACTGATTTCATCAGGGAGGGAAGATGGTTCCCTTGGGTTTTGGCTTTCATCATCAAACAGATCTTATATAACCCAACATATCAAAAGATGTCAAAGTCAAATCTACAAAGAGACATAAGCTTTTAACGTCAAATCATTAAAGATTAAAAAATTAGAGAGATTGCGAGAGGATCATTCTGTCACACCCTGGTCGTAGCGGAAGCGAAAACGTGTGACTATGAGGTAATCATTGCATCTAATCATGTAAACAACTGTAAATCAACAACAATGCCATGCTTATAATAACTTACAACCAATGTTTATAAGTTTCCAATAGTGAAATCATGGGTTTCCAAATAATTTCACATTGTCATCAAAAATATGGTTTGAAATACATTACATCATAATGAAAGATTGTTTTCATCGTAAATGCATGTCGAGGTTTTGACTCCTATATACCCGTACGAGGTTGGGATATAAGAGACAAATCCTCCAAAGTTGGCATTCGTTGTCATATCATTCCCATATCCCGAAGTGTATCACCAGCTCAACTCCTGTGTCATGAAATACATGTAATTTTAAAAAGTCAACATAAATTTGGCAAGTTCATGTAGTTAATGTTTTCCTATAAAAATGTCATGCTTGAAATCCAGTAATGAAATCTGAGTATGTTATTAGCATCATGGCGTTCTGGGGATCTATCAGTGTGTCGCGAGCACCCTAACTTATATGTGCCATAAGTAAGTAACCAACCCGAGACAACACTGACATCATTGGGATCACAAAAGCACTCCTTACCGGTTATCATACCAGGAGTGGAGCGTGTCTCAAACTCGATAGACCTTTTGCACCTTGGTCGCTACGTGATTAATGGTTACTATTGTCATCATCCTACTTATGCACATATAATCATGTTATCAACTGAACCTATCACTAACATACTATTTGTTATGACATGTATTTCACCTCGATAGTTTATAAAACAAAACTTTGAAATCAATGAAAGGAGGGACATGAACTCACAGCTTTGCGTCCGTATGTCGTACTTATCAAAGTTCGGTGTCCGTACATGTGTGTAACCTACATGTGTATTCAGTTTATTAGACACCTAGGCCTCAATGGACCTTGTACTCGTTGTTCGTCTTGAATTCTTGTTATATATTTCTTTGTTATGCTAGAACAACTTTTAATGTTATCGTAGTGTTGGTAGTTTGCTTGTTTGATTAATATTGTTATATATATTTCTCAAGAATATATATATATAGTGTGTGTGAACTGGGCCTTGCCCTACACATGTCCTCGTGCCTTGCACGCGTGTCATTGGGCCTAGCCCATGTAGTTTATATCTTTGGGCTTTGTCCATATATCTTATGCAATTGGGCCTTGCCCATGTCTTTTATAAATTGGGCCTAGCCCAGTTTCATTTTGATGAGCTCATTATTTTATAAGTTTTATACTTATAATTTTACTAAGTATTGAGTGTAAGTATACATTTTATACTTCTAATAAACCACCTAGTAATTTCTTTTATACATTAACTTTCCGGATTTTGATTTCGATAACATATATATATGTTAAACGTCTAAATATATGTTTTGACTTGTCGTCAACGCTGTTTATCAAGTGCTTGTTTTCGTAGAAAATCGTCCGTGTTCGTAATGACCTTTCGTGTCGACGAGTCACCCGTTGGTCGTCGACGCGACGGTGTAATCGTGAACGTTCGCCTATCGTTTGCATTGCTTCGTTTGTCCGATTATTTTTTAGACGCATTGCAAGAATATATTTGTTACGTCACCAACTCTTAGTATTATTTTCAAGTGTTTGTATTTTTGTATATGATTGGGTATTTTATTGTGAATACCCTAAGCTTCTAAATACATACACATATAATACACATACGTATTCATACATAATCCTTGGTGACAAATGTGTAAACATATTTTTATTTCCCAAGTAAGTATATATATATATATATAAAGTATCTATTTTTACTTGTAAATATATATATATATATATATAACTTTGTTGAACACTTGGGTATTTAGGTTTAACCCTTGTCATTAGAACCTACTTAATGACGATTTAAGTTACTAATCACGTTTAGTCCCACTAATCACCCCATTAATCATGTATTATCGCGATTAGATTTTTAGAAAATTTCGCCATAGTTTCCCTAAACTATGGTGTTTTCCATGTTTTAAAAACGTATTTAAACCTGTTTAAGCTCATAATCAATATCAACAATCCATCACATATCTTCCTAATATTTATTTTACAACATTAATACATCATCATTTATGACTTTTTAGTGTTAATAAATTAAGATGGTTTTCAATATTTATTAACACTTTCAAATCACTACTTTTGTCATGTCATTTAATCAAGTTCATACCTTTAACCTCTTGATTACTACACATTTTTAAGATTATTATATCTTAAATAATAATGTTTATTCCTTATAAAAATCATTCATGAGTGATAAAATTATCTTTAAGTTGTAGTAATCTTCATGGATGATGTAGTTGATGATCTTGTTTAGATTTAAACCTTATCATGTTTAAATCTTTATTTTCATACTTGATCATACAAGATCATCTAACTTTTATACCATACTTTAACATAAATAACATCAACATGCTAACTAGCTACCATATAAGCACATAATCAACACAAAATAAACAATATTTAGTGTTATTATTATGGTGTGAGTTAGGGTTTTTTGTAACATTTGTATAAATCGGGTCTCCAAAACCCGCTTCGTTTTGCAATCAAATACCAAGTTGCGAAATTTCATTAAGTATTTATGAGTATTTTGAGTTTAAACGTTACATAATTAATATATAAACTAAACTATAAAAATTATATTTGATAAAAAGTTAAAATAAAATAAATAAAAAATAGTTGGAGCTGACCGGACTCGAACCCGGGTCAACTGCCTCCAATGACTTATCTTTCCGTCTCCAAACCACTCCGCCACAAATTGTTTTCTGTTAGTATTATGAAACAATTAAATTTTATACGCAAACTCGGATTAACGGTTACTGATATCTGTATAACGGAAATCGGTGAGCCAAATCGCCAAATCAGTTTTCGTTCGTTTAATTAACTTATAACCGACGCATATCGGTTTCTAATTAAAGTTCAGATTGAATGAACTTCAAGTTTTGGGTTTTGAAACCGAAAAACATTCAAGCTTCAAATAATTCTGATTCCAATCATTTATACGATTCAGAACTGTCGCAAATACACTCCAAACCCTTTTCGTCGCGTTTTCAAGTCTTTTGAGCTCAAGAAAATTGTCGCCGGAATCCTCTGCAACTCTCGCCGGAAAACCGTGTCCAACTCAAACCAGTAAGATTCTACTCTCTTGCTGTTTCAATCTATTGTTAGGACACTACTAACATTATTCCGTCACTCAAAGTCAGTCACAGAAGACTTTGCTGGATTTCTGGTTTCGCCGGAGAAATTCTGGAATTTGCCGGAATCACGCTAGTTGACGGTAAACACATTCAATCGTGTAAATGATCCATGTACTCTGTTTCAATTTCAAATTTAATTCTTTAATTCTGTTGATTAGCCCCTCTCAGCCGAAGTTTCAATAACAGAGTTGTCTGTTCTCGCCGGACTTCCTGAAGAAGACGACCTGTCCGGTATTTCTTTTACCCAAACTGTTCGGTTTGTTCATTCAAACTAGTAATCATGTTATTTAAGAAGTATAACCCGGAACCAGTGATCTGTGTAAAACCGGTAATTATAGTGAAGAAGACGAACATAACAACGGGTTAAGAATAAATAAAATTCGGATAGTTAACGGGTTAGACACACAGTCCAGCGGTGGACTGTGTGCAAAGTTTATATACGAGTCCCGAGTTCGATCCTTGCTACACACACGCTGCGTAATAACATTCCTTTTTATTCATAAAACTAACCGGGTTAGATTGAGTAGTTGTTAAGTACAATATAATTCAAGAATATAACCGGGTTAGACACACAGTCCAGCGGTGGACTGTGTGCAACACAAACTGCACGTCACGCGATCGAGTCTCGACACAAACACCGGTTCAATGAGAATAAAACGTTTTGTAAAATAAAGGAATTTTCGGTAAATTCGAATAAGTGTATTAATATAATTAAAACTAGATTTCTAACGGGTTAGTCACGTAGCTCAGTTGGTAGAGCTACGTGCGCGTGAACGGAAGGTCACAGGTTCGAATCCCGCTCGGCGCAAGAATTACCGCTGACCGAACCGGTCAACGGTCAACGGTCAACGGTCAAACAGTAAAAAAATATATTTTTTTTTAAATAATTATTTGTTTTATTTAAATTAAAAATCAATTAAAAATACTTAAAAATAACATTTTTAAGGATAGAAAATAGCCATAAACTCACAAAAATATATCTAAAAATCCCATTAAAAATCTTTAATAAAATCCATCCATTTAATATATTTTTTTTCCTATTATTATTTAGGTCAGTGATTCCTCGTTAACTCGTTTCGTCTAAATCGTGCGCATCTCACCAATTCAAATCCAACGCACCCAATGTGAGTGAACCCTTCAAATTCCCCGTTTTAATCACATTTTTGGGGTGTATCATGTGTCTTATTCAGTTTCTTATTATAACTAAGTTATTGTGCATTTATATCATATCATGACATGTGTGTTAGTTGTTGCTGTTCAGTAGTTAGGATTGTTTGCAAGTTATTATTTCAGTACATGCAATTGCTGAGGCCGTAGCTCCCCATCCCTCGAGGTTGAGTTTGATCCCCATTTTATTATGCGGTTGATCAGGGCGTGCCCGCACGATCGGCTCCGTTTGATTGAGCCTTGATCGGTCATTTATTTTCATTTCAATACATGCAATACGCTCGGCTCCGTTTGATTGAGCCTTGAGTGCACAGTTCAATTTACATTTCAAGTTCATGCAATACGCTCGGCTCCGTTTGATTGAGCCTTGAGCACACAGTTCAATTTACATTTTCAGTTCATGCAATACGATCGGCCCCGTTTGATTGAGCCTTGATCTCACAGTTCATTTATGTTAATTATCATATGATGTTGGTATGTTCATGTATGTAATCGATTGTTAATGTATGTTAAAATTGTAACCGATGTTGCCATTGCTTGACTTCATGCATATGCTCTTTTATGATTATGCACAATATTTTATTGATAAACTAACCAGAAAATCATTATTAAATGTTTATCTATAAGGTTCACTCGCCAACTTATGTTGACCCAAAAACCTCCCATTTTACACATGATACAGGTGAACCAGCAGCAGCTAGGAACACGTAGGACCTGGATTAGAAGAAATAAAATGATTTAGTGTTTGGATTATTATGTTTGGTTATTTTCCTTTGTAATGAATGAACATGTTTGAAGGTTTGAGAAATGTAACTTTGACTTCATTTAATTATGAAACATAATAGTAAATGTCATGTGCTTTGGTGATAACCCAATTATGCCCGACTCTTATTTCCGCTGCGGGTCGGGGTGTGACAGATTGGTATCAGAGCCATGACTATAGGGATATAGGATAGGTTATTAGACCCTTAGAGCCTATACTATAGTCGATTAGAAACTTATAAGAATTTTGTGTGTTATATGCCAAATTCCATGATGTTTATATGTTTATGTTAAAATGTTACATTTGATATTGTTCAAGCATGTTCATAAGTGTGTATTATCAAATAATGCTTATCATGAAATCGTATGATCATAACATATCACATCCATGCAAGCACACACCACATCATGATTGATTTTACAACGATTTTCGTGTTTTCAAATCTCATCAAAGTGAGTTCTCATGACGGGCATGTAGTAACTGGAAGGGTACTAGTACCGGTAGTCGGAACGTCCTGTCTAGGCTGGCATTCGTATAAATCCAAAATAAAGGACCAGTTTGCCTACCTGGGGACCAACGATGAGAGTACGAAATACCTATTAGGCCAAAGCATGCTATACCAAACGTCGTGAGAGCTAATCCCACTTTGAGTTGTCATTGTGTCTACACCTGGACACGTTCCGACCAAACATCTCATGAACATATTTTGTGGTTAGCATTCGGGGGATGCGAGTGTTAAATTGCCAATACTAATGTGAATCCTACCAAACCAATAGCCATGGGGGCCCACATGACTATATAGGTGAAGGTATGGGGGACATTTGAGGCCCAACATGAGCGAACCCAAGACATCCTTCGGATGTAGTTGCATTATTGATATTTATGTTATTTTCATTTTTTTAAGACACATGACACCTAAAAGATACCATAAACTCACAATCTTCTCATTTTATGATCCTGTAGATGTCGTATAGATCGCATCGAAGGAGTAGGAAATCGGAAAAGTCTCAGGAACGATTGGCCACCCATATCGCCAACCAAATGGCCACGATATTACCTGACATTGTAGTACAAGTACAACAAGCTCTTGCTGCAAATCCTACTAACCCTCCTCAACAACAGGACCAGATCATCAACGACCCTCCTACCAGCAAATGCACCTACAAACATTTTAAGTCTTGCGATCCCCCAAAATTCGAAGGGACTGAGGGAGTCACTGCTCTCCAGCGTTGGTTCGAGGAGATGGAAAACGTTTTCTTAAACTGCGATTGTCCTGAGGATCGCAAAGTTCGTTATGCCACCGGGAGACTACTTGGGGTAGCTCTCACTTGGTGGAATACCGAGAAAGGAAAGAGGGGAACGGAAGATGCGATGTCCTTAACTTGGGAGGAGTTAAGGGAAATCATGACTAGGCGATTCTGTCCTAGGAGTGAGATTAAGAAATTGGAAGATGAATTTCATGCCCTGAAACAAAAAGATGGTGATCACTCTACTTACAACAAACGGTTCTTGGAGTTGAACCAGATGGTACCAAACTTATTCACTCCAACCTACCGTCTGATCGAACATTACATTCGAGGACTTCCCTCAAAAATCCAGGATTCGGTCCTCAGCGTTTCACCGGTAACACTAGAAGCTGCCATGGAATTGGCGACAGAACTGACAGAAAACCGAATTCGTAATGGGAAGTTCAAGGAGGAAAAGAAGAAAACCCCTGCCGAGGGACAAACCTCAAACCACCACACTCCTTCCTCCAAATTTGCTAACAAGAGGAAGCGTAACAACAGGAACTTTGCAGTCACCCACACCAACACCCCTGTTCCTGCTGCACCCATCACTCAAGCCACTCCTCCACCCGCGCCATACAAAAGACCATACACAGGACCACTACCAAAATGTAACCGTTGTCAGTATCACCACTCCCCTGACTATCCTTGCCAGTACTGTACCAGCTGCGGTCGCGCTGGACACCTTGTACAACAATGCCGCGCACCTCAACGAACAAATCGCCACCAACCTATAACCCAAACCCACCAACAATTTATGGGTCAAGCCCAACAACAACAACCATTTCCACCCACTCAACATTTAGCTCAAACATACTATCAACCCAACTACCCTATGGGCCAACCTATGCGGGCATGTTTCAATTGTGGAGATCCAAGTCATTTCAGGAACTCTTGTCCAAGGCTGGTCAATATTATTCATGCTCAGGCCCAAGCCAACCCAGTGAACCAAGCAAATCAAGCTCCTCCACCTGCTAGAGGAAGGGCTTTCAATATTAACGCAAACCAGGCCAGAGCTGACGGCAATGTGGTCAACGGTACGTTTCTTATAAATGGTAGATATGCCTCTATGTTATTTGATACTGGTGCGGATAGAAGTTTCGTGTCATTAGAGTTTGAACCTATCTTAAGTAAAAATCGAGATAAGCTCGCGGAATCCATAACAGTGGAAGTTGCAGATGGAAAACCAGTTTCGTTAGATTCTATTTTACGCAACTGTACGCTCACCCTAAACGATCACGATTTCTCAGTCGATCTTATTCCTATGAAGCTGGGAAGTTTCGACATCATAGTCGGAATGGATTGGCTTAGTCAGCATAATGCGGAAGTTGTATGTCGTGAGAAATTTATTCGTATTCCTCTTTCAAACGGTCAGACTCTTCGAATTATTGGAGAAACCTCGGCGAAAGGACTCAACTTAATGTCTTGCCTTCAAGCTCAGAAATACCTTCGCAAGAATTATGTCGCGTTTTTAGCTCATATCATCAAGAAGGGGACCGCAGAAAAGAAATTTGAAGATATTCCTGTTGTAAAAGATTTTCCACAAGTTTTTCCTGACGACATTTCAGGACTTCCTCCAATCAGAGATGTCGAGTTTCGTATCGATCTTATACCTGGTGCTACACCAGTGGCAAAAACCCCATATAGGTTAGCCCCCTCTGAAATGCAAGAGCTAGCCAGTCAATTGCAAGAGTTGACTGACAAGGGATTTATACGCCCCAGCTCATCGCCTTGGGGTGCACCTGTACTTTTCGTAAAGAAGAAGGATGGATCTTTTCGCATGTGCATCGATTACAGAGAGCTCAACAAGTTAACTATCAAAAATCGATATCCTTTACCTCGTATAGATGATCTTCTTGACCAGCTACAAGGTGCCAGTTGCTTTTCGAAAATCGACCTTCGATCGGGCTATCATCAGCTTAGGGTGCATGAAGAAGACGTCCCTAAAACTGCTTTTCGAACTCGTTATGGTCACTATGAATTCATGGTTATGCCGTTTGGATTAACCAACGCACCAGCTGTTTTCATGGACCTAATGAATAGAGTCTGCAAACCTTACCTTGATCGATTTGTTATTGTGTTCATCGACGATATTCTTATCTATTCAAAATCTAAAGCTGAGCATGAGCGTCATCTGCGACTTGTTCTTGCACTTCTAGAAAAGGAAAAGCTTTATGCCAAGTTCTCTAAATGTGAATTCTGGTTAAAAGAGGTGCAATTTCTTGGGCATGTAGTCAATGACAAAGGAATACATGTGGACCCATCAAAGATCAAAGCAGTTCAAGAATGGCAAGCTCCACGTACGCCAACTGAAGTAAGGTCTTTTCTTGGACTTGCTGGTTACTATCGTCGATTCATTTCAAACTTCTCTCGCATTGCGGTGCCACTCACGGCTTTAACCCATAAAGGGAAACCATTTGTATGGGGGCCCAAGCAAGAAGAAGCTTTTCAAACCCTCAAGCAAAGACTTTGTGATGCACCAATCCTCACTCTTCCTGAAGGTTGTGATGATTTTGTAGTCTATTGCGACGCGTCAGGGCAAGGATTAGGATGCGTTCTCATGCAAAGAGGAAAAGTCATAGCTTATGCCTCAAGGCAACTCAAGACTCACGAAAAGAACTACACCACTCATGACCTTGAACTTGGAGCCGTTGTATTCGCTCTTAAGATATGGAGACATTATCTTTATGGCACGAAGTGTGAAATATACACTGACCATAAGAGTCTTCAACACATCTTCAATCAGAAAGAGTTAAATATGAGGCAACGGAGATGGGTCGAACTTCTAAATGATTACGACTGTGAAATCAAATACCACCCTGGTAAAGCAAATGTGGTGGCTGATGCACTTAGTCGAAAGGGCTATGCGAACTCTATTCTTCTTCTATGTTCGCAAATTATAACCAATATTAAGGATCAAATTCGAGAAGCTCAACACGTTTCAATAACAGAGGAAGATGTACAAAAAGAGATGTCCTGTGGAGCCGAGCTAAAGCTGGAAACTAAATCTGATGGTATTTTGTATTACCTAGATCGTATATGGATTCCTAACCATATCAATCTTCGTGAAACGCTCATGCATGAAGCCCATAAATCGCGATATTCTATACACCCAGGAGCCGATAAGATGTATCAAGACCTACGGTACACCTATTGGTGGCCTGGAATGAAGAAAGATATTGCCGTTTTTGTTTCCAAGTGTCTCACTTGTTCTAAAGTAAAGGCTGAACACCAAAGACCCTCAGGACTTCTGGTCCAACCAGAAATACCTGTCTGGAAGTGGGAAAATATAACCATGGATTTCATTACCGGGTTACCTCGCACTTCTAGTGGGTATGACACTATATGGGTGATTATAGACCGACTCACAAAATCAGCTCACTTTATTCCTATTCGAGAAGATTTTAAGAACGAAAAGCTTGCTCGTATTTATATCAGCGAAATCGTCAGCCGTCATGGAGTTCCATTAAGTATTATTTCTGATCGTGATGGTCGTTTCACCTCACGGACATGGCAGGCAGTACAATCCGCAATGGGCACTCGACTAGATCTCAGTACCGCCTATCATCCCCAAACTGATGGACAGTCTGAGCGCACCATTCAAACCCTTGAGGATATGCTTAGAGCATGTGTCATAGACTTCAAGGGAAATTGGGACGCCCACCTACCGTTAGTCGAATTTTCGTACAACAACAGTTATCATTCTAGTATCGGCATGGCACCTTTTGAAGCTTTATATGGTCGAAAGTGTCGATCTCCTGTTTGTTGGCACGAAATTGGGGAAGCTCAAATTACTGGTCCGGAATTGATCCAAGAAACAACAGATAAGATTCATCAAATCAGAAACAATCTTCTAGCGGCTCAAAGTCGTCAAAAGAGTTACGCAGATAAACGACGGAAGCCCTTGGAGTTTAGCGTTGGTGATCATGTGCTTTTAAAAGTGTCACCGTGGAAGGGAGTAGTTCGTTTTGGTCAAAAGGGAAAGCTAGCACCACGTTACGTAGGACCTTTCAAAATACTCGAAAGAGTAGGCCCTGTAGCTTACAAGCTTGACCTACCGGAAGAACTCGACAGAATTCATCCCACATTCCACGTGTCGAACTTGAAGAAGTGCCTCGCTGATGAGAATCTTCATATTCCACTGGAGGATATTCAGATTGATGAATCCATGCATTTTATCGAAAGGCCAGTAGAGATTATGGACTATGGAGAAAAGCGTCTACGTCGAAGTCGCATTCCTATTGTTAGGGTACGCTGGGAGTCGAAACGGGGACCTGAGTTTACTTGGGAACGTGAAGACTCAATGCGTGAAAAATACCCTCATCTTTTCCCTACTACATCAACTGTTTGAATTTCGGGACGAAATTCCTAAAAGTAGGGGATACTGTAACATTTGTATAAATCGGGTCTCCAAAACCCGCTTCGTTTTGCAATCAAATACCAAGTTGCGAAATTTCATTAAGTATTTATGAGTATTTTGAGTTTAAACGTTACATAATTAATATATAAACTAAACTATAAAAATTATATTTGATAAAAAGTTAAAATAAAATAAATAAAAAATAGTTGGAGCTGACCGGACTCGAACCCGGGTCAACTGCCTCCAATGACTTATCTTTCCGTCTCCAAACCACTCCGCCACAAATTGTTTTCTGTTAGTATTATGAAACAATTAAATTTTATACGCAAACTCGGATTAACGGTTACTGATATCTGTATAACGGAAATCGGTGAGCCAAATCGCCAAATCAGTTTTCGTTCGTTTAATTAACTTATAACCGACGCATATCGGTTTCTAATTAAAGTTCAGATTGAATGAACTTCAAGTTTTGGGTTTTGAAACCGAAAAACATTCAAGCTTCAAATAATTCTGATTCCAATCATTTATACGATTCAGAACTGTCGCAAATACACTCCAAACCCTTTTCGTCGCGTTTTCAAGTCTTTTGAGCTCAAGAAAATTGTCGCCGGAATCCTCTGCAACTCTCGCCGGAAAACCGTGTCCAACTCAAACCAGTAAGATTCTACTCTCTTGCTGTTTCAATCTATTGTTAGGACACTACTAACATTATTCCGTCACTCAAAGTCAGTCACAGAAGACTTTGCTGGATTTCTGGTTTCGCCGGAGAAATTCTGGAATTTGCCGGAATCACGCTAGTTGACGGTAAACACATTCAATCGTGTAAATGATCCATGTACTCTGTTTCAATTTCAAATTTAATTCTTTAATTCTGTTGATTAGCCCCTCTCAGCCGAAGTTTCAATAACAGAGTTGTCTGTTCTCGCCGGACTTCCTGAAGAAGACGACCTGTCCGGTATTTCTTTTACCCAAACTGTTCGGTTTGTTCATTCAAACTAGTAATCATGTTATTTAAGAAGTATAACCCGGAACCAGTGATCTGTGTAAAACCGGTAATTATAGTGAAGAAGACGAACATAACAACGGGTTAAGAATAAATAAAATTCGGATAGTTAACGGGTTAGACACACAGTCCAGCGGTGGACTGTGTGCAAAGTTTATATACGAGTCCCGAGTTCGATCCTTGCTACACACACGCTGCGTAATAACATTCCTTTTTATTCATAAAACTAACCGGGTTAGATTGAGTAGTTGTTAAGTACAATATAATTCAAGAATATAACCGGGTTAGACACACAGTCCAGCGGTGGACTGTGTGCAACACAAACTGCACGTCACGCGATCGAGTCTCGACACAAACACCGGTTCAATGAGAATAAAACGTTTTGTAAAATAAAGGAATTTTCGGTAAATTCGAATAAGTGTATTAATATAATTAAAACTAGATTTCTAACGGGTTAGTCACGTAGCTCAGTTGGTAGAGCTACGTGCGCGTGAACGGAAGGTCACAGGTTCGAATCCCGCTCGGCGCAAGAATTACCGCTGACCGAACCGGTCAACGGTCAACGGTCAACGGTCAAACAGTAAAAAAATATATTTTTTTTAAATAATTATTTGTTTTATTTAAATTAAAAATCAATTAAAAATACTTAAAAATAACATTTTTAAGGATAGAAAATAGCCATAAACTCACAAAAATATATCTAAAAATCCCATTAAAAATCTTTAATAAAATCCATCCATTTAATATATTTTTTTTCCTATTATTATTTAGGTCAGTGATTCCTCGTTAACTCGTTTCGTCTAAATCGTGCGCATCTCACCAATTCAAATCCAACGCACCCAATGTGAGTGAACCCTTCAAATTCCCCGTTTTAATCACATTTTTGGGGTGTATCATGTGTCTTATTCAGTTTCTTATTATAACTAAGTTATTGTGCATTTATATCATATCATGACATGTGTGTTAGTTGTTGCTGTTCAGTAGTTAGGATTGTTTGCAAGTTATTATTTCAGTACATGCAATTGCTGAGGCCGTAGCTCCCCATCCCTCGAGGTTGAGTTTGATCCCCATTTTATTATGCGGTTGATCAGGGCGTGCCCGCACGATCGGCTCCGTTTGATTGAGCCTTGATCGGTCATTTATTTTCATTTCAATACATGCAATACGCTCGGCTCCGTTTGATTGAGCCTTGAGTGCACAGTTCAATTTACATTTCAAGTTCATGCAATACGCTCGGCTCCGTTTGATTGAGCCTTGAGCACACAGTTCAATTTACATTTTCAGTTCATGCAATACGATCGGCCCCGTTTGATTGAGCCTTGATCTCACAGTTCATTTATGTTAATTATCATATGATGTTGGTATGTTCATGTATGTAATCGATTGTTAATGTATGTTAAAATTGTAACCGATGTTGCCATTGCTTGACTTCATGCATATGCTCTTTTATGATTATGCACAATATTTTATTGATAAACTAACCAGAAAATCATTATTAAATGTTTATCTATAAGGTTCACTCGCCAACTTATGTTGACCCAAAAACCTCCCATTTTACACATGATACAGGTGAACCAGCAGCAGCTAGGAACACGTAGGACCTGGATTAGAAGAAATAAAATGATTTAGTGTTTGGATTATTATGTTTGGTTATTTTCCTTTGTAATGAATGAACATGTTTGAAGGTTTGAGAAATGTAACTTTGACTTCATTTAATTATGAAACATAATAGTAAATGTCATGTGCTTTGGTGATAACCCAATTATGCCCCGACTCTTATTTCCGCTGCGGGTCGGGGTGTGACATTTTTGGTTTATCTTTTCTTCATTTTCAAGATGATCAACTTGTACATTATTAATATAAGCATTTTTATAAGCTAGATTACGGATGAGTATGCCTTACAATGGGTGCACAAGTTCTTGATGATCTTAGAAGAAATATGAAGCTCCAAGGAAGTCTTAATGATCCTCCACCCTTGCTAGTTTCTTGAATGGCCTTAAAAGGGTTTTAAAGTGGATGAAATGTGGTGTTTTATGGTGGCTATATGGTGGTTCAAGTGTGGTGGTGGTGGCCGTGAGCTAGAGAGAGAGTGAGGGTAAGATGGTTGCATTTTTTGTGAAGAAAAAATGACAAGGTTCAAGTGTAGGTAATGATATATATTCACATCATCTTTCAAGATCAACAACAAATCAAGACCATGCTTCTAATCTTCAATTTTCAACAAAATCAAGTGGGCATGGGGCCCACTTGAAACTGTCAAAAGAGGGGGGGTAAAGTGTAATTTTTTTTACACATGTTAAAATGAAAGATATTTTGTTCATTAGGCTAAATATATGTGATTAAGGGTTTGATCTTGCATCCTTAGCATAAGATTAGGGTTTAGTGTGTTATTACATGGTAATTAATCCACTTAGTCCTTCGATATAAGTTTCGGATGATGGAAATGTCGATAGGTCGCTCATCGTCGCAATAATCGCTAATAAACGAACTTATTTATTTAGTACCGGAAGCTTTTGTTTTCGACCACCACAATTGTCACGGTGTCTACTTAGTGCACTTCCGACCTAAAAATATGCATAACTAGTTCGCTAGACGAATATATGATGAGCTAAGATAGCCAAAGTGACTTTCGTTCGATCGTTCGCTCGATATCGGCACTTCTATATTCCGCCGTCGAACTTTTCCGAAAGTTGTGTTTCCGTGACCTCATGCTAGTTGAATGGATTCCGAGTTCCAAATGAGTCTTAACTAGTTCGCTAGATGCACGAATGAGGCTATCGACCACTAAAATGTTCGTCGTTTCGACAACGGTCGCCTTCCGGTCGCATTGTGCATTGTTTGCCGAATGACCCGAAACGATGTCTTTTGTGCATTCTTGTTATTCTCACATTTTTTAGGATGATTAACATAGTTTTATTATTATTCTTACATCCGGAATTCACCGAATTAGTCTCGCGGACAAACTGACATTTGTCGCCTTTTTGGTCGAAATGGACAATTTTTGCAATTTAAGCGTTGTACCGGAAAGTTATGTATTATTGTAATGGTTGATCTCAAATAAGTATTTTCATTTATATATGGACTCAGGTATGGCATTAATATGCCGTTGTTCCTTGTTCTGGTTCGTTCTAGCGGGTTTACCGACACAGTTAGTGTCACCGCAATTAGTGCGCCCAATACTTTCTACCAACACTTTTAGGGCATCGTTTTGGTTTGTTCGGTGTCGTAATGGAAACCAGTATATGTTATGATCAGATTTACTTGTCCTAATACTTAGGATATGACGTACGACTGAGTTACGCAATTAAATTACAATAATATGCATGAGATTATGAACTACAAATAGTGATTAAATTGTACGGAATTACCGGTTATTTGCCATTTGTCACACATTCAAGGGAAAGACTATTAGCACTCTTGAGGATGTTATTCCAAACAAATCAAGATTGGTGATTAAAGATTTCTACCTATGTCCATACCTTAGAAATCTTGTACAGTGAGTTGGTCTTGAGTCTATGTAAGTTAGGACAAAGTTCGAGGAGTCATAGAGTTCAGTGATACTGATATTAGTCACATACCACATGAGTCATGCGCTGCACAAGTACTCATGTGCCACACAGGCTATGCACATGTCAATGGTCTATATATAGGTTTTGCCATGCGTTATATGAGCGGGTGTCACGCTTCGGTCAAAGATAATATTTATAGTTCCAAATTACCCTTAACAATGTGTTAGTGGTAGTAAGGGGTCGAATCACGAAGAGTTTGTGGTTTCCAATGGATGCGATTGATTGTAAAGGTTGTCATAATTTATGAAGCTTGCTATGTTGTTTATTTGAATTGTTGTTTGTTTGAAAGAGTATCGGAATGAACTTACAAAGTTGTTTCTAATTAATTAACGACGAAAACTTAAATGATTGCAGGAAACTTGATTAAATGATTATAATAATAGTGGAGAACAAGGTTCACACTAGATCAACAGATGGCACGGTCGTGCTGTCGATGATATATCCGACGATGACTATTGCGACCTCGGGAATGAACTTGTCAGAGACTGACTTGGGTTACGCACGGTCGTGCTGGGGGACGGCACGATCGTGCCAGTCTTGGATTTTCCTGGTTTGCACTAACATATGAGAGTGCTGATGAGAGTGCCGGTTGTTGATAGCTTGGCACGGTCGTGAAGTATCTGGCAGTTTGCTTGAAAGTTCCATTTTTGCTCCATTTTCCTCCAAAAGCTCCCGTTTCAACACCGGGCCAAAGCCCAAACCTATATTTTCACAAACAACTCAAATGAGTACCAAAATCAATGAAAATACAATGAGTTCTAGCATAAACGGGGTATATTTGACTTTTTAAAGATGTATAAATTCTTGTACATCAAACATCCCCACACTTGAACTTTGCTTGTCCTCAAGCAAACTAAAACAACGAAAACTCTCTCAATTGCAATCATCTCAATAGCATTTTATAAGCACAATAAATAACTCGGGCTATAACAATTAAGGACTATTTGACATGAAGGAAAAACCAAAAAGTATGCAAAATACGTTTATGAGAAACGGTCCATATTTGAAATCCTTACAAGTTCACCTTACACCCTTGCAATGTTCACACACACTCAGCTAAATATAGGTGCACCTACAATTCATGGAGTATGTTTAGAACACTCGATGCCAAGACGATGACTATGCGATATCATATGCTTGTGGAAGGATCAAATCTAAACATTCGACAAAAATATAACATAAATCTTGAGGTCTTGTTTGGGTTGTAACTTGGCTAGAGTTAAGGGTGTGGAAGTAGATTTTTAAAAGTGGCTAAAACGGTTGTAACACGACGGTTCGACTAACTTGAAACATAAGAAAATACAACTATACAACTTAATAATATCTAACCGAGAGTTAACCGACAAGTTTTGCTTTTCAACTCCCAAAATTGCTCTAACAAATCCAATTAATAAGGCTTTTTCAAACTATAATAATTGTGGTTTTTTTAACAAGCTTCGGAGAGAACTAAGTACGCCTACTTAGATAAAAACTCTTAACCATGAGGTTATAACTATACAAAAAGGTTGCAAGTTAATCAATGTCCGAACCGGGCTTTCAACCAAAAAATTGGTTCAAAAATAAAAGGCTAATTTGGCCAAGTGGTTAATATTTAGTGCTTTAAAAGAAATGAAATGGAAAGGCTCAAATTGGTTTGACTAGGGGTATGATTCGGGTGTAGGAATAAGTATAAATGGTTAAAAATAAAAAGTTTCCTAATGCCTCAATCATTTTCGTGCTATATGTTTGCTTTGTGGACTCGAAATGTATACCTCACACAAGTTCTAAATCGCAAAAGTCATCTGGCTCACTCAATCTTTGCCCGCAAAAACATGAGCAAAAATAATTCTAAAGCTACAATGCTCAAAAATAACTCACGAAATCGGGCGTATTGGGTAAATATGCAAGGTAAACAAGTAGGTAAATCGCTTGATTTCTCATGCTCAAATTTATACAAAAAAACATGTTACTTGATGGTGATATTCACTCGAGCGAACCCCCTTTTGCGTTTACCCTTATACATTTATCAAAAACTTTAGTGCTTATATAAAAACTTATGTTAATTTGATTATTCAAGAGAGCTTTGTCTTATCATTTTTTTTTCAAAACGGACAACAAAGCTCAAGTGTTAAGCCACCTCCCCACACTTGAATTTTACATCGCCCTCAATGTACAACAAAAACAATTATATAAGCGAAATGCAAATATAATAAAAGAGGAGGAAACAGGAACATAAAACTCCTCTGAAACGTAAAGGCTAGAATGGAGCTAAACAAAGTAAGAAGGAGCATCCACAACGAACTACCGAGCCATCCAATCAAACCATCATCTCATCGAGCCAACACTGCACACTAAAAAATATGATCAAACTCACAAAAATTTACCCAACCCAAATTACCCTTGCCTTTATTATTTATTTAAACCACTAAAATTAAGCAAAAGAAATTAAAGTTTCATGAAGGAGGGGTGTACGGACAATGGAAAATGGCACACCCCTCAAACACAACATGAAAAAGATACAAGATAGGTAACGAGACTAAGACCTACCACCAAATCCGGAAGGACCAGCGTCATCCCGGCGATCGAACCTGGATCTCCGTGCGAAATGCGGAGGCGGCTGCGTGTAGGGAGCATTGAGCGAGTTCGCGATATGCTGCTGCGAACTAAAAAGCTAGTCAAAGTTTCACCGGCTTTGCTCGTACATTTCTTCCATAAAGTTCCCCTGTCTATACTGCTCCGCACGGATTAGATCCACATCTCGTCTCACACCCTGCTGATCCAAGGCGAGACTATCCATCCGCCTACAGAGATCAACCGTTGACGGCCCATACGGACCATAGGCACCATGCTCGAAACCACCATACCCGCCATATACATGCTCCCAGTTTGGGCTCCTAAAACCATGGACAGGTCACCAAGCTGCATGTGAGGGCCCGCTCCCCCAGCGGCCTCACCATGCCCGTGAACCGGGATATCCTGCATATGGACATCATCACCGCCACCATCGCCATTACCACCACCATCATATCACTCTCCGCTTTGGGAAGTGGATCCCAAATCCTACCTAATCTATCAACAAGCTTCGGGACTCCGTTTACCTTGCGGATCATGTGCATGGAGGTCAACTGCGCTACGTCGAGCAAACCATAATCACAAGCCATGGTTAGATGGTCTAACCGAACACGGTAATATTTGGCGAGTTTGGTGGCGAATGCACCTCCGCAAATCTTTGACTCGGTGGCGCTGACCGCCACCTTAAAGTTTGATCCAGATATGATGCAGTAGAGATGGAACATGTCGCGGGTGTAGATGTTGCCGATGCTGTCACCCCGACCTCCAATAACATGGAAAATGGCGCGCTCGATGACGTGGTGTAGTGGATCAAAAATCCATGTTGCCTTAGCTCTCCTCGGGTCCCATTCCCGACCCGGAACGAGGATCTATGCCAAAAGGTAGCTTTATATGCATCTGGCTCCCATTCTTGCAAACTGCCATGGAAGAGCTTCGAATCGATTTCATCATCTACATATAATCCCAGCACCTGACTGAACCGACTGATAGATTGATGGTGCCAACCCTTCCTAGGCGATAGCTCACACAACCCTCTTTTCATACACGCCCGGGCATGGAAAAGTAAACCGAAAAGATGCGAAGAACTCGATAACAAGCTCCACGTAATGCGGCTCAGCCATGTCAAAAAGGCGGATCCATGGAGGTGTCATAAGGTCCTCAAACCGCTCTGACTGACCAAGCAAGTCAAGGTCAACCGTTTGCAACGTCCGCATGGGCTCATCAAATGTCGTCTGGCCCATAACCGTTCCACCTTTACGATACAATGCCCTTCCCTAGCATTGTTGCTGAACTGTAGGTACAGATGATCCATCTGCAAGAATGAGCAAGAAATCAGCAGCCAAAAATAGACAAGAAAACATATTCTAGATAGTTTGGCACGATCATGCCATCATATGGCATGGTTGTGCGTGCTTGGTTTTCAGCAGGTTTTATGAAGTATTCTGGAAATTATGAAGTTCTGGGTTTGTTCTTCAATAGGCATGATCGTGCCACACTTTGGCACCCTCGTGCCTGACCGTTTCTGGGTGAGTTTTTTTGAAGATGTAGAAAATTTATGAAGAGCACGATCGTGCCACCATATGGCACCCTCGTGCGCTATGTATTTCTAGGCAGATTATGAAGATCCAATCACAAAATTATGAATGGCATGATCGTGCGACACTTTGGCACCCTCGTGCGTGACGGAACCAGAATCGCGACACGCCTCAAAACTACTTAAAACCCCAATTTTTTCACAATTTCACTTAGGGGTTTTGTAAATCGGTTAAGTGCGGCTCACAACAACACAAAAAACACGAAAAACAGGCTTGAATCGGGTGATTTAGACCAAACCCTAAAACTTAAAAGAAACTACTAAGAAGAACATAACCCAACAATACCAAAAACTAACAAAAAAAGGAAGAATTCGTACCTAGAATGCTTGTTGGGAGGAAAGAATGCTAGAATTTCTTGGAGGAAGCAAGGAAGTGTAGAGAATTCGTGAATGCTTTGAATGGGTTCAAGTGAGGAAGATGAAGATATAAAGAAGAAGTGGTTGAGTTATTGAAGATGGGTTCTCTTATTGGTTCTGCAAAGGGTTGACACTAGCAGGTCTGGTAGTGCCAGATTTTTCTGTTGATATTGCTTAATTTTCGGGTTTTTTTAACTTAATTATTACAATTTTAAAATTTTACTACAACAACTACAAATAAAATTATAAATTTAAATTAGAGAATAAAAGGGTGAAAAAGGAAAATAAGGGTGAAGGTAAAATAAAGTAAAAACTCCTTGAACCGGGGCACTCACGAAGCATCTCCTACCAAGAAAAAGAGCCGAACTAACATACCTGAAAGCCGGCAACAAGCTCAAACATCCCTCGAGGGACCAGAACAAACCAAAACCTGAAAAGAAATAAACGACCGAAAAAAATAACATAAACAAAAACATGCTAAGTTTATTTACGAGTCTTCAGCTAGACTCACCACCCCGAATTCATTTGTTCCCGGGGTGGAGGGTAACAACCTCCTCACTTTGATCAACGGGCCCTCCAACATAAGCCTTTAGCCTATGGCCGTTGACTTTAAACAACCGACCATCCTCATGGCCTACTCCACGTCCCGTACGGAAACACTGCTCGTATAGTGTAAGGACCCGACAACCGAGATTTCAGCTTAGCAGGAAATAACTTAAGACGTGAGTTGTACTACAACACACGATCACCTACTTGTAATTCTTTTTGTCCTTCAAGCGGGCATCATGAAGCGTCTTTATACGTTCCTTGTACAGCTTAGAGCTTTCATACCATCATTCCTAAGCTCCTCAATCTCGTGGATCTGCACAAACCTGTTCTCACCCGCAGCCACCATATCAAGATTAACTGTCTTCAAAGCCCAATATGCTTGTGCTCGAGCTCCACAGGAAGATGGCAAGACTTTCCGCAGACCAATTTAAATGGTGTGGTGCCTATAATAGTCTTGTAGGCTGTCCGGAAAGCCCATAGTGCATCATCCAATTTCTCGGACCAATCCTTACAGCTAGAATTAACTGTTTTCTATAAAATCCGCTTGATACCCCGATTAGTGATCTCAACCTGTCCACTCATCTGTGGATGATATGGTGTGGAGAATCAGTGTTGCACACCATATCGGGACAATGCTTTCTCAAGCTGTGCATTACAGCAATGCGTCCCACGGTCACTAATTAATGCCTTTGGGGCACCAAAACGAGCAAACAACTTCTTCAAAAACCTCACTACTACCCTAGCATCATTAGTGGGTAAAGCTTGTGCTTCAGCCACTTTGACACATAATCAACGGCAACTAGGATGTAGCGGTTACCAAAAGAGGTTGGGAAAGGACCCATGAAGTCTAGTCCTCATACGTCAAAGACCTCACAAACTTGGATGTCGTCGTGTGGCATCTCATTGCGTGCTTAATTGTTGCTTTCTCTCTGGAAAGCATCAAAGGACCTCACCCACTCATGGGCATCACGGAAGATAGTAAGCCAAAAGAATCCAGAGTCGAATACTTCCTTTGCCGTGTTGTTCGCTCCATGGTGGCCTTTGGTGGGTCCCTCGTAACAGTGGCACAAAATATCTCTCACCTCGTCACCATACACGCATCGTCGATCAACTGATCTGCTTGTAAGGGTCATCCCAAAAGTAATGCTTGACATCCGCAAAGAACTTCCGCTTTTGTTGATGGTCATCCCCTTGATTAAGATGCCACTAGCTAAGTAATTTGCAAAGTCAGCAAACCATGGGAATCATCATTAGTCTCGATCCTCATAAGAAACTCGTGGGGGAAATTGTCATTGATGTTAGTCCCACGAATTTCCTTTCCCTCGGAATGCTCAAGTCGAGACAAATGATCGGCTGCCAAATTTTCAGCCCCTTTCATATCACGGATTTCAATATCAAATCCCTGCAACAAAAGGATCGAACGTATCAATCACGGTTTAGCATCTTGCTTGCTAAAAAGATACTGAAGGGCTGCATGATCCGTGTACACAATGGTCTTGGAAAGGATCAGATAAGATCGAAACTTATCGAAGGCAAAAACCACAACTAGGAGCTCTTTCTCGGTCGTGGTATAATGCTCTAAGCGGGGTTCAATGTCTTGCTCGCATAGTAAATCGGGTGAAAGTGCTTATCTTTCCTTTGACCCAAAATGGCCCCGATTGCGAAATTACTCGCATCGCACATCAACTCAAATGGTAGATCCCAGTCGGGAGCTACCATGATCAGGGCATTCACCAACTTCTCCTTCAACAACTCAAATGCTCGAAGGAATTCATCGGAGAAAATAAACTGGGCGTCCTTCTCGAGGAGCTGGGTCATGGGATGGGTGATTTTGGAGAAATCCTTTATGAATCACCGGTAAAAACATGCATGACCAAGAAAGCTCCTAATTGATTTCATGGATGTGGGAGGCGGGAGTTTAGAAATAGTCTCAACTTTGGCTTTGTTCAACCTCGAGCCCCGCCTATGAAATCTTATGCCCAAGCATAATGCCCTCCTTCACCATGAAGTGGCATTTCTCCCAGTTCAACACAAGGTTGCCTTCTTCGCACCTAGCCAACATCCCTTTTCAGATTCCCTAGACAATGATCTAAGGAACTCCCAAACACAGAAAAATCACCCATGAAAACCTCCATAAAATCCTTGTCATGTCATGAAAGATGGCCACCATACACCTCTGAAATATCGCCGGAGCATTACACAGTCCAAAGGGCATCCGCCGGTAGGAAAATGTGCCATAGGGACATGTGAATGTCGTCTTCTCCTGATCCTCAGGAGAGATAGGAATCTGAAAGTAGCCTGAAAAACAATCAAGGAAACAGTAGAACATCCTACCCAAAAACTTCTCCAACATCTGATCAATGAAAGGGAGTGGGAAATGATCCTTCCTCGTGGCATCATTGAGTTTGCGATAATCAATGCAAACTCTCCATCCGGTGACAATATAAATGGGAATTAACTCGTTTTTCTCATTAGTCACCACTGTCATCCGTCCTTTCTTCGGGACCACCTGTACAGGGCTAACCCAAGGTGAATCAGAGATCGGATATATCAAACCTGCATCGAGTAGTTTGATGACCTCTTTCTTCACAACGTCCTACATGTTTGGGTTTAATCACCTCTGATGTTGTACCATAGGTTTAAAGTCCTCTTCCATCAAGATCATATGGGTACAAGAGGATGGATTAATCACTTTTATATCCATGATCTTCCAAGCGATCACCTTTTTATGCTGCTTTAAGACCTCAAGCAACGATCCTTCTCCTCTCCCGATAATCTAGCTGAAATGATTACAGGCAAATGAGTTGCACCCTCCAAGAAAGCAGACTCCAAGTGATCTGGAAGCTCCTTAAGCTCAACTGAAGGTGGACCCTCAACAGAAGGGTGTGCTTTAGGCTCAGCAATGCGATCCACAACCTCAAAAACCTCTGGACATGGGGGAGACGCATGACCTATCAGACAGGCCATCTTCTCGACTAGTTGGTCCACAGCAGGTGTACCAAAAGTCTTCCCTCCAAGCAGTTGTGTGTCCACAACATCCTCCTTAAATGTGTCAAGAAGAGGATCAGTCACATATGTATCTATAGTCCTAATGAAATAGAGTGCATCATCCAAACTCTATGGATGCTGCATGGATCTCCCAATATCAAAAGTCACCTCCTCATCATCAACCCTAAGAGTAAGTCTGCCGGTGTAGACATCAATAAAGGCTCTCGCAGTGGCTAGGAATGGTTGACCTAAGAGAAGAGGAAAAAGTTTGTCCTCATCCATGTCCAAAATCACAAAACCTACAGGATAGACAAACTTGTCGATTTTCACTAGCATATTCTCAACTATGCATCGAGGATACTTCACTGAACGATCGGCTAGCTGAATGCTCATACGAGTGGGTTTGGGCTCTCCCATATCTAGCTTTGCAAAAACCGCATATGGCATGAGGTTTATGCTAGCTCCAAGATCAGCCAATGCATTGCTGACCGACAAACTACCAATCAAGCACGGGATAGTGAAACTCCCAGGATCATTCATTTTCTTCGGTAGTTTGTTCTAAAGAACCACCGAACACTCCTCATTCAAGGTCACATGCGAAAGCTCCTCAAGTTTCTTTTTGTTAGATAAAATATCTTTTAGAAACTTGGCATACTTAGGCATTTGAGCAAGTGCCTCGACAAATGTAAATTTATATGAAGTTGCTTAAAAAACTCAAGGAATTTACCATAGTGTTCTTCCATTCTCTGCTTCTTCAACCTCCCCGAATATGGAACGGGAGGGCCATACTCTCTCACTGGCTGCTTGGGACGTGCTATACTTGCTAGGTCTCGCCTCAGTTGCACCTCTCCCGGAGACTCATTCTCGATCTCCTCAACAATCTCTCATTAATCGGCCTTACTGGAACAGCCGAAGTGATGGGCTCAACGATCTTGCCGCTTCTCAACGTGATGGCCTTCGCAGTGACCTTTGGATTTGGCTCCGTAATTGCTTGGATAGCCCCCTGTTGTCTCTCGGACAAAATCTTAGTAATCTGGCCAACTTGGTTCTCAATGGTCTGCATGTAAGCCTTTTAGCTTCTTAACTCACTCTCGTGCCTCGTGAAACGACCGTCATCCTCTTTAAAACGCTTCTCGTTTTCGACCTTTTGTGAAGTTTGACCCGCTAAGAGTTAACTAAGCATATCTTGCACAATAGGCTCATTAGTGGAAGATATCTCCTGAGGCCGAGGTGCACCATATGTTCCAGGAGCTATGGGACGTGGAGCAAACCCGGGTGGATGCTGACTAGAAGCGTCAGGTTTCCAACTGAAATTTGGGTGATTCTTCCACCCGGATTATAAGTATTGTTGTAAGGATTACGCTGAGGATGGTATCGATTTCACATAAAATCTACGTGCTCGTGTGATACTTCTCCCATTGGAAAATCGCCTACATGATATGCTCTCCCACTTGAAGAACCACTCAAGTGAATCTCTATCACCCGATCAAATTTCAAAAATAAGGCATCCTATACGTGCTGCATGGCGGTGAAGTCGTCCACGTTATGAACTCCCTGTCGAGAACTCTTTCCCCTCGATGGCTGCTGTGTCCGATTCTTCAAGGCGCATTTCTCTAAAATCTCAAATGCCTCATTGGCATTTTTCGTGCCAATATCTTCACCCAAATATGTATCGACCATCATCTGCCCCTGACCATCCAAACCATGGTAGAAGATCTGACATTGTTGCCACTTGTGTAACCTGTGGTGTGGGACCTTTCTCATGAGCTCCTTAAACCGCTCCCACGCCTCATAAAGGGGCTCATCATCTACCTGACGAAAGTTGATAATCTTGGTTCTCAACCAAACAGTTTTCTCTGGAGGGAAATATTTCTGAAGAAACTTCTCAGCTAATTGATTCCATGTAGTGATAGACCCAGCTGCAAGTGAAGGAAGCCACTCTTTGGCTCCATCACGTAAAGAAAACGGAAAGAGCCGAAGGCTTATCACATCCGATGATGCATCGCGAATCCTGAACGTGGCGCAAACCTCCAGAAAACCCGCAATATGGACACTAGGATCCTCGTGATCCTTACTACAAAACTCCATCGCATTCTGCAACATCGATACGGTGCCGATTTGATCTCGAAATAATTATTATTAATCGTCGATGCATTGATGCTCGCAGGTCAGCCCTCAAGTGAAGGTTTTCCTCTGTCGTTTAAGACCCTCATCTCCAATTCGTCTGCCATTTCTACGCGAACTTCATAGAATGTGTCGTCTCCCAACGCGTCCACTTCGATCATAGCGGCCACCACGTGGGACCGCTCCCGCAGTCTCTGATGAAGATTGCACTCCGGCTCCGATGAAGGCTCAAAGGTTTCAACAGCGAGGGTTTGAATGCATGACCTGTAGGGAATAAGGAGGAACACAATGCACTATAAACACAAAAACAAAACAACTAGCAGATAATCATCATTTTCTTTTTTCAAATAATCATGCTAATGCAAATAAAACAACTAGACAAAAACTTTATAATCTTTTCACAATGGCTAAATAAGTAACTCGAACCTTTCTCAAGAAGACCGCATCCACGGCAACGATGCCAAAAACTTGATGTGCGTGAATTATATATGTTTTATATGATTCCAATTTCTTCCACACAAATTTATTTTTAAAATGATTTTCACCCAAGAACTAAACTACACACACAAAAGGGCAAGTGTACCTGTCGGGTAGTAATATAGTTTATCGGTAAGAACCAGATATCAATCCGTGGACGCGGTGTCTTGATACTAAACTTTTGCTACTTTAAAACCTTTTCAATTTATTGGTTGATTTTTGTTTCTAATTTATCATGCAAAAATAATAAATTGCTATCTAATCTAAGGAAGAACAATCTGAAAGAAGTTGGCTAAACTAAGTATCCACTAATAAACATGTGACAACAAATGGGAAAGATTAGTGGTGATGCAAGCTCTAAATTCAACTAAGTTCCTAATCAAGGCTTCCTAGTTTAATAATTCTTAGAAAACTAAAATGAAATAACATTCTAATCACCTAAAATTTATTATTTTAAGTTCACTTGCTAAGTTGATGTTAATTTTTAATGATGAGTTATTTGTTTGTCAAAACTCCTAACTCTACAAGTTTGGGAAAACTACCATGAACAACATACTAATCACCCTAACTTGGTTTTAAGTAAGTGACATCTTCATCATGTTCTTGATAAGAACCACAAGCATGGTCATGCTAGACAACAATCTTGGCCTAAATCATCATACCAACATAAACACAAACTATAGAATTCATATAAACATTCTTTTGATCTTTCCAAATCTAAATGCAAGAATCCATACACATGTTTAAATCATCATTCTAATCATGTTACAATTACATTCCTAGTTTGATTCTATGAATCATACTAACAAGTTAACAAGATTCAACAATCATAATCTCTACATGCACTTTCCAACACAACATGTAAATACTTATGACCAAACATTCAAGAACAAGGACTTTAAACATGAACATGATCTCCAAGGACAAGATTAAACATCACTATGAAGATTAACAAAAACAATCACCACGTCTACTTCCATGTTATCACATATTCATTAGGTTCAACAAAGTTTAAACAACACAAATGTTTAGCCCATAAGGCTCATAACTACCAAATCAAGTGCAAAAAAACGTAAATGTTCATAGTAACACGTAAACTAACCAATGTTTAAAGACAAGATTAAATGGTAAATAAGTGGATCTTCAAATGATTTAATCTTCTTCAAGGCTCCTTCTTGGCTCCAAGAAGCTTACAAGACCAGATTCTTGAGAGAAAACTTCACAAAAATGCTCCAACTCCCTTCCAAATGAGCTTGACACTCGTATTTAAGCTACTGGTTGGTTGGCACGACCATGCCACCTTTTGGCACAGTCGTGCTTGGTAACTGTCAGAAGCGCTTTTTCGTCTGTCGATCTTGTTTGCTACCATTTTCGGAAAGATCCCGCTCAAACTTCCCCGAGGTGGCACAACCATGCCAACAGATGGCACGGTCGTGCGTGCTGATAACGTATCCGACGAGGACTGTTGCGACCTCGAGAATGAACTGATCAGAGACTGACTTGGGTTACGCACGGTCGTGCTGGGGGATGGCACGGTCGTGCCAGTCTTGGATTTTCCTAGTTTGCACTAAAAGATGAGAGTGTTGATGAGAGTGTCCGGTTGTTGATGGCTTAGCCGGTCGTGCCAAGTGTTGGCACGGTCGATGCGGTATCTGGCAGTTTGCTGGAATGTTCCATTTATGCTCCATTTTGCTCCAAAAGCCTCCGTTTCAACATCGGGCCAGTAGCCCGGACCTGTAATTTCACAAACAACTCAAATGAGTACCAAAATCAATGAAAATACAACAAGTTCTCACATAAAAGGGGTATATTTGACGTTTTAAAGATGTATAAATTCTTATACATCAAGATTATCTGTAAATATATCACTAAAGTATGATTTACTTTTATATATTTAGAATCCAAAAAGATTTTCTATCAAAATATTTTAAATTATCTAATAATGTTGAACTGAAACAACGAGATTGTATAGAAATTGTTTGTGTGTGTTAAATGAGAGATAAATTTCATGTTGGATCTGAGAGTGTGTGTAGTGTGTGTTTTTAAGGTAAAACAATTAATCAAATTGAAAATTCAATCAAAAAGTGATCAGCAAACACAACAATCTAACACTACTGGATTTGGGAATTATTACACAATGATTTCATTGAATTCATTATGATGTAATACAATCACATGGTACATACAATACTCCCCCTCGCCAAGTGAACACTCTCTCACTTAGTTTTTATGCCCTTGGCTCTAAGTGTTAACTATTACAATGAACAAACTAAAGTATATATAGGAAGAGTGAACTGATGGTGACGTTATCATGAAAGTGACCCTTAACAGCTTTATGAAATGATTTAACTGCTAGTAGTTGCGAAACTACTAGATAGTTTCACTGTTGCATTGAACTGGTGCTCCTTTTGTAAGTTTAGTATGAACTACTGGATTTCAAAGAACTGCTGGTTGGGAACCAGTACTTCTAGAAATTCAAAGTATTTGACTTGTTGACTTGGTCTTCTAGTCTTCAGCCTTTAACTATGGTTGACTTTAACTGTTGACTTGTGCACCAACACTAAGAAATTCAAAGTCTTTGACTTGTTGACTTGGTCTTCTAGTCTTCAGCCTTTAACTATGGTTGACTTTAACTGTTGACCTGTGCACCAGCACTTTGACAATTAGCACTTGTTCTTCTAAACTATGATTCTTTGAAGGTAGTAGTTTGATGCAGCATAGTTGGGCAGCTGTTTTGAAAAGCCTTCAAGGAGAGAGAAACTATTGGACTTGTGACTATACTTTAACTTATTTCATCAGGCAGGGAAGATGGTTCCCATGGGTTTTGGCTTTCATCATCAAACAGATCTTATATGACCCAACATCTCAAAAGATGTCAAAGTCAAATCTACAAAGAGACATAAGCTTTTAACTTCAAATCATTAAAGATTGAAGATTAGGGAGATTGCGAGAGGATCATTCAAGGGAAAGACTCTTAGCACTCTTGAAGATGTTATTCCAAGCAAATCAAGACTGGTGATTAAAGATTTCTACCTATGTCCATACCTTAGAAATCTTGTACAGTGAGTTGGTCTTATGTCTATGTAAGTTCGGAAAAGTTCGAGGAGTCATAGAGTTGAGTGATACCAATATTAGTCACATACCGCTATGAGTCATGCACTTCACAAGTAGTCATGCGCCACACAGGCTATGCACATGCGAATGGTCTATATATAGGTTTTACCATGCGCTATACGATCGGAGTGTCACGCCCCGGTCAAAGATAATATTTATAGTCCCAAATTACCCTTAACAATGTGTTAGTGGTAGTAAGGAGTCGAACCACGAAGAGTTTGTGGTTTGCGATGGATGCGATTGATTGTAAAGGTGGTCATAATTTATGAAGCTTGCTATGTTGTTTATTTGAATTTTTGTTTGTTTGAAAGAGTATCAGAATGAACCGACAATGTTGTTTCTAATTCATTAACTACGAAAACTTAAATGACTGCATGAAACTTGATTAAATGATTATAACAATAGTGGAGAACAAGGTTCACACCAGATTCAACAATTGTAGGACCTAGGGTTACTACACGTTTTAACTTCGTTTAATTGAATTAGTTCATTAGCGGTTTTAGAATCACAAGGCTTAGGTGCCAATTACTATCGACGTTCAAGACGGACCGCAATGCACTTCGTTACCTCGGACAAGTAAATCCTATCAAAAGACAAGGCAAAATTACGCATATTCATTTCATGAAGTCAAATTTCAAAACTCACTCAAAAATTCGTAAAATTCAATACAAACATAAGACAATTATCTAATGATTTGAATGCAATTCGAATTGTCACAAACCAAATATCAAACAAGTTGCAAACCCTAGAAATCCTTGCAAAAGTCTAAACCAGGGTGAAACCCAAATAAACTAGCCGCTCATGGTGAACCGATCACGATCAACCATTGATGAACTCTTGAACATGGACATCTTGAAGCCTTGAGCGTAATGATGATGATGGTTAGGGTTTGGATGGATGGTGAAAATAAATGGATGATGAATGGGATGATGATGGTGGTAGGTTAGAGTTAAGATTGAACGTTGTGATTCGGATGATGGAATGGACTGAGAATGATTGAGGATGAAGATGATGATGTTCTTGGCTCCAGATTCAAAATTGCGTAACTCCCTTTAAAAAATGGTCAACACCACTCATATACCCCAATCATTCAAAACATAAAATTCGTGACTCGTATCAGGAAGGGACGTCACCAACAGCCCACCATGGCCTCACTTCTTTCTTCTTCATTTGTGCCAACTCCCATTCTAATGTTTCAATCCGATCCTTGGAACTAGCATTGCGGTCGGGCCAAGACCTTGAGATCGGATACTTTTTGGCTCGGTCCGCCATAGCAACTGCCTTGGAGTTTTTGCTCATTCTTTCTAAAAACTCCCAATCATCTTCTTCGTGGTTATTCAATAACGTACCATTACTTGCCGATTGCAAGTACTTGTGATCTTCGGCATCTAACCCCCGTAGGAAACACTTCAACAACTCCCATCGGGGAATCTGATGGCGAGGGCATTTTCGAACCAACTCCTTGAATCGAGCAAGTGCCTCATGTAACAACTCACCCAACAATTGTTAAAACGAATGAATCTCGTCTCGCGCATCATCGGTCTTTGAGATCGAAAAGTATTCGTCAAGAAATACTTGTTGCATTTCTGCCCAAGTGTGAATACTATTCGCCGGAAGCGTAAAGAACCATTGTTTCGCTTTGTTCTTCAACGATAACTGAAAAAGTCTTAACTTTATTTCTTCGATCTCAAAGTTATGGTCCCAATAGTGCTACAAATCGTAGAAAACTCTGCCAAATGAGTGTACGGCTCGTCACGTGTCCTACCTAGAAGTGAGGTAGGATGTTGATGTAGTTTGGCTTAAACCCAAATGACCTCATCCCTCTAGGTGTATGGATAATTGGTGAGTCATTCTCGGTGACCACCGGTCGAAAACCGACCATTCACTCCTCAGGGTTCTTGTTGTTGTGGTTGACGGCATGGACTGTTAACCTCTTGATTCCCTGGTCTTAGATTACCTCTTGGATCACCACCCCGATCACCCCCTTGATTACCTCCACCCACGAATTGTGGAATCCGGTTACGGTTGACATTTTGATTGTAATTGTAATTCCCGTCATTCCGGTTCCTTTGGTTGTTTCGTGGTTGACGGTTATTTCCGTAGCCATCATTTCGACCATAATCGTACCCGTATCCGTCATCATTCACCATCTTGATGCTCAAAACCCCGAGCATGATAAAAATTCCCTTCATTATCATTCCCCCATGCTTCATCTTCAACCCGATCATTAGAATTCTCGCCGTCGTCCGAGTATTCCGAGTGAATACTCACAGGTTCCAATTATTGATAACCGAGAATGCTATAAGGTGCTTCGTCAGGAATATTGTTCCTCAAATCGTTAAGGTTGAGGAACTGATCATCGTTCGTGGGATTGCCACGATTCGGGTTAACTCCACGGTTGGCGTTAACGTTTCGGTAGTTGAGGTTGGGTGGTAATGGGTTTTGTCGGTTTTGGTTTTGAGGTGGAGGTGTGGGTGTACGTTGGTTGTAGTTTTGGTTTCAGCCACGGTTTTGGAAGGGTGGTGTTGGTGGTCTCGAATTGTTGTCACCCTCTGATTGGTTATTTTGGATGTTTTGGTTTTGAGGAGGGTAATTTGGGTATTGGTATTGGTGTTGGTTTTGGTTATTAGGTTGGTTGGAGTTTTGGTTATCCATTGGACTAGGCCTAACGGATGATGTAGATGGTGATTTGGTGTTGAGTGGGTTAGAGACCAAGGTTGCCTCTAACCGTTGGGTTAAGTTTCTTCTAGCGACCTTCTCGATCTATGGTTGTCTCTAACTATTGGGTTAAGTTTCTTCTAGCGACCCGCTTGATCGGAGTGTCGCGCCCCAGTCAAAGATAATATTTATAGTCCCAAATTACCCTTAACAATGTGTTAGTGGTAGTAAGATTGTCACAATTTATGAAGCTTGCTATGCTTTTTATTTGAATTTTTGTTTGTTTGAAAGAGTATCGGAATGTTTCTAATTAATTAACTACGAAAACTTAAATGACTGCACGAAACTTGATTAAATGATTATAACAATGGTAGAGAACAAGGTTTCCACCCGGTTCAACAATTGTAGGACCTAGTGTTACTACACGTTTTAACTTGGTTTAATTGAATTAGTTCATTAGCGGTTTTAGAATCACAAGGCTTAGGTGCTAATTGCTATTGACGTTAAAGACGGACTGCAATGCACTTCGTCACCTCGGACAAGTAAATCCTATCAAAAGATAAGGCATAATTACGCATATTCATTTCACGAAGTCAAATTTCATAACTCACTCGACAATTTGTAAATTCACTACAAACGTAAGACAATTATCTAATGATTCGAATGCAATTCGAATTGTCACAAACCAAATATCAAACAAGTAGCAAACCCTAGAAATCCTTGCAAAAGTCTACACCTGGGTGAAACCCAAAGAAACTAGCCGCTCATGGTGAACCGATCACGATCAACCATTGATGAACTCTGAACATGGACATCTTGAAGCCTTGAGGGTAATGATGATGATGGTTAGGGTTTGGGATGGATGGTGAAAATGAACGGATGATGAATGGGATGATGATGATGGTAGGTTAGAGTTAGGATTGAACGTTGTGATTCGGATGATGGGATGGATTGGGAATGATTGAGGATGAATATGATGATGTTCTTGGCTCCAAGAGAGGTGTTCTAGATTCAAAATTGCGTAACTCCCTTTAAAAAATGGTCAACACCACTCATATACCTGTCCCCAATCATTCAAAACTTAAAATTCATGACTGGTATCAAGAAGGGGTGTCGCCGATGGCCCACCATGGCATCGGCGACAGCCCTAGTTGTTCCAAATTCCTCCGACGACCTATCTACCGCATACGGAGGTTTTTGGCCGACGGGGACATTAGAGGGGCGTTGCCGACGGCCCAGGAGGGCGTCGGTGCCTGCTTTTGGTGTTTTCTGTTTTGGCCATTTCTCGCACCCGGTTGACCCATTTTCCGTCCCGATGCTCCGTTAAGCTCCTGAATAGCTCCTTAAACTCCATTAGTCCTGCAAAGCACATTTCCAATTAAAAGTAGGCCATTCGAAACTAAAAGTTATGTAAAAACATAAACTTAAGCATAACCAAACACCAATTTTCGACCACGCATCACTATAGAAATAGCCTTGCACACTTGATCATTTCAAGAGCTTTTGTGTAGGGAGCAAACTGTAACAAACTCTGTTTGGTTAGAGACTTAATGAGATAGAACGTTTAATTTACATTGTCTTTGCACGATTACCAATTACGATAATGGAATCTGCATGTTATTGTAGCTAAACTTAGAATTTTGTGTTTACAAGATTCGAAACAAGACTTTCAAATTGATCGTTGATTCTCAATGTGGTTTCCTAGGTTTAATTAAGGATCACACTATAATCATACATGTCTTTCACCTATTTTACACATTCATTAGTACACAATTTATGTATTACCTTCGGGGACATGACGTATTCAATAGCTCTGCCTTTGGTTGTGCAGGTACAAGGTTCCTACTCAGGCGTCGGTGCTTTCTCAACCACCCTATGCATCTTTTCAACATTAGTTGCCTTCTTGTTCACGTGGTTCTTCAACTTGACATCTTCTATCTTGAGCTTCACTTTTGGTTCCTTTCCATTGAGCTAGTTCTTCACCTACCCTAAACCGACTCAGACATCCTACTTGTTCTATTCATCATCCAACGGAATGATCTTTGTCATGAGAGCCTTGCATATCTGATCTTCAGCATCTTTAATTTCATTAGTCCACTCGAATTCTTGAACTATGAGAGCTTTCATTGCCTTTTCTTACTCAGCTCTATCAGTGTTAGGTTATTCAGTGATGGCAATGATATGAGTTTGCATGACATTGTTGTTTAAGGGCATAGAATACTCCTTCTTGAAACGCCTAAGTTGTTTGCAATTGTAACATCTGAGCTTTGATTTATCATATCCAACAAATTTCGAGGCAACTCTATTTTGACCCGTCTTTTCCATGAACCTACTTGCCCTAACAATCGACATTCCCATTTACCAATTAAGATCCATCTCTTCAATGTCGTCTGGATCAACCTACATGAGATCATCTTTAGTCAAATTTCCTTTCGTAGCTATGAATAAACATCCCGAAAAGAGCCATGTTATCTTCATGAACTTGACTGAGGGATTGCATAGTTCCATTGGATGACCCTTGATTAAGTTGTTTACTGTGGGACTAACTTGCTGCAACAAAAGTATTGAGTGGCAAAAAAACCAACAAGGACAGTTCCAACATTGACTTGATAAGCTGGTTTAGAAGAACTTGAAGGGGAAACAATAAGAGCAACATTGGCAGGCAACTTGGATTAACTGACCTGGTTCATCTCTCTCTTTTGTTTTTCCATCTCAAAAGCTTTCAAAGTGTTGTCTGCACTGATCGAAGACCTGGCATTGATGTACTCCTTTTAATGATCATGCATTGCAAGCTCCAACATTCTTGAGGCAAAGAATCAAGAAGTTTCTTGATTTGATCTAGATGTGCGACATTGACTCCAACATTCTTGAGACGGAGTGAAAACTCTAACAAGTTAATAAGGTGGCTTGAAAAACTTTCACACTTCTAAAAGTGTCATAGTCTTTCTGCACCAAATCTCTTTTACCTTCCTTAAGTACATCATTACCTTCAAAATGTTCACACAGGGCATTCCACAATTGGTGTGTACTAGTATAACCTTCAAATATGTTATTCAATTCATCAAAAATAGCTATACAAACAACACCATAGGCTTTGTTATCTCTAGCAAACAAGGTCGTATCCTCATTGGAATACGTTGAACTTGTTGATTAGCAGTACTAGTCATGGGCTGATGAGGACCAATATTAATCGAGGTCCAAAGTGAAGCATCAGTAAAGTAGCAGAAACCCTCATCTTACCGTTCTAATTGACAAAAATCGTCACCAGGATTTAATTTTGGAAGCCTGAAAGTCGAACTAAATTCAAGTTCATTTCAAATCGTTTTATTGTTATCCATTTTTAAACAACTTTTAATAAATGATGCTTGTTAAGTGACGGCAAGAGAGAGTGACAGCTAAGAACCACAAGCACGAAGAATGAAGACTTTAGTTGTTCAAAGAGCAAATCAGAAATGGCATAAACTTGAATGATGTTGGAAAATGATTTTTTATGACAAAAAGTGCTAACGCGAGTTGGCGGGATAGGTGAAATGTATGAAAGTGACGTCTAAAATAGGCAATGTAAGATAATGATGGCTACAAAGACTTTGAGTGACGCATACGAATGGAATGCTTGATGACGGGCGGCTATGCACTTGGAATATAGGTGAAATGTATGAAAGTGACATCTGAAATAGGCAATTTAAGATAATGATGGCTACAAAGACTTTGAGTGACGCATACGAATGGAGCACTTGATGACTGGCGGCTATGCACTTGGAACATAGATGGCAGAATTAGCGGCCAACATAGTGACCACAATGCTCAAGTTACTGATTACAACTTGACACGTCATCGTCTTCCTGAGAATAAGTCAATGACACCAAATTTAATGAAGTGACACCAAATTCCTGTTAGTGACACCTAATCTGGTATTTAAAACCCCCCTTTTCAAGAACTACACAAAAACACACAAATCAGTCCATAAACATATTCAATAGCTCAAATATACCAACACAGCTCTTTGAAAACATTTTTCTAACAATTTTTCATGAAAATCAAACAATTTAACACCAACAGATCTAAAAGTGAATTTTTTTTTGTAAAACTTAAAAACTTTTCAAAAAAACCTCAAAAATTCAAACCATTAAGACATCTTGGCACTAGTACCAAATTATAAGATCTAAAACCCAGATCTAACAATTCAAGTGGTCTTTCTCAACAATATTCAGACCCGTAACATCAATTAGTTTGAGGTTTGACCTGAAAATAATAGAAAACTAAGTAAAACCGTTTAAGAATTAATAAGAACAAGATGAAACGTAATATGAAGCTTTGCTAAGTTTTAGCCCAAAAGAAACACACATTAACGTGAGAAGAATACACCAAAAGCCTAACTAGAAATGTGAAAAGAACATCTATTTATAGGCAAGGAACTAGGACACTAGTGCCATTGATGACATGCGCATGGCCGTTAGTGAAAGAGTGACGCCAGGTGCATTAACGGCACAAGAGTGACGACTGTAACTGATATACTATCTAACAAAAATTGATAAACCCAAAATACAAGACGTCTATATTAGGCTTCACTAGAGTAGCGCCCATAATGGCACGAGAAACAAAACTTCTAATCTTATTTCCTCAATCCTTGAAATGGTAGACACTATGCGACAGTCCAATGAGTTCCACCAAAATCCCAACCCTAAACTCGATTAGATAAGCTTGTTCCATAACCATCAGGTTTCTATCGGGTAATTACACATTGGGTATTGGGTAAACCCGATGGTTTCGGTTAAACACACGGGTTTTAGTTAAACCCGCTAATTTAAAAAAAAATATTTGTTAGGCATAGCGACCCAACACCCATCGGGTAAGTATTAACCAATTATATCTAGAATTATCACTATAAATATATATCAAATAACTACAACGTATATAAATAAAAAACCAAAATGTATATAAAAATACTTAAATGCATGGATTATAAACATAGTGTATGCCAATAATTGAGATAGCATTTATATACATATCGTGCTGTACTAATAAATGAAAATCTTTTTTGGACACATGTTATTTCCTGATGATTTCTCACCTTATTTTCCTATTTATCTTCCATATTAAATAATAATAATTATAAACAAAGTATTAGATAAGAATAAATATTTGTTTTTCTATAAATAATTTTAAACAAAAATTAAGATAAGGATAAACATTTATTTTTATTATGATCATCTATATTATATTATAATGCATGAGGAATGAGTATTTTAAGATATCCCAAAAATAAGAACTTTTATCCCCTTAAATTATACATAGACCCCTAAAATGAAGGTAATTTGTTCTTTTAGACACTTTATGTTTAGTCCCTAAACTTGTTGCAGTTTGATCCCCGAGTTTTAACAAAATTATAGATATTAGTTACACTTTTCCCCTCCACAACAAACTTATAATTCTTTTACGTATTCTTATCATATCTTATAAACTACAAAGTTTAAAAAAAACAAAGACAACATAACAACCTACATATTTTTGTCGACATTTTGATAGTTGTCTTGTTCGGTATCGACGTGCGGATCAAAAGGTACAAGTAGATGGTGCTTAGTGTACAAGTGATCTAAGCCTAATGTACTTAGTCATTATCTTAGAATGTTTAATGGTTATCGAATGTCAAGTGACTAAATATGGTCAATTTAATCCTCTCATCCAGATTATATTTTAATCCATCATCTTTAACAAAATTATAGATAATTAGTTAATAGTTACAGTTTATCCCCTTATAAAAAACTAACTACCCCGTGATTTTTAAACAATCATAACTTTTGGGTACGTTAATATATATTTTTTTAAATTACACCATATAAACAAGTATTTTATTCTCTTTAATTTGAGTATATTATTGCTGTAGTTTTTAATTAGAAAATTGATATGTTACGTAATTAATAGTGTCTAAGGGTGAGAATAACTGAATCATTAACCGAACCGAAATCAACAAAAAACTGACTTAACTGAAAACTAATTAACCGAAACCCGAATTAACAAAAAACTGTTATTGATTTTTCGTACCCTCATTTAACCAAAATTAATTGAAGCAAACGATTCATATTTTCATATATTTATAGTTTTTATACCTTTAGTTCATGCATTATATTTATACCCCCATTTTATATATTTATACCTCCATTTCATGTCATCCATTTCATGTATTTATACCTAAATTTATGTATTTCTAAAAAAACGTTTTAGCCCAAGTTTAGTTTTGGCTAGTAATCGAAATTAAATGAATCATACAAAAAACCGTCAATCTAACTGAATAAACCAAACCGATTAACAGAAAATGGATTGGTTAAGAAAATAGACTAATGTCTATGTTTCCCACTGCATTGGTTATTAATCAAAACCGGTTATCAGTTAGCAATAACTAAATCGTTAACCTAAACCAAACCGAAACACACGAAACCGAGCCGAAATCAACCATAAAATGAATTAACTGAAAACCAAATTAACAAAAAAACGATTATCAATTTTTTATACTCTCGTTTAACCAAAATTAGTTGAACCGAACCGAATCATTCATATTTTTTTATATTTCTAGCCTTTATACTTTCATTTCATGTATTTATACCTCAATTTCATATATTTATTAAGCAAAACTTTTAACCTAAATTTGGTTTGCAAGTAACTAAAATTAAACGAACCACCAAAGACCGTCAATCTAAACAAATAAACCATAGTGATTAACCGAAAAACCGATTGATTAATAAAATAGACTAACGGATGCCTTTGGCTTCGGCTTCTGTTAAGGATAATAACCGAACCGACAGAACCATGCACAACACAATGAAATGGAATACCCGATTACTTCGCTTTTGATGTATATCTATTACAATAAAGCTACAATAAATATTATATGAATAAGAAAACTACAAAAAACAAGTATTACAATGTGATATGTCGCTCATGCCGCATCGCACAGGCAACCTGCTAGTATAAAATAATAATAATTTTAAACAAAAAATAAGATAAGAATAAATATTTATTTTTCTATAAATAATTTTAAACAAAATTTAGATATTATGAGTAGATATATATACACACATAGGGGAGGTTCATTTGAAAAGAAAAATAAATTTAGAAGAAAAAGAACCAAGGGTACAATTATAAAATATTAAATATTTTTCTCTCATCTCATTTATTATTATCTTTTATTAATTAATTAGTCATAAAGACTACAGTCCTTCACACTAATTTTTTTGCCTACACACATCAAAATTTATCGTACACGTTTTGAAATTTATCCTACATATATTGAAATTTATCTTACACAGTTCGTAATTCATCATACACAACTTGTAATTTATCCTAAACTTTAAATTGTTTTTTCGTTTTGAAAAAATATATTTTTTGAAAATAAGTTACAAATAATGAGGTTAGCTATTAAAAAGGAAGACTACTAATTAATGATCTATGGAAAATTACAAATATAACCTTACATTAATACTAAATACAAAAATTAAATGAAGTAAAATGAAGCATTTTTATTTGTTGAAATTTCTTCTTTTTTATTATTAAAATTTTATTTTTTCTATTTGAACATTCTAATATATATATATATATACACACACACACCTTGGAGTTCGATGATTGAAATAATGGTAAGTTAGGAATCAAAGATTCCATTTGATATATACTTAATAATTATATTATTGTCTTTTTTCACTAGAATTAAATACTTATTCTAGGTCGGGCATATGTTTCTATCAAATTATAAGTGTTTTAGACGCTCGCTATAATGGTTTGAAATATTCATTTTTAAAAGATAAATCTTGACGACTGTTTGTGTTATCATATGATATTATATTTTATTTAACACGTGCAATATATGAGTTTCTTTAAGATATAATCTTTTCACTATTTATTATATAAAGTTACATTATGCAACCCGTGTAACACACGGGATTCTAACCTATTTTTAAAAAATATTACCGATATACAATTGTGTAAACATGTACACTTTATCGAGTAATCGTCGGGTAAAGCGCATATTATCAAATCCTAAACCCACCAAAAAATATAAACTAATCTCAAATCTAGTCGATGCCCTATTAGTCGATACCAAACCTGCCCTAAATGTGTCGGGTTTTAGATTTACCCATTAAATTCAGGTTTAATTGCCACCACTAAGAATACATAGACTATAAGGGTCTTTTTGGTTTAGAGTAATGGAATGGACGGGGGAGTAGAATGGATGAGGTAATGGAATTGATCATTACCATTTCATAGCTTGTTTGGTTTCCATGTGAGAATGAATGAAGCATTACCTTTAGTTGTTTGGTATGCAAGAAAAGACAAAAGAATAAAATCGAATGGCGATGGTCAATGATGGGCGGTGATGGTGGGTCATGATAGGTGGCAGTTGTAGCGGCGGCTGGCGGCGATGGTGGGTAGAGACGGCGGCAGGTGGTGAGAGCGATGGTGGTGGGTAACCGCGGAGGTGGGTGGCGGCGGTGGTCGGTGGTGGTAGCGGCGGTGACGGTGGTCACAGGTGGTAGCAGCGGTGGCGGTGGGTGGTGGCGATTAATAGCGGTGCGGAGGTTGGTGGCGACGATGACGGTGATCGAAGGTGGTAGCGACGATGATCGAAGGTGGGTGGTGGTGGTGATTGGAGGTGGCGGCGGCGACGGTAGGTGGCGGCGGGTGGCGGAGGCGACGGTAGGTGGATGACGGCGGCGGATGACGGTGGTGATGGGTGGTGTCAACGTGGTGGGTTGTGGTGTTGTTAATGAAGGGTGAAGAGGGAATGGAATGGAAAAAACAAGGGGGATGGATGGAATGACTTTGAGGGAATGAAATGCATTTCGGAATGGGCAATTTCCTTCCATTGATCAACCAACACTTTTTTCTTCATTCCTTCACAATGATCTATTCCATTCCCGCTCTACTATAACATACCAAACGCTATCAAGTGATATTTTTTTGTTTGGATAAAAAACAAGGCGAAGATGATAAACGTTGGATTTCATGATCTTCTTTTAATGTATGTTTTTACGCTTGTTCAATTTGATTTATTCACATCTAATCTATCTTTTGGCTAGTTTGATTTTATTATATATTCTAACTTATCTTTTAATTTTCTAATAATAATGATTTCAAAGAATCTCACTTGCTAAAACTATATTATTATTATTAAAAAAAGTCATTTTAATCAAATTTTATTAATTTTTAAAACTCTTACCTTAATATATATCTTTACGTTAAATATATCTATATAATGATCTATAATTTATAATTGTTAATGATATTTTTCAATTACACTTTATCAAAAACAATATATTTATGAAATTTATTAATATTATATTCATAGTAATGATAATGATATTTTTGTATAAATTTCTAAAAGAAAAATTACTCTTACGTCAAATATAATCTAATATTCTAGAAAAAAGCCCGTATATCAAACCAAAAGGATAGAGAGCCTATATAGATACTACCTCTGTACAGTTAATAATTTGCAACAAATGCAAGCTTACCATAGTCCTAAAAGTGAATAATCTTCATTCCCATTTATTCTAACGGTAAATTTGAATCACTGACGGACTATTGAAGTATCATATTGCTAAGAGTGAAATCAACCGATCATATTCCATCTCCACTAGTATACTAATTCAGAAGGAAACCCAATAAATATGAGAAAAACCCTTATGGAAATTGATTCCAGGACCTATTGGTCCTAAAGGTTTATCCACCACTAAGATGTCAATAAACCATAAAGCCTGAGAGCTAAATTCTTGGATAATTAGTATTAAATGAAGAGTGTTTAATTAAATAATTGCACACTCATTTCCAAAATGTACATGTAAAAAATATCTTAAAATACATATTATTTTAATTCCTCCAAATACTGAATATATAACTAGCCCTTAGTTTATGTTATATTGGCAAGATTAAAATTTGAATATCGTTTTGACAATAATATGCATATCAATGGAACCATAGGTGTTATGGGTCTAAATTATGGTCCGGTTTTTGGTTAGGAATTCTGGATCTTGAATAAACTAATATTATTGGATGCTAACAATGTTGAGCTGATATTTGTACCAACTATTTTATTTGTCTTCACAGGTATTCGATAATGACTAAGTCAGTGCTAAATAATCGGAAAGTTGTTAAACCTTTTATAAGATTGGGATATCTTTAATGAGCTTGGTATCCTGAATATTATGGTTACCAACGGTTGTTCATACGACTCCCACTCGCAGGAACTTTCATTCGACCAAGTCATGACCTGAAGACTCGCATTTACAGTTGAGGTGCAAGCGGGGAAATAGTTGATCAAGTCTACAACGGTCACAAGTGAAGACCAAGTAACACCCGGAATCCCGAACAATTAGTTAAGTTTTATCTTGTATTTATAGAGCTAGTAGATCGACTAGGAACACACATCACACTCTCGCAATTATTGTAACACTTAGCTATCCATCTATTATAGGTTACATTGTATTCTTTTTCATTAGTTAATAAGAAGAACTGTGGAAGTACAACGTGTAGTCAGCGTCCGAGGTTTTATGCCGGAGATCCTGAACAATCAAGGACTTTCTTCGTAATTAACTGAGTTGTTTATCGCTTGATCAGACAAACACTTTGCAGTATCCCCGAAAAACACACTACCTCACAACTAAATTTGATCACTAAATTGTTTCGATAATTTTTTACTAAAACAATAGGTCATAATAATTTATATTTTTATCATGAAGAGTGTAATGATATATGGGCAATGGTATATTAATTCTGCAATAATAATTTGTGCTAGGGAGTGCTTTATATAAGTTTACCGTATGTTTCAATATATGCACACATCCACACTCATAGATTCGATTTGAAAAACAAATTGTTCATAAAACCGTAAATTATTTTACATTTTTTTTTCGAAACAAATAAATTTGAAGGGTGTAACTGTCCACATATGTTTTGTGGCTAACAATATAAAAATAATTAAGACGTTTCCTAAAGAATTGACGATTATATTTATATTGTTTTAACTAAATATGATTTAAATTAAGTTTTATGTTTGTTAAATACTTAGGTATATAATTACTAAATATTTACCTATGGTATTATAGCCTAGTGACATATTGTGGATATGATAAGACTTGGGGACCATGAGGTTCTGTGTTCGATTCCCACAAGTAGTTTTTCCACATTTATCAGGTTTTATACTTAATTAATGTATAGGCATTATAGGCTAGTGGAGATGGATATGATCGGTTGATTCCGCTGGTGGCATGATGATACTCCAGTGGTTTATCAATGATCCAAATTGTTGTCAAACAAAAAAAATAATTACTAAATATTTACATAATATTATAGCAACAACAACAATAGTAATAACAATAATATCCAAATATAATCAGCGTTTAAGGCATAGTAATATCATGTAAATATTTATGGCAAGTGAGCCGTTCTTCAAAAGAGTTATATTTACTATTTATATTTTTATGAATAAATACCATTTAAATTAAATATTATCTTATATTTAAATAATTAAGTATATAATTACTAAATAATTATGTAACAATAATAATACCTAAATATAGTTAATGTTTATGCTTGTCGGGTTAGATTACGCTTTCTAAAAGAGTTGATGAAACATGTCGTACAGACCAACCAACTAGTAATTAAAAATAATCTTCTTTCTAGAATGCAATAGTGCTTGTAAAATCAATCAAATCAACCTAACCAACCAAAGTAATGGGTCCCAATGGACTGGAAAAGCAAAATCAGAGATGAACAAAGCGAAAAGAATGAGAATCAGAGATGGACAAGCGAGGTCAAATTAGTGAATTATATTTTTTACAACGGTATCTATAGAAAGGGAACAAGAGACGTCAAATTGTGGTCGATTTAGTGTGTCAAGATCTTATCGACTTTGATCAATATTTTTCGGTCGAGTAGCATAGCAGGATCTTATCGACTTTAAAATCAATATGTATATTTTTTATTTTAGGCACGTGAGATCTAAACCGTTGAGGCACTTGACGCAATGGGTGACATATGACTAGGGCTGTTCTTTTTTATCCGAAACCTGAAAACCGACCCGAATTCGAAGTCACCCGAACCCGAATTAGAGAATAACCAAACAACCCGAACCCGAAAAACCTAAACCCGACCAAACCCGAACCTTAAATGGGTTGGTTATCGGGCCACTTTTTCCCAACCAAAAACCCGAACAACCCGACCCGAATAACCCGAAAGTTGAAACCTGAATAAAAACCCGAACATTAATTATCTTTTTTTATAGATGCGGTTTAATTTGGAGTGTTTTATACTTGAAACATTAAGTTTTGAGACTTTTGTATATTATCATACTATATTGTTAAATGATGTTTGAATTATGATAGTATTTTTTTAACGACATGATATATTTGATAATATTTTGTGAAAAAAAATTATTTTTTTCATTTTACATCTAAACCCGAAAACCGAACAATCCGACCTGAACTAACCCGAATAACCCATACCTAAACAACCCGAACCTTAAATGGGTCGGTTATCGGGTCACTTTTCCCTAGCAAAAAACCCGAACAACCCGACCTGAAAAACCCAAAACCCAAACAAATAACCGGATGAACACCCCTACATATGACCTGCTCTTCTTTAGTTTAAACTATTTTTTCATGCTAAAGGATAAGTCAAAATTCTTGTAAATTAAAAGTCAAAACTCTATTTTGTATGTCGGCCAAAATAATCATATTTTTAAATTTATTTTAAGCAAACTAATCCCTAAAAATCCTTAAAAAATCAGGGCCGGCTAGAAAAAAAACCATATGGTTTACTTTTCACTTTCATCATCATTATCATACTCAGTAAATCCCACCAATAATAAAAGCAAAGTAGGTCTGAGAGAGTAAAATGTAGACCTTACCTCTACCCTCATAAAATAAAGAGTCAGCTTCTAGTAAAACTCCAGCTCGATGGTAATTTTGCATCATGTTTTGGACCAAGGCACATAACATTTTGCGATCGATACAAAGACCGATTGATGCATATACCCCTTGTCTTTCAGCTGTCATGATTAAGCGTCCGGCGCTTTTAACATTATTTTTATGAAATTAATAGAATAAACGTTAAAATTATTGCAATCCCCCGTCCAACGGTATGTGCACAAATATTATATGTGCACACAACAACTGGAGCATAATTTTCACTTTCAGTTTTGGAATTGAAAACATGTAACCCCTTGTCTTTCAGCTATCATGATTAAGCGTCCGGCGCTTTTAACATTATTTTCATGAAATTAATAGAATAAGCGTTTAAATTATTGCAATCCCCCCCCTCCAACGGCCATACATATACATATTATATGTGCACACAACAACCGGAGCATAATTTTCACTTTCAGTTTTGGAATTGAAAACATTGTAAACAATTGGAGTTCAAATGTATCTGATATAATAGTTAGTGTTTAAACAATAATAATAACAATTATAAAGAAAATGATAAACCAAATATAACACTCGTTCTACAAAACCAAAAATAACAAAATAGGAGAAAACGATATTAAGTTTCGTGTATATTATCATCTAATAGCTGTTCTAATGTTAAACATACTCCTCGTGTCCTTGAGATCAGAAGTTTAATCATCACTCTCTTTATTATCCTATTTTAAGTTTCATACACCTCTATTCTCTTTTGGCCTTGCAGATTGGATAACTGTACTCTACTCCAAGACTGCGATAATGACTACGTTTTTACGCCTCCACCAAAGCTTTAACAAGAAAGCCCCCATTTTAAAGGAAATTATAATCAAGTTTTAATTTCTTTTTTATATATATAATTGAGATTACAAAAGATAAGATGCAACAATTGTTAACAACAATGGTATGTTGATCAATCACAAACACAAAGAATTACAAGACACAAAACACAAAGAAATAGCGACGAAAACGGTGACAAAATCTTATTATCCAACCCAAAACGTTACCCCTCAAGAACTCAAAGATCTTACAAATTGTAAGATCAGAACAATACAACAAATTACAGAAGTCTCCAGATGATTATCCACTGACGATCATCAATATAGCTATAAGATCAATCTCTCCAAATACAATGAGAGATGATAACAAACATGAACTTCAACATCAAAACCCAAAGGACTATACAGAGAGAATGAGAGAAACAATGTGATAGGGTGAATGACTTAACAATCATTCAACAAGCCTTTTATACGAGCATCTTCAGAAGTTACACTCCAGTCAAAAGTATAACACAAGATGATCGCAGTCCCTGGAAAGTTACATATAAGCCCCTCAAACATAACAACTTGTATAATAACAAACCCAACAGTTGCAACAACTTTCATAACCACCACAATTGAGCCCATATAAATAAGCCCAAATACATTCTCATAACAGCAGCCCGTAACATTTCAGGAGCCCATAATACACAACTCAATAATATATGAATGACACATAACCTACACAATTTAACATCCCATCTTCATTCATATGGCTTAAATAAATCAATCAACCCCAGTTTCTTACAAAAGAACTCAAGTTGAGTAACACTTAGACCTTTTGTAAACAAGTCTGCAAGTTGATTATCATAATCAACTTTTACAATGCTTATAAATCCAGTAGGCATTTTTTCCCTTAGAAAATACAAATAATTTCAAAATGTTTTGTCCTTTCATAGAAAACAGGATTAGCTGCAATAGATACCAAAGCAAGTTCACAAGTGGCTGAGCACTCTATACTCAGCCTCACCTGTCGATCTAGAAACAGTACTATGTTTCTTACTTCTCTAGTATATATAGACTTTCACCTAAGAAAATACAAAAACCGGTAACTGACTTTCTAGTAACAAGACATTTAGCCCAGTCAGAATCAGCAAAACACGACAATTCAAAATTGCTACTCTTTTTAAACATAAGACCCTTTCCTGGACTTAATTTGAGATACCTTAACAGTCTCAATGCAATCTTAAGATGAACAACAAACGGTTTGTGCATGAACTGACTCAAATATTGAACAGCATAACTAATGTCAGGACGAGTTAAAGAAAGATAAATCAGTTTTCCAGTAAGTTTTTTATAACTAGTAATATCCTCTAACTCTTCTTTATCTTCAACCACTTTACTGTTAATAACATGACCTAATTCAATAGGTGTAGTAACAGGTTTACACCCAAGATAACCAAACTCAGACAATAATTCCAAACAATATTTTATCTGTTTTAAACATATTCCAGTCTTATCATATACAACTTCTAAACCAAGAAAATATTTTAGAATACCTAAATCTTTGATTTGAAAACTGTTACTCAACAATCCTTTTATCTTATTAATTTCCACATCATTATTGCCAGTAATTACAATGTCATCCACATAAACAAGTAACACGATGAATACAGAATTCTTGGACAAAACATACAAAGAATGGTCACAACAACTTTGAACAAAACCCACACTAAGCAAAACATCAGTTAATTTTTCATTCCATTCTCGTGGAGCATGTTTTAAACAATATAGAGATTTGACCAATTTACAAACTTTGTCTCATTTTTAGAGTAATAACCCTCAGGAAGAGACATATAAACATCTTCAGAAATTTACTCCATATAGAAAAGCGTTATTAACATCTAACCTGGTACAAAGTCCAACTATTTTGGATAGCAAGACTCAAAACACACCTAACCGTAACAATCTTTACAACTGGTCAAAAAGTTTCAACGAAATCCAACCCTTCCCTTTGGTTATACCCCTTTGCAACCAAACAAGCTTTATATCTTTTATTACCCCCTTGGCTTTATATTTAACTTTGTAAATCCACTCACAGCCTATGGGTTTTCTATCAGCAGGTAAATCAACTAAGTCCCAAGTTTTATTTCTAAGTAATGCTTCCATTTCCAAATTCATAGCTTCAACCCATATAGGGTCTCTTGAAGCTTCATTATATGTACTTGGTTCTACTGTTTTATTTAAACTACTAATAAAAGACATTTTTATCATCAGAAAAAGATGCATAACTAACAACTTTCTCTATACCATACTTGACATTAATATTTAGCACAAAACTTGGAACATCTTAGGAACAAAAGTATTCCTAGTAGACCTCTAAGACTAGAAACAGTTCCCTCAGGTGGGTTGATCTCATCAAGTGACACATCAGTGTCCTCTGCCCTACCCTGCTAGACGCCACTCTAACACTACTTTCTACACTAGAACCTAAGTTATGACTGGACTCAGGTTGTCTAGGAGTGGCAGATGTGGAGGGAACTGGTTGCTGATCATCACTGAATGTGTCATGAGATACAACAGAACCCTCTTCATCATTGGGAGTATGAGAAATTTCAGGTGTATACACTTCTTACAAGTCAAAAAAGTTAACATGATTTAAACTTTTATCAACAACCACTTTATCAATTTTATCATTAAGGAGTTTAGACTTGAACGGATAAACATGCTCGATAAAATTTTACATTTCCAGAAAAAAAAAGATTTTTTTCTCATCTAAACTCCAAAATTTATATCTTTTTTTAACATTCGAATACCCAACTAGAACACACTTATCAGCATCATAAGCAAATTTATCAGATTCATTTAACACTGTACTAAAGTACAAACGACCTCAGATGGGACAAGAAGGGTTAAAACCAAGCATAAGTTCATAAGGACTCTTTCCTACTAACACAGAAGACAAAAGCCTGTTAATTAAATACACAGCAGTCAACACACAATCACTCCAAAACCTTAGTGGCAGATCACCCGAAACATTAGAGCTCTGGCTATGTTTAAAAGATGCTTGTGTTTACGTTCAGCTACACCATTATGTTGTGGTGTATATGAACAGGAAGTCTGGTGTATATACCCTTTTCATTAAAATTTATTCATCTGATTATTAACAAACTCAGTTCCATTATCACTACGAAAAACTTTGATTTTTGTTTTAAACTGAGTTAATACAAGTTTATAAAAAAACTCAAACACTTCCATTTTATTTTTGAGTAAATAACACCAAACTGACCTTGAGTAATCATCTACTATTGTTAAAAAATAAGTGTACCCTTCATAACTGGTAACTCTATAAGGACCCCATAAGTCTAATGAATCAGATCATCAACACTCTTAGACTTATGATCACTTAATGGAAAAAGAACCCTAACTTGTTTAGATTTATGAAAAATTTCACACGGACCATGTTCAAAAGTTTTAATACCTAAATTATCTTTCAAAACAGCCAGAACTTGATCTGAAGGTGACCTAACCTATTTTGCCACATATGGACTTTAAAACACTATTAAAAAAGTTTTCACATAATTACCATGTCTACCAACAAAATACAACCCATTATCTTGACTACCAATCTCCAAGATTTTCTTTGATTTCAAATCCGGTAACATGCAAATATCCTCATTAAACAAAACAACAATATTATTATCCTTGGCTAACTTATGACAGAAAGCAAGTTAACACTATACCCAGGAACAAAGAAAACATATTTTAAAACCACATTATTAATTAACTTTAGTTCACCAATTTTCAAAACACTAACACTAGTTCCATTTGGGTGACTAACCTTTAAACCACATTCAGAAACATCAATACAGTTAATCATATCTTTATCAGTTTTAATCATATGTTGATTAGCACCAGAATCAACAACCAACCATAATATGATCAAATCTAACAACACTAGAACAACTAACAAAATTATTCACTACAAGACAACTCACCACCTATATTAGACTTCATCTGATCTCCCCCAGGTTTATACCAACTAAACTTATTAACTTTGATATCTACTCAGGAGTGAATGGTGAAGTAGATACAAAAGAACTAGAAGGACCAGAAGACACACTAGAGTTATTATTGTTACTACTATTACTCCTACTAGATTGTCCTACAGTTCTTTTCTTCATACTAGGAGGATAACTAATCTACTCAAAACAACGATCAACTGTATGACCTAACATATTGAAATTAGTACACTTTAAGTTTGGGTTAGGTCCCCTAAAGTTTCTTCTTCTAGGATCAAAAGACTTATTAGACTAGTTAGACTTAGACACAAAAGAAATAGACTGACCCTTTGACCTACTACTTGAGAGTCTATGCGACTCTTCTCTAGAAATCAAAGCATAAGCAACTTTGACAGAAGGAAATGGTTCTCTAGTTAACAAATTAGTTCTTACTGGTTGATAAACATCATCAAGACCCATCAAAAATTGCATATGTTTTATTAAAGTTGAAAACTCATTATAGTCCTTGGCTGCTTGACAAGAACATAAAGGCAGATGCACCATAGCATCAAACTACTTTCACATTGTTGTCAGTTTGTTATAATACTCAGCCACAGAACTTCCGTTTTTTGAAATGCAATTAATTCCTTTATATAATCATAGACTACAAAACCATCTACCTTGTCATATATCTCTTTCAAGTCTGTCCAAACTTCAGATGCAAGTTTGGAAAAGACTTGTCCTGAAAAATTCTTCACACACAGAATTTAACAACCATGTTAACACCATAGGGTTACATCTATCCCATTGGGCAACCCACACATCATCATCATCATCATCATCAGGTTTTTCACACTTACCATCAATAAACCTATACTTATTTTTAGCTTCTAGTGCAAGTTTCAGTGTACTAGACCAAACAACATAATTTTCAGTACCTTTAAGCTTTATACTAACTATGGTCAAAGAACTAGAATCACTAGGATGTAAGTAAAGAGGGTTTCCATATCAAGCTTACGAATCAGAGTAGTAGAAGGACCAGCTGTATAACCCATAATAACAACACAGATAGAGGATAAAACAGAATAACAGTCAATGAACAAACAATAGAAGCACAACAATACCACAAATAATCAAGACTGAACAAAAACAAAAGCAAGACCGTGTCAGAGGCCAGATATCAGGGTCATCACTCTATAGATGCTTGGACAAGCATAACACAGTTGCAACCCTAGATCAAGATTAACAACCAAAAACAACACCAATAAACGCTGAACAAAACCACACAATATAATCAAACAAATAAACCAATCCTCACTACCCCGACATCAACTAGATCAACAACAAAGCAACTGAACAACTAACTAAAAAGACAAGAGATAGAAAGATATCACATAAGCGTATAACTCCAAGCTAATCAGACTGGTTAGTTTGCCCTGTAATCTTCAAGGATTATAGAGACCAACACAGATCTGAGCAAATACCACCAAGAATATCAAACCCTAACTTAGGGTTTGTCTTCAACACAAGAATATACACCTCAAGTTCGTAGATCTGAACCGCAAATCGACAACAACGGTTTCAAGGTGAAGAAACCCTAATCACAACAACCAAGAAACATATCAGGTATAATACACAGCGGAAACAAAAAAGATAGATCAAAAAATAAGAGCCTTAGAGCTCTGATACCATGTTAACAACAATGGTATGTTGATCAATCACAAACACAAAGAAATACAAGATACAAAACACAAAGAAATAGTGACGAAAAACGGTGACAAAATCTTATTTATCCAATCCAAAACGTTACCCCTAAGAACCCAAAGATCTTACAAATAGTAAGATCAAAACAATACAGCTAAATACAGAAGTCTCCAGATGATCATCAATACAACTACAAGATCAATCTCTCCAAATACAATGAGAGATGGTAACAAACATTAACAAACATCAATCTCTCCGAATAAGTTACATGTTATGCATGTTAATAATTAACATATAAGGGTCAAAATGAAAGACGGACTAGGATCCGAACGAATGACTTAAGTAATTATAAGGAAGGAAGACTTCCAAACGAATCGGTAAAACAATGTTTTGAAAATATGCATGATTTGGAAAGGAGTACAAACGTGTACTTCAATACATATACGATAGGTAGAAGTGCTAGTTTGACCTTGAAAAGTCAAACTGCGAAAGTTTGGCGAAATAATTAACAAAATAAAAGGATTGTAAGAAATGGTATGTGTGATATACTATAGCATACTTGTAAGAAATTTATGAGAGAATGGTAGGTGCTTAAACACTGAGTAGAATAAATATCTGAAAGGAATGTATTAATGGCAAGTACCGTTAAAAATGTTGACTTTGATGTTGGGCTTGTTGGCCATGTTCATCTGTACAAGACATTATTGAAAGGATGTGCATAGGCAGAAGCTCAACAAATGAATGGATGCGATCAATCTAGGTATTGCATGAACTCATGAAGAAACGAGCCGATTCGGGTCACAATCGTTAGGTTATGCAATGAAATCAAAGTTAGTAAGATGTTTAGCTTGTGATTATGAGTAAGAATTGATATAATTAAAAGTTAATAGTATGCTTATGATGATATGTAGACCCCTCATATGAATATGAAAGTAATCAGAGGGAACATTAGTAAGGGGATGTTGGGGTTTGCTCATAGTGAACAAAAATGAAATATCGTATATGATATATCAATAAAATAGAATAAATCAATTTATTATGATTAGTAATTGTATGAATATATTATTCTTAATTAGGAAGGTAGAAACAAACCGTAAATTTAGGTTTGTGAGAGCAAAAAAAACCTTGATATAACCTTAAGTACGTTTTTGCATTAGTATGCATTTTGAGTGAATTTAATGAATGAACCGCTAGTGAGGAAGTTTGCTAGGAACTAGCATCATACAATGAAAACGACACTAATAGAACTCTAGATCAGATTCTAACTTTATGTGATTATGAAAGTAATTTACTTAATTTAAGAACATAGGGACAATGCATACAATCATGTTTATGCATGAATAAAACTTTTGCCAAGATGTTGAATGTATTTATGTGGTAGTATTAATAGATAATTGAATGTTTACGATAAGCGTACAAACATAAGCTCACCTCTCATGTGGATATGAAAAGAAATTAGGAGCAACGTTAGTAATGGAATGTTGTGGTTTGCTCAAGATGAACAAAAATGAAATAATAACTACATAGTGATAGTGTTAACCCCAAACGGATATTGGTAAAATGTGTTTGTAAATGATCTAAGTTACCATAAGCCAATGAAAGTACTCAGAAAGATTGCTAATAATAGAACACCGATGTACACTCACGATAGTGCTCTTGTAGCTAATGCTAGAGTGGGATATCATGTATGATAGTGGAATGAGAACTAATCGATTTTTTTATGATTAGCAAGTATATGAAAGTTTTATACACAAATGTGAATATAAGAACAATATATATAATCGTGTTCGTATATGAATAGAACCTCTCAAATGAACCATAAATGTATTAGCATTTCAAGATGCAGTTTGAATGAATAGAATGAAGAAGTAAGAGTGGAATCGATTAGTAGGACGAGAAAGGTTTCGGGGACGAAACCTTCTTTAAGAGGGGTAGACTTGTAATGCCCAAAACTCGAATGTTTATATTCGCCATATGTTTCCTCATGATATAACATGAAATAAAATAACTAGGCTATTTAACCTAGTTAAAATACTTAGTAAAACAAGTAAGGAATGAACTTGATGGCAATTATGATGGTGTGACAAACTAGAGGGACTAAACTTGGAAAATTGAGTTTAAGTTTCAATTAAATAGCAAAAGGCAGTATGCAAATGTGTGTTGGAGGTGGGTGTGTCGACACCTACATGAAGGAGAAATGGGGGAACTTCAACATTTTGGCCTAAATTGGAGATGAATTCAACCTAAATTTCATGCGGGACTCTATTTCTTGATGATCTAGCCTTAACAAGCATGTGGTAACTTGCAAATTTTGATTTGGTGTTCTTGTGTGAAGTGGGTGTATGATTAATCCGTGAATTAGTATGAAATTTAGCGTGATTATGTGTTAAAATCGCCAAATGGAACTTGTTATGTGTATGATTTTGGGAAATTTCATGTTTTGAAGTGAAACCCATTTGGGATGATGAAGGAGTGAATCACCATGTTCAATAATTGTGTAATTTTTGGTATAGTATGTTGTATGTGAATCATTTTAGATAAGTTGATTATGATAAATGGATGTTTAGTTGAATTTGATGAATGAAAATAAGAACATGGAAGATTATGCATGAATGGGTTGTACATTGTGCTTAGATAGTAGTACGCACACAAGGTGTTTGATGAAATGTCTAAATGACAATGATATGTATTATTGTCTTCAAGTAATAGAGGAATGTGTAAAGAATATGGGAATAATGTATATGATAGCAAAATATCATGAGTAACGTGTTCTTGATGAAATCCATGTATGAATATAGTTAATGTGTGATTGGTACAAGCATGTTTTAGGAGTCGTGGTATATGCTTGAGTGATGTAATGCACAATTGTGGATTTATTGATCATACTAGTTGCGATTTAAGAAGTAGGTGTGGAGCGTATGAGAATCCTCAAAAAGAGTAAATTCGAATGATGTTGATGTTAGTTATGAAGTAATGAAAACGCTAATGTTCATGGAACGGATTATGTATGTGTATGTGTAGATAACTAGGTGTATATGTCATATAATATGAACATGGAATGAGTATTATATTAATACAATTGTCCACCATTTTAAGATTGATTTATGTTCATAATTTGAAAGTATATAAGTAGGGCAGTTGACTTTCTGGAAAGTCAACAATGTATAAATAACAAGGTTAGACTTCCTAACATGGTATTAAGGAGATTGGGTGATACATGATAGATTATCTATGTGGCACACATGATGGTAAGTCAAATTGCTTGAATTATGAACAATGTGATGGTGGTTCTATGTCTTATGTATGTTAGTAGTTGACCGGTGAAAGTCAATGCGACATAGTACTTGGAATAACTATTGATATGATTAAGCATGTATGCTACTAGTGTTGTAAACATGATGACATGAAATAATAGGAATTATGCCAATGTGGACTCAAGCATGGATGGCTAACGGGTCAAGAGAAGGCAAGGAAGCAAGCACGAACTTGGCAACTCGAGGTAAGTGATTTCCAGAATCACTTCTTTCTTAATAAATGAAGTTTGGTGTGTTGAATATAGGGAACCATGTTTGAAGATTATGGGTAAGGGTAAGTACCAAAGTAATAAGTGTTATGGTAAGTCGTAGATAGTTGTTTATGTCAAAATTACACAGTTAGAACGAATGGGTCAAAATGTAGAAAGAAGTATGGCGTGATGTAGTAGTTGGTTTGATCATGGGGTTAAGAACTAGAAGGATATGGAGCTTGATTATGGTTAAATTACGTCATGGAAGCATGAGAAACGTGGAAGAAAGAAGTTCGGGGGCCTAACGGTCGTTTGTGAAACTTAAAAAGGAGAAAAGGATGAGCTGGGAGAACACGCCGTAAGCTACGTTGGCTTGGCCGTAACTTACGGCCAAGTAGACAAGAAGAAACAGCCACTGCCACAGCCGTAACTTACGGCTGGGAGCCGTAGGTTACGGCTGGGTCTCTAACCAGCATTGTTGTTTTCTTTGATTTTGGACCCCGTAAACCCTTTTTCCAAGCCCCGTTAAACTTTTATAACGTGCCTAAATCCTACCAAATAGCTTGGTGAGTTACGGGAGAGTATGAATTCGTTGTTAAGCTCCCGAAATGTATTCCAAACTTCTTGAGGAGTGTTTATGAGGTGTGGTGAGCGTGTACGTACGTATGTGTGGGAATGAAATAGTTAAAGGTATGTATGAGTATGGGTGTGGATTTACCTACATATTAGCAATGAAATTCATAGATAAGCATGATTAGAAATGAGTATGCACGTAGGTTTGTACGTATAAGACTTATTTATATGGATGTTTGTAACTAGGATATGTTAGTATAATTATATGGGAATGTAAGTGGTATGTAAGAGCTTGTATATATGTATACATGGCTTTAATACGTATGAGTATAATGTTACTAATTATTATCCTGAGAATAAATGAAAGTGCAGGTATAATATTGTTGACGTATGAAGATTTGACGATTGGGATTCAAGATTGTATACGGAAAGATAATCGAAAGGATTAGCATGAATAGAAAGAATATGGAGTGATCATTTAATTACGAATGTTTAAAATTATGAATGACGTCACCAAATATTAATGATGCGGATGTATGTGGTGATTGCAGGTTGCACGAAATTATCATCACTAAGGAATTTAAATGGTTGAAGATGGAGTCAAAGAGCAAGGATTGTACGGGAAGAGCGGTCTCATAGCTTGTATTTATGTGTTACATTTAACAAGTTAATCAATAATGAATGTTGTAAATCCTTTCAAGAAAGTGTCCAACATTTTATAAATGAACCTTCAAGTATGTCATATAGTCAATAAAGAAAGAACTTTTAAGTCGGTATCTCCGCTGCGTCTCTTATAATCAAAACGTTTTAGAGTGTTACAACTCAATAACATATAAATGACACATATCCTTCACATTTTAACAACAATAGAAATCATGTTTTGTTTTGAAATCTAAATGTTGTCATTTCATAGTATAACTAAATTATCAGTCAAATTCAGCTTTAGCTTTCTCTTGAAATATATAAAAAACTTTATGACAATTAAAATTAAAAAGATGAAAGTTATAAATTCTATTTACTTTAAAAATGAGTAGGTGGATTTTCTATTTTGGGTGCCTCTTTTTCTTTTTAAGTATTTAAACTTTCATCAAATTTTCTTTTTAATTTGTTACCTCAAAAGTTTCAAAAATGTAAACTTTAGCCCATAGACTACTATTTCATTTGCTACTCTCCAAACTTTCACAAATAACAATTTTAGCCCCTAGACAACTACTCCATGTTCTAAATTTTACAAAGAGTAAAATGCTAAAATGGCACCCGAGTTTAGGTCACTTTTGTCATTTAAGTCGAAAAATAAACCTTTTATTGAGATTTCATTTTTATTATCATTTACATCCAAATGGTAAATTAGGTTAGAAATTTATATTAACCACTTTCCCTTTTGTCTTTTTTTCTCATTTAAATAAAGTATAATAATCATTATCTTATATTATATATTAATCACCACCATGGAATTTCATTTGATTTACTTTTTGCTCTGTCTAATTTCATCTTCACAAATTGAGATGATATATGAATTGCATATCTATTTCAAAGAACAATTGTTTTACAGAAAGGTAGAAGAAACACAAATGGATTTTACAATCCAATTATAAGAATCTACCAAAAAACAAGAAAATGAACAGAACTTTTTTAAAGCTTTACGAGAGGCACATAACTAAGAAGCCGTCATCACCTCCCTAACTCCCTTTTATTCTTGAAACGCTAATAGCTAAGAGCATTCACATCTTATCCGTTAAATTTTGAGAGAAGGATTTTTATATTATAAAAAATGGTTGTGAGTGGAAGCAAGAGAAAATGTTACTATTTATCTGTATGTTTGGGGGAATGCTGTTCACACTCTATAATTTTTTAATATATTTTGAACGTGGTTGTGAGTATAGATGAAAGAAAAGGTTATGATAAAAGTATAAAAAATAATATTAATTAGGAGAGAGAAAATATAGTTTTTTTAATGTAATTACAAGATAAAAATAATGGATAGAATGTGAATCTTTGTAAGACCAATAGAATGGGAAAATATCTTTTAGAAAAAAAGTAATGACCTCCGCCAACAAATGGCTTCTTTTGACCAAAAAAATGCAAAGCCAGATCGGAAACCCACACCCATCTTCCTCGTCGAGTTGCAGGAGTTGATTAAGATGAACACAAAACCAGATCGGAAACCCACACCCCTATCTTTGTGGCGAGACGAGTCTTTTTGAGGTATGGGGTGGTTATGCGACCAGATCTGAACCACCTTCAATTCCGGCGTGAACTTGCAACTTTGTTTTCCTATCAAGTTGCAGGTCGTTATTGTAATTGAAAGCGGTAGTTTAATTGAGTTGAAACTTCAAATAAAAAACTTGAAGAGGTTATGGTGTTCTATTGGGGTTTCATCATTGGTGCCGGAGATGGGAGGACACGAAAATGAGAATGATGGTGTGGTGGTGTTCTAGCCATGGAGTTTTTTTTTTTTTTTTGAAGGGGGTTCAATTAAAATAAAACCAAATATAAAATGAACATCAATCCTTTATTTAAATAAGGAAAAAAAATAAAAGGGGAAGCGGTTAATGGAAATTTCTAACACAATTTCTATTTGTATGGAAATAACAACAAAAATGAAACCCCAGTGACTCAGGTATAAAAGATTTCATTTTTGGACTCAAGTGGAAAAAGAGACCTAAACTCATTGACTATTTCGGCATCATAAACCTATAATAAGCAACATATTTATGATTAATGTTGTTGTACTTTTAGCTTTGGGAGTTTCTCAACAAAAAAATTGGAATTTGAATTTTCCTTTTTAACCCTAAAGTTTGAATCTTAAACAATTTAAGTCTAAAGTTTTAATCTTTGGTAATTTAACCCCTTTGATTAATTCGATTTTTCATATCTAATTCAAAATTTCCCATCTTATGCAATTTAACCCATTTGATTAATTTGATTTTTCAGTACTAATTCAAAAGTTTCCACCGTTTGAGATTTAACCCCTTTGATTTTTTTCTCTTTTAACCCAAAGCTTTTCATTTTTCGTAAGTTTTAGGTTTAACGTTTCGTTCTAGATGTTCCGAGTTAACATGTCACAACGTGCGTGTGGAGTTCAACGTTTTTATCTACTTTTTCCTGTTTGACAGGTCCGTCACAGCGCGTCTTTTCCCTGTTTGATAGGTCTGTCGCAATGCACGGATCATAGATCAACTCAGTTATTCTTTTCTATGTTTTACACACAGGCTCGCGGTCATGTAAGAAACACTCGCCTTTCATCTAATATGATATATAACTAACGAATCCCCGCCGCATTCCGGCGGGTGATAATTCTAGTTTTACTCATTTTACAAATAACCTCTCAAGTTTCTAATTTCCAACTTTACACCTATACCATATATAATATAATTTTTTTACCTATTATTTTTTTACTAGTTTGTTTTTTCTACAGTAACTTTCAATAGCTAACTTCTTTTTTTAAGAATTAATTGATCGTTGTGTTTGCAAGCTTTTAAAATATCAATTTAACCTCCTTGAATTTATAAAGTTTCGTCTTTACACCTCTAACTTTTTACGTGCTTATTTTTATATGCGTGTCGATATATATTCGAGTTGCAACGTTTAGACATAAACATTTTTTAAAAATGAGCCAACTCAAATAAGGTTAATTATAATACATTTTCATTCGCCGGTATAAATTCGAATTACTCTACGTTTTAACCCCATCAAAATGCATAACGAGGTAAAATTACTATTATATTATCATATATCTATACCAAAAATCAAGGTCATTGATGCTTAGACGTTGGTTCTTTCACTTTGCAAAATACTCATGGTTGAATGTGTTTTCTTTTTTTCCTTTTGTTGTTTTTAAAGCTATGATAATGTGACATCCGCCAAAAACGGGTCTTAGAAAGTAAAAGAAAGATCCATTTCGTATGACGGAATCGAACCTTAATAAATGTAAACATGAGTATTGGTTATCATTTATTATCATTAATATCATTGGACGATAATTTGATCAGTATATATATGTTCGGATTTAAAAATATCAATTTTATAACTAAATCCCCGTTAGTTCGTTAATTGGATAAAAGACATTAACCACCTACACGACACTCTTCCCTTCAAACGACACCATTGTTAAACAATCCCCACCTTCAAACGATGTCCTTAAATAATATCCTACCCAACCAAAACGATACCATCACTATTACACCTTTTCTTAAACAACAACCCCATCTCGCTATCCTAAACGACACCCACCCTTAAACCCCGAACGAGATCCCCATACCTTAAACCTAAAACGACATCATTTCCTCCCCCCTCCCCACACCTTACAAAACCCACACAATAACTCCCAAACGACATCAACATCTCCAATCCAAGAGACATCTTCAACATTCCAAACGAAATGACCTTATACCAAAATGAAATCCTATGTTGTTTGGCACCTAAGCCAAATGACACCACCATTCCCTCGAGAACTGATGTGTGAAACGTGTATTAATTAAATTCAAACAAGTTTTAAAATTGGAAAAACCCGCTAATCCACACATTATCGGCAAGTGTACCAGTCGTAAGTAGTAAAACAAGTAAGTCTGAATATCGAACCATGGACACAATAATAGCGACTTTTGATACTAGACCTTTAACAACCCCTAGCCTAATATTTTGGTTGTTGAGAAAATGGTTTAGAACTAAAAAGCAAATTAAACAAAAAGACGACCAAACAGACAACAAGCGCAGACAACTGGAGACTGGACCTGAACTCAAGTATAGAAAGATAGGTTACCTACGCAAGAATCCCTAGACTTGTGAGTAAAATCCTAACCCTGGTTTTAAATGAAGATTCTGTCTAAACCGATAAATCCCCGGAAGATAAATCGAATCTAACAATAAGACGCGTGAAGAAGTGCTCAAATGGCTGTCGACCACAAAGTCCCACAACTATCAGGTATAAGGTAATTTATTTACTAAAACCCACAAATTACGAAGTTGAAATAACTAAGAACACCAAAACCCTAGGAAACTCTAGACGTAAATAAACAGCTGAACCCGAGTGATCGACTACGTAAACTACCTAACAAAGGCCCAACTAATAACCTAGCAATTCTAGATTAGATTTCTCACTTCTAGAAAAGATTACACGTCTTAATCAATTGGTTTTAATAATTATTAAACTTGAAGTAGATTTCTCACCTTCAGGTCTAGACTAAAAGACTAACAACCTATACTGACTCCCTACTCTAAAGTATATTTCTAAGTATCCAAACTGTCACACCCCGACCCGCAGCGGAAAAGGTGATCGGGGCATGATTGGGTTTTCATCAAAGCTCATGACATTTATTATAATGTTTCATATTTATTGTTACAATTTAAAGAAGATCATACAATCATAATTACAACATGTTCTATACATCTTTCTAGACTTCATTATTTTCTTCTAAGGCATTTTCCTATGTTTTCCTTGCTTCATCCTGTCCACCTGTATCATGTGTAAAAAAATGGTTTTTGGATCAACAAAAAGTTGGCGAGTGAATCCTATGAAAAACATTTAAACAAGTTTATTGAATTGATTATAAAATAAAGTGCATAACCACATATGAGTAAATGTAGATGTAAACTTATTCACAAAACACTTAATATTAAATAATGCACACACATACAATAATAGATTGTTTTGAGGCACGCGTTGTTCAACTCGTTTCCCACGAGGAACTGATGGGCCTAATGAATGAGTTTTGAGGCACGCGTTGTTCTAACGAACTGATGGGCCTAATGAATGAGTTTTAAGGCACGCGTTGTTCAACTCGTCTCCCACGAGGAACTGATGGGCCTAACAAATAATTTGCATACAACTTGACAATATGTAATACATAACTACAAACAATATTTACATTCTAAGTTTAGATCATAATATGGTATAGCACGAGTTTGAATAAACGAATTAGTTTAAGCGCACATAACACCCCAAAACGTGAATAAAAAGGGGAATTTGTAAGAATTCACTCACAGTGGTTGCGTTTCTTGGATTGATGATGAATGCGCCCGAATTCGGATTTAATCGGCAAGGGAACTAACCTAAATAACATAACGGTTCGGTAAATAAGCGGATTTTATTAATCAATTTTAGTAGGATTTTTGGATATATTTTTGTGAGTTTAAGGCTATTTTCTAACTTTAAAAACGTTATTTTTAAGTATTTTTAATTGATTTTTAAATTAAATAAATAAATAAAAATAATAAAAAAATGTTGACTTTTGACCGTTGACCACGACTGTTGACCGTTGACCGTTGACCGGTTCGATTGTGAATATTATTGCACTGAGTGAGACTCGAACCCGTGACCTCCCGTACGCGTGAACGCAGCTCTACCAACTGAGCTACGTGTGTAACCCGAAATATTTCTGTTTTTAATTATATTTATACACTATTTAAGTTAATCCGAAATTCATTTATTTTAGAAAGGATTTAATTGTATCGAATCGGTGCTCTCCACAGGTCTCGAACTCGGGACCTGTGGTTTAGTTTGGCACACAGTCCACCGCTGGACTGTGTGTCTAACTTGGTAAATATTGCGGTTTTTATTATACTTAACATCTTACTGCGTGTGGATCCGGTTCAGTTTTTAAAAAAAAGGACATTTTTATTACAGCGAATGTGCTTGTGTCAAGGATCGAACTCGGGACGTATGTGTGTTTGTTTGCACACAGTCCACCGCTGGACTGTGTGTCTAACCCGTTCATAATACTGATTTTAATTAATCTTATAATCAATACGACTTCGTCTTCTTCGCTCAAAACACAGACAACGGTTAACCATGCTGTTACTTGTTAAATTAATTTAACGAACTTTATAAGCGATTGTAATGTATTGAACAGAAAGGGTTTGGGGAATGATTGTACCGAACAGGTGACTTTTTCAGAACTCCGGCAAGGATTCGTCGGCTCTGTTTTGTGAACTTCGGCTGTTAGGATCAATTAACAGTTTGGATGGATTAGATGTAAAATTGAACTACTGAGCAACGATTATCAGTAGGTTTAAATGATCATACCGGCTCACGGCGTGATTCTGGAACTTTCAGAAGTTTTCCAGCGAAAGCAGAATTTCCGACAACGTCGTCTGGGATTGATTCTGGGTGATAGTTTGATGTTAGTAATGGTCTAACAATGGAATGGAATAGAAAGAGTCGAGGTATTTACCGTGATGATGTGAGTCTCGGTTTTCCGGCGAAAGTCCGGTGATTGCAGAAAAATTCCGGCGAGTGAAATTGCGTCGAAAATTGGTGTGATTGTGAGCGAAAAGATTATCAGAGGCTAGAGTGTGTATTTATAGGGAAGAATATCGATGAATTGGGTCTGATTACCGTCTTGATTCGTTGGTAAAAAATTCTCCGGCGGTTATGACTGATGTCGTGGAGCTGGACATCGGTTATAACCGATGTAATAGTTATTATGCACGTTAAGTCACAAGAAACCGGCAATAAATGGCGAAATCGTCGAGATTACCGGCGACTGCGAAATGGGCGCGTCGGTTGACTGATTTTGAAAACGAGTTTTTGTTATTTGAATTAATTGATTTAATATATCATCAAAAGGCACAAGTGGCGGAGTGGTTGGGCGAGTGTGAGTTAAGTCTTTGAAGCTTTACCCGGCTGACCCGGGTTCGAAACCCGGCATCAGCATTAAATTTTTATTTCACTATTTTTAATACATTTTGAAATATAAATTTTATATTCTAATATACTTATTAATTATGTATCGTTTAAAATTAATTTGAGCATTAAATACGCAACGAAATTTTTAACTGGATGTTCGGTTAATAAACGAAGCGGGTTTGGTTAATCCGGTTTTTTTACGGATGTTACAGTATCCCCTACTTTTAGAAATTTCGTCCCGAAATTTAAGTAGTGGCATGTCTGACTCAAAAGGATGGTGTTTTAATTTGACAATTACATACTTAGAAGGGAGTAAGAGTTTAAATTTTTGCTTGAGGCGGTAACGTTCCTTGTAAGGGTTGAGTACCCTGCTACAAGAATCGCTTTTTGATGCCTACGATAAAATATTGATAAACAGAGTTGATTGACTGAATACGATTTAATGCGCAAGAGTTTTGATATGTTTGGAAAGATAAGGTTATATCCTAAAACAAAACTTCTACTACTAAAACCTACATGGAACTTCTCATAACCGTCTGACAATGCCTCTGATCCTTTGGCAAGAATACTTATATATAGGAAGTACCAGCGGCGTATCCACCATATTCTTGTCAAATTTTCATTGGTTTTATCAGTAAGTTATGATTGGTTCTATGATGTGACTCTAGAACATAAACAAACACAACAACCAAAGCCTGAGTCCTAATTCTGATAGTGTACAGGTTTGAATGGTGACAGTACCTCTCTCGTTTGTTATGATGGAGAGGTTAGTCTATGTAGAAATGGAACACAATCCAATTTCTTTAAATGATGAGATGATATAAATGCTAAATCAGTGAGTATAAAACAAACTTCAACCAAGACATTACTAAATCCTACATGGAACTTCTCATAACTGCCTGACAATGCCTCTGATCCTTTGACAAGAATACTTATATATAGGACGTACCAGCGGCGTATCCACCATATTCTTGTCGAATTTTCATTGGCTTTATCCGCAAGTTATGATTAGTTCTATGTGACTCTAATACATAAATATACACAATCAACCAAAACTTGAGTCTTAATTCTGATAGTATACATGTTTGAATGATGACAATACCTCTCTCGTTTGTTATGATGGAGAGGTTAGTCTATGTAGAAGTGAGACATAACCCAACTTCCTTAAATGATGAGATTGAAATACGTTGAGATGTATGATGATGTGAATGTTAAATCAACGAGTATAAAACAAAACTGAAATAGTAATTCGCATTAAGATCCTTGGATAAATTTCCAATTTATAATTGAGATATGTGAAAATTGAGATAACATAAAGAAAAACATAAAAACTAAGCGGTTGGAGTTGAATCTTGATTTTTGGTGAAGGAGACTAGTTGGGTGGTTCGTTTGGGCCGTCATTATCTTCAACAGGATTGGCGTTGATGTTGAAAACTCTTCCTCTTGCTGGTGGCCTAGTGGTTGGGTTTTCTTGATTTGCTTGGTTAACTGGGTTTGCTTGAGCTTGGGCGTTTATGATGTTAACCAATCGAGGGCACGTGTTTCTATAATGGGTAGGGTCGCCACAATTAAAACAAGCTCGAACATAAGGTAACATGGGGTATTGGGGTTGTTGATATGTTTGGATCATGTTTTGAGTAGGGGGTGAGGTTTGGTTTTGAGGGGTGCGGCAAACCTTGCTCAAATGACCATAGCGTCCACAATTCGCACATAGTCGACAAGGTAAGGTAGATGGATGGTGATAAAAACAGGTGTTACATTGAGGGTGAGGTCCAAGGTAAGGTTTCTTATTTGGGTAAGTTGAGTTGGGTGCTACTTGAGTGATTGGGATAGCTTGGAGGGGTACGGCTTGTGAGGCTGGTTGATTGCGTTGAGTGACAGCAAAAAGTTGCCCATCTCGTTTTCTCTTAGAAATGGGTTGAGAAGGGGATTCGGTTTGGGTGGAGTTTGAGGTTTCAGTTGATGCTTTATCCTTCTTCTTCTCCTCCTTGAAGTCCTTATTTCGTATGCGGTTCTCGGTGAGCTCTGTAGCTAACTCCATTGCTGCTTCCAAAGTTGCAGGTGTGGTACTTATTACAGAGTCTTGAATTTTTGAAGGAAGACCTCGAATGTAGTGCTCGATCAAACGGTAGAGGGGAGTGAACAAGTTGGGGACCATTTGATTTAACTCAAGGAATCTCTTGTTGTACGTAGTGTGGTCGCCTTCCTTTTGTTTCAAAGAATAGAACTCATCCTCCAATTTCTTGATTTCGCTTCTTGGGCAAAACCGTCTTGTCATGATTTCCTTCAACTCTTCCCAAGTCAAAGTCATAGCATCTTCAACACCTCGTTTGGCCTTCTCTGTATTCCACCATGTAAGTGCTATTCCAAGTAAACGACCAGTAGCATATCGCACTTTGCGATCATCGGGGCAATCACAATTTAGAAAAGTGTTTTCCATTTCTTCAAACCAATGGAAGAGAGCGGTGACACCTTCAGTCCCTTCGAATTTTGGAGGGTCGCAGGATTTGAAATGCTTGAAGGTGCATTTAGTGGTATTTGGGGGAGGGTTGATAACATTTTTATCTTATTGGTTGACGGGATTAGCGGTAAGGGCTTGCTGAACTTGAACTACAATGTTGGGTATTACTGCAGCCATTTGTTGAGCGATTTGGGCAGCCATGCGCTCGCGGGCTTTTCCTGATCTCATCTTCCTACGAGCGAGACTAGAAGACATCTACAAGGAATACATATCAAGAGTATGAGTTGGATGTTTTAGGGATCATGTGTCGTATTTAGGAATGAACATTCATAAAATATATATAGAATAATAAATCTACTACATCCATAGGATGTCTTGGGCTTTGCTCGTAATTGGGCCTTGCATGCCGCCATACTTCACCTTCGTAATCATGTGGGCCCCCATGATTACCGGGTTCATATGGTTCGCATGTGTTAGCCTGGTTACGTACACTAAAACCCGGAGAAAATCGAGAAATATGTATGTAACGTATGATATTCGGAATGTATCCAGGTGTGGACACGGTGACACCTCAAAGTGGGGTTAGTTCGAACGACGTTTGGTGTGGCATGCTTTGGCCTAATAGGTCCTTCGTACTCTCATCGTTAGTCCCCAGGTAGGCAAACTGGTCCGTTATATTGGATTTATACGAATGCCAACCTAGACAGGACGTTCCGACTACCGGTACTTGTACCCTTACAGTTACTACATGCCCGTCGCAGAACTCACTTCGATGAGATTTGAAAAATGAAAATTGCGACAAAATCTTGAATAACGGAAGTATGAAGATGATTTGAATATGTGAGCATTGAAATATGTATGATGAATGTGTATGTAATTATGTATGTTTGACTGTAAGTATAATTCACTATAAATCACAAAATGTAGTATTGGAAGTGTTTGCATGCATTTGTGTATGTAATAAATATGAAAGAAATAAACATCATGAGTTTGCATATAACCACATAAACAATTAAAATCTAATCAACTATAGTATAGGCTCTAAGGGTCTAATAACCTATCCTATATCCCTATAGTCAAAAGCTCTGATACCAATCTGTCACACACCCCGACCCGCAGCGGAAAAGGTGATCGGGGCATGATTGGGTTTTCATCAAAGCTCATGACATTTATTATAATGTTTCATATTTATTGTTACAATTTAAAGAAGATCATACAATCATAATTACAACATGTTCTATACATCTTTCTAGACTTCATTATCTTCTTCTAAGGCATTTTCCTATGTTTTCCTTGCTTCATCCTGTCCACCTGTATCATGTGTAAAAAATTGGTTTTTGGATCAACAAAAAGTTGGCGAGTGAATCCTATGAAAAACATTTAAACAAGTTTATTGAATTGATTATAAAATAAAGTGCATAACCACATATGAGTAAATGTAGATGTAAACTTATTCACAAAACACTTAATATTAAATAATGCACACACATACAATAATAGATCATTTTGAGGCACACGTTGTTCAACTCGTCTCCCACGAGGAACTGATGGGCCTAATGAATGAGTTTTGAGGCACGCGTTGTTCTACGAACTGATGGGCCTAATGAATGAGTTTTAATGCACGCGTTGTTCAACTCGTCTCCCACGAGGAACAGATGGGCCTAAAAAATAATTTGCATACAACTTGACAATATGTAATACATAACTACAAACAATATTTACATTCTAAGTTTAGATCATAATATGGTATAGCACGAGTTTGAATAAACGAATTAGTTTAAGCGACACATGATACACCCCAAAACGTGAATAAAAAGGGGAATTTGTAAGAATTCACTCACAGTGGTTGCGTTTCTTGGATTGATGATGAATGCGTCCGAATTCGGATTTAATCGGCAAGGGAACTAACCTAAATAACATAACGGTTCGGTAAATAAGCGGATTTTATTAATCAATTTTAGTAGGATTTTTGGATATATTTTTGTGAGTTTAAGGCTATTTTCTAACTTTAAAAGCGTTATTTTTAAGTATTTTTAATTGATTTTTAAATTAAATAAATAAATAAAAATAATAAAAAAAATGTTGACTTTTGACCGTTGACCACGACTGTTGACCGTTGACCGATGACCGGTTCGATTGTGAATATTATTGCACTGAGTGAGACTCGAACCCGTGACCTCCCGTACGCGTGCACGCAGCTCTACCAACTGAGCTACGTGTCTAACCCGAAATATTTATGTTTTTAATTATATTTATACACTATTTAAGTTAATCCGAAATTCATTTATTTTAAAAAGGATTTAATTGTATCGAATCGGTGCTCCCCACAGGTCTCGAACCCGGGACCTGTGGTTTAGTTTGGCACACAGTCCACCGCTGGACTGTGTGTCTAACTTGGTAAATATTGCGGTTTTTATTATACTTAACATCTTACTGCGTGTGGATCCGGTTCAGTTTTAAAAAAAAGGACATTTTTTATTACAGCGAATGTGCTTGTGTCAAGGATCGAACTCGGGACGTATGTGTGTTTGTTTGCACACATGTCCACCGCTGGACTGTGTGTCTAACCCGTTCATAATACTGATTTTAATTAATCTTATAATCAATACGACTTCGTCTTCTTCGCTCAAAACACAGACAACGGTTAACCATGCTGTTACTTGTTAAATTAATTTAACGAACTTTATAAGCGATTGTAATGTATTGAACAGAAAGGGTTTGGGGAATGATTGTACCGAACAGGTGACTTTTTCAGAACTCCGGCAAGGATTCGTCGGCTCTGTTTTGTGAACTTCGGCTGTTAGGATCAATTAACAGTTTGGATGGATTAGATGTGAAATTGAACTACTGAGCAACGATTATCAGTAGGTTTAAATGATCATACCGGCTCACGGCGTGATTCTAGAACTTTCAGAAGTTTTCCAGCGAAAGTAGAATTTCCGACAACGTCGTCTGGGATTGATTCTAGGTGATAGTTTGATGTTAGTAATGGTCTAACAATGGAATGGAATAGAAAGAGTCGAGGTATTTACCGTGATGATGTGAGTCTCGGTTTTTCGGCGAAAGTCCGGTGATTGCAGAAAAATTCCGGCGAGTGAAATTGCGTCGAGAATTGGTGTGATTGTGAGCAAAAAGATTATCAGAGGCTAGAGTGTGTATTTATAGGGAAGAATATCGATGAATTGGGTCTGATTACCGTCTTGATTCGTTGGTCAAAAATTCTCCGGTGGTTATGACTGATGTCGCGGAGCTGGACATCGGTTATAACCGATGTAAGAGTTATTATGCACGTTAAGTCACAAGAAAACGGCAATAAATGGCGAAATCGTCGGGATTACCGGCGACTGCGAAATGGGCGCGTCAGTTGACTGATTTTGAAAACGAGTTTTTGTTATTTGAATTAATTGATTTAATATATCATCAAAAGGCACAAGTGGCAGAGTGGTTGGGCGGGTGTGAGTTAAGTCTTTGAAGCTTTACCCGGCTGACCCGGGTTCGAAACCCGGCATCAGCATTAAATTTTTTATTTCACTATTTTTAATACATTTTCAAATATAAATTTTATATTCTAATATACTTATTAATTATCTATCGTTTGAAATTAATTTGAGCATTAAATACGCAACGAAATTTTTAACTGGATGTTCGGTTAATAAACGAAGCGGGTTTGGTTAACCCGGTTTTTTTGACGGATGTTACAGTAACAATAAAACCAACAAATATATTATCAAACCAATCAATACCAACACGCAAATAATTAGAATAGGTTTTCATAATTGTAATATGTAAATCAACATATTCATTCAAAACCAAAAGTTAAACAATCAAGAGTTAGCTACCATTTTCATCCCTGTAGTTTGTTCACTTTTGTCATTTCAGTCCAATTTTCAAAATAATTAGAATAGGTTTTCATAATTGTAACATGTAAATCAACACATTCATTCAAAAACAAAAGTTAATCAATCAAGAGTTAACTGCCATTTTTGTCCCTGTAGTTTGTTCACTTTTTCCATTTCAGACCAATTTTCAAAATTGCACCATTTTCCTCCCTGACATACTAGAAACGTGTTATTTCAGTCTAAAAAAATTAACCCCATTTAGAATAACTCATTCAGCTCAGGGGTAAAATAGTCATTTTACATAGTTTTTATTTTCATTCTTTAGACTTTAGATTTTGAAACAAACTTCATAGGTAAAATGAAAAAAATGAAAATAAAAAACTATGTAAAATGACCATTTTACCCCTGAGCTAACCGGTATTCTAACAGGGGTTAGTTTTTTGGACTGAAATGGCACGTTTCCAGTATGTCGGGGAGGAAAATGGTGAATTTTGAAATTTGCCTGAAATGGAAAAAGTAAAAAAACCACAGGGACGAAAATGGCAATTAACTCATCAATCAAACAATACGTCTAATTCATCAATCTTAAGCAACCATAACAAGTTTAGCTACTCATAATCAACAACAAAACATAAATAAAATTAATGCAAACAAATTCAGAAAACATATTCCACGTATCCAGTTTAATTAAACCGAAACTATAAACGAACTTTATCTAACCAAAAAATTAAATATTTTATGCCAAGTCTTCAATCTCGGCAACTTCAATTCCCAAAATTTTCTTTTCTTTGCTCCTTGTTGTTCCATCGTCAAGTATGTTTCTTTTATGATATATAATATGCAATCTATTTTCTGGCAGCAGCGTATATATGTCGAATGATATGTGTACCTTAGGGTTAAAAAAACATAATAATCTAATATATGATTCCACCATTGATCCGTATTGCAACCCATCACACTAGTATGGTGAATAAACTACATGTCGATACCTTATAGCCTTGCGGCATCTTAAGAGTGGGATAAGGCTTTACGAACAATAGGTCCTGAGTTCGATTCCTATAAGGGGGTTTTTCCATATTTATTAGGTTTACTCCTGAATTGATGTGACATTATGTCACACCCCAACCGTGGCGGAAACATCAGAGTGAGACGATAACGAGATTACTCATTGCTCACAACGCTAGTAATGACAATATTTAATTCAAAGTCGAATTTCATTTCAAGAATAATTGTCAAAATACAACATTGAAACAAATACAACAATTAAGCTTATCAAACACAATACAACAAAATTGATACAACAACGTTAACCTAAACGTCTAAATGTGTGTATCTAAGTCCTTGCTATTTGATTTCATAGCATCCTCTTCATCGATCAATAACATGTTTTTAAATAACAATTCAATGCAAAAGCAAAGGCGAGCACACAAGTTTAAGCATAACATACGTATACGAATAAAGTTTAAACAAATACTCATGGCAACTATGATTCTACAAGAGCATATACAAGGCATGCAATACTACTAGTCAAACCCTTAACATAATCACGATGTTTTAAGATGGCCTCAAGATTACACGATGGGAGGGGGATGTGTTACTTCCTAAAGCGATTATACATGTTAAACGAAGGCTTAAAACAAGTTAATGACTAAAGTATCACATAAAGAATGTCCAAGATATAAGCACCAAGTAATCGTATCAAGTATTCATGTGTATAGGATTGTTGGTGCATTTCATAAAGTTTAAGTGTTGTGGTTTTGGTATAAGTAAACATGTTGCACCCAAAAGTGTTGTAAACGAAAAGTGGGTCCAGTGTACTCACAGTTTTGCTAGCTTCCCTTTGTTATTTCCGTGAAGGGCTTGGAAAGTTGGAGGATCACCAAGTTATCCTACATGAGGAAAACATCGGCTGGTAAGTATTCGAATAATAACGGAGGATTTAGGAATTTAAATATACTAAAGTATGTATACGAGAAAATAATCATCTAGACTTAATACTCGTTTTTGACACTATAAGACCCATTCGGGTTGATGTGTTTTCATGGGTTAGGTTACCCATTAGAATCGTAACGAGAGATTAAGTACTCAGGTGATGTAACCTAGTACCATGACAGATAACCATTTGATTTCCATCAAGAGTTTGATTAGTGTGTATATATATAGTATACGTAATAAGTAGGCCATAAAAATCATATAAATTCATAGAAGTCATGCATGGAGGTAGGAGGATAACCTTCCTTTTAAAACCTCTTTCGTATAGTTCACCAAAGCACAAGTCGTCACAAGGACGACAAGGATGGTCATGAGTAAGTTTAAACATAAAAGCAAGAGACAAAAGTAATCGAAAACATCAAGTGAGGTGGTCGATCGAAGGTAGGATAGCCAAGGCTTCCAAGTGATCACACTCTACCAACTCAAGTCTTGTTTCGAGAACAAGCTTGGAAGGATACAACACTTGTGGATAAAAACCCTATTAAAACAAAAGATTCTTACACTTGGGACCTTAGACATGGTGATGTTCCAAGTTAGTCTTCCATGGAAGACTTACGGAGACATTCTAAAAGGTGATTTCAAGTGTTAAGAAAGAAGGAAGATCAAAAGGAGAGATGTGAGTTAGAACTCACTTTTGAAGCCTTGATCTTTTAGAGGAAGAGAGCTCTTAGAGCTTTTAGAGAGAAGAGAAGAGATGATTGAGGTGTGATTTGAGAGAAGAAGGAGTGGGGTATTTATAGATGACATTGGGAGGTTGTTAGGTGAAAGTAATAAATGTAGAAAACACAAAATTGGCCAATCCATGAGCTTGAAACCAACTTCTCCGGATTATGCCCCTCTCGCGGGCCGCGAGAGGGTGGAGATGGCTCGGTCGCGGGCCGCTAGAGGTCTAGCGGGCCGCGAGAGTTTAACGAGGGTTCGGTCGCGGGCCGCGAGGTGGGTTATTCCAGAAGTTTCTTTGATTTTTATCACTTTTAGTCCTTTAACTTAGTTTAAGTTGCGATTTTGCATGGTTTCAGCATATAACGTGTATAAGTGTCGAGTGTGAATGCATGAACCTTTGCACGTATAAGTATCAGTTTATATGTATTAAACGATTGAATGCACGTAAGATAAGTATGTATCAAGATAAATTTTATTATGATTCAAGTCTCGGATTATAAGATAGGGAAAACGAATACGAATACAAGTTTCCAAAAATAGAAATACGATTCTAATTAAAGAAAGTACGAAAAAGCGAGACGTTACACATTATGCCTAGTAAAAATAGATACGATGATACTCAAATGATCCGTCAATAATCCAAATTTGTAGTTTAAAAAATTTTTGTATGTCCATACAATTTTAGATAGGCCAGTAAAAACCACCATTCACAAAAGAACCATTCACAAAAGAATAATATTCTGACCATCAATGCTTTTGGTCTTTTGCTCTCTTAGCTGTAACTCACTGTTGCCTTTGTCCCTATGTAAAAGTTTAAACAAATGAAATTCATCATCTTTTAATTACATTAATTGCAATATTAAATAATAGTCATAAAGTTATACAAATATCTTTTTTCTTTTTGTTTCAACGTAGGTTCCCAACATGCAATTAACCATTAATTGCCATTAGTGAATAGAAATTTAATTTTCTAAATCGTAAGTTTTTCATATTTGCACTTTTTTTATATATAAGTTGGTCACTTCACTCATTTTCAATTGAATCTAAATAACCTCTAATTTTCTAAAAAGTGTAAGATGTTATAAAACAACGGCCTAATAGCAACCAATATATGATATATGTTGACAAGAATTATAGAAATTATAACTACATATGCCTCTATTTATAGGCTTACAAAGATGGGAGTTAAGTACTTAGAGAGTCACCACATTATGAAGACATATGAGTTAAGTACTTGGAGAGTCACCATATTATGAAGACATGTGGATGGCCACACATTAAGATAATAATAATTCATAATACTCCCCTTGACTATCCATGTGACAAAATAATATATTATTCTTATAATACGCTTGGTGATGCTGCCTCATTAAAAAACTTGCCAGGAAAACCCAGTGGGATAAAACCATAGCTAAGGGAAAAAGAGTGCAGCACGTATTATTCCCCCTGATGATTTAAGCTCCTTGAGTCGACGCATCCTGATCCCATGAACCAGTTTCTTGAATGTAGATGTCGGAAGTGATTTAGTAAACAAGTCTGCCAAATTGTCGCTAGAACGAATTTGTTGGACAGTAATATCTCCATTCTTTTGCAAATCATGTGTGAAAAAGAACTTTGGTAAAATGTGCTTCGTTCTGTCTCCTTTGTTGTATCCTTCCTTAAGTTGAGCAATGCATGCTGCGTTGTCTTCATGTAAAATTGTTGGGCCCTCATCTCTCATAGAAATGCCACAAGACCTACAAATGTGTTGTATTACATTCCTTAACCGAACACATTCTCGGCTAGCTTCATGAATCGCCAATATTTCTGCATGATTAGATGATGTGGCTGTGGTTGTTTGGTTTACAGAACGCCATGAAATAGCAGTACCTCCACTTGTGAATAAATATCCAGTTTGAGATTTTCCAGTGTGAGGATCAGACAAATACCCAGCATCAGCAAAACCAACCAAACTTGTTTTCCATTGATTAGTAAAATACAAACCCATACCGTTTGTACCTTGAAGGTATCAAAATATTTGTTTTACCCCATTCCAATGCCTCTTTGTTGGGCATGAACTATATCTTGCCAATAAATTTACAGAAAATGATATATATGTCGTGTATGACTAGCAAGAAACATTAGCGCACCAATTGCACTTAAATATGGTACTTTTAGACCAAGAATTTCCTCTCCATCATTCGGAGGTCGGAATGGGTCTTTCTCGACATCAAGAGATCTTACAACCATTGGAGTACTCAATGGATGTGATTTTTCCATATAGAACCTTTTGAGTAACTTTAGTATGTAGTTTTGTTGATGCACAAGGATTCCACCGTTAAGATGTTCGATTTGTAGCCCGAGACAAAATTTTGTTTTGCCAAGGTCTTTCATTTCAAATTCGTTTTTCAAATATTCAACCGCCTTTTGGAGCTCCCTTGGAGTTCCAGTTATATTCAAGTCATCAACGTATACAGCAATTATAACGTATTCAGATTCTGACCTTTTTTATAAAGATACATGGGCATATTGAATCATTTTTATAACCTTCTTTCAACAAATACTCACTAAGGCGATTATACCACATACGCCCAGATTGTTTTAGCCCATATAATGATGTATTTAATTTAATTGAAAGATGTTCTCGAGAACTAGATACACATGAGTTTGGCAATTTGAATCCTTCAGAGAGTTTTGATGTAAATATCAGTATCAAGTGAGCCATAGAGGTAGGCTGTCACAACATCCATTAGACGCAAGTCAATCCCTTCTTGTATTAACAGACTAACAAGATAACGAAAAATTGTCGCATCAATCACCGGAGAATAGGTATCTGTAACACCCTGTAAAATCGTGTCCAATAGTATAGTGACACGTGTTGTATTTTAAATAAAGTCTGTTAAAGACCAATAAGGACTAAAGGCGTCAACATGCTCAATCTGAGCCTCTGAGTGACGGTCCGATGTCAACATGCATCAATAACAGTCTTTGAGTGACTGATATGTCAACATGTTTAAATCATTAGCCTCTGAGTGACTGATATGTCAACATGCTTGAAATTTGGCCTCTAAGTGACTGATATGTCAACATGCCCAGCCTCTGAGTGACATCGGAATCAACATGCTTATAATAAGCCTCTGAGTGATCCTTTGTGAAGTCCTAACTCTCATACGTGCCATTTGTTTGACAAGAGAGTTCAATTTTGTAAATATGTGAAATTTGGATGATGGAGGGATTAAAAGCGTCAACATGTTAATTTATACCTCTGAGTGACCTATTAACAAACCGAAAGCTCGAAAATGTCCGGGCATAATCCCGGGTATGCCAAGTATTTGGCTACGGAGGGCTAAAAGTGCCAAAAAGGTGTTTAAAAAGGTTTTTAGAAGCTTTAATAAGTTAAGGGGTTAAAAGTGTCAAACTTTGAAAGTGGCCAGAGGGCGGTCGCGAGCCGCAAGAGACCAGGCCTGAGTCTCTCGCGGGGCGCGAGAAGCCCTCTGCTGCAGAAAATTTGTTTGGTCTCCAAGCAAAACTCCAAAACCATTAATTCGAAACCATGGCTTCTCTAAACTGCTATGCCACGTTTTAGGACACTTGTAAGCTTCTTCTTACACCCCTAAACACCTGGCTTCACCTCCTTTGACTTCTCCAACTATAAATAGGTGATCAAGTTCACCATTTGAACTTGCACCTTTCTAAATCATAACTCTTATCCCTCCTCTGGAAGTTCCTAGCTGAAAGGAGCATCCAAATTAGTTCTCTTGCATTGTAGGAACCTCTTGTAAGTGTTCCTTGCTCTTGCATTTTCGTTTATAGCCTTGTATAGCCAAAAGTCAAGCGTTTTTCGGAAAACGCTTTGACTTTCGGTTAAGACCATTATGGTCCAGCCATTGTTCATAACGAACATGGCTAAGTGATCGTAATAGTGTAGGTGTTAATCCCTATAAAAGGCACCTCCTGAAGATCACGTTTGCTAGACCAATTGACGGGTCAAAGTTATGATATTAAAAAGTCAAACAGGCTATTTTTCCTAAAAATCATAAATTAATCTTACATATGTAATGAAACCTGTTTTGACACTTAAACAAGTTGGTAATAATTATTAGAACATGTAAGAACATGTTTGGCTCGTCAATTTCAGTTCTAGGGTCGGTCCGCAACCGAAAGTCGCGAAGTTTGACTTCTGCTTTAACTTTCGATTCTGACCCGATTTAGATTAGTTACCTACTGATCTAAAGTTGCATTATGATCATAATATTATGTAGCATAACCCTATGAGGTTATATTACATGATCATAATCAGAATCCAAGTTTATGCGCAAGTTCCATAATTATGCCATCTTTGACCAAAATGTCCTTTTTGCATAAAACAAGGTTTTAAATGGTAATGAACTTGAAAATGAATTTTCTACTGATGTAATATTATTAGTAGGATTATTTGGGATGTTAAACCAAGTTATAAACTGAGTTTTCAAGCAAATCCTTAAACTATGTCGATAAATGACGATTTTAGCCCTTGTGGCTCATAAACTAGTTTTAATCAAATCTTTTCAAGGTAAATCCTTTACCTACTAATATGTTATATTAAGTAACATATCTAATACATATTAATCTGAACTTAACATCAGTTTTCGTGAAAATCGCATAAGGACGCCATTTTACGACATAAGTGCCATTTAGGCGCATAGTATGGTTTTAAACCATATTATTGACCAAGACTTGATACCTACTGATTTTAAAACTTATTTTAAACATATTTACAGTAGGTACATGTTATAAACTCAGAATCCCAAATAATTTATAAACTATGTGTAAAATGACCAAAATGCCCCTTCGGTGCATAGTTTGGTCATAAAAGGTAGAATACACATATAATTGATATCCTACTGATATTATATCATAAATAAAGTATTTTTTTCAGAATACTTATAATCATAACATTAAATTATATTCAAGTTCCTTTTATATGATATGAAAATACCAAAACGCCCTTATGAGGCATAATTTCGTTTTAAAACCTTAATTAACGGGCATACAAGTTGATATCCTACGGATATCTTAACTTATTTAAAGTATAATGGCATATAGAACTTGTCCATAACTTATTCGGTTACCGATATCGCTATTATGCGCGCAGTTACGTATATGTAACTATTTTACGGAAATTAAGCGAAACGGATTTAACCTTGTCATTTAAGTTTCAAAATCCAGAATGTATATAGTTTACTCATATTATACAAGTCAAGTACTTGTTGGGATTAAACTACATTCTATCCGATCATCGTTTAATCAAGCGTTATACGTAATGATCATGTACACTATTCGGTTTATAAGACCGTTAGTATTTAATTGGCTAGCTTATGCCATAATCCAGATTAGAGCCTTGCCGGTAAATGCTATCTACACTTGGTACTTTTGTATACGGCTGAGTTATTTAAAAATAAAAGAAGAAGACTAGCTCAGGTAAATATTCTCGACTTATTTTCCCTATACGGGCTTGGGATACGGTAAATTATTACCGCTTGGTCCAAAATGGGTTCAATCAAATGCCCGCTTGTGGCTAGTAAACCCGCATATTTTGTTTTAATCAGTTTTGTTTGATAACTTAAACATCAGGGGTTAAATTACCGTGTCCTGGATATCCTCGGCTCAATACAATAGTTATTGGCCACGACCTTAGCTCGGGGTGTAGGCATACACCCTTTGATGCTCATATGCAATATGCCCAAGACGTTGGGGATGACTCCTTCGTGAGTACCTGAGTGGTGTGTATTTAATCATGTCTCGGTTTCTGTCCCGGGCCCTGTATGTATTGACAAACATGTGAATCTGATACAAGGTTGCAAGGTCAACTTTCCCAAGTTAATAAAAGATTTTGTGTCATTTTGCACTTAAAACCATTTTAAAGTTTTCAAAATGAGTCAGTTGGGTGTATTTAACAGCGTAAGCTGACGTATCGTCCAAAGGCTAAACTGCAGGTACAATACGAAATAGGCGGAAGCTGCTCGGTAGTGAATAAGAGGATCTTGCAAATCCTTAGATCCGCCCTAAAGTCTGTTTTATATTCTTTCTTGTAAATTTTATGATCCGCATGTGGATCTTCTATTACGAGCCTGTATATTATTTTGTATTTTCGAACATTCGGTTTGTAATAGTAATTTTACTCCAAGACTTCCGTTGTGCCGTGTTTAATTGACTATGATGATTATCAACTGACGTTACGATACTCCCCACCCGGGCCCACCGGTGTATGGATTTCGGGTTGGAAATCTGGGGTGTGACAGTATCCTCATAATCAATCCCAGGTCTTTGCAAAAATCCTTGTGCTACTAATCTTGCCTTGTATCGTACGATTTCATTTTTCTCATTACATTTTCGCACAAAGACCCACTTATATCTTATAGGCTTTACACCTTCAGGTATAGGGACTACTGGTCCAAAAACATCTCGTTTATTGAATCTAATTCTGCCTTAATTGCGTCTTTCCAGTTTGGCCAATCATTTCTTTTTTACATTCCTCAATAGATTTTGGTTCTTGATCCTCATTATTTTCATTACTTCTAGTGCTACGTTATATGAAAAACTGTCATCGGACGTCGATTTCATTTCGGTTCCTTACCTTTCTAGACATGATATAATTTATTGAGATCTCTTCGTTTTCAGGTACCTGAGGTTCTTCTAGAACCATCATGTCTTGTGTCTCTTTAGGAGACTCTTTTCTTGGCATTATCAAACCTCGAATTGACAATCTCCATTATTTGCTCCTTTTTTCTTTTGAGGATTTTTGTCTTTAGAACCGATTGGTCTACCACGTTTGAGGCGTGCATTAGACTCATTTCCAACATGTGGTTTTCCTTCTGGGACACTTATTTTTACTGGAGCATTAGCAGCTGGTATGTGTGACTTAGTCACTCTCTTTGGGTCAGTGAATGCGTCTAGTAATTGATTTGCTAATCTTTGTAAATGAATTATCCTTTGAACTTCTAGTTCACACTGTTTAGTTCGAGGATCAAGATGAGATAATGATAATTCATTCCAACTTATATTATTATTTTTCAGCTGCTTTTCATCTCCCCCTAATGTTGGGAATGTTGTTTCAACAAAATGACAATCACCAAACCGAGCCGTAAATAAATCGCCTGTTGATAGCTCTAAATACTTAATGATCGATGGTGATTCATACCCAAATCTCCTTTGAGGTCCCATCTTTGTGCGTTGTAGTGGAGCGATAGGAACATATACGACACAACCGAAAATCCTTAATGGGAAATATTTGGTTCCTGACCAAAAACCAACTTTAATGGGGAGGAAGTGTGGTAACTCGTTGGCCTGATGTGAATTAGTGTTGCTGCATGTAAAATTGCATGCCCCAAGCAGATGCTGGTAGTTTTGATTTCATAATCATTGGTCTTGCAATCATTTGAAGTTGCTTGATAAGCGATTCAACAAGTCTATTTTGTGTATGTACATGAGGTACAGGATGCTCTACACTTATGCTAACAGATATGCAGTAATCATTGAATGTTTGGGATGTAAATTCACCAGCATTGTCCAACCGAATTTTCTTTATGGGATAATCTGGAAAATGTGCTCTTAGCCTTATTAATTGAGCAAGTAGTCGTGCAAATGCCATATTGCGACTTGATAGTAAACTCACATGTGACCATCTAGTTGATGCATCAATTAAGACCATAAAGTATCTAAATGGTCCACTAGGAGGGTGTATAGTCCCACATATATCCCCATGTATTCTTTCTAAAAACTCAAGGATTGTGTCCATACCTTAACTGGTGATGGGCGAGTGATTAACTTCCCTTGTGAGCATGCAACCACATGAATTTTCTATAATTTTTCGCATCATTATTGATTTGGGATGGCCTAACCGGTCATGCCAAATTATAAAATTTTATCGATCCATAAACTTATGGTTTATGATTGCATTTGATTCAACTGCACCAATTTTAGTAGAATACAAACCAGAGGAAAATGCGGGTAACTTCTCTAATATATGCTTTTTACCCGAAATCATACTTGTGATTTGAAGGTACTCATCATGTCCCTCACTTCTAGTCTCAAGATGATATCCATTTAGACGGATATCTTTAAAGTTTATTAGATTTCTTTGAGATAGTGGGAAAATAATGCATTGTTAATTTTGAGCAAAGTTCCACTTTGTAGAACTACATAAGCTTCTCCAAAGCCTTCTATTAATTTTGTTTTACCGGATATAATACCAACGCTTGCTTCTTTCATTATTAAACTAGAGAAATAATTCTTTTTCTTTAGAATCGTATGCGTAGTAGCACTGTCTATTAGACATACATCTTCACCACTAATAGGACGTTTAGTTGAACACTCCATATGCTTCAAAACAGAACAAAATTTCATAAATATGGTTCAAACATAACAAATCCCATAAAATGTCTGGATAAAAAATTAAGGAAATAACATAATTTTAAATATAACCATTCACGCGTAAGGAAAATTGCAAGGATCCACTGGTTGGTATCAGCCATGATATCACCATAATCCAATTTTTCTTGCTCGATAAGGAAATCAGCATAATCCCGATTAGTTGCATTAGTAAGGTCCTTTTCACCACTTGGGACATCGACATTTCCATATTCATATGTGAAATTTGTCTCTATTTCTTTTCCTTTTTCTTTTATAGATTGTTTGTAAAGCTCTACCAAGTGTATGGCTGTGCGACATGTACCAGCTCAGTGGTTGTTACTTCCATATCGATAGCATGCATTCGATGGGGTTCCTTTTTTCTTTTACCTTTTTCATCATTGGATTTTTTTTCATAATCATGCAACTTCTCGTGGGTTCCTTTGTTTTTAAATTGAACACCATGATAATTCCCCCGACCATATCCACGTCCGACATGACCCGACCATGACCACGCCCACGTTGATAGCCACGACCACGTCGTGACTTCCACTTTGGTCATTATATCACATTCAGTCAAGGAATGGAGTTGTACCAACCGGACGAGTTTCATGGTTTTTCATTAGTAGCTCATTATTTTGCTCAACCACAAGCAAACATGATATTAAGTCACTGTATTTGGTGAAACCCCTTTCATGATATTGTTGTTACAAGACAATGTTTGAGGCGTGAAAGGTGGAGAATGTTTTTTCCAACATCTCCTTATCAGTAATATTTTCACCACATAGAATCAATTGTGACGTGATTCTAAACATTGCCGAGTTATACTCACTTATAGACGTAAAGTCTTGCAACCTTAAATTGAGCCATTCATAGCGAGCTCTTGGTAATATTACTGTTTTCTGATGGTCATACCTTTCTTTCAAATTGGTCCATAGGACGAGTGGATCTTTGATAGTGAGATATTCATTTTTCAAGGACTCATGAATATGGTGGCATAAGAAAATCATTGCCTTTGCTTTATCTTGGGTATTTGTTTTATTTTCTGCTTTAATTGTTTCCCCAAGGATATTGGCATTTAAATGGATTTCAGCATCCAAAGCCCATGACAAATAATTTTTTCCAGTGATGTCCAAAGCCATAAACTCAAGCTTTGCAAGATTCGACATAGCGAACTATATTAAAGAAATACGCATGAATTAATGCATGTTATTATAATCAAATAAAATTTAGTAACCATTATTGACTATAAAATAAAACAAGACTAAAAAAATAATAATGTATTAAGTCATTACCAATTAAAGTTTGTTTATATATATTTGTATATGATATATCCATGCATATAAAGATATTAGGTTAGTTAATAGATGGAAGAGACCAATAATTTGAAATACATATACCTTTTGCTTCGTCAAAATTCTCCCTCTTAATTATTATTATGCTAAAATGATACTAATGTCGCATTGTAACATAATAAACTACATATAGTTTTATTTATTTAATTATTTTTGTATGTTTTAAAAACTTAAATATATCCAAACAAATAAATATGTTAATTACATGACTTAATATAATTAGTTCTATAAGCTTCACAAAACTCATCAAGTTATAAAATCATTATATCATCTTAATTTTACTCATCATAATTGGCATAAAAGGAATTTTAACAAATATAATCAAGGAAAATATAGTTTTTTTTAACTATATCTTTCTATGAAAAACTCTTAGGATTCATTAAAAACAAAACATTTAATTGTGAAAGATGGAATAAAGTTCCATGGCTTAACATTAAAAGAAAATAGAAAACTATTTTCATCCCTCATTGTTTAGATTAAACAAAAATATATAACCAATAATATCATAATGATCCTTTGAACAAAACATTGTATGAATTGCAATATACGTTTAAGAGAATGAAGAACAATGAAAGTTAATATACCTTGTAATAATACGATCTAACTCCAAAAGCAAGTCGTGCTGATAACGTGTTATAAAACAACGGCCTAATAGCAACCAATATATGATATATGTAGACAAGAATTATAGAAATTATATAGAGAGAAAGATAGAAAGAAGAATTGAAGAACTCATTCTTATTGATATGAAGTATGAACTACATATGCCTCTATTTATAGGCTTACAAAGATGGGAGTTAAGTACTTAGAGAGTCACCACATTATGAAGACATATGAGTTAAGTACTTGGAGAGTCACTGCATTATGAAGACATGTGGATAGTCACACATTAAGATAATAATAATTCATAATATAAGAATATTTATATAAAAATATGTATAATTTAGATCACATAACAAACAGCATTACTTGCATGTTTTCTTCTTCCCTAAGTCGTGATACCCAAGTCTTTAATTGCTAATCCAGTTGTTTATTGTAATGTGTAGTATCCCAATTTACCCTAAATAAGTCTAAACACTAATATACACCCATAAAACGTCCAAAAACATTTTTAATTTCCTAATTTGAACTTTAATCAAATTTCCCATTAAAGTTATAAAGATATCAAAATTATATTAACCAAATTCGATCACCACAACCCTTAAACTTAGTTCCAAATGACATCTCCACTACATACACATGAATCCTCACTCTCTAAACCTGAAAATCTCTCTCTAAATGCGGATTCGAGGTGAAGGAACTCTAAGGATTGGAACTTTCCATCTCAATTTCTCTTCCATTTCTTCAGAAAATCAAGTAGTTCTTGAGTCTAACTTGGTTTATTTTTGGATATCTACAAAACTCCTCTATCAATTTATGTGATAAAGGGTATATAAAGTCAAATTTAATTTTTTTGTATTTTTAGGATTCTAGAATGTAGAAATTAGGGCTTTTGGTCTAGAACTTGTGTTTTGATGAAATTGAAAGTAGTAAACTGTTTATTACCATGCTAGATTAGTTTGTGTAATTTTTAAGAATTTTTAGATATCATTTGAAGTTATTGCATATTTTAATCATAATATATTATATAGGAAAAATCATATAAAATGCAAATAGTCAAAGAAAATTTAGTAAATATTATTTTTTGATTTTTTAGAAAATAAATATAACATGGAATTTTGATGATAAATATCACGACTCTTGGTTATTATTTAATAATGAAAAAGGATTATTTAAGAGTAAACGTAATTTTACCTCTTGCGTCTGCCTGATTGCATCAATGTTCACCTCTCGAGGGTTAAAATTGTAATATTAAAGGACATTTTCGTAATCTTAAGCATTTTATAAATATAAATTATTTTTGAATAATATAATGCAAGATAATAACAATTGTCTAGATATTAGATTTATTTGTTAAGTTAGTAATAACAATTACTAGACTTAGCTTATATAAAAATATATAAATAATGACATAATCATATTTTATGGTATCACAATTTATATATAATTATATATAATATTTTTATATATATATAATTTTTACGGTACTAATTCATTTGTCACATTGGAAATTATGGTATATTTAGGTTATACAAAGCCCCCAGACATTAGGATTTAATTTCACGTTTGTTTATGTGATTGGTTTGTTTAGAATTTTGTTATTTTATACTTTAGGTTATCTTTGTCTTTTTGGAGTTATCCAATTCTCTTCGTGCGGTACTTTCTCACGAATTGAATTACGCAAACAGTGAGTAGATCTAACTCTTTTCCCATTTCTACAATTAATCTTTTGGGGTGTATTATGTGTCGCTAAATTTCATGCTTATACACTTTTATTATCAACATGCAAATCAATGTGTAATTATGTGTCTATCTATAGGTTGGTGGTTTATTTATTTATGTGAAGTCTCAGTCATTGTATTCTATCACATCATTGTGGATCCACTGTCTGACTAATTCCCCTGTAAGACCCATTTCATAAAACATCACTTTTGTAAAAGATTCACAATAATATAAGCATAATCCATATACATAATGATCCAAACTTCTAAGTTAATTAAAACTTCACAAGTATTTCAAAACGTTTCAACATATTAACATAGTTCGTTTTAATAGATGATTTAAAAGAAACACATAAGTTTCATTTTTTATTGTGTTCGGTTCTTCACAAAGGTTGATCCTCATGCGTACCATCATAACTGTCACCATTTTATCAGAAAGTATGTTAAACGTTATTTATAGAGAGCATAGGGCGTATTCAATTACGTTCGAATGCCAAAATAACATAAACGAAATTTTACATGTTTAACCCGCCGTAAGTTATAGCATGAGTGTCGTAGCTTACGACACTCCTTTTCTGCTCAGATCAGTCATCTTCGGCCGTAAGTTACGGTTGGGAGCTGTAGCTTACGACGTGACAATGCTTCAGAACTTCCAAGTTTGTCTTATTTACAAAAAAACTCCGAAACTTTGCGAAAACTAACCCGTTTCACTTCAAACTTTTTTCTATTTGATTGAAAAACTTTTGCCCACATTATTATCTCAAAATCCTTAACCCGAATTCATGATTTTTATGAATTACACAACCATTACTCGGTTTATGCGTATGTTTATTTTGTCCCGTTATGGGTTTAAGCATTTAAGCTTAAATTATTTACATTCCTTCATATTTCTTAATCCTACTTTATGATCTTTATTCATCCATCATCACAACTTCAATTGTGATGGATTATGATAGGGGAAATCATTATATTCCCATTCTACCCTCGATTTTAACCCTTTTATGAAAATGGTCCATTATGTATCATTAAGCCAAAAATGGTTTAGGCCTTCCACTTTATATTGCCGGAAGGATTGTTCAAATTATAAACTCTTATTTAAACTACCCTTAAGGGTCGTTTGGCGGTTTGTTATTCGAGGGCGTTTTGATCAACTTTGTCCTTTTACCACGAGAGACTTTTAAAAGCATATTTTGACCAAGTGGGCACTTTTAACCCATGGACTATTTAAAATAATTTTGTTCCTAAGATCATAATGTCTATAATTTAAACTATTAGATATACCTCTCTTTAGGTAATCCAATATTCACCCATGACTCGTTTAACTCTCATCGGACCCTAAGTCTTCATTAAGAGTTTGACCCATTAGATATACCTAGCTCGGGTCAAAGAGTTGACCCGTTTTTAATACCTTGTATTTATTAGATGCTAACTACTAGCAAAGCATGCCCATATGCTATTCTCTCTTGTGAGCACAAAACTTAACAACCAATCATTAATCGATATTGTCAAATGGTGTTAACATCACCATTTGACCCGTTTGGCCTAAATGACCATTTTACCCGCCTCTTGACTTATCCTTATTTTATTGGGACGATCAAACAATATGCATTGTGAGATGGTGTTTATTTACCATTTCACCCATTTAGCCGTTTTGGTTTATGAACATATGATCATATTACTTAAAAGTCGTTTCTTTATTCGTTTGACCCATTATAGCCTACACCATAGGGTATCTTTTCAAAACTCATTGTTTATCCGCCAACTTGTGACCAGATTACCATTTTATCCTTCTTACCCATTATGGTTTACATGCATATGGTGACCTTTCAAAACTTCTTATTTATTTGCCAACACGAGACCAAGTTTACCGTTTCACCCATTTTACCATCAAATATAGTTTCTTACCATTTTCTTGTTCCGTCCCATGTCAATTTGCGTCGAAACGTCATATTTCAAATACTAAATCACTTTATTCTTAACCAATACATAAGTATATGTTTTACTTAAATTACGTAAGCTTTACTTACCTTTGTGTCCGGTTATGCTCTTTTCACATAGTTGATTCGTTTGACCCGTTCCTTTCTAGGCTTCCACCTAGCTTGTCAAGCGTCAAACTACCATTTATCATTCAAAAGATGGTTAGATGAGTCATCGTTTATCACAACTATCCCATCTTACGAACTTTATATCAAAATTACTATTTGATCTTATTATAAGTCAGTTTGACTTTTATGCACTAATAAATTCAACAAACTCATTTGAGCACTTCATCACACACTTGGTGGGTATCATTTTAATCCTGATTCAATGTGTCTAATATCAAACAATGATCATGTATATCATGTGCTAAATATTTCACATAATCAATATCTATGATAGTGGGCATGAATTTTACACTACTTCTATCAAGTTCATCATATTCACTTAGGAATTACATCAAACACCTTGTGGGCATGAATTTTACACTACTTCTATCAAGTATATTGAAATATTAGCCATATATATATATATATATAACTCATAACATCACAATGGTTGGAATGTTCAATTAGCACCTAAACTCAATGCATCCAACATCCAACACATCATTTTCATCCTCATCATTCATGTGTTCTTCATCATTATTCAAAACCCATTTAACTAGCTGTGGTAAATCAACCAAACACCCAAATCATAGCAATCTATTCAAAATTTTCACTTAGGGTTTCTTCATAAGCAAGTATACATCTCTTATCTTACTTTAATTTCTAGTATTCTTTCATGGATTGAAATCCATGAATTCTACCTACATTCATCATATCACCAAATTAAGATTTTTGACATACCTTATGATCCCCTAGGTTAGGTGATCGTTAATACGCCTTCATGCATGGATTCAAGGTCCGAATTGCCCTCCAATTTGATGAATTAGGATTGAACAAGGGTTTGCTCCCTTGTTCTTTCTCATGGTCGTTACACGCACACACACCCCTAGTGTGTGTTGTTTTTGTTTTCTTTTTAATCATTCAAGTTTCAGCTTTTCCCCTTTTAGTCCCTGATGTTTGAGATTTTAATTATAAATAGATATCATTCAATATTTATCACTAATAATACAAATAATCAACTAGGTTAGTTATTCCTAGTTATTTTGTTTACGGGTTAACTTTTACCACTAACACCCGTTTTCGGGGTGTTACATCCCAACGACCATGGGTGTAGCCTGGTATCGCAACCATCATTAGATTCGCTCTTGTAGACTTGAGTCTCGCATAGTCGCATATATTATTAGTTATTTTGCATATTCTCATGATCACATTACCTTGGTTGGTATGTGTTGATTTATTTCGTTATTGTTTATTTGTTTCATCAATTTACTAACACTTGAATTGCATGTTAATCATTTTATGAAAATAAACCAACAAATTATTTTATTTAAATAAGGATTTACTCACCAACTTATGGTCACCCAAAAACTACTTTTACACATGATACAAGAAATCAGATTTGACTAGACAAGGATACTAACATGTAGGAATATGCCTTAAAAGAATAAACGAGTTTATTTTATGTTTCATGTTTTTGAAATATTGTATGGATTATTTGAATTTTTATATGTTATGTGACATTTTTAATTTATAACATGATAAAATATTTAAACTTTAATAGTTTGTCATAAGCTTTGGACAATCATCTCGCTCTGACCGATAATCTGCCACGGGTCGAGATGTGATAAATAAGGTTCTTTTGGTTACACATGTCAATTGTTCCTTTATTCATGTTTTATGCTTTTTTGGTACGTTTCCTATGTATGAGTCGGGTCACATATAATATTTTATAATTGTAGGGTATAAATTCGATTATTTTACGTTTTAATTCAACCAAAAAGCTTATATATGTTACATTGAGTTGAATCGAATATGTCGAAACACGGGTTTTCATATGATTAACGCATGACATAACACTTGGAATAATCCGTTCGATGTTTGTAACGGGCATGCGGCGCATCGCTTGCGGTCTTATTACAAGTGTTTATTAAAATTAAAGTTGATATAAAAATATTATAAGGTTATGTGTTGTCGGCTGGCGTCTCCATGCCAAATCATTACTCCTTCCACCATTGTATTAACAAGCACCAATCCCCTTGAGAGATGGGGTCCACCCCTTTTAACTAATCATGTTTTTTTATGTTTAGTTATTCCACTACAGATATGGGGTGTTTGGTATGGGGTAATGGAATGGATGAGGGAATGGAATGGACAAAAGAATATAATGGATCACTACCATTTCATGGTCTTGTTTGGTTACCATGTAGGAATAGAATGAACCATATACCTTGTGTTATTTGGTAGGCATGAAAATACGAATGAATAAAATAGCGAAGGGTGGCAGTGGCACTAACAACGATGGTTGCGACAGCGATGGTGGCGGCGGGTGGAGGCGGTGGCCTGTGGTGGTGGTGGTGATCGCCGGTGGTCAGTGACCGAGGATGGCTGGCAACGGAGGTGGTCGGTGGCGGGTGGTAGATGGTGATGGTTGTTGGTGATGGTGGTCAGCAGTGGCGGGTGGTAATGGCGAAATGTGGTGTTGGTGGTGGCGGGCGATGGTGGCCGGTGGCGTTGGCGTGGCGGTAGTGGTTGTAGGTGGTGATGGCGGTGGGTGGTGGTAATGGTGGGAGTGGATAGAATGAATTTAAGGGAATGGAATGGCTTATGTAATGAGTGATTCCATTACCTTGACCAAGCAAACATAATTTTTTTTCAATCCCTCGCAATAGTATATTCTATTCCGCCTCTCAATCCTGCATACCAAACACTACCCTAGTTATTAGATTTTTAGTTATTACTCAAATTTCTATTTAACTGTAATGTAAACGTGATATAGCAATAATTTTGTTACCGTCTTTGTTATCCTTTTGACGTTTCTTCCATTTGGCTAAGAATTGCGATTGGTTTACTTTCGAGACGTCTCAGATTTACACATGTTTGATTTCATCCATGGTGTCCACACTCGGTGCTTGGAAAGACCGCTTTTTCTGGGTTTCCAAGTCTATCATTTATTTAAAATGATTTGGAGGCATCAGATGCTGTCCTAAACGAACTGGAACCCTCCACATCCGAGTTGGACAGTTGGTTTTTAAAATCTATCAGGGCGTGTCCTTCGAGACTTCGTCCTTTTCCTGAACACTTGCTAGTGTTGATGGGTATTAGCAAATTGTGGGATAAATTAGATCGAGATCCTGTACTCATGAGGGATGATCAGGGTATGCATTTTACTTTGTGTATCTGCTTATTATTCCTATTTATTCTTGTTTATGTTTTGCTTTGCGTTGTTTGGCAGTCATGTCTGCATTGGATTTCATTACTAGCGATGACACTTCTGATGTTATGTTTACGAATTCTGAGGCTACAAAAGGTGAAGATGTTGTTGTTCGTGGTGCCGAAAATGGGTTCGAAGGTTCGGACTACGTGAATGTCCCTAATGTTAAGGGTTTTACCAAAGTTGCTGCTTCTAAAGTCTCTACTCGCTGTTCAAATCGTCGCATGATAAAAGCTGCTGATCAACCCACATCTTCTGAGCCTGTTGAGTTGAGTGATGATATAGAGGTGTTGGATGCCCCTGATGTTGCAGTTGAAGGGAATCGAAGAAAGATGAAGAGCTGCCTTTAGCGATTGGTAAAGGGAGCCAAACAATGGGTAAGAAGGTTGGGAGTTTGAAGGGTTCTGAGAAGGGTGTTGGAGGTTCCACTAATGTTAACCCAGTAGCAATATATGTGACGGATTGGAAGGTTACAATTGATGACAACTTTGCATCATCATCCGTTTGTGAGGATGTGTTGACTCATTTTGCTCCACATAGTGTCCGAGACTCTTGTTCATTGATGGAGGATGATCGGATGATATCGAAGATGATGTTGGCTGCTTGTAATCTTTCAGCCTTGATCCCTGAGGGTGTGGCCCGCTTTCGTAAGAGAATACAAGAGTTTGAGGCTTTTTCAAAGAAAAGGGAGGAGATGAAGGCTTCCGTGGCTGCCTTAAAGAAAGAGAGTGCGAGTTTTGCTGAGAAGGAAAAAGCTTGGGTGATGAAAGTTGGTGAGGTTACTTCAAGGCATGAAGTGGAGGTGAATGAATTGAAGAATGAGATGGAGGCTTCGAAGGCTTGAGAGAAAGCCTCTTTAGAAGAGAAGGAAGGTTGGAGGCTTCACTTGCTCAGGTGACCAGTGACAACAAATGGCTTATCGAGCATGACTTCCAATAGGTAGTCACCTATCTTCTTCACTCTTCTAAATTCAACAGGGTCTTGGGTGGTGTTTACAACGAACTTCTTGTTCATGGGAGACATCACAGCTTTGTTGCTGGTTACAAAGCCTGTTAGTCTGGGGATCCTTAAGACAAGTTGTCCTTCTATCAACCTCAAGCCTTCAAGGTCTTCCAGGACGCTGTTTTGGAGATGGAGCTTTCGACTTACCCTTATGTGGGTGAAGTCTCATAATGCTTTGGCAAACCTCTCTCTGTCCTTCAGGAGTTGAAACCCCATCGCCTTAACGAGGCCGTTTGTGGTAAGGTGCTTAAGTCTCTCTCCAAAAAACATTCATGCTCGGGAGATGGTGAGAAGACTTTTATTGATGGTGGTGAAGGCTCAAAGGAAGCAAGCCTTGAAGCTTCCGAGGCAGCGGGTAAAGGTGGTCAGAAGGCGAGGAGGGTGAAGAAGGCTAAGGTGATGTTGGTGCTTCTAAGCCTTCTGCTAATGTTTAAAACAATTAATTCGTAGCTATCTTAGCATTTCAAACAATATTATATTATGTATGTTTTGAACTTGCTTTCTTTTGAGGGAACCGTTTAGGTCCTTTGGTGGTTGAAGCCTTGAAGGCTTATCTAAACTATATGTAGGTTTCTAGCCCTTAAGGTCGTTGCTATTTAGCTATTTTACCTTTTATGTTATGTTGTTCTGTTATTCCTTTGTGTTCTTCATGGTGTTTTGTGTTGCCTTTGTTTCTGGTTGTACATCTTTTGTTATATATATACCTTGAAGAGTTCAGTGCTGCAGTCACTTAGCCTTACAGTATTTTTTACAAAAGAGGCACATCACCTATCCTATTTATGACATTCATTTGGTGTTTTTTAGTTCGTAAGCCATTGTCAAAGCTTTAAGGAACATTTGATATAGGATGTTCAGACCCGTCTATGAGGCATGTTTTTGAAAAATTTACTAAGTCTCATGGAGTTGTATTAATTTAGGAATTCACCCCTTATATAGGTCCATTAACCCTCGAACCTATTGAGCGATGCGGCTTGGGAGCTCATCCCCTTTCATGGCCCCTGCCATGGAGTTTTTTTCTAGGTTCTCAACCTGATTATAGGATAGAAAGACAAATTTGATAAAAAAAAACTTCGCCATTCATTCATTCAAGAGAAATTTTTTGTAACAAAGGGAGATTAGAACAATTCTCGAAATACTTTCTAGGATATTTTGTCTAAACATGGAACCTTTTAAGGTTTTTGCCATTCCAATGACGGGGAATCTTTTTACCTTGGGTGTTGGCCAGTTTGTACGACCCTCCCTTGTGGGCTTCAAGGATGGTGTATGGCCCTTCCCTCTTTGGGCCAAGTTTTCCTTGATTTTCTTTTTTACTAGCTTCATTGTTACGGAGTACAAGGTCTCCAGGTTTGAACCGTGCGTGCTTCACCCGTGTGTTGTAATAAGATTTAATCTTTTGGTTTGTACTTAGCTTCTTGTACATCGGCTTGATCACGAATTTCTTCGAGGAGTTCCAAGTTCAACATGGTCTCTGTTTTGTTTGATTCGAGGTCTATGTTGAGCATTCGTCGTGTTGGAACTTCGATTTCCGCTAGGATTACAGCTTTTGACCCAAACACTAGCCTGTAAGGTGTTTTCTTATGGCTTGTCTTCTTCGTTGTTCGGATTGCCCATAAGACATTAGGCAACTCTTCGAACCAGTTGTTGTCGTGTCTCATGGGTTTTAATACCTTCAACAATGCTTCGATTTGTTCTTTCAACCTGGCCATTTAATCGTGGATAAGCAACAGAGCTAAATACTTGAGTAATCCTGAACTCTTTGCACCAAGAACTAAAATGCTTCTCGCCAAACGGTTTTCCATTTCAGTACCTCTGGAAGCCCATTGCTTTCCCAAACAAAATCAATGACCTCTTTTCCCGAAATTTTGGCCAATGGTTTTACTTTTGGCCACTTGGTGAAGTAATCAACGGCTACCACCAAGAATTTGACTCCTCCCTTGGCCGGTGGGAATGGACCAACGCTGTCCATACCCCATTTGTGAAATGGCCAAGCTGAGGAGACGGAGACAAGGTCATGCTTGGGTCTTTTGGGTACTAGAGCATGCAACTGACAAGCTTCACATTTCTTTAGTTGTTCAGTGGTGTCACATTCATGGAAGGCCAAAAGTATCCAAGGTTCATCAACTTTGCAACTACCGACATTGGGCCATAGTGGGCTCCACATATTCCCTTGTGAACCTCCTTTATCAAATACTGGCTTTGATGTTCTGGGCCAACGCATCGGAGTAGAGGTGCAAGGTAACTTTTTTTTGTAAAGGACTTCTCCTTGTATCACATACTGCCTAGATTGATACGAACCCTTTCAGCCTCCGTCTGATCATTCGGTAATTCAACATTTCTTAGGAATTTGATCAAAGGGGTTATCCAGTTTGGCCCTTCCTCGGTAATTACGTCTTGTACTTTAAGTTCTTGGATGGATGGTGTCATTAACTGTAAGACCTATATATATATATATATATATATATATAATAATAATTAATGTTTAAGCAGAAATAACGCAAGTATAACTTAAATCCAAGTACTGGTTTGTTTAAAAGTTATGTATACAATTCATCTTTAAACATTTTTAAATAGTAGTCGATATACAAGATGAACAAAAGAAAACATAAGCTTGCAAATTGAGAAGTGTTCGGTTTTTCGTCGCCACTTGACCATCATCCATGAATTGCTTACGAATTCCTTTCAGCTAAAATTTTCCAATTTAGTTAGTATCATATTTGATAAGAAAAGTAACATGTAACAAATTAAGTAATTAATAAATATTTTTTAAAAAATATTTTACAAATTTCTTGTCACATCCTGGTCGTAGCGGAAGCGCAAGCGTGTGACATGAGGTTAATCATTGCATCCAATTAAGTAAACAAGTATAAACCAACAACGATGCCATACTATATAAATATTTCATTCCAACATTTATAAGTTACCAAAAGTAATTTCATAGTTTTCACATTGTCATTAATGTCACAATTTGACATACATTACTTCAAAATAATATATTATTTTCATCATCAATGCATAATGAAGTTTTGACTCCTATATACCCATACGAGGTTGGAATATAAGAGACAAATCCTCCAAAAAGTGGCATTCGTTGTCATTTCATTTCCCATATCCCGAAGTGTATCACCAGCTCAAGTCTTGTGTCCTGAAATACATGTAACTTTAAAAAGTCAATATAAAGTTGGCGAGTTTATGTAGTTATTGTTTTCTCATAAAATGCCATGCTCGTAATCCAGTAATGAAATTTGAGTATGTTATTAGCATTCATGGAGTTTAAGGATCTATCAGTGTGTAGCTAGCACCCTGACATATGTGCCATAAGTAAGTAACCAAACCGAGACAACTCTTGACATCAATTGGGATCACAAAAGCACTCCTAAAAGGGTTAACAAACCAGGAGTGGAGCGTGTCTCAAACTCGATAGATCTATACATTTTGTACCTTGGTCACTAAGTGATTAATGGTTACTCTTGTCATCATCCTACTTACGCACATTGATCGTGTTATCATCTAACCCTATAGCTAACATACCGTTTGTTATGACATGTGTTTCCCCTCGATAGTTTTCAAACAAAACTTTGAAATAATTGAAAAGAGGGACATGAACTCACAGTTTTGCGTTCCGTAAGTCGTACTTATCGAATTTGGGTGCCCGTACACGTGTGTAACCTACATGTGTATTAACTTCATTAGACACCTAGGTCTCGTTGGACTTCGTACCAGTTGTTCATTTTGAATTCTTGTTGTGTATATATTTATCGCATTAGAACAACTTTAATGTGATTATAGTGTTGGTGGTTCGTTTGTTCGATTTATACTTTTATACATATATTTCTCAATATATATATATATATATATATATATATATATATATATATATATATATATTTGTCATTCTTAGATCGAGTGTGAACAAGCCTCGCCCTTCACATGTCCTCGTACCTTCCACGCGTGTCATGTATGTTGTTGGGTCTAGCCCATGTCTTCATATGATTGGGCGTAGCCCATGTAATTTATGTCATTGGGCCTAGCTCATGTCTTTATGTGATTGGGCCTAGCCCATGTAATTTATGTCATTGGGCCTAGCCCATGTCTTTATGTGGTTGGGCCTAGCCCATGTAATTTATGTCATTGGGCCTAGCCCATGTCTTTATGTGATTGGGCCTTACCCATGTAATTTATGTCATTGGGCCTAGCCCAAGTAATTTATGTGTTTGGGCCTTGCCCACGAAATTATATGTTTAGGCCTAGCCCATAAAATTATATGTTTGGGCCTAGCCCATAAAATTATATGTTTGGGCCTAGCCCATGTATTTTATGTCTTTTGTGTAGTTGGGCCTTGCCCATGTCTTTTATATAATGGGCCTAGCCCAATTTATTTTCAAGAGTGCAAATATTTACAAGTCTTACACTTATCAATTTTACTAAGTATTGTCTTTTAAATATATTCATATACTTTTATAAAACCGCTTAGTAATTTTTATACATTTTAACTTTCCGGATTTTGATATCGTTAATATACGTATACGTTAGGTGTCTAAAGTATATTATTTTAGACATGACGTCATTGTCGTTTAATATATACTTTCTCGTGTCGAAAATCGCCCAACGTCGTAGTAACTCTTTGTGTTGGCGATTTGTTCGTTGGTCGACGACGCGACGGTGTATCGTGTACATTCGCCCATCGTCCGCATTACTCCGTTTGTCCGATCATTGTTTCGACATATTGTAAAAGTGTACGCGCTTTATGTTATCTATACTTGGTAATCCTTCAAGTGTTTGAAGTATTTGTATAAGTGGGTATTTTGTGGTATATACCCTAAACTTCTAGATACATACACATGTATTTACACATAACTTTAGTGACAAAATATGCATATATATGTTTTTATTCCCACAAGTATATATATATACTTGTTAAACTCTTCGATAGTTAGGGTTTAACCTTGCCATTAGAACTTCCTTCATGACGGTTTAGGTCACTAATGCGTTTAGTCCCATTAATCACCTGTTAATCATACTTTAATCGCGATTAGATTTTTAGAATATTTCTCCATGGTTTGCCCTAAACTATGGTGTTTTCCATCTTTCAAAAACGTACTTAAACCATGTTTAAAGCCATAATCAAGATCAATTATCAACTCAAGATTACATACCCCTTTATCATGCTTTATTTACAACTTATGCACCCTCATCTTCCATGATCCTTGTAAATATATTTTCACTACTTTTCTTAAAAATAATGAGATTTTTATATATTTACTAGAACCCTTAAGTCACCATTTTTAGTTAGACCTTCAAATTATTATTTCCACTTTAATCTCCTTTGTTTACTACACTTTTTAAGATGATTATAACTTAAATCATGGTGTTTACTTCTCATAAAGATCACACATGTGTAATAAATCATTTTTAAGTTGTAGTAATCTTCATGGATCATGAGGTTGATGATCTTGTTTAGATTTAAACATCACCATGTTTAAATCATCATTTATATTGTTATACATACAAGATTATCTACTTTAAACACCTTACTTTATCATAATCAACAAAATCATGCTAACTAGTTAACACTAAAGCACATAATAAACACATAATAAGCTTTGTTTAGTGTTATTATTAAAGTGAGGTTTAGGGTTTTTAAGATGTATTTTCTTTACTTTCAAGATGATCAACTTGTACTTTCTTAAACTAGACATTATAAGAAGCTTAAATATGAAGAAATTTATCTTACAAAGTTTGCACAAGATTAGTGAAGATTTAGAAAGAAGATGAAGCTCCAAGAAAGCCCTAATGATCCTCCATCCTTGCAAGCACCTTGATGATCTTGTAGTGGCTTTAAAGTGTATAAAATGGGGTGTTTAGTGGTGAAAATGTGGTGGTTTGTGTGGTGGGTTTGAGCCGTGGGGTAAGAGGGAGAAAGGGAGGCTTGTTTCAATTTTTGTTTTTGTAAAAATGATGGAAGATATGGTGTAATCTTGTATATACATTTTGCTATCTTTCAATGTTTACACATAAATCTTACACCATACTTATAATCTTACAATTTCAACACAAATCAAGTGGGTGGGGGCCCACATGGGGGGTTAAGTGTAAATTATTTTCAACATGTGTTAAATTGTAAGATATTTATGTGATTAAACTTAAGTATGAGGATTAGGGATTTGTCTTGCATCATTAGTGAGTAATTAGATTTTAGGGTGTTAATCAATATTTATTAGTCCCCTTGACTAATTGGTATTAGTTTCGGATAACGAAAACGTCACTAGTTCACTCATCGGTACGATATCGGCCAATATACAAATTTTATTATTTCGTACCGGGAGCTTTGTTTTCGACCACCATAAGTGCCATGGCGTTTATTTAGAGCATTTCCGACATAGAAATATGATTAACTAGTTCACTAGTCGAGTATATGTTGAGTATGGATGGTCGAAGCTTCCCGTTGAATTATTCGCTCAATGTCGTCACTTATATATTTTGCCGTCGAACATTACGGGGAGTTGTGTTTCCGTGACCTCAAGATAGTTGAAGGGATTTTGGATCCCAAATGAAGGCAGACTAAAGAAATTTGCAAAAGACCGTTCGACCAGACCTAAGGATTGGTCAACAAAGTTGAACGATGCTTTATGGGCCTACAACGACGCATAAACTCCTATTGGAACTACACCTTACCGCTTCGTTTACGGTAAAAATTGTCATTTACCAGTCGAACTTGTGCACCGTGCATTTTGGGCTGTAAAAGAGGTTAACCTTAAATATGACGATGCAGGTAAGGAGCGCAAGTTGAAGCTTTGTGAGTTTGAAGAGCTTCGGGAAGAGGCATATGAATGTGCTTCGAGATACAAAGATGGCATGAAGAGAGCACATGATGCCAAGTTGAAACCGAAGGAGTTCGTGGTAGGACAAAAGGTGTGTTATACAACTCACGACTCAAATTCTTCCCGGGAAAGCTTAAAAGTAAGTGGATAGGCCCGTTCGTGATCACAAGGGTTGGCAAGCTTGGGGATGTTACCATTGAGGACCCAAAGGATGGGTCGAGGAAAACGGTCAATGGTCACCGTCTTAAACCGTTTCTCGATGGTAACAAGGACAACATTGAGGTGAATAACGAATCAGTAAGCTTCTTGGTAAGCGTACCGAATTATGAGGTCAATTAAAGGACCAAATACATTTGTTGTAGAATTTTGTATATGCTCATTGTTTGCGCGGTGTGTTTGTGTTCATTTCGTATGTTTTGTACTAACCTCGTTAAACGTGTGAAGTTCGGATGTTGCAAACAGGTTATGAAGACATAAGGTATGTTTTTAACTTGTTTTGTGTATTGGGGACAATCCACAGTTTTTCGGGGGTTGATATAATGTTTTGCAAAAAAAGGGGGGGCAAACGGTGAACCGTCAGCGACGGGGGCTTCAGGCCTTCACCGACGGCCTTCGCAAAAAGGTGTCGGGTTAAAAACGTCGTATACAGTGGTTTAAGCCGTCGGGGATTTTTCAAGTTTTCTATAGGGCGTCGGCGACGGCCCCTGGGTTGTCAACCGACGCTGGTTTGATTTTAACGCAAATTCTCAGACCCAAACACCTTTTAACCCCCCGAAACTTGACCCGAACATGTTTTTAACCACAAATTCGACCCGGATTAACCACAACCAACCAATACCTCTTTAAAAGCAACACCATCCCCTGCTCTTTCTCCACACCTTCTTCATCTTCAACACCAAGAATCCTAATCTTCAAGCTTCCATATCTTCTTCAATCCTCAACCAAATCACTTGATTCTTGAGCCTATTTCTAGTGATTCATAGAACAAAACCCCTAACACAGTTTCCTTTAATTCTTGCTCATTTGCAAGATTAGTGAAGATCAAAATTCAGGTTTTTGGAGAAAAGAGTGTTCTTCATAGTGCATTGTTTTTCTTTGAAGTTCTAGTGTTTAAGCAACGTTAAAGGTACAATTTTTATTTAAATTTGAGCATGGATTTCATATGGTATGTGATTTTATTCCCGAAATTTTGAATCTAGGTTTGAAAGTAGGTTGTTTATGATATCATGATATGTATAATTGCTTGAATTTGAGTATATGGGTGATTTGGGTGGGATTAAGCATGCAATATAGTTATGTACTAGGTATGACTTGTTTAAATTGCATGTTTGAGCATACACATAATGTTGAATCTTGTTTGACCATATATTGTTATATGCTTAGGATTACAAACATAGAACTTGAATTTATTGGTTGGCAAAAATGCACAAAGTTAGAAGATTTAAACCGGATAATTGTCTAACCAATTAAATTGTGTGTCAACATTGTGTGATATGCTTAAGAAGTACATTTGGGTTGAATTTGAAGTGAGGATTTAGATGATGAGATTCACCATGTTTAATTGCTTCTTTGCTTTGTGTTTTGTAGATATGACAAGCCGAAAACTAGCAAGGTTTCGGGTCAAGGTTCCTCTTCGGGAGCCGGGTCATCATCGGGCAAATAGCAAGGAAGTAGGAGCAGTTGATTAGGTTGGAAGATAATGATGATTGTATATTCAAGATTGGACATGGGAAAGGATTCGGGATAGTAGTGTCGGTGAACCTTGGGAGAGTAATAAACGACGACCTCTCTCAAGGTTTAACGATAGGCGGTTGGAGGTTAGGTTGGGAAATGGAAGATGGTTAACGGGGTGCAAACAACGATCCCGGAACGGATTGTACCGGAGCGCACATTGAATGTAGAGGAGTTTAGAACGATAGGGATCGTTCAAATGTTTGAAAGGATCGGTTGGGAAAGGGTTTTTGATTGGTGTGAGGATATCACACCAAGGGTATACTTGGTTGTTGTTTGCGAGTGGTTGGCCTCGCTCAGATTCGTGAATAAGGATGGCCCGCCAAGTACATGGCAGTTGGTAGGTGACACTGGTAGGGAGCAGATGGTGATGTCTTTCGAGACAATGAATTGTATCGCCCGGTTTGATTCGTTAGGGGTCAATGAGTATGACTACTACACTATTGACCATTTTTTGGATAATAAGGTCAATACTGCGGATCCTGAAGGAATGGTAGAATCGGTTTTGCCCTATTCGGATGGTGGGGCCGCTCTTCGAAGTCAACTCTCGGTTGAAGGGAAGATTCTTCAACCCTTTTCTCTTGAGAATATAATGGTCAGATTTGGGGACTGAGGGAAAGTGAAGGCCTCGGACTGTCGGGTGCTCCACGCTTTGCTTTATGGAACCCCAAGTTATCGTGGCGCCAGCTAGTCATGATCAACACTTGGGACACGCGCGAGTTGTACACTCGAAAGATGATACCATATGTACGACTTATTAGCGCGATGATAGTGCAACAGAACAAGTTGCCAATTGATTCATTGTGGGTGTTAAAACCGGTGGATCAGATTTGCTTCGCATCGATGAAGCAACATTGGAAGATCCAAGTTCAGGTGTATGGGCACCAATACACCATCACCGACGATCAGGGGCATCGGTTTCAGTTTGCCGATCCAAGTGTAGCTCAAGAGGCTGCACGAGAAGAAGAGATGATGGATGAAGAAGAGGAAGATGAGCCTCAAGGTCCAAGGGGGCCTCGTCAAAGATACACCTGGCCACATCGAGAAATCTCGGCGGGGTGGCTACTTTCATCCCGAACCGGGGAAAACCTGGATACCCCAACTACAACCGGGGACAACAAGACGTTTATGACAACGTCTCCACGTGTATTGGGGAAAATCGGGAATATGAACAGCGGAGGCGACAATGGGAACAAGATTGGGGGGCCCAACAGCAGGCCCATTGGGATGAAGATGCTGCTCATCGGGCAAAAGAGCAAGATTATTGGGAGAGACAGCAGGAACAGTGGGTTGCTCAACAGGCGTTTATGGAGAGACAAGACTTGTATCAGGCACAAGAATTGTCTCGAAAGCAAGCGTGGGAGGATGAGCAAGATAGGTTGCGTGCTGAACAAAACACATTGGAGGACCGCCGATGGCATGCTATGGCGGTGGCGCAACAGATGTGGTAAATAACGCCAAACATTTGCATGATCAAGAGCGCCACCACCGAGATTGGGAAGCAGGTCGTCCATCTCAAGAGCACGTGCCTTGGGTATCTTGCGAGAACCTACCTCTTCCCACTGGGCCTTCTGATCCATCTCCGCACTGGCCTGAGGCTATTGGCTCCAGTTTCATCCCACCGCAGTTCCCAGCGCCGGCTGAGGGTGAAAGGGGGCCACTTGACGATTTCCACGATATGATGTCAGCCCTAACCGGATATCCCTATCAGCCATACCCACCGGTGGATCCAAATGAGCGATACCAACGATGAGCCGGTATGTTTTCTTTGTTGTTGTAAAATTTTGTGTATATTTTAGTTTATATTTCTATTTGTGTTAGTAGTTAAATGAACTTTGTGGGTGTGTTCCCTAGATAACCCTCACGAGACCTACTCGTCCTCCCGAGCTATCGGAAGGTTTAAAAGGGCTTGTTGCATACGCTAAATGCAACCGTGATTCCTACGAAAGTGAGTTTAGGTTGTTGTTGTAAAAAAAAATTTCTTTTCCACAAAATCAAAATTGAATAAATTATATGCCTTGGTAACTATTTTAATAAAAATGGTAGAACTAAATAACTAACGAATTTCTTTAGTTGTGAGAAGCTTGCTTCTACACGAAGATTGAAATTTGTAGGTGCATTGGGTTCGCTTATCAACCATTTTGTTGAAATTGAAGAGCACACTAGGAATGAGCGAAAACCAGGTGCATACATTTCCTTTAGTTTTGATTTGGTCTATGTTTCTTAATAAGTGGATTGTATTTTGTATTTTATTTTCCGGGGTGGAATTTTGGGAGAGTCGGTCGTCTCACATCCTTGTGCGTTTTAAAAGCTCTATTTCTACACATTGAGGACAATGTTAACCTCAAGATTGGGGATGGGGAGAAAAAGTTTTTCAATTTTAACCCGTTCATTTGTACACTATACATTGAGGACAATGTTGACCTCAAGTGTGGGGATGGGGGAAAAATTTCAAAAATTTTTCAAAATGTCTTTGTTTAAAGTGATCTAAATGGCATAAGTAACTAAGTTAATGAGGGATGGCACAACCCATGTGGTCTTTTGTCATGGTCAAGTTCAAATAAATTACATGATGGGTATTTAACGGGTGGTTATTTGGGAATAATCCGCCTAAGAAACTTGCACTTTATATATATCGCATACATACCTTATACGCGAGATTGAGCACTTTTACATATTAATATGCATATATTTCTTTGGTTGAGTGGACCATTAGTCATGTATTGTAGAACTTGCAACTTTTGATACGTTTAAGACCATAGACCGAATATGAGCACAAGAATGATTAAGGCATTAGGTAAACCTTTTGACTTTACACCATTTATACATTCTTACCCAAAAATCAAACCCCTAGTCGCAATTTTGAGCCTAAACCTTTCATTTGACTAACCCATTTAGCCATTGACCTTTGAACCCTATATTTTAACCTGTGTGATGAAAAACTTGATTTTAGATTGTGAAAAAATTGAGAAAAGAAAAGAAAAATGCATGTATAGATAGTTGTGGAATAAAGGCGGAAAACTTTTGCCTTGTAGTTATTGTTTTGTAGTCAATTATGATAGTATAGTGATTATGTAATAAAGATCAAGTTTTTCATCACCTTAGCCACTTTCAAAACATCTCATTCCATACCCTTAGCCTATCCTGGTTACAACCCGTTCAAGACCTTTTTACTTGTGTTCAATGTTTGTGTTCAGTTGTGGAGAATGATTGAGTTGCAAGCTTATGCGGGTATATGTTCTAATCGGTTTGTGTGTTTATATCAAAAGTGCTAATGTGTTATTCATTAGCCAAATTATAAGCCGAGTGGAGAGAACATTGTGAGGAATATGTATGATATGTGAGTTTTAAAGGCGGGTTAATCTTTGATAACATTTTTATATGAGATCATCATATTAATGTTAAATAATTTGAAAATGATAAAATTTTGAACTAAGTATGACATTAGACCTTAACTTATACCTCGAGAATGGGAAGTGTGTTCTTTGTTCGACCCACGTGAAAGTGAAAGACAGATTTGCTTGAGGACAAGCAAAAGACAAGTGTGGGGATGTGATACATGGTTGAAAACCGTTGCTTTTATTGAGTTTAAGTTGACGTTTTACGTAACTTTTAGTTTCGAGTAGTCTACTTTTGATTGGATTTGTATTTTGCAGGTTTATGAAGTTTAAGGAGCTATTCGGGAGCGTTTCAGAGCATCAGGATAGAAACCAGATCAACCGGGAGCGAAAATGGGAAAACAGAAAAATGTAGTTTAGGGAGGCCGTCGCGAACGCCCATATGGACCGTCGCGACGCCCCCCAGATAACCCTGTCGGCAAAATTTTGTCATAGATAGTGGATTAAGGCGTCAGAGGAATACATGAAATTCTAGAGGTCGTCGCACGCCCCTCCTGTTATGGTGTCGTGAAATTCAATTTTGAACGGGTTTTAAAGTTGGTGTTGACCCATTTGCGAGGAGTTACGGGATTTTGAACATAAAATAGCCATCTTGGAGCCAAGAACATCATCACTTTCAATTCCAATCCATCTTGTTCATCCATCTTCAACCGAATCAATCTTCCATCATCCCTAACCCTAATCCATCATCATCTTCACAAATCCCTCAATCCTTCCACTACAATCATCCAATCCAAACCCTAATCTTCACCATCACCACCATCAAAGCTCGAGTTGTTCGTGTTTGAATTCCAATCTTCCATTGATCAAGTTCCGTCCACCATGAGCAGCTAATTTCCGAAGGTTTCACCCCGGTGTAGGTTTTGTAAGTCCTAGGGTTTAACATTGTTTTGGGTTTTGATTTGTGATAAATTGCAATTTGATTTGAAAACTTATGATAATTGTCTCGCATTGGTATTGTATTTGTGAATTGTCGAATAAGTTATGAAATTTGACTTTGCAAAATGTGTATGTGCGATTATGCTTATCTAGGTTAGAGTTTACATGTTCTTGGTAATGAAGTGTATCATAGTCCATTGTCTATGATGTTGATAGCTTTTGACACCTAAACCACGCAATACTAAATTCGATGATCATTGTTTGCAATTGAATTAAAACCAAAACGTGTAGAAACTTTAGGAGTTGCATTACCGAACCGGGTGTGAACCTTGCTTTCAAACTATTGTGTTCATCAATTTAATTAACGTGTTCTTACAATCAATTGAGTTTTCAAAAGTAGTTAAGTAGAAGCAAAAAAATTCGTCGGACCATTCCGACATTCTTTCAAACCAAATAATCAAACTAAACAACCAAAATAGCAAGCTTCATAAAAAGTGACAATCCTAGTAAAATCAATCATATCCGAACGAAACCACAAACTCTTCATGGTTCGACCCCTTACTACCACTAACGCATTGTTAAGGGTAATTTGGGTATATAAATATTATCTTTGAACCGGGGCGCGACACTTCGATCAAGGAGCCACTAACCCTAACACATCATTATTTATTTATACTAGAGGGTTAGTGCTCCATTACCCTAAAGCCCTTAGGCCCAAAAGCTACCCCAAGCCCATTTACATAAGATATGCCCAAAGTAATAAAATAACTAATGCATAAACCTAATAGGACTAACACATTTGTATGCCCAAACAAATGTTTGGATAACTGCAACAAAGAATAGCTTAGACAGTAGGTTTCCCAATGTAAAAGTATTTATCTTATCAATGTTTAGACTAGTTAGAACATATGATAGGATTTGCACAGATGTTTGCAGCATTGGTGGAATCTTTTTGTTAGGAATGTTAGATGTCAATATTAGAGTGATGTCGGCTAATCATTGAACAGAGCTTTCGTACGGAGTATAAATAGATCACACTTGTTAGTGATCTATTATCACACACATCACATTTTCCTCTTGTACAAATTGTTTTGCTACGTGATCGACTGAGTGAGAGTCTGTAAAGTCAATTGAATTGCAAAACATTTGAATCTTTATGATTAATGAAAAGCAAACACTGTTGATGACTTTCTACTTGTAAATTCTATTGTGATAATCAATATTTGTTTGCAAGATAAACTCAGAACTAACAATAGCATAGAATAAACTACGAGAAGCTTGATGGCTCGAAATTGTGGGAGGTGGAGAACACGGGGAGTGCATCATCGCCTTAAACTGACGAAAACTGAATCCTCGAAAGATAGGAAACCTTAACTTGCGTTGAATAAAAATAACTACCAAACTTTTGGGGTTTGGATGGCCGAGATTGATTCAAAAGAATAACCAAATAGTTATAATTAAGTTATAAACTAAATGGTCTTATTAGGTTATATGTTTATATCTAACAAAATAAATAAGAATTAAAAACTTAACTACAATAACAACATGTCCAACCAACCAATCAAGTTAAAAGTTACAAAAAAATGTTACATCTTGTAGTCATATTAATATAACTTTAATATAACATTTCTCGAGTCATTCCATCTCTAATCTGTATCCACATAATAGCAATAGTTGCATAAAGATTTTCAATAATCTAGTTAGACTTGAATCTAATATCATAGTATACTATACAACAATATCCACTAAACAATAAAGTCTTAGTTAATAAATATTATTAGTTTATACATCCTAACACCAATAGTAACATGTCAATAACATACGCATAAAAAATAGATCAGCCATGATCAATTCCATATGCTTTTTCTTAAAGGTTTTCATGTATGATTAACAATAGTTTATAAAACTACCGTCGGACATGGTTTGTTAATAAACTTGTCCTTGGAACACCAGTTGTGTTATGCCACCTGGACCAGAACATAACCTTGATTCAAATTCTATGGATATTTAATCATGCCATATGCTCAATCAAACTACTAATGAAAAACAAAGATAATATACCCATTTGACAACTTATAGATGAAAAACAACCTAAATCATAATCTTATGGAGTTTGGAACCCTTCCGACCCATTCAGACATGTAACCCACCTGACCTGAACCGTACCCCGACCATTTTCATGGTTTGCAATTTTCAATTATATAAAAATGTCAAAAATACCCCTGCAGCTAATTCTACAATTTGACCCATAATTACCTCATGTCACACAAAAACCTTCTAAAGGGTTCTAAAAGCAAGCAATTACAAAAGACCACTATTTTCTATTTGCTTAAGATGTCAGAAACTATGGGACGTACAACAGCCATACTGAAAAAAATGCCTTTACTAAAATATCATATTTTGTTGTAAGTGAATCCCTTAAATACTGTTGAGCTTGTGCAGACTCCCTGGATAGAAATCAATATGACCCATAAGAAGTAAAACATCCAAATATTATCGAATACTTATGAAGATCAAACTGAAGCCTTTTCCAAGTGATTGAGTTCTTGAGGATAAAATCTACCTATCAAAGTTGTAGTTAAAAAAAAGTAATTGCTAATCTCCATTTAACCTTATAAATCACATGTTCTCATAGTAAGAGGTGCTCACCATCAAATTTATTATGTTGTGCAACCATAATTAAGGACCCTGAAGCTACAATAAGTCAAAAGTTGAAGATCAATGACACCATTAAGGATGGATCGGATTGGGGTTTTTAATCGTCAAGATTGAACGGCCTAGATCAAACCAAAAATGGGTATTTTTTTGTGAAAAATGGTAGTTTCTTCGAGGCGAACAATATGCGAAGGTATGTGGGGCCAAGGACTCGAATGAGTCTAGTCACGAACTAGGAGAATCGGGAGGCTAAGGATCGTCCATTGTGGCGCAGGGTGCATACACCAACCTCACGTCCAAAAATACCCCAATTACCTACACCATGATGGACGGTCCTTGATCTATTCGTCCATGACTCGCACATGTAGACGTCATTTGCCTCATACACCCTTGCATTACGGATGCAACTGGGTACAGAAGGCCTAAGTTTGAATTTGGAAGATTATGTATTTTCATTATAAAAGTTCTTTTGGTAAGTAGTCAAGATACAACCGATTAAATCATCATTTTAACATTTGATGCCATATTTTTTATAAAGTTATTTTATTTCAATATGTCAACCATGACTATTACACAAAAATGTTGTCACAATTGCCACATGCGGGGGCGCGTGACATACCAAGATCAAGCCACTAATTATATTGAACCATTTCAAATCACATTCAACATGAATAGTGATAATAGTTTTAGATGTTTGAAAATGTAAGTTTAACTTAACAGCGGAAGGAGAAGTATAAAATCTAGAAATAAGTAAAAAACCATAGTTATTTAGCATAAATAATGAAAACAGTTTAACCAAAAGCCATGACACTTTCCAAGGTACAAGTCCCCATCTGAGCCATACCTAACGTCGTGCAAAGCATGCTAAAGTGTATCAACATAAAGTTGACGGGTTCACAGTTTTAGTTCAGCAAAAAGTAGTTGAAGTTCAAGAGTTTTAAAAAACATGTCATGGGTAGCTAACCCATCGTTAAGTAACTAAACTGGTGGTACCGAATACTTGCATAGTAAGTTTTTGTGCACCACATCAATGTTTATCACCATTGATGCAATAGGAAAGGTCAAAAGTTCACGCCCGGCTTCCAGCACGGTGTGAGGTTTGTCAAACCTAATAGCGCTATTAACTAATACCCCGTTTGCCGCACGGAAACATATCGGTATAAAGGTAGGGACTTTCATGATAGAGTTTTCGTTTAGCTTATTAAAGACATATAATTAAATTGTGGTATTTCTCCCAGGAATATAAGGTGGTCCTAAACTAGGGATAATGTAGTCCGCAAACCAGGGATGCATGCTTTTAGAAAAGAGTAGTGAACTCAACTGTTAGTGCTTTGCAAGAATTACGTGACCAGGGTCAAGTGTGGCCAACCACTTCCTTATATGGTTACCATTAAATCATTAGTTATTAATCACATAAATCACATTCTACCCCATAATATGAAGGTAAACTGACACATAGTTATACATTCGTGTGGTCATGTGTATGTGTACATCTCATGTTATGTTTTACATTTACTTTGGTTCTAAACAGGCAAAGATACTTTACACAAACTAATACCAACGTTTACAAACACAAACATAATGTTTCAGCTTATTCAGTTTCATATCAATTTTTGAGTTGTTTTACGGAATTTATTTAAAATATCGAATGGACTAGAAAAATTATCATATACTTATGAGACAGTCATATAGTCCACAGCGATATATATACACAAACTAATACCAACGTTTACAAACACAAACATAATGTTTCAGCTTATTCAGTTTCATATCAATTTTTGAGTTGTTTTACGGAATTTATTTAAAATATCGAATGGACTAGAAAAATTATCATATACTTATGAGACATGTCATATAGTCCACAGCGATATATATATATATATTTCTCAAGACCTAAATGTTTACTGAAAAATTATTAAAAATCATCTAGCACACATGGGTCAGATTCGTCGCATTCTGTCGATAGCTTACGTTATTTAAAAATCCTTGTAAATCCTTTTAACGAAATTCCAGTTGGAGAATTTTGTAACCTCCTAGTACCATCTATTTTACAAATTTCAAGTATTAACTTCAATCCTAGACCAAGTTATGGCTCCCGCAACAGGCTGCAATTTCTGTAGAAAATCATAGCCTGCTCTTGCGTTTCCTTTTGAATCTTTTAAAATACTAAAACATGTCAAAAATTGTGAAACCAGTGAGGTTTGAAGCGTATTTCAATGAAATATGTTTTAGACTCAAGAACCAAACGTTTTCGTTAAGTTATGACCAAGTTACAGCCATTACAAGTTGGCTGAAAAATCTGGGCAGGTTATTTTGCTTGCAACCCTTTACCAAAACGTTTTTATGGTATCGTTTAAACCTAATTCGACCCTTGCCCATGTATAAACCCGTGTACATCATATTCAACAGTCTAGTACCATCACTATCATGTTATAATCGCAAACCCTAGCATACGAGCATACATATACGTAACATCTAAAATCAACAATCATATAACTTATCAAGACCCGATTTTAAGCAACCCTACTATTCAAGGAAACATGTTTTCATGCATTCATATAAACAAAACGCAACCAAGAATCATATGTATGTAACAAGGGTTAGGCTTACCGAAAGAGAGATAGCGAGGGAGATGAAGCTGCGAGAGAATCGAAGGATTGATGGAGGTTTGGTATGTGTGTGTGTGTGTGTTTGTATGGAGGGAGACGAGAGAGAGAGAGAGGGACGTATGAATAGGGTGGGGGTGGTCTAGGGTTGTGAAATATAAAACACATTTTTAAAATTTTATTTTATTAAAAATGCACAACTAGCCCCTCAAGTTTCTAGTTAATAAAACTTGGCTAGAAAGCTATATTAAGAGGGTGTTTGGGATTGAGTTTGGAAATGAATTATTGACTTATTAGCTTTTTCAAAAATCCAATAAGTCATTTAAAAAAAGCCAGGATTTGGATCTTTTCCGATAAGTCAATAATGTCAACACAAGTCCCTAGTGTTGGAAAGTTTATCAATTTAATTTCGTATGTTTGTGCGTGTGCTAAAACTTGTACGTATACCAATACATATACGAATAATAACTAACTGAGAAAGTTTATCGTGTTAACCTGAAAGTACGGGATGTCACAAATGTAATAAAACTATAACTTTTGGAAAAGGTAATGAAAACGTAAGTTATTACTTTTTTAAAATAAAAATGTTACAACTTACAAGTTGGTTACTGACAATTTGTTACACATTTTATTAATTATGTCTTCACAATCCGTTCACCTACGTTCACCAACTCTATCAACCACCACCCCTCTCTGGTCACTCGCAAACTTCACCTCTAGTCTATCACATCACACCACCCAAGACATTGGAGAAAAACATGCAACATGCAAGGACTTGATTCTTTTTGGAGTAAATGTCAATTTACGTCCCTGTGGTTTACACCAAAACGCAGTACCAGCACTCATTTGAAAAAATGTAACACTCCAGTCCCTTGGGTTGTCGATTGCGTTCAATCAGGTCCTAGCTCCAAAATTCTGTCAGTAAATTGTCAGTTGACTCGGGTAATAACGTCATTTCACCAGTAGGTCGAAGGGCAAAGTCATCATTTCGTAATTTAGAAACTAGTATAAAAGGTTTGATCCCCTTGTAAGCCCCAAATTACACCTTTCAATCCCCCCTTCTTCCTCAGCAAGCTGCTGGTTAGTGTGATAGATACGAAAATGGCGGTGGATTTTGGAGGGTCTGACCTGATTTATCTACATTGATCCTAAAGATTATTATTAGTTCATGTGTGTTTGTGTTTGAAGTTATAGGTTGTAATCTTTGAAATTAACCATGCAAATAAACAAGTCTGAACTTAGTAGAGTCTGCAAGTACTAAAATTTGCTTTTTTTACTTGTACAGATGATGATGAACAGACGAGGTTCAGTCTTAAGGTCTACCACAATGGTGAGTTTACTGAGAGCCCTGGTCTACCGTATGTTGGTGGTAAGTTAGTTTCATTGATTGTGCTGATATTGATGATTTCGGCATGGATGTACCAGAAGAATTCGTTAAGCAACTTGGTTGTTCTGTTGACATGGTGTTTTATTTCCATTATAAACTTCCATATATATGTTCGGGTTTGGGTTTGAAGTCTTTGTCAAGTGATAGTGATTTTTCAAGCTTGTTTGAGCATGTACGTGGCGAGGTGAAATGAAATTTATGTTGAACACTGGACCTCTCGTATGTTATTGCATCTTGTAGTGAAGAAGTCATCACACAGAGTCCTCATACTCCTCCCCTGAAAGTCAAGAAGTAGTAGTGCATGATGCTACATTTGTTGATTTGTTTCAAAGTGACTACAATGATACTGAACATGTAGATGAAGATAAGCAGGGGGTACTTATCAGGCAGATGAGGACAATGAGGAAAACGATGATGAGGGAAGTGATGATCAGGATTATGATGAAGAGGGGGAGCAAGAACTGGATGCAGAAGAAAACAACAGCCATGGTGATGATGCAAAGGGACAAGAGGATCCGGATTACTGGGTAGAAGAAGATACCCACTATATGATGTAGAGGTTGACATGCAAAGATTCAGAGCCAATGTTAACACTGACGTAGAAGAAAATGGTAGTAATGAAGATGTGTTTGAGGATGACCTCAATGTGGATCGGATGCCTATGAAACTAATAACTCAGATGAAGATCAAACAGTTTAGATAAGGTAATGAAAAGGATGAGGAAGATAAGGAGATCAACAATGAAGTCTTTAGGGCCTGATGCAGCTTGTAATCCCTTTTTCATTAGGCAGTTGATTCCTAACAAGGCGAAGCTTACTAACATGGTCAAAACATTTGCACTGCAATCCAGGAGACAATTGTACATAACCAAAAATGATAGGTTGAGATTTAGGGTGTTGTGCATGGGGAAAAACCCAAATTTGACAACTCCTAAAGACTTTGAGGGCCATAAGAGTAAAAAGGAAATAAGTGTGGAAAGTGAGAAAAAATTAGGCATTTATGGGGCAGCCCCCAAGAGAATAAGGCACAAACCTAGTAAACCTACATGTCCATGGGCGATGCAAGTGAGACGGCCTACAACTGAAGACTACTGGTGTGTCAAAACATTGAAACATGAAAAAAATGTTTACAAACAAGGGAGGTTGGTTTGTACACCATGAGTTTCATAGCTAAAGTGGGGGAACCACTGCTTCATGCTAATCCCGACATTCAGATGAGCGTAGTGCAAGTTCTACTTGAGAAGAAGCACCGAGTTAAAGTTTCACCGCCTAAATTGAGGAGGGCAAAGAGGATTGCAATGGAAAAGTTAAATGGGAACTACAGGGACCAATATGGGCAACTTAGGGAGTATCATGAGGAACTTGTTAGATCTAACCCTGGGACCACTATCAAGATTGATGTGGAACCTGGATCTAATCCTGCTAGTTCCACAAGACAATTCAGGGGAATATATGTTTGCTATGGTGCTTTGAATAAGGGTTTCAATCTCATTGAGAAGGACCTAATTGGATTAGATGGTACGTTTATGAAAGGTCCATACCCAGGTCAGATCCTCTCAGCAGTTGGGGTTGATGGAAACAATAGAATTTATCCATTGGCCTTTGCCATTGTTGAAGCTGAAACTCTCAAGACATGGTCATGGTTTTTAATATACTTGGGGATGATCTATAGTTACCAACAAGCTGTAATTTCACTTTTATCAGTGATAGACAAAAGGTAATTGCTATCAGAACTCTTGTTTTTAATTAAGCTGTCAACTTTCAATTGACTTGTATTTTTTATATTCTTCTGTTTGTTGCCTGCTATGGCCAAAGTCTTTCCAATAGCTAAACATAGGTATTACCTGAGGCACATTCACGAAGATGAAGAAGACATGGTGGGGAGATGTGTATACGAACCTGTTGTGGAGATGTGTAAGTGCAACAAGCATCCCATATTATGAAAGGGCAATGGAGGATATTAAGGTCATATACAGAAAGTTGTGTGATTGGCTAAAAGAGATCCCTGCAACAGCATGGTCACGAGCCCACTTTTCAGGAAGGGTAAAGTGTGATATGCTATTGAATAATATTTGTGAGGTGTTTAATAAGCAATTGGTCGGTGCAAGAGACAAGCAAATGATCACATGCTAAGAGTACATCAGGGAGTATTTGAGCAAACGCATTGTCAATGTGAAAAAGATCATAGCCAAAAGTGATGGCCCACTAACTCCTGCTGCTACCACAATGTTTGAGAGTATCAAGAATGAGGCTACACAATACAATGTTTTGATGACAGGTTCCTCCAAGTACCAAGTAAGTATTGAAAAGTTACACTATATTTCAGTCACACAATTAGTGATCACTTTATCCTTTTATTCCAAATTGTATCTTACTGGTCCAAGAAACAAGACAGTGGTTGATGTGCAGACGAGAACATGTTCATGCAGGAAATGGGATCTAACAGGGATGCCTTGTAAACATGTTGTTGTTGCAATTTGGAACATGTCTGAAAATGGGTTGAGTCCTGGTATTCCAGAGAGTTGGGTTGATCATGTGTATTGGTTGGACACTTGGAAGAAAGTTTGTATGCACACTATTGATCCAATTGCAGGACCCAAGATCTGGCCTCCGTCAAGATGCCCAACCAAATTGACCCATCCAAAACATCATAAGCAGGTAGGAAGGCCTAAGAAGAAACGAAAGAAATCACAGTTGGAAGTAGAGGCCAGCTTAACAAAGGGAGGGAGGCTAACAAGAAAAGAAGGCACCACAAAATGCTGCAAGTACAATAACCTAGGCCACAACAGTCGCAGCTGCAAGGGTCAAGGTGGGACTAAGGCTACTTAGATTTCTAGTATGGCCAATTTAAGTGTTGGTTTATGTTTGAACCAATTATGAAGTTGGTGTATGTTTGAACAATTTCCTTTTACTGTTTTTATGTTTATGGTGCTTGTCTTTGAACAATTCTGTTTAGATGGTTAAGTTGCATGTTTTTGGGACAAGTTGTATTGTATGCAATGTTATATACCATCTATTATTTGTTTGGTTTATGTAAATTGTTGAATAACTCATCTACCAAAACATAACCTTGCATTTCATTTCAAAATAAAGTGATCATACAACATAGGACACTACACAACCAACTAAACACAAACTAATTCAACAACATATTGCAACATAGTGAACAAGCCTATTTCCAATGACAATCTCCTCTCAATGATAGGTCTGAATCTGACTCTTCTCCTGAATATGGGTTTTGCCAAACACAAGAAAATGTTCTTTTTTTCCGATTCATAGGTCCATGCATCCTTTAAAACATCGGAGTCGTAATCCTCCTCTGGGTTAGGGTTGAAATCAAGATCTTCCATAGCAGCATCATCAGCGTTCTTAACAACCGGATTTACTTCAACTTCTTTGTGTTTCCCATCAACATCTATCTGTTTGACCACTTCCTGACTAACAACAACACTGGAAGAGGAACTTCCTTCACCGACAGGTTTCAATCTCTTTCCTACACCAAAAAGCTGTATTTACTTTGTTTTCCATTACCCTGTTCTGGTGGTATGAGAACGGAGGTAAAGTTTTCTTACCTCGATGATCCATTTCCACACTAGAATGGTATTCCACTACCAAAATATCAAACACATTTGTATTTATAGACATACTTTGAAAAGTTACCGTTTCATTACATAAACTAGCCGTTGGTAAATATACAAAATTACTTTTGTAAGTCAGACAAACAGTAAATTGCAGACACTGCACCACATGACTACACATATCAGAAACAACAACCAAGAAACACCTAATACAAACTTGAGTCTTTGAGCTTCAACACCCTTCTTAGCAGCTTCCTTTTCCTTCAACCTCAACAAATCTGAATTCTCCTTATTTGATCTCAACAGGGATGGAAGAATCCTCTCATATCTGGGGCATGAAACTTGAGGTTCAATCCACCAAAGCAAACCACAGTCATTAGTTTAGAATGTGATAAGAAAACATAACACGCTACTTATCATACATAAAAGTCACTAAAATCGATGATGAACAAACAAATAAACCCTTACACAGCAAAGAAAACGTCTCCCGGGATTAGCTTCAGTTGAGGATGTTCTAATGCAAGTCGCAGCACCACATGAGCATACTGCATTTGAGCGAACTATAACATTGCTTGTCCACGATGAACCTGGTGACATTTTTAGGTTACCTTGGCTTGTTTGATAATGGTCAAAATAGTTGCAGACTTATGGAGAAGACAACATCATAACATGAGTTGCACTTTCGGTCCCTAAGGGGCATTCTAGTCATTTAACACAAAAGGTAACAGCAGACTGACGGAATATTGGAGCAGGGACCTGATTGAACGCAATCGACAACCCCAGGAACTGCAGTGTTGCGTTTTTCTCAAATGAGGGCCGGTACTGCATTTTGATGTAAACCACAGGGACGTAAATTGACATTTACTCTTCTTTTTGTTTCTAGAGACAACCAAGGTGTCTACTTCAATATCTATCTTTCTATTATGATTAACCATACTTGTGTTATGCATGACAAGTCCTAATCAAAGACACCAACACACAAACTAAAGAGTTTAGTATATAAATTGAAGTGTTCCTTTTGGGTGTGGAATTTCTAAAGGAATGCCAAAGGAACTATGATTAAACTAATAATACTTACATATTATCTAATCCAAGTTAGTGGAGAACGTTTCACTTGGCTACAAATTCTCGTCGAAAATTTACCTTTTTACTGGTATTGTTTTCTCTAAAAAAACAGTGTAGGCCAAGATTTAACCACATACATTTGAGTTATTAGGTATTAGGTTAGTTTTTTTATTTAAAAAAAAGAAGCTTTAACCCAATTAACTCTATGTAACCCAACTGAAAACTTAAAATTTTAACTCTATGCTCAGACCTATTTTGTTATTGGGTATTAGATGAGTTTCTTTTAATCTTAATTGATTTAAATATCATACTAGGTTGCAAATAAATACTATTGAGTTTTAACTTTCATATACTTTTATTTAAAAAAAAGTTATATAAATAAATAAAAATTTTGGGCGCCGGGGATGTGGGCCCGCCCACTTTGCCCAACCCGTGGGCCGACCTTGCTGAAGTGCCAAGAAAACATAAAGAGGGTTAATTCTTACAAAAGGCAAGAAGACAAAAGACAATGTTATTGATATTTTACTAGTGTTGCATTCTAGTAACAAAAACGTCTTGTTACATCCCTTGGTATCACTTGATAAAAAAAAATGTTTCAAAAGTTGTAGTTTTAAGTAGGGCTAGCAATTTTTACATGAACACGATAACATGACATAAACCTACATGAAGTTAACAGGTTTCGTGTTTAACCTTAACAAGTTTTGTGTCTATAACAGGTCGCACACTAAGACCTGTTTAATTTCATGTCTTAACAGGTTAAATACCTATTAACCTTTTAAGACCCGTTAATGACACGTTTTTAATTTTGAATAAAGAGAATATGTGGGGCTCCCAATTTAGATACACACGCACTCTACTTTATTGCTCCAAATCCTAATTTTCAAAATCCTACGGTTGCTCTTTCACTTCAAACTCCAAAGCCTCACTTGCGATTCAGTCATGTGGCAACGATTCAAGAGTGTTAAGTTTGTTAAGGATTATGTATTTATGAATTATTTAAGACTTTTGTGAACCTTCGGCGACTTTTGTTTGACTAAACAGGCTCCAAGATAGCTAAATATCAAATATGTAATACCAGGACGTGTTCGTGTCTTAACAGGTCGTATGATACGATGGTAATATTTTCATGTCTTAACAGGTTATTTTGTGTAACCTGTTTATTATCATGTTCGTGTTCGTGTTTACCTATATCATGTTTATGTCTTAACAAGTCGGGTTGAAACGATATGTCAGCCCTAGTTTTAAGATTCTATGTGTCTATAGCTTTTTCTTAAGTTACATACAATCTAATCATCCGTGGATGATTTAAAAGATTTAAAACCGGATTTAAAAAATTTAAAACCATTGTATATTTTAGGATTTTGTTGTTAGATCATTTCAAACTTATATATACAAGCCTAACAATTTGAAGTATAATGGTAAAATGGAAATTTTACATGGATTTACCACATGTTGTAACGCTAGTTAGTGAAAAGGATCAAACATATTACCACTTGGCGGACAATGGGAACCAAATTTCTATCGATCGAATAATGCATTGATCGGTGAAAAAGGCTAATTCCTGTGTAATAGCCACAGTGGCGGACCCATAAAATATTTTCTAAGGTGTGAATGAGAGGTTTAACTAAACTTTCAAAGGATATGGTAGGGATTTTGTCTATAAAGTACACCCAAAAAATATTTTTTAAAGGAGGCGCCCGCCCACCGAAACCTCTACTTGGGTCCACCCATGGTAGCAGGTTCAACCGGTTGATCCGATTTTCAAAACCATGATTAAGTTAAACCTTTTGAACTACTGGTTTGGTGAATGTTGGGGCCCCACCTCCATACCCTCGTTGGAAAGCTAGTGTTATATACTTGGACAATAAAACCTATTACAATATTGAACCAAACACGCATGGGTTAGAGGCGCCATCATATACTTAACATAAAAATTCATTACGATAGTAAATTAAGCCTATAAAGATGGGCGTATCGTTGCTCACACTAAACAATATATAAGACTGAATCAAACTCGAAATGTTGAACACACCAATTATAATTGCCTCAAAAGTCATCACAACAGTGAACTAAACCTAAAGTTAGTGTCTCAAAGACGAATTAGACAAAAAAGTTGACATAATATTAGACGCGCAGGTGCAAATCAATATTGCAACATTAATCCTATAATTATGCTCTGTAAGTCTTGCTTGAAAACATCATTTAGAAGTAAAATAACATAACATTCAAAAGGCTATGTTTACACAACTGGAAAAAAAAAAGCATAATTTATCTAAAACCATTCAGGGAACTCGGATATATTGCGGCCCAGATAACATCCCATCAAAATACACATATTTAATCCATTAGAGATTCAAGACAACATTTTTATCTACTTATAAAAGGAATCTTGCTAACTAACTGCTAACTTTTCAGTTCCAAATTTACCCCCCACACCTTGTATTTCTCATGAATATGCATGCAATCTATAGCCAAAAGATCATCATCAGACCGCCATTCATTTTGTTTATTATAAGCACCTTCTTCTGCAATTTTTGTAACCGGTGGGTCCCATGGTGCACGTTAGCGGTGGTGGCGTGCAACAAAATTGATGAGGGGACTGGAAAAATTGGAAGATTATACTGACAGGCATTGCACCCTCTCGGGAAGATTCTTGGGCAATGCGACTGCAACAACGTATCTTTGAGGAAATGGTTTTGGTGCATTTGCAGCTGCGTCGGATAACGATGACGATTCGCCATCCGCCTGCCCCCTTCCATGAAATTTAGCAAACGTATTGATAATTGAGAATTTCTCTAATTCTTGACATTCCACTCTTAAATCCAAGATTGATGCCCTCTTATCCAGCCTGCCAACGTAACAAGATTAAGAAACCAACTGATGAATATAGATATATAGGGTTGGGTTCAATGAGGAACACTAAAAAAGTGGGGAACCAGTGAACAGTGCATTAAACATGTTAAATAACAGATAGATAGGTAGAGATAGAGAGAGAGATCAGTTTATCAAGCACTAAATGAAGATAGCATCTTGTCATTTCAATCATTTGGTGAAAAGCGATTGGTGTTCCAAAAATTGCATATTGCAGTATCCTATAGGTGGCTAAATCACTAAGTGAGCGGATCACTTATAGAACGGATTGGGTCGACCAAAAACGTTATTTATTCAAGAAATTTAAGATTGTATAAACATAACTAGTGCATCAAAATATGATAAAGAAAAACTATATTATTTATTTCAAGAAATCTAATATGTTAAATAATGTAATTTAGAAGGTCTTAAATCTTAATGCATTAAAAATACACTTGGACAATCTTGACATGTATGACCCTGATGGACACATTTAACCGGTCCCCTTTTGAGCTAACTTTTTTTTATGTTACCTGAGTCAACCCATCCAAAAAACTGGTAAAAGTTACCACCTCTACAGTATACTATAATCTCTATATCAGCTTCACACATGAACTTGTATGGTCGGTATAATTGGCTTTATTGCAATTTTGTAATCAAAGGGATGATTTTATACTAATTACTAAAGGGCATTCAGCTTTCTTGATAAACTTGCTTTACAATCAAAAGCATGTGTTAACACCAACAATATGGAAAGACCGAAAGTAGCAAAAGATACCTTGCAAAATCACCTTCTACCCTTTTTGCTTTACTCGTGCAGTCTTCCACTGCTTCTAAAAGACGAGTATCATCATTTTTCTCAGATTCTCCGTTTTTATCAGATATGCTGCATTTTCCCACAAAAAAATAATAAATAAACACAAATTTCTCAAATATATTTAAAGGTAACATTTTGAAAAAGTTAATAAAGTTAAAACTTGTAGAGCTATTCTTACAGATTTGATTTCCTCTGAGAAACACAAGATACTAAATTGCATGCATCCCCCAGTGCCAGTCGCGAAGCATAAAAAGCCACGCTTTCTAGTTTGAAGTAGCTTCTGCTGAAAGAAGAGCGGATGGGGGAGGGGGAAATAGTTGCTGCATTAACTGTGTTGCAACGATAATTCGTCTCTTTGGTCTTGGTACATATTCAATTAAATTCCCATCATCTTCCACCTGTCACCACCAAATTTTATTAGAAACTACAGCAAAAAGATACAGAAAACTTGAAAATAATATAAAATGTGGGATATCCTGCATTTTCCATCAACCGTTTGGTTGCTTCACGCCATTCCATCAAAGCAGTCCTGCAGGTTATAGAACACACACCATGTTACCAAAAGAATAATGATAACATTCGTTTACTCAGGATATTATAGTGTTGATCCTTTTTACACGCACCAGATGCCTTGAAGATTTTTTGAACTTCCGGATGCTTCCTTGAGCCAAGAATGAATTTCATCCCTAGACCACTTGCGCTTTGTTGGTCTTAGTGTAACCAAATTTTGAGCAGTGATACTGGGTTGCAGATGCTGCGAGGTCAACTGGTGGCCAACGACCATAGATGATGAAAGTGGAGTTTTCCGGATAACACCGTCCTTACTAGTATCGGGTGCTCCACTTGCTGGTGGTCCCTTTGAAACGTGTGCTGTTGTCTCCAAACTACCAGAAACTTTAGATGGCTGTTCCACTGTCCTTACGCCATCCGCTCTTTGTGAAGACGTTTGACCAGTTTTCAACGCTCCATACTGATCAAACCATGATGGAGCCATCTGAGGACTTATGTGAGAGTTCTCAGTTTTAACAGTAGGCCCGTTCCTATTAGATGCAAGTGCATCTTTTAAGGCTGGATTAGCAGATAGAGAAGCTAAAGTCCGTTCAACGTTATCTGTTGGCAATGTTGATCTTGGCATTTCAGAACTTCCAGGGGAGACGGTTACTTGCTGAGCACGCAATGAGTTATCTGAATCTTTCGATCTACTTAATACCCTGTTATTTGGGTCATTATCGGTATGTTTATAAGCCTTCATTTGGTTCAGTATCGAAACTTGTTGATGGTAATTATTTGGTTTAAGAGAACGGCCAAACGCTTCAAGATCTTTCTGAGATGCAGTACATGAATCATTGACTGCTGCTGGTCCATTCATCATTTGACCTAGGTCAACCTTTTCAGTTGACCCTCTCTTGTCAGATTCTTGTTCCTCGGGATTCTGCTGACCTAGAGAAGTTGATTCCACGATATTAAATTGACTTTTACCAGGTTGACTTGCTGAAAAAACTTGCTGAGTTGAAAGTTTTGACAACGCATTAGGCAACATTTTTGGAAATGCACCTTGTTGAGACACGCCTGAACTAGATTCATTGCCAGCCGTTGGATGATTTTGAAGGTGATTTCTTGAATTAAGAAAACCCGTACCACCTAAAGATGCAGATAAGTTGCCCATCATCTTATTCCCCATGGTTTGACTTTGACTTTCACCTGATATACTCATTCTATTATTCTTAAATCTCCATGTGATATTTCCTGGAAAGGAGACATCTCAGCATGACCCTTGCCTTTTGAATTAGCGGAGGACTGAGATTGACTCAAAGAATTCTGTTTGGCCTGCATAGCCATTGGTAACCGTTGTGACGGTGGGCCCAGTTGTAAACCAATACCCTGAGAGTTGGATGATTGACTTCTCTGTTGACCTCCAAAAGACCCATCGGAATTTTCGGGTTCAGGTATCTCAGATGACAAATTACGTTCCTGCGAGTTCAAATTCCTTGCAATTCCACCGTCTCTTGATTGATCTACCTTGTGAAGAAGCTCCAGCATATTTTGATTTTGACTGCTCAAGTTAACAAGAAAAATCAACATATTTTATATTATGTGATAATTAGAAGACAGAAAACAACCCCACAGTTCAAATGATACCTAGGTTGAGATGCCTTATCTGATGTCGATAAACCAGCCGATCTGTCATGCGGAGCAAAGATATTAGGCATATGACCCGGAACCATGCCCTTGAAACGCATATCATCAGATCCTTTTAGGGCTCCAACCTGAGGTACAAACCCCTGAAAGAAAACAGTTGACACTTGTAACCAAATGTTATGTATGTTAAACGGGTCAACTTGGGTTGTGTATCATCTTATCTTATTCAACCCATTTACTTATAAAGGGGTCAACTTGGGTTGTGTATTATCTTATCTTAAACGGGTACCCAAAGTCTTTTATTCACAGATTTAAATTGTTATTGTAATAATATCACGCTTGAATCATAATTAAAGGATTAATTAATAATAAAAGAATTACAAACCTGGCCACTACTTTTGGCATGTCCAAAATTTCCTTGATCTTGAGCTTCGAACCCTCTAGAATGATGCAGGGACACAGCCTTTGTATTGGTAACTTGCCTTGCTCCATAAGGCACTCCAACATCTTCATCCAGGTTTCCCATTGGCTGATATTGAAACTTCCGTGGGCCCGGTCCCACAATCTTTCGACCTGCCTGGTTAGACAAGGATCTGGAGTCACCAGCATCTGAAGACAAATGTTCCCGTTGACCAACTGAGCTTGACCTGTAGCTGTCATTAGAATTCTCCTTTCTACTACTATTTAGATCCTCCTTATCTGAGCTATTAAATGATGATTCAGACACCTGTGGGCCCTTATTGTTTAAACGACGTTGTGAAATCTCTGAACTCTCACTCCCTTTCGATTTCACCAAGGAATCAACATGTTTCCAGTGATTAAGATGATGGTTGTTGGGAGAAAATTGATTAAAATGATTACCACCCTGCTGCAAGTTGCGTAAATGTGGTATAGCAGCAGTGTTTACTCTCTTCCAATCATTATTCTGAGATTGCTGCAAGGGATTATCATTCTCGTTTATGTTGAATCCAGAGTTCATTGACGGCGGAGTGGGTCCATGCTGCTGAGGTGTCCGCTGACCTGGCACAGCATTTTGTAGATCTCCACGGTGTAACCAATTGTTTCCTCCTGAAGAATGAGGGGGGAACCCCATGTTTATATGATGCTTACCATTCATATTAGGCATGTTAATATCAGTTGAGCTATTTGTGTTTGATGTTTCCCACTGTCTTCTTGTACGCCTACACCACCATCACTAGTAGTTTCTGCCACTGCAGATTGCATAAGAGCACTCCAGCTACCACTCTGCATAGACGGCAAACCACTTGCAAATTCACTATCATCTAACAAACTAGACATTCCTCCAGTTGTGCTTTTGCTACTTCCAAAAGCTTCCCATAAGTTATCATCCGAACCAAACAAGATTTTCTCCTCTTCGGGATCTAACGGAGCCGCATCTGTAGCTGATTTATCCTGTGCCAACTCTACAGAGGATTCCTGTACAGATGGATTCTGTGGGGCATTCATCCTGCTGTTTGACCCTTGACCAAATGTGTTTCCAAATAAACCTTTGTGTTGTTGTTCTGGAGCTACAGCATAACTGTTGCCAGTAACTGAATTATTATGCGGAAACTGGTTTATAGGTCCTCTTGAGCTAGAGACAGGAACCCCGTGTAAAGACGGTTCAACCTGCAGCTCGGAGTGCAACGCTGGAGAGGCACGCTGCAGCCAGTTTGGATTAACGTTAACTCCTGCAGGCTCAGTCCAACCATAACTAGAAGAATTAGAAGCTGGAGTGCCATTAACGAGCCCATGTGAAAGGCTTCCAGATGCCTGTTGCCTAGCAAATTGAGAAGCTTGATTTAACGAGTTTGTTGCCTTTGAATCTCCTGTTGCCTAGCAAACTGAGACGCTTGATTTAACGCACTTTGTTGCTTTTGAATATCCTGTTGCCTCGCGAATTGAGAATCTTGATTTAACGCGTTTTGTTGCTTTTGGATCTCCTGTTTCCTCGCAAATTGAGAAGCTTGATTAATCGCATTTTGTTGCTTTTGGATCTCTTGTTGCCTAGCAAATTGAGAAGCTTGATTTATTGAGTTTTGTTGCTTTTGAATCTCCTGTTGCCTTGCAAACTGAGAAGCTTGACTTAACGCATTTTGTTGCTTTTGAATCTCCTGTTGTCTTTGAAGCTCTTGCATTTTTCTGAGCATGAGCTGCTGTTGCAATTGTTGTGTGTCACTAAATCCGGACAGTTGTAACGGTTGTTGAGTTAAACCAGGATATTGACTGTTTGTCTGGTGCTGACCACCAAAAGGTCAAAACTACCATGAGCATCAGAACTCTCTGATCTGAAAGGATTCTTTGAAGGTTGTTGTTCAAGTACAGGTTCTTGTTGGGACTCATGGAACGAAAAACCCCTTTGGGCCGCATTATTTTGATCGTATTCTGTATTCACTCCCATAAAATTTGCTTCATCAGGTCTCGTTTGAAAATTTTGTCGTCCATACATGTAGCCATTGGAGCTTGACTGTTCATGGTGAGACTGAGATGGACTTCTAGCAAACTCAGGCCTTGCATTTGTTTGTGTAATGTTGAACATATATTGGTCTGGAACACGTTGACCACCGTGTCCTCTCTCAGTTTCTGCTTGAGAATAAAATACAAATAGTGATGTTAAAACTAAAGGTTGCGATTTCAACCATTGACATATAAACAGGTTAAACTCGACCTCCACCGCATCAAATGAATAATTTTTAAAACATGATTCAAAATAAAGCATGTTAGATGGATCAAACAGACCGAACGTGTCCCAAAGTGTTTTAATGCTTACGGCCTCTGAAACAACTTTATTTCATATTCAACAATCCACACATTAGTAATTAAAAAAAGAGGCAACTTCATATATACCCCTACAAACTTGCAAAATATCATATATACCCTTGCAAAATTATAAATATCATATATGCCCAATTTATCAAAAACCATTGTGGTTTGTCCACTTTTGTCATCTCAGGCCATTTTTCAAAATTGCACCTTATTTCCTCCCTAACATACTTGAAACGTGCCATTTCAGTCCAAAAAACAGACCTCAGTTAGCTCAGGGGTAAATAGGTCATTTTACATAGGTTTTTTAGTTTTCTTTTTATTATTATTATTATACCACAGACTCTCCACCCTAACCACTATTCGTCGACCACCCACACCACCACCGGCGAACACCACCTGCCGCTGCCACCATCCCCCACCTACCCTAAGCACATGCAAATCTGCAACCCTCACCTACCCCAACCCTTCTTCAGAACCTTTTCTTCTTCATGTTTCCGATCACCTAAAACAGATTTAGCCGACAACCTTTAAACGGGTTGCAGATCCTAGTACCTTCATCTTCTGGCGTATCACCACCATCCATCGACCACCCACACCACCGTAGTGCTTTCATCTTCCGGTAATTCCGAACCCCAGAAGATCACGCAGCAACTATTTTTAAACTAGCTTAACTTGCTAGTTATTTCAATTGCACTCGATTTTCCAGCATAGGATAATGGAAAGGGTGCGAACTTGATTTTCCGTCGCAATAGATCTCCATTTTCCGGCGGTGGCGAACTCGACTTTCCGGCATAGGATAGGGATGGGGTGGCTTAGGGTAGACGCTGCTGGTGTTGGGGGCACTAGGATGGATTATCATATTGTAGGGTGGTGGCGGTTGTGCTCCTTTGGCAGCCGGAGTTGGAGGTGGCGGAAGTGTTGTAGGTTCTCCGGTGGTGATGGCGCTGGTGTGATGGGGATGGGGTGTTATGGTGGTTGTAGGTGATGGCAATGGTGTTAAGGTATAGGTGGTGGTATGGTAGATTGTGGCTGGTTTGGCAGTGGTTGTTGTGAGGGAGAATGGGGAAGAAGAGGGGACCATGATGGAGGGTTTGGAGTGACAACAAGAATATAAAGAAAAATTTTAAAATATATGAAATGACAATTTTGCCCTTCATTAAAAAACAATTTTTTAACTGGGTTTGGTTTTTTGAACTGAAATGGCACGTTTCAAGTATACCAGGGAGGAAAATGGTGCAATTTTGAAAAATGATCCAAATTGGCAAAAGTGGACAAACCACAGGGACGTAAATGGCACTGAACTCAAAACAATTTAATAAATGACGAATTTACCCTTAGTTTTCTAAAACTTATGAAATCCCGTATATGACCTTTAACTTCAAATATTATATTTACTCATTTCTAGCTTAATTTATTTAGCTTAAATATTATATACATGAAGAATTCTATTGTTTATAAAAAAATGGGTAAAAATAAATTTAGGCTTAAAATGTGTTATATAAAGATATGAAGTTAAAAGATGAGCATATATGAAAACATGCAGTAAAAAAATAAGGGTAAAATGATTATTTATTAGAATGCATTTAATAAATTGGGTATATTTGATAGATTTAACTATTGTGTAAGGGCATATACGATATTTTTAGTTTTGGTTGGGTATATACGAACCTTTTCAAGTTTGTAAGGGCATATATGAAATTAATCCTAAAAAGGAACCAGAAAAAGGAGGGAAATGTTTAATAGTAACCCAAACCCCTTTCAAAGCTGTTACTTGAGCCATTGGACCCACCCATTTTGTCACCTCTAGTTAAAGCAATCAAAACTTTTCATGATTAACTCAAAAATACTAGAAAAACACCAAGTAGCATAAAAAATTTGCAATTAAAAGCCAATAGTGTTACCTGGTTGTTGTGCATTGTAGTTTCTTGTACTGGAATCCGACACACCAAACTGTTTCTGATTACCGACCCACAAATTGTCATTTAACGACCAATTCTCATCCTGGGATCGTAGACCCGGGGCAGATTTTCTTGTGCAAAGAAATTGAGAACCCTATCCCCGACCCCGTTGCCAGGCATTAATGATGCTGGCCCCACAATTGAGGCTAAAACTAAATGTTCAAGAAGTTTGGAAAATAAAGGTTAAACCACCTCCAGCTCTAAATCCAGTAACTTGAGGCCCCAAAAGTGTATGTACCTTCAGCCTATATACAGTAATCAAATATTACATAATCCTGAATATAAAATATTATCAGCTAACTCTGAAGTGGCTGCCAAATAGAATACATCTACTTTACGCATATTTTAAGAATAAGTTGATAACAAGATCAAGTACGGAGATACACGGACATCTGTAGCATATTTTATATCAGCTAACTATGGAAGTGGCTGCCAAATAGAATACATCTACTTTACGCATATTTTAAGTATAAGTTAATAACAAGATCAAGTACTGAGATATAAGGAAACAACATTATCTGTAGCATACAATTATATGTGCATGTCTGCATTTTGATAGGGTCACGCCTGATGTTATGCGCCTCTTCTCTAAAAACATTAATTCCTAAATTCTTTTAATTCGTAACCCGATATAAAGTACCCCTTAACAAAACAAAAAAAAACAAAGAATTTCAAAAATCAAAACTATCAAAAAAGCTAGATCAATAAGATGAATTTCAACAAGGATGGACGATGGTACCTATGATATAACATGTATGAGAAGCAATGCAAATATGACATCCCTATGACCCCAACAAACTTACATCTATGGCAGGAAATGTGATCTCCATGACAAACTATATAAGCAATGCAAATACGACTCCTACATATGATAAGGATTAACAAATTTAGGTTTTCTCAATGAGCTGTTAATTTTCTCGCCACATAACAGGTTTAACTTCTAACTTTTCCTTCTTTAATCCTTTGTAATGTAACTAGTTTGACTTCTTTATTGACTTTAGCATAAAAAGATGAATGACTTTCAATTCACACTTTAGAAAGAGACAGCATGTTCAGAACAGATATAAATCTGAATTATCATTAGTTCAACACTGCAACTGAACTTTACTTGATGTTGACAAAATGTTTCAAGAGAGAAAACTACATTTGTATTGCAAGCACGTCCATTTTGAATATAAACATATGTAAATAAACTATACTAAAGTTCCCAACGATTCCTAATGGTTCTCGTCTAAGCCCATGGCTGGATTAAATAAACGTCATGCAGCAAAATAGCAGATATATATTACCTAATTAGTAAGTTGATTATTGGTATATACGATTCCAAGCAAGGAGTTTTACACACATATAGTAGTATCTTTAGCAGGAATGTACTTACTTTGATAATAAGATTCGCAGATATAAGTGAGTTTGTCAAAGCAGCAGCAAAAATTAGAGTGCAATTGCTATCTATCTAAGATGGACTTTCACTTGTGAGATCTGAGATACCCTAAAATCAATAAAACAGGCTTACATTAATAGCAATAGAGACCTCATTATATATGTAAGGTGATACCCATTATCGATAACATAAAATAATATACAGTAATTACAAAATCAAAAAAATTAAATCTCCATCACGAAAGGCTAACTTTTGGAATGAAAAGTCCATTCAACTTGTGTTAACTACTTGTAAGGTCAATAGAGTATTAACCATGAACCTAGCTGGCAAGAGACCTTCCTATCCAGTAACAACTAACTAGATATTGTAAACCTAAACCACCTCACCGTAAATCATATGAAAGACTGAGAGCTTTCACTTACTGACTCATTTTCCTCATCCCTGACAGTTCAAACTTCAAAAGATCCCGCTACTCCCGTAACTCAACTCTCTTCGATTCTTCAATTTCAAGAACATATTCGAAACTGTAGCTGAAACTAACTAGGTGTTAACGGTTAACTTAATCACTAATGTCTAGTTGCCATGTACACAGTTGTAGAAACTAAAAGTACAGGTAGTTATTTACTAGTGAACTCATATCAACTCTACAACGCTTAGCTACGTTGCTTGTGACTAAAACATACTCTCATGTGCCCTTGTCCAGTAAGTTACAACTTACAACCCCGGATCCTTCCATAACAGGTCACCAATATAGAGCTAGCTATATCCACGTCCCTCAGTTAATCGAAAACGAAAAACTTCAAAAATACAAATCAGAAATGAAGGTGCACCTCCTAATTCACGACCGAAACGGTACAACCACACAAACTTCAATACATTCCACACATACAACAAACTAAACACAACAAAACCAGCACAAACACACAATAAACGTAACACACACATACATTGCACAAACATACACACAAATCAACCATTCAAAACCCTAAATCTCTCACCAATACACAAAATCAACTTTACTAGACGCATAATTTAATCAAAACGCATAAAATAAACACAACGGCAAAGAAGATTCGTTCGAAAAGTGAAAATACGCCTTTTACTTTACAAATAATTAAAAATTAGGGTTTTAATGCATATGAAAAAGGTGCGTACGAACTTACTTAAGAACATTGAGCGATAACCGCCGGTGGAGATCGAAATCGGGGTTTGTTGATGTTAAAGGTTGAAGCTAGGGTTTGAATCGGTGTGAAAACGGGAGAAGATGAGGGATTCAGAGAGAGATAAAGTGATCGAGCGAAATTTTCAACGAACAGTAGAATGAATGAATGAGCCTAGGTTGGGGACGAAGCGGAGGTTCGGGTTGGTACGAGCCGTGTGGTTCGGATTGATTGTGAATGATTGGTTTGGAAATCGTTTTTGTAGTTGTAACCGGAATTACTCGTTCACACCTAAATCGAAAATGGAACCCACACTTTGTTTTTAGAAAAAGAAAACCAGTAAAATTACCTCTGCGTTGTGACGGGAGTTTGATTGATGTTGGTTCGGTTCATTACGATACCGATACCCGGTATAAGAATTGAAAAAGAAGAACATAAAAATAAAGTTGAAAAAAGTTTATTGAAGTTTAAGGGTTGTTTAATAACTTTATTAAAGTTAAAGGTCTAAGAAATAAACTACGTAAACTAAAGGGGGTAAAAGTGTAAAAGGTGTGGGTTACTATTTATCAACCCAAGCCTTTTGATAAATTTATTAAAGTTAGGGTCTAAGAAGTAAACTGAGTAAACTACAGGGAGTGAAAGTGTAAAAGATGTGGGTTACTATTGATCAACCCACACATTTTGATAACTTAATTAAAGTTAAGGCTCTAAAAGATAAACTACAGGGGTTAAAAGTGTAAAAAGTTTGGGTTACTATTCATCAACCCACACCTTTTAATACATATATATATATATATATATAAAACGGGATTAGTAGAAAATGATTGGAAGTGTGAAAGTGAGAACGGATCCTGGCCGAACACGTGGCAAAGGGGCGCTAAATTATATGCAGGGTACAATTGTCATTGTGCCGTTTCCGCACAATAAAACGCGTTTTAATTTCGTGTTAGTTGTTACCTACTCCCCAAGCTTTCGAGATCTATGGCGTGTAATGTGGATTCTGAGTTACAGAGTAATATTTGAAAATGGTGTTTTATTTTTTTAATGTTCTTCTTCATATATTCAATTTTATCTCAATTGTCGTTTGGGATCTAATATATTTTTATTTTGTTTTACGATCAATGGCGTTTTACATTTGTAAACATTAGTTCTTACGTACATATGATTTGTTGTAGATATTGGCGTTAATTTATAAACATTATTTCTTACTATTCGTTGGCGTTTTCATTAACATGTTTCAGGAAGACTGTATTATCAGTTTTTCATATTGATTATTATTCAACTAATGGCGTTTTCATTTGACGTTTTCGTTAATATGTTTTATTAAGAAAGTAACATCAGTTATTCTTATTGTTTATTTTCAATTAATGGCATTTTTATCGACAATGTTTCTTCAGAAGAGGGTGTTTCTTTGAAAATTGGTTTTCCATTTATCATTCCTGATGTTAGTGAGGAGATAAAGCCAAAAATAGACGTGATATTCTCAAGCCTCGATGATTGTTATTAAATGTATGTTAGGTATGCGACAGCTTGTGGTTTTTCTGTTAGGAAATGGACTGAAAAAATAAACACCAAATGAGAAAGACATATTAAGTATTACATGTGTACGAGATCTGGGGTATATAAGAACAGGAAGGTTGATACGTTGGACCCTAATCAAAAGGAAAGGATTGTACGATCCAATTTTACAAAAAGGACCGGTTGTGGATGTCACACCCCGATTTTCGATATACGGAAGCGTCGCAAGGTAATACGTTTTTGTAAAATTTCATCCATACACTTTATTTAACACAAGGTTTACATATGACCTTTTTGTCTTGAAACATACCACAAATTTAACAACATTGTTTAAAATTTAAACACGAGTTTACAAACACAATAACAAAAGACTGGATTAAATATAATATCTTGACTTCATAACATACGAACATGTTTTTCCCCCAAGGTCGTCCACTAGTTTCCTGTAATACATGTTAGTTTTGAAAACGACGTCAACAAAAAGCTGGTGAATTCATGTTATAAATTTTTGTATCAAATGAATCATCAAAAACATTTGAAATAATAAATTCATTTAGTATAGCTTAATGAAACTTGTAAGATCATTAGTGTGTTGCAAGGACACTAATCTGTATGCCGAATAAGGTGGCAACTAATCCTTAACGATTTATTGTGTGTGAAACACTCGTTTTAGACACAAAGCACTCTGATACGATCTGTTATTGTTGCCGTAATAGAGTGGGGCTCGCCAAAACCCAAAAGATCTATCCCCTTGTTCCTCGGTACTTGTTATTTATCAATGATCCCAATTCTTGAACCTTATCCACATGTGATCTAAATATTTTCATTTCCAAGTTATACTAAATGTAACATGTATACATCCCCGCATGTTTAAAAACCATAAAAACGTTTAAATAAAAAGGGAAACATGAACTCACATATTTGCGTTCAGTGCAAATCTCTATTCGATTTCCGATACTTCGTTTGCTTCTCGACCTACAAGTGTTCTAATCTATTAGACACTTAGTCTTTCGTTCGTTTTTTTTTCGTACAAGTATCTCATCTTAAATTTTATACTTGATTTATTAGTTTTTCTTTGTTGGTATATAATATATATATATATCTTTCATATTTGTATTCTAGATTGATTACATGTAAATGGGCCTAGCCCACAATTTAAATGTAAAAGTTCAATCTAAAAGTTTATTACATATGGGCCTAGTCCAATAGGTTTCGTAAATGTGGACCTAGCCAATTTGCTTACTATGTGTGGGCCTAGCCCAATTCGTTTCATGTGTGTGGACCTAGCCCAACTCATTTCATGTATGAGGGCCTAGCCCAACTTGTATTCTTCATTTAAAGTGGTTCAAGCATAATTGGTTTGTAAAAGTGGGCCTAGCCTAATTTAAAGATAAAAGAGTGGGCCTAGCCCAAAATAGTTTATAAAAATGGATTAGCCCAATTTAGTTTTATAAAAGTGGGCCTAGCCCAAAGTTAATTTTTATAAAAGTGGCTTAGCCCAAGTTTGATTTTTATACAAGTGGGCCTAGCCCAAGTTAATTTATAGAAATGGCTAGTCTATAATTTTTTTATAAAAATGGTTTAGCCCAATATAATTTTATGAAATTGGGCTTAGCCTAAACAATTTATTTAGTTGGGCTTAATCCAAGTGTTAAAAATATATACTAGCAATGTTATAACTTATAAAAATTTATTTGTAAAAACTACTAGATATAATTTTAAATTTTTATAAGTCCTAGTAAATATAAAGTGTGACGGTTGATTTGTTCTTTTGACCGTTATGTTTGCGTCGACCATTTTATTCGTTTCGTCTTTGTCATTTGTTTCGTTTATACCATATATTTTATTTTGTCCGAATTGTCCAGTTTGTCCGAATTCTCCGATATATTATTTTGTCAAAAATTGATTACTTATATATTTTTATATTAGATTCTACATGATCTAAATATATAATATTTATACAAAAATATGTGTACACATATTTGGAGATTTTAAAATATACACTTTTATCTAAAAATATATATTTATTTTCTTTTTAGTTTAAGAAAAACTCAAATAATTATATGTTAAATTTTTCACCCAAACTTTTGTTTAAACAAGATTAAAATCCCTAATCACTTTTAATCATAAAAACTTTAGTTTAACCATATCTTAATCAAGATTAATTTTATAAAAATTTTGCCATAATTTCCTTTTAAAATATAAGTTTTCCCATGTTTATATAAACATGCTTTAAATCACTTTTCTAATTCAAATCATCATCAAATCACAAGTATTATACTAGTGTATTACAAAAATATCATGAACTTGTTATAGCTTAAAACTTTCTCAAAATGGAAACTTTATTATCGCTTTTTAACAAAATTTCTAAATCATAACTTTTATTTAATAATCTATAATTTGTATATTAAATATGACCATCTTAAACATTTAAAATCATGTTTATGACAATTTTTGTTAACGAATATTGCTAATCTAAACATGCATGTGTTTAGATTATCTTTTTATACATATAAATGCAAGATTCAAGTTTACTAGTTTATGACAAATTCAAGATCATCCATAATCATCATGAAAACCACATAATTATGTTAGTGATTATAGTTTTATTAGTGTTTTTCAAGTGGGTTTTTAAATAATTTTCAAGATGATCTTGTACATTTACATGAAACATAAAGTATAAGATCAAGTTATGAAGCTTACTACTAGCACTTGGTTAGGGATGATCAAAGTGATGTAAAAAGGATGAAGAAAGTGTTGATCAAAAGTTTCCTAGCTTCCAAACGTGCCTCCTAATCCTTGCAAACACCTTAGATTATCCTTGGATCTCCATGCAAGCTTGAATTTCTTGAGTTTGGATTTTAAAAAGTTGAAGGTATTGATGGTGGTGTTTGGCCGATTTTACGAAGGAAAAAGGGAAATGAGAAGTGTTGTTGTGTTCTGGAAAATGAAAGTATGGAAATGATTTGAGTTTTGGTGTTGTGATTAAGTTCTTACACTTCATACACTAAACCATGCTCACATTAAGCCAACACAACAATCAAGACTAAGTGGCATGGGGGAAATCAACCCACGTAACCATGAGGTTAGGGGGGGTGTTATATTTTTTTTTATAAAAACTTGTGATATTTATAAACTTTAATGTTTTTATATATAAGTTTTTATAAAATCTAATGGCCCAACACTTTAAAGTGATGTTATAATATGCCAAAATAACTTAGTAGTCTTATTGTTTCGTTGTTCGGTTGATAAATTTAGTTTAGATCTTGTACCAGGTAAAATACTTATATATTGTGTTACTTATATAATTTTATTTACACGATAGTTCTAGTACTAATTTTATTGCCCAGTTTATTAATCTAGCTCTCCAGACTAATAAATTTGTCATTTTGAGTTCAGTTCCTGTACCGGCTTTGTTGTCAGGTTTTTACTGAACAAGCTGTATAGCTTTAAACAGTAGGATTTATATACGGGTTTTATACTATTTCTAACACCCATTGTTATTCTTAACTAAAAATATTTATTTTTGGGTTTTCGGACATTTGCTGTTTTGTGCTGCGGAATGCTGTATTTTGCTGCAGACTTGGACAACTTGATGTTTTAAATAAAATTTTCATGGTATAATAGTGCAGATATATCTTATGTCTTATTTTTGTCATATCAGACTGTACCGTAACCAATATTGACATTTATCGCGTGTTCGCGTCTTTGTCATCCGTTTAGTATATGGTTTTATATGTTTGTGATTGTGACGAATTCATTATCATACCAAGCTATGATTTTGTTGAATTCCTAGACTTTTAAGACTTAAAACTATAATTTAAGTCATGTTGTGCGGTAAATAGATAGTGTAATAGTTGTTCAGGTTGTACAGAGTTACCGAAATTTTGCCGATTGTCACAGTGGAGCACAATTACGTGTAATATTTGAGGCTGGATCATGGAAGGTCTATAAGTTTGTTGAGAAGCACAACCATGGTTTTGTTGAACAACCTGATAAGCATTTTCTCCCGTTTAAACGACACTTCACTCAACTCTAAAGCATGTTATACATAGCACGTCTAAGTTGAATTTGGGACCGGTTAAGGCGTTTAATGTTATGAAGACTTGTTTTGGTGGTTTGAAGACGTGGGTGCAAGTAAAGTTGATTTAAGAACTACAAAAGGCAAATTAACTTGTTTATAGGGGAATATGACACTGAGATGGTTGTGAGACATTTGCATGAAAAAAAAATAGTCCTAGTCTAATTTCTTGTATAATTACTTCAAAGACGATGGTAATTGTTTGAAGGGACTATTTTTGGTGTGATAATCAATGCAAACGTAACCACCACGTGTTTGGTGATGTGATTTCGTTTGACGCCACGTATCGTTCCAATAAGTAATATTTACAATTCTGTTTTTTCGTGTGTTTTGGCGTTTTCAATGATTAGATGCATTGGCGTTTTGTTCTAGTTTCATTTATCAATGGCGTTTTCATATGCAGATACTTTATGGTCTTTGTACCGTTCACTGGTTTAACAATCACCATTGCAATGTTACATTTGGTGCTGCATTATTGGCGTCAGAAACCGCTGATACGTATATATGGTTGTTGAAAGTTTTTCTAAAAGCTGTTGGTTCTCAACCAAAAGTTGTTGTCACTGACCAAGATCCAGCAATGAAGAAGGCTATTTCTGTTTTATTTTTTGAAACGAGGCACCGGTTATGCATGTGGCACACGATGCATAAACTTTCTCTAAAGGTTGATTTTCTTATTTTCATGTGTTTGGCGTTTTAAGATATTTGGCATTTTGTCATTCATAAGTGTGTTTCATGTTAGTTTTTTTGTTCATATGGAATTTTATCCCATGGCGTTTTCATTTTTTATAAAGGTTGGTGTTAAGCTATGCAATTCAACCAAGGTGTTATGTTGACAGATATTCTTACACCCAAAGAGTTTGATTCAGGATGGGAAGAGGTTATTAAAGAGTTCAATTAAGAGGATAATGACTGGCTTTCTGATATTTTTGGCCTTAAGGATTCTTGGATTCCTACATACTATAGAATGGAGGAAATGTCGGGCCTTATGCGTACAACATTGAGGTCGAGAGTGAGAACCACTTTTTTTGGCCAAGTGTGCAATTCAAAATCTACTTTTGTTGAGTTCATGACTCATTACGAAACTGCAATAGAAGGACAGCGTCACACGCACCGAAAAAATGATCATGAATCTCGATCTAGTTGAAAAGTAATTACAAAGTGTTGGAGAGCCAAGCTGCTAATATATAGACAAAAACTATTTTTTTGTGACATTCAAGCTGAGCTAATTGGGATGGTGGATTGCATAAATCAACAGTATCAAGAGTAGGTCGATATGTTTGTTAAGTTCTATATAAATGATTTCCAGCAGCCTTGTATATCCTTATTCGAGGTAAATAATGGCGTTTTCTGAGTATAAAGTTTTTTTGTTTGTTGTTTGATGGTTTTTTCTATACACATAGTATGTACATGCATTTATACATTTATTATCTTTGGCATTTTTCAGGTAATGTATCGTAAGTCTGATTGCACCAGCACTTTGCTCATGTAGGCGTTTTGAGCAACTTGGTTTGCTATGTAGACATATATTTTATGTTTTGAGAAGTTTGGATATTAGGGAATTTCCAAAATAGTACATTTTGAATAGATGGCGTAAAGAGGCTTCGCCAAATTGCTCTTCAGGTTACTCAATGAGTCGTGGTTTTATTCAAACAGAGCTTGAACTCGATGTTCAAAGTATGACGCGAGAAATTATTTTTGCAACGGAGTATACTTTGAACCGTTTATCTCGTAATAAGGAGGAGCTATCCTTATTCAACAATCATGTTCAATCTTATATGAAAAGGTTAAAGATATACAGATTGTTGCTCCTCCTCCTAGTACTAGGGATAGCTTTACGGAGCTAACAAGGCAATATCAAAACAACAAGAATCCGATAAGAGTCCTTTTTGGGTATAAGTCGAAAGGTTATGGATCTCGCAAGCGTTTGAAATCCAAATAGGAGGAAGCAATTGAAAAAACATAAACAAAAGGGAAGCTCAGGGCGAAAGAAAGACAGTGTAAGAATTGTAAAGCTTTCAGACACTACTCATCGACATACACGAAGCCCGTAATTAAAAGAAGAACGACACGGTCTTCGAGAGCAAGTCAAGAGTAATTTGGTGTTTTTATTTTTTTTCTTATTCAATCTTTGAGCATGCTACAACACACAACATACACTCGTTTGGCGTTTTTTATTTTTTTCATATGCAATTTTTGAGCATGTTAGAACACACAACATACACTCGTTTGACATTTTAATTTGAACAAGGTGAGGTTTATTCAATAAGATTTTGCTGAATGAGATGGACAATATTGTTAATGATCACTTAAGAATGACCTAAGAATGTTGTCCACCTTATTCAGTGAAACTTTATCGAGAACAAAACTGAATCTCCAAGAAACGATGTTTTGCCATGTGGTATTTAGTAAAATATGGCGTTTGCTTTTGGTGTAATCAATGGAAGGGTCTGAGGTTGTTTATATAAGATGTTTTTGGCGCGTAGTTTGGGCGGGAAATTTCTATACTAAATTTTAGTAATTAAGATGGCACGTCCCATCATTAAGTTACTGTTTGTTCAACTTTATCTGTTAAATCTGCAACTCGTCAGTCGTATCACTAAGTTTGGCATTTTGTATGAATGGTGTTTTAGATAAAAAAATGGAACATACAACTAATTAACTTTTATAAGTGAAAGTAATGTTATGGCGTTTGAAACAAAACATGACGTTTTGAGACATATCAGACTTGCATAATTTAATTAATACTCCTTGCATTTTGTTTTATACAATTGTGTAATTTTTGTATTTTTTTATAATATGTGATTAGAGGTAATTATTATAGTTAGTGGTGATTTTGGCGTTTTTATATCTAAGTTGTGAAACAAAGTATGTTTATTAAAAGTCACTGAAAATGACATTCCACAAAAAAAAGAAAAGAAAAAAATTAAAACCCCTCGTCAGAAGAGATCTAGTCTGAGAAGTATCTATCTCTCCCCTTGGCTTCTTCTTCCGATTATTCATCAAATTTCTCATCCAGATCTTCACTATCATCATTTGCTTCATCTTGAAGATTTTACACCTCCATATGAACATGTAAGTCAACAACGCCAATTTTATGGTCATGTATAGGTTCAAACATGTTGTGTTGCATAACTCCTGTAGGAAGATAAGTCTCTGTTCAGTTGATGTTTTTAATCGGGTAGGCCTCCTGCTCCCTGTTGTTCCATACAACACTCACTAAGTCTGTGTTTTCATCATAACGCCAAGATTGGATGACTGGATTCATAAATGGATTTGCAGGGTACGAACCGAATTTGCTTATTAATCTTCTTATAACCGTCTATGTTTTCTCACATAGGTTATTAAGAGGAATGCCAAGTACTAGGATCTTCCTTTAAACTTCTTCGTCCAAGTTCAGTATGGCTTGGGCGGGTTTCACAAACACTCTTCTTCTATTATAAAAAACGATTATAAATTTTTTGATTCTAGTGTTGAATTTCAATGAAACGATGTTTGCCATTGGTTCTTTTTTGTGTTTTTTTTTCAATTCTGGCGTTTTGGTTAAAGATGCAGTTTTCAGAGTATGATCAATGGAAGGGATGTTAACATCATTTATATAATGATGTGTTTGGCGAGTAGTTTAGGCGGGAGTTTTTTATAATAAATGTTAGTAATAAAGTTTCAGTTACTATTTGTTCAGCCTTTTCTGTTAATACTATAAAGCGTCCCATCATTAATTTTTGGCGTTTGTATGAATGGGTTTTTGATAAAGATAACGTTTTATGCATGAGTTTAGCGTTTTAGATAAAGATGGCGTTTTATACATGAGTTTTTTTATTTTAGAGAAGTCAAAAGACTCTATTACCCTTAATGAACGCGTCAACGTAATAAAGTGGATGTTATTTACGAAAACGCCACCACGCCAATCTAATCTATAGATTGTTATGATCCAATGGATGAGAGACGTTATCACCGTTTTCACACTTCCAATTGTTTTCTCTAAATCCAGCCCCAATATATATATAGGGTGGGAATTGGCTACAAAGTTTATTTTTCCTACAAAGTAAAAAAATTCATAAAACACGCAACCATAAAACACACTCAAAGCCCACAAATAACAAAGTGAAGATTACTAAAATGCCATATTTGTGGGTTTTGTTTTGTGTTTTGGATGATAAGGCTTTGATTATCGAATGACTAACATTAGTGTGTTTTATGTTAATTATCATGTTGTGTTTTATATTCATAGTTCTACGATGATGTGTTTGAAGTTTTGTGGACTGTTAGGGTTTAGATATTGTGTTTTAGTTATCTTCACTATGTTATTTGTAGGTTTTGAGTGAATTTATGGAAGAAATTGTGGTGTTTTATGACTTTGTAAACTTTGTAGGAAAAATGGACTTTGTAGCCGAACCCCACCCCCTATATATATATACATATATATATATATATATATAGGAAGTGTAGAATACATTTCCCTTTATCCTACATTTGTACGCGACAACTAGATGAGGACGCGTGGTAGATTATATTTTTTTCTCATAAAGGCAAATTAGACATTTATAATCATCAGCAGGGTAAATTAGACATTTACTATCATCGGGAGAAGATTGCGAGTTCGTTATACCCACTATCCTAGTAATTATGATTCGTATCAGTTTCAAATATTCACAATTATTTAAACTATCAAAATTGCGGTTAAAGTTGTGTGTTTAGGGTTCCAATCGCTTATAATTTTCAATGGATCCATAGAGCAGTACTGCCACGAAGCACAAAGGATATTGAAATTGAAGATGCTAAAATCCATGACGTTCATGATGCGTCTGAACAAGTGTGAAATCAGACATCTGTAAACGTGTTATTAGACGACTTGACCAGTAAGTTATCAAGTAAACTTTTGATTGTTAACAATTCAACTTAATTATCGTGTTATTGATGTTAATATGTATCTCGTTCATCATTAGCAGTGTAATTGAAGTAGTATATTTGATCAGAATGTGAATGGATATTTTTGTGCTTAATACCGCATGTTTTATATCATATATACTGTAACAGGCTTTTATTTTGATCAGTATGTATAGTTGATATAATTTGTGCATAATAACACATATTGTATATTTCATAAATTTAACAGTCGTTTTTATTTATAAATTCAACATTACTTATTTTGAAGAGAGTAAGCTGCATGTTGTTTTTTTAAGAATTGTAACATGCATGATTAGTTACATTGTGTAATATTAAATGCTTTTACTGATGTTTCTTATAAAGCTCATGTTGTTTTTTGTAATTTAATAAGTACAGAGGAAAGATTGTATATTCCAAAGTTGGATGCATCCTGCATGCCTGTGATAGGAATGGAATTTAGTTCTATTAAGCAAGCATATGTTTTTTTGTCAGACATATGCTAGGAAATCAGGTTTCTCTGTTCGAAAAGGGGGAGAAAATAGCAGTGGTGGTATTATTAAGAGTAAGTATTTTGTGTGTTCGAAGGAGGGACATAAGCCACATGTTTTTTGATGATCCTTTCTTCGAAGTTGGCAAATCCTTATAAAAGTAGGAAAAGACCGACTATTCGAACCGGATGTAAAGCACTAATTATGCTTGGTTCGATGGGTGGGGTGTCATTCACAGTTAAGAAGTTTGTTGAAGCCCACAATCATTCATTTGTATGTCCTGAAGATATTCATTTATTACGGCCTATAGGAATATTTTTGAAGTACAAGAAAAATTATATGGGAGCTTGGTACTCTAAATCTTAGGTTAGTGAAAGCATTCCATATAATGAGAAAAAGATATGGAGATTTTGAAAATGTTAGCAATACTGTTGACGATTGCAAGAATTTTAGAGCTAGGATACATAGCTATATAGGAGAGTACGATGCAGACATGGTTATCAATAGGTTAACCGATAAAAAACAATACTTGGTTGATTATTCATTGTACATTCATTTGATGGAAACATACGCTTAACTGGCCTGTTCAGGGCAGATGGAATTTGCAAACGTAATTATATGGACTTTGGAGATGTCATATCCTTCGATGCCTTGTTCAAAACCAACAACTAAGTGTTTATTAGAATGTTTTAACTTTTATTTTTGTATAATATGTGGTTGTTTTTATTCACTTTATTTTATTATTTGTAGATATAAAATGGTTTTTGTACCATTTACTGGTATTGATAACCATTGTCGGAATGTAATGCTTGGAATCGGGTTGTTAGGGTCCGAAAGTATTGAATCATACAAATTGCTTTTACAATCATTTTTGGATTCATTTGGTCACAGCCGAAGGTCGTCGTCACAGATCAGGACCCAACGATGAAACAAGCTATTGAGGGTGTTTTCGATAAGAGTAGGCATAGATTGTGTATATGGCACATAATGAAAAAAGTTGCAAACAAAGTCAGATATAACTAGTTTGTTACAACATGCTTGATTAATTGTTAATATATTATTTTATATGCCTGTTACAATATGTGTGATTAATTAGTGTGTATGCGTGATTAATTCTTAACATCTGTTATTTATTATATTCTGTCAACCTTGTTGAACAGGTTGGGCATGAATTGTGTAACAACGAGAATTTCAAGAGAAGGATGTGTGATCTCGTGTGGACTGATTCGATTGCACCATAAATGTTTGAGAGAGATTGGAAACTGATAATAATTAACTTTAGTCTAACCGAAAATAAATGTGTCATAAGATCTTCGTGGATACCGGCTTCCTATCCTCATGAGCCTATGTCTGGGAGTATGCGAACCACCTCTAAATGAGAGAGCGAAAACCATTTTTTTGTCAGGTGGTGAATTCCCAACTCACTCTTGTTGAGTTTTTTTAACCAATTTGATGGGGGCAATGGACGTGTAAAGGTTCGACCATCAAAAATGACCATATTTCTAGACATACAACTGTAGATAACTAGACTAAATCTACCTTAGAAGACGATACTGCTAAAATATACACGAGGTCCATCTTTTATGATCAACATTCAGAGTTATATGCAACTATTGATGAGTGTCTTCCTATGGAGACTAAAATTGAGGGTGAGCTTCTAAAGATATCTATGAAAGATTTCAAAGCCCAATGTGAAGGATTGCTAGAGATAACAGTAGACAAGAGAAATTTAATGGTCAACTTGCGTTATTACCTTCATAACATGCGTTAGTATTTTTAATTGCTTATTTGCAAATTTTTATGTGGTTTGTTTCAAGAAGGGGAAGATGTAATTAGATCATGTAGCTGTCGTAGGTTCGAACAATACATATTGTTGTGCCGCATATATATTAGGTTTTCAAGATGTTTGCAGTGAAAGAAATTCCCAATAAATATATCATGAAGAGATGGACGAAAGATGTGGTGCCGAATGAACTAAATGGCACCTTTGATATAAATGCTGATGCTAACGACGACCATCATAAGGCTAACAGGTTGCTGATGAGATAATGCATAACGGAGAGTATCTCGTTAATAATTTGATTAGAGATTTTGATCAGCTCATTTTAAATGAGGCAGATGAAAGAAAAGGTTGATGAGCTTCGCATTGCTAAGCCCATTGATTCGCAGTTTGACAAATATTCGAAGTTAATTGGTTACGAGCAACCGAAAACTGATGCTCCACCTACAGTCTGTGTCCCAACGGCATAAGGAACAAAGGACGTGGTTCACATAAGAGGATCAAAATCAAAGAAAGAACAAATGATTAACCGAAAAGGTAAAAGATCCCGGACATGTAGTGTATGTAAAGCCAAAGGTCATGATATTTGAACTTGCGAAGTATTAAAGGGTCAAGCTGGTGTTGCCAGAAAGAACCGAAAGAAATGGAAAGTAGTCAAGCTAGACACTGATCCTGGTATAGGAGAGGAAGAGGATGATGAGTTAGAAAATGGTTGTAGGTCCCGATAAACCAGATCTAATCGATATCACACAAACAAGCTTTGAGAAATAAGATGAAGATGGAAATATTAAACTTGCATACAAATTGGAATTTGTCTAATATAAGTGAAAGTGCAATCAAAGAGTTACCAAACCCTAATACATCATTAACTATATATACTAGAGGGTTGGAGCTCCTAAACTCTAAACACTTAGTCCCAAAGCCTTTCCCCAAGCCCATGACAATAAAACAACCCAAATCCTAACAAATACTAATGCATAAACCTATTAATGTCTTTACAATCTCCCCTAGGTTTACTACATTAGAACCGGCCTTACGCTTCAGGATCATCAATCATGCGCAAATAATTTGTTTTGAATTACTGTAGCCACTGCACTAGTCCAGGATTTAGCATATTCTTCAGATTTGTCACTCGCTTGAATTTGATGTGCATCCAGCATCAGAATATCCTCCTCGTGAAAACTAATTAGATCTAAAGTATCTGCCAGACGAAATGCCTTTTCTTTTGTAACAATGACAGCTTCAGCCATTCTTGGATCATAGGCCCATTAGCAAAGATTCTGCAGCACACCTTTCGAAAACTTTGGAGCGGCTGGAATAACCTTGTCCTTGTCAGTCGGTGGCCAGATAACCTTTTGGAGTCATTTGTGAGTATGAGGGTCTCGAACACCTGGGCTTTTCTTTAGATATGACTCTGCAGTTTTCATTGTTGGAAAGTTATGGGATATATTCATGTTCAAGCTTAGAGTGAAACACCCAACCAGGACCTTGTTGGTTCAGATCTGCATCAGAGTAGTGAGCTCTTAACAGACTTTTCAGATCAATCTTAGTCCATGATTCAAAATTGTGTCTGTTTCAAATAATATTCTCTGTGTCCGCTCTCTCTTGTGACGATCCATAAATTTCTGTCGTGATCGTACCTCTAACATTTCACTTCTGATTTGTTTCCAACTTTATCATAGTGACTCGACCATATCTCCATGACATATCTGTCCGATACTGTTGAAGGATCCTTTGGCTGAAAATTCTCATCGAGAGGATTCACATCTTGATTTTTCATTACGATCATCTTCTTGCTGCTAGAACTCCCTTTTTGTGGCTTCTTTCTTGATCTTTCAGCAGAAAGGTATGCATTCAGGCCCGCTTCATTTTCTGCATCAGCTGCAGCCTTTTCTGCTTCCGTTCGTTCATGATGTGCAACGTTAATAGGATCATCATCTTTATCCGCAAACTCACTTCCAAACGTTTTCTGCAACTTTGCCTTTATCTCGTAAACTTCTGCATTAGCAGACTCACATCTCCTTGAAGTTGCTCAATGGCTTGATCCATGATAGATATCTGATTCTGTAAGGAAGCTATTTGAGCGTTTTTAGTTCATTTTCTTGTTCTAGTAACACTACTTTGCGTTGTAGTTTGCCAACATCTACAGCTTCATCCTCATCTCTATCATATTGTTCGATAAATTTCATCCTTTCTGCGGCCATTCTCATCGCTGCCTCTTCATTCTCAAATAAACCAGCGCCAGAACTACCTGCCTCCTCATGAGCACCACTAGAACTTTCTGGCTGTAGACTTGGATCAGGAATAGAGCTTGAGTTTGGGGGCTTGGGAAGATCAGAGATACCAGGTGCAAAAACATTTTTAGGTTCATCATCTTCAAATTGTGTTTCGTCAGAAGGAAAGATACTAGGAGAAGGGATCCCAAAATCTCCCTTTAGAGATGCAAGTAAAGCTTCAAGATTTTCAGCAGAAATCAAATTTATCTCTCTCACAGTCTCCTCAACTGTCTCTGATTCAGCCTATGCTGCTGCTTCTTCTATTTCTTCTTCTGAATCAAGATCTTCAACAATGGGTTCTGGTTGTCTCGGTTTTCCTACGACCTGAATGTCATGCTCTTCAGCTACAAACGCTCTCACGGGTTTAGGAGCAGATACAATTTCCTTGAATTTCCCATGTTTAATAAGCTCATATCGACCCACAAATTTGACCTTAGCAGAGTCCCGCTGTTTGCATGCTGCTTTGAAGCAACTTGGTCCTAACAGCTTTAAGTTCAGATGGTTTGTGCCTTTAGTAAGCTCAGGATGCTTTTTGTCAATAATCATCTGTACAAATCTTGGATAAAGGAGGAATACCTTCTTCTTTGTACTCTCCAACATGCTTTTCATGTTGTCAAAAATGAAAACTGAAAAGTTAATATCCCAGTCGTTCACTAATGCAACAAGTGCAGCTGTTTGAGTCTGATTAAGTTGGTCCTGGCCGCCCTTGTTCTCTGAAATACATTGTAGAAATTGTGAGCAAGACACCTCCAGTATGGGGGGAATAGCTTCTTCAGCACTGTTGGATATGCTCATTCATAGTTCATTCGACGAAGAGCTTTCATCACACTATCCTTGTTAAATGCAGTAGGATGACGTTCACTGTCCCCAAATTGTAATGCGTCTCGTACGTCTGTCTCTGAAACTCTAATTTCTCTCTCTGATCTTTGTTTCAATGAATGCACCTCCACCCTTGACTTTTACGTTGATCCAGAAGTCCTGAATCATATCTTCATTGACTACTGGATTTGACTTTAGAGCATGAGTGATCCGGCAGTTGTTCAGTCAAGAAACTAGGGAATCAAATCTCTCTCTATATTCTTGTGGAGGATCAGACAGATAGAAGGCTTGATTATGAAAAGCTTCGACCTCCAGCTTGCGTCTGTCCATCATTTTCTGAGCCATTTTCTTCACATGAAATACAGATGTCATCATTCATAGCAAACATTAATTTCCTCTAAAATGTTATGACAGGTCAACTTGGTTGACAAGTTAACATTTCAGAGGTAAAGGTCAGAGGGTCAAAAGATAACAAAAGTTCAAAGGTTCACAGGTCAGATGAACTCGAATGACAAGGGTTCAAGTCAATGACCCCTTGTCATTCGAGATGGTTTATACACGAGCATCCAGAATGCATCCAAGATGCATCCGAGAAGCACTCGAGATACACCTAGAATGCATCCGAGATGCCTCCAAGATGCATCCGATATGCCTCAAGATGCATCGAGATGCCCCGAGATGCATCGAGATAAAGAAAGATCTACCTCAGAGACAGAGATGAAAGAGATCCGGATAAATAGAATTCGAAATGATCCGAAATGACTAGAGATGGACTTTATATAGACTCGAAACATAGCCCAGCCCATCTCTGAACAGTTGATTCGAGATCTGACTAGGCCAGGTCCATTTCTAACAAAGTCCATCTCGAAACAGTAAACAAACCAGGTGAATGTATTCGAGATAAGTTGGCCCAATCTAAACAGAAATATTTAATTCTTTTCAGGCCCCTATCCGTTTTAACCAGTCCTGAACAGTAATACCTTCTATTAAGGTCTGCGATCTAACCTACCAAGCAACCAATCTTACAGAAAGAAAGACTCTTAATAAGAATAGTAATCATAAAGAGATAAGGGGAGAGTTGCATTGAGATCAAACCAATTCTGAACTGATTAAGGAACATTTTTCGGCATGAGCTTGGTCAAGAAAAACCGTGTGATTGTTGATATATTTGTCCTTTTAAACTCATTGCATCAATCTTCAATTTTCAACCTTGTGACTTTATCAAGTGAGTTTATAATAACATCTGTGTGTCCCACATCAAGGCATACCCCTATGATCAAGGTAAGCATAACAGTTCATCGTAACAAGTGAATACCGAGGTCACCCTTTCTTCTTACAATGTCCGATTTGCTGGTGTACTGTAGAGAGACCAAACAATATCAGACAAGGGTTAGGCAAATACCTTATATGGTATGTTTTACTTTTAGGTTTTTCTCGTAAGAGATTTCCCTTTTTAAGGTTTTAGCCCTTTCATTAGGCTATTTTAAGAATATCCTGACTGTGCCTAGGTCTGCATGTATCTGGATGCAACAAAAGGGCAGTCCTGATATCCCGGATGACTTATCGGCATAAAGACTTGAAACTTCAGACATTGGCTATCTATCAACACCTGATTTAAGACCATGAAATCATATGCCGATGATACGTTACCCGCTAGATACATAGCTTGTCAGAGAGTTAGTCACTTGGTATCCTTTTGACTCTTGAGCGATAAGCCTATCAACACATCACAACAATCCTCGCTTTTACAGCATCAATACCTTACATGTGTTAACCAAGTACATTAGATTTGAGCAGCAAAACAAATATTCCTCCCCCTAAATTTGTGTAGAAGTAGAAAATTTTATGTACAAATTTAGTTATTTTTCGATATATAAAAAAATATTATTATCATTATTATTATTATTATTTTAAGAAGTTGCTTAGTCGGTAAAACGCATCATTTTCCAACGGTCCACAAGCACTTTGAATCTCGAATTGCTGACAGGTTTTGTAAAAAGATCCGCTGAATTAGCATTTGTGTGGATCTGCTCAAGTTTAATTAATCATCTGTCGAAGCAATCTGAATAAAATGAACTTTGATATCAATGTGCTTGGTTTTGGAATGAAAAACAGGGTTTTTGACAATCTAGATAGCGGCATCATTATCACAATAGATAGTAGTGTTAAGATAAGTCAAATTGTAATCCTCAAGTTGATGTTGCATCCAAATAACCTGGGTGCAGCATGTAGATGCTGCAACATATTCTGCTTCTGCAGTAGATAAAGACACTGTTTGTTGCTTTTTGCACTGTCAGGAAATAAGCCTGTCTCCCAAGTATTGGCATTGACGGGTGGTCCATTGGACAACCCTCAAGTGCTTTAAAACGATCAATATTCCGCACTTAATTGTTTTAATTATTAGGATTTGATACCACGGAGTGTATGGCTTTACAGGTACTGAAGAGCATAAACGAGCGATTTTAAAGTGCTTTGATGGGAGCTTGTACTTAGCCAAAAGAAGGTGGAGACATGTAGAGTTGACAAGAAAAGAAAAGTGGAAAATTGCTTACCACCATAAGCTACGGTGGGCACCGTAGCTTACCGGTGAGGTCTGAAATCTTCTATGCACCGTAAACCAGACTCTTGGGACCGTAAGGAAATTGTTGACCACCATAAGCTATGGTGGGCACCGTAGCTTACGGTGGTGACCTGCGAGAAAAGTGTAACCGCCCTTTTTAATTCGGTTTTCAAGAGGCTTTTGGGTTGTCAATCATTGGAGACGTTTTTGCAGAGTTCTAAAGGCGATTTTGAGTGTCCCATTTGGTTCAAGAACAATTTCTAACATTTGTTTGGTGTTTATGATTCATATAAATTTGACATTTGATGGTGTGATGATTTGTAAGACCATGAGTGGCTAAACTCATTGTGATCATCCTAGGTTGAAGGTTTGCTTGAAACATTTGTGTTTTTATCCTTAATTTCTAAAATAATAGACTTGCAAGGTTTGTAGTTTATTATGGTTTTTGAGTATTTGTTTGTAAGCTATTGATTGATGTTTTGATCTTAGCCTTAATCGTACGTTCTTGGTGTCATTAACAATCGAGATATCACGGGAGGGTTTAGGGTTGGATATTGGTTAATTGGTCATCGGGTAACAACCTCGCATCTATATAATCCGAGTACTTATTTCCCTTTTATCACGAACAAATAGTCGTACACGAGTCATCTATGTGATTCTTTCTAGTTGGATTTTAAACACAAATGTTAATTGAAACCGGAAACTTAGGATGATTACTCGCTTCTAATCTGTTTGACAACCAATATTTGAATTGCAACTTGTTTAAATTTAAAACCACAACACCAAAATTATTGAATTCATTTTCTTGCAATTTAGATAAATTAGTTAAATTAGTATAAACTTAAGATATCACATATTCCACAAACTCCTTGTGTTCGATACCCACTTACCGCTAACTATTAGTAGTATTTGGATTAAATTTACGTGAGACTACGACTTCACATCAAATGTTGGCGCCGTTGCCGGGGAGTAGTGCGCAACGTGTGTTATCTTTGATAGTTTAGTTTGTTATTTTTCGGGTTTACGCTGGTTGTGTTAGTGTGCAGGTATTCACATGTGCATGCATACTAGAGGCTCTCACAAGCTATCACCATTGGCATTTGATCCGGAGATCGAACGAACTTTTCAAGAAACATGGTTTTATTACGAGAAAATAAAATCAGTGGTTCACCAACAACACCTATAACATCAATTTCACCGATTAACACCATGGATCCATTACCTTCCACTACAAGTCAAAATCACCATCCACACTCCACCAATTCCTACCACCCATCCTACTTCAACACATGAAATCAACCCAACCAACACCACATCATCTATAACTTCCCAAACCGGACCTGTTCCCATTTTTAGCCCCACATCAATGGTTCCACCTTTTTCATCCTTTTTCCCAACTTCTGGTCAATCATCTTCCACCCAACAACCACCACCGAATCCATTTCCACCAAGTTCAACCATTGTTCATACCACTTCTACACTTCCACCAGAAAACCAACCGGGTTTTCATTATCCATCTTCTCAATTTATGCAATCTTCGGGTGTAGGAGGAGATAGGTTTGATGATGGGTATGAGGAAAGAATTTGGAGGGTACGAAGAAGAGGGTTACTATAATGGAGGAGATGGAGGTAATTTGGGACCTCAAGGAGGAATGGTTTACCAACAAAGACAACAAGTGGAACATGTTCAAGAAGTGGTTAGGCAACCCACGGGAGTACAACAAATTCGTCCACAAGGGCCACAGTTTCAACGACCAATGCCTCTATAACAAGTTCAACTTCAACATCAACAACCTCCATTTCAAAGGCCGATGCAGCAACCACAAATGCAACAACCTCAATATCAACAACAGTTTGCACCTCAACGGCTAAGACAAGGTCAAGCGGGTCGACCAAGAGTACCATTGGGTGCTCCACGAAGACATCACCGAGAGGTGGTGAGGGGGATTGAAGCACATTTTAGGCCCGTTATTACTAATAAACCTTCTCCGGTTGTGATACCTCATCACCCGGATGGAAGGACATTTGAGGTTAGAACAACCGCACTTCAAAGTTTGCCGAAGTACAAAGGGCTAGCAACGGAGGAACCGTACTTCCATTTGGAGACATATGTTTCTATTTGCAACACTATTGGAGGGCAAGGTTTTTCTTCGGATGATGTTAAGTTGGTACTTTTCCAATTCTCTTTGGAAGACAAGGCAAAAAGATGGTTCCATACTTTACCCTCCGCATCAATATACACATGGGCCGACATGCAACAAAGGTTTTTAGAAGAGTTTTTCACGGCCCAAAAGACTAATGAGGCTAGGCGGAGCTTGAGAAGTTATCAACAACAACGGGTGAGATGTTTCATGAAGCATTTGAGAGTTTAACATGATGTTGAAAAATTTTCCTCATCATGGCATTGCACTTTGGGAGTTATTGAATGCTTTTCATGAGGGGTTGAGTTCGGAGGATGCTCGTGATTTAATGTCTAATACTAATGGCACGTTTGGTACGAATTTTGAGCAAGACGATTGGGCATTTTTGGAGCAAATGGCGGTCACGTCTAAGAGAAAAGCACAATCTTCAAGAAGGGCAAGGCACGTCATTACAAGACCTTCATGTTTATGCGGTAGATGATGGAGGGGTACAAGCTGCTAATCAGGTATATGACGTTGTACAATTGTAATGAATTGGGTCATACGGCGGATGTGTTTTTGGTGGGTGTGGTAGAAGGTCAAGTAGAAGAGGTGAATGCTATGCAAGGGGGTGGTTGTAATTTTAATATGAACTCAAACACATACCACACCGGTTTAAGGAATCATCTAAATTTTCGTTATGGGAACCCGGTGAATCAAGCGAATCCAAATTTCCAAGGAGCTCAATGAAATTTCGTTCCACGCCAACAATTCAATCAAGGTACTTTTAGGGGTGGAAATAGTCAAGGCTACCAAGGGCAATTTAGACAATCGGGTGACCAAAGTGGTACTACGGGTCAAACTTCATCAAGTGGGAATGAAGTTATGGATATGCTGCGGATGATGCAACAAGACATGCAAAGGAGAAATCAACTCGATGAGGCTCGGATGCAAAACGATGAGGTTCGTGACAAGAGCATCTAAACATTAACCACTCAAATGGTCAACTTGCAACCAAGGTAGCGGAGTTGAAAAAAGCTAAAGGTCAACTTCCTAGCGACACTAAGGTAAATCCTTCCCATAGTTCTTCACGTAATATTCCTATTAAACATGTTAGTGTCTTAAAAGTGGTAAAGAATTTAAGGCAAACTTATCACCGGGTTTGGTTGATGGGGTGGTGAAGATATTACGGGAAATGAAAGTGATGACGATGAAGTCTCACCACCAATTGTGTCTAAGGACCCTAATGTTGACAAAGTAATTCAAAAACTGGGGTTGGGTAAAAGTTTAAAAGATAAAAATGAGGAAGGGGGACCAAGTCAAGTTCCGTTTCCATCAGCTTTAGTTGACCCGGATAAGAAAAATTTTATTTCAACAAGGGGTCCTCCAAAGAGGAATTGTGGGATGTTTTCAAACAAGTCAAGGTAAATCTTCCCTTACTCGATGCAATTAAAAAAGTACCCACTTATGCAAAATTTTTAAAAGAATTATGCACCCAAAATAGGCAACAAAAGAAAAAATTGCCTAAGCGGGTTGACTTGACCGGACAAGTAAGTGCGGTACTTAAAGGGATCTTCCTCCCAAACTCCTAGATCCGGGAACGCCATTAATAAACATTCAAGTTGAAAATTTTCCGATGTCAAAGGCGTTATTAGATCTTGGAGTCGGAGTAAGTATTTTACCGGGGGGGTTTATATGATCAATATGACTTAGGTCCATTAGCTCGGATTGAGACAACGATGGTTCTAGCCGATTTATCTCATAAGTTACCCGAGGGATGGTTCAAGATGTCATAGTGAAGGTTGACGAGTTTTATTATCCGGTAGACTTTTTGGTCCTAGATTACAAATATGCGGCCCAAAACAACATCCAAATGTTATTTTGGGCCGGCCATTTTTGAGCACCGCTCATGCTGTGATTGATTGTCGACTTGGTACGGTTGACATGACATTTGACAATAGAAAAATGAGATTGAATGTTTTTACTAACACTTCTAATTCTATTGGTGTTGATGAGTGTTTTATGGCAGATCTGGTTGATGGATGTGAGCCACATGAGTATGAGGAAGAGAGTGTAGATGTTTGTGTTTGTGATTTTTCTGAGCAGGTACATGCGTGTGCGTTAAGGATGGAGGAAAAGGAGCAAGATGCTATGGTGGTTAAGGAGGGTCAACCGCCATGGACCCATCAGTTCGAGAGCCTACCCGTGGAAATCAATTCGGGCACGAAGCCATCATTAGAGGAGCCACCAAAGTTGGAGTTGAAGATTTGCCGGGGCATTTGAAATATGCATTTTTAGGGGATAATGACACTTTACTAGTCATTATTGCCTCTAACTTGGGGACATCCCAAGAGCATGAATTGTTGAAGGTGCTGAAAGCGAATAGGGCGGCTATTGGGTGGACGATTGCTAATTTGAAAGGAATTAGCCCATATATTGTCATGCATAAAATCATCACAAAAGAAGATGCAAAGCCGACTAGAGAACCTCAAAGAAGATTAAACCCGAACCTACGAGAAGTGGTAAAAAAGGAGGTAATTAAATGGTTAGACGTAAGTATAATTTATCCCATTTCAGATAATGCTAGGGTAAGTCCTACCTAAGTGGTGCCTAAAAAGGCCGGCATTCAAGTAATTAAAGACGAAAATGGTGAATAAATCGCCACCCGACCGGTTACCGGGTGGCATGTTTATATCGATTACGTAAATTGAATGCAGCGACTTCTAAGGACCATTTTCCATTACGTTTCATAGACCAAATTATTAAAAATTATTGGGTCAAAAATACTATTGTTACACCCCGATAATTCCATCGCATCAGAGCTGGGTGTGAATTGAACTGGTATCTTCATTGCACAAGGAGGTGTTTGAAACGCTAAGACTTCTAATAAGTGAACGCCTGCTAAGTACTCGAATCCCCATGGGTTCCACTATTCCAACCGTGCCATACTTGTAATTGTAACAGGAGAAAGAACATACGAAAAGTCAACATAAAGTTGGCGAGTTCATAGTTTGTTTGAAAAGATTAAAATAAATCTTTTTAGGAACCGGTTTAAATATGTTGGAGAAAATGTAATAAAACCATTTTCTTTGTCATGTTTAACTGAAAACTTTGTATTTGTAAAACTTGTATAACTGTCAACGTTTGCGTTGCGTTAACATTTGAGAGTTCATATATAATAATGTGGTATGTAATGCGTCAATGAACTGATGATCATTAATGTTTTGCAAGGACACTAATATGTGTGTCGACATAGGAAGTACTCAACCCTAGACGATTTCTTCCGGTCCACCCGGCTACATGCGGCCACACAAGGACCCATGAGTGGGGCTCGCTACACCCGATAGATCTACCACTCTTGTTCCTCGGTCTTATAAAAGATAATGGCACTTAAGAGAGACCCTATTCGCACATGATATAATATTTCATTCCATAGCTAAACCATACCATCGAAAACATGTATTTTCCCCCGAGAGTTATAAACCGAAAACATTTAAGAGAAAAGGGGGACATGAACTCATGGAGTTTTTGTGCCTCGCACAAATGAGAATGGGCCTAGCCCGTTTGAGTCTAAAAGCAGGACCAACCAGTCCTCTTATTGTATGCAGGACAACCCAGTCCCGTTGTAACTAGGACAATCCCGTCCCTAGTTATTAAACTCATGCACGTTTCGAAAATACGCGTGTGTTTTGTAAAACCGGTATGTTGAGTATAAACGTTTCGTAAACCATTTGAGTTTATTGAAATCCATTCGCAACATGGTTTAGAAAATAAACTTTCGTTCATCGAAATGTTGTGTACTTTTGCAAAACTTGCATGTCTTTCCACCCCCGAAAACATTTGCAAAAATGTAAAAAATCGTAAAAAGTGGGTGTTATGAACTCAACCTTGCATAGTATATTCCTTAATGTGTTCCAAATGTATGCTATATCCTTACATTCCCATTGGAATAAGCTTATAAGATTCTACTAAAAACGTAGCTGAATTACGTGTCACCGAGCTCCACCGAATCGCTAACCGAAGGATTCGACGGGATGATGTTAACTTAATAGAAACAATATTATTATACTCGTTTAGTCCATGTATTACCGGTGGTAAATACTATGCATCGGAAACACTTCGTTTCCAAAAAGTTTAGATTATATATTTATATATAAATATAAATATATTTACACAGTCGTGTTAGTCGTCTCGATTGGTCGTGTGTGTACGTAGACAAATGTTGGTATAAAAATATTACACGTTGTAGATTCGTAGTATGTGGTCGTATGATTCCCAAGTAATCGTCGCGTAGTCGCAATAATCTTGCGTTCGTTTATAATTAATAAAATAATTATATGTTGTACGCTTGTTATAATCTGTTTTCATTTGTTCGTTACCAAAATAACTTTGATAATATCATTTGCCAAAATCGTACGGTAACGCGTCGTATTCCATTTAGACGTTCGAAATAAATATAAATCATTATAATTATTTTGTATGACGTCCTTATTCTAGACGTTTTAAACAAATATACATAATTATACTTTTTTATATAATTGCCGAATACTAGGCATTTGGAGTAAATAAAGCTTCGAATTTAAGACGATTAAAGTAGATATAAGCAATTATATCATTTTGTAAAGTATACGAATTTGCGATGTTTGAAACAATTTATTTTTATTTATAAAAGTATTAAAAATCTCGACGTTTGAATATAATTAATTATATTCATTTTATATGATTTTCGAATGCTAACCGTTTGAAATATAATTTCCGAATTCCGCCGTTTGAAACAATATAACTAATTGTATTTATTTTACAAAAATCCTCGAGTTTGGTTGACTTGTAAACCTTGTTCGTTGAGATGTCGTAAGCTTGTTTGGCGAGTTTTAAGGAGTCGTCGAAAGTAAATGTATATTTATATCTATTTTATAAAAATACTTTGAACCCCGATAGGTTTAGTTTTGAGAATATAACACGTTTCGTATTACGGATTTTTACGAAAAATGGTCAGAGTTTCCTCTGTTTTTGGATGATCCCGACAATAAAAGTTGTCGATTTACTTGTCAAAACACAATAATCAATGTACACAATATATAATACTTCACGTCATGATCAAATATAATCTTCGTCAAATATAAGTCCGATTTATTAATTTATATATATCATCACTTCGCGTCGATTCGGTTTTAACTAATAATTATCCGCGAGTAACTTGCGTCGGTTCGATTGTTATTTTTAAACTTTGACGATATAAAATTGTTAGTGGGTCGGTTTTGAGCTCGGTTTCGCGATAATCAATATTAATATTTATATAACTAATATAAATAAATTTCGCATCGTAATAAAATTTTTCCGAGTATCGGGTTGACCCGTTGACCGGGTTTGACCAAGTTTGACATGTTGACTTGTGTTGACCGCTTGACCATTTTTGACCCGAACCAAAACTGAACCGAGTCGAACCATTACTGAACCGAGTTGACTACTGTTGACCAGGTTGACTCGGGGTTGACCGCCTTTGACCACCTTTGACAGTCAACCCGCTGTGTTGACTGGGTTGACCCGAACCCAAAACGAGACCCGAACCTGCAACTTGACCCGAAACACGAGCCGTGACCCGATCCAAAACTGAACCGAAACCCGCCTGTTGACTGAGTTAAACATAGCCCAAACCAGGCAGATCTCGACATTAACGTCACCACTGCCGCTACCGTGAACCGTCACCGCCCGCTACACCAAACCCGACAACCCAAACCTGAAAACAAACTGACTACCGTCAGGATCCCCACACGCTACCGTCGATCTCTCTCCGCTGCTCTCTATCGTCGTTGTTCCCTCTCTCTCTCTACTATTGCTCTCCCTCTCTCATCGATCTGTCTCTATGTGTGTTAAAGGGTACAAGAGAAGGTGTCAGGCGGGTGTGTGTTTGATCGGACGGAAAGACGATCGGGAAATGGCTGCAACGCCGCCTCCAGCGGCAATGGCGTCGTCTGCCGTCGCTGTATGTTCATCGGAGAGAGGGACATGTGAGATGTGCGGGTGGGTGGGTTGAAGGCTGTGTGGTCGGGAGGTGACCGGAACCGCCGGATTCAGAGAGGAGAGAGGGGCAGGGGAGTCTTGCAAAGGGGGGCTAGGGTTTGATTGTGTGAAATGAGGGGAAGGAGAATTTAAATAGGTAGGGTTTGTGAAAGGGTTGGGCCTAAAGCCCGTTAACGTGTCTAAGCCCAAATATTATCCACGACCCGTTTTTGAAACCCGAACGTTGCGTTATGTCTAATATGTTTAATTAGGATCAAAAACACGTAAATGTTGTCGGTAGTCACTGTTTGTCGAGCTCGTTCGTCGATTGCGTTATCATTGCGTATACAACTTCGTTTATCGTTTTTAATTCGTTTTTCGATCCGGTTTCGAATGCGTGTACTAAAATTTGAAAATGAAGCCCAATATATCAAAATATATTATTATTCAGACAAATCTCTAGTCCGTGGCTTCCGTTTCATTGTTGATTGTCGGTGCGTTCCGGTTTCCGCGTAATCTCCGCGTTGTGCTTTGCGACGTCCGACGATCCAAATTTATCGCATAATTATAAATGTATGATAAATACAAGTACAACATTCGTATTTTTAGGTGTTGTCAGTATTTGTTCGGCATCAGTTCGCTTAAAGTTTAATTTCGCGTTAGAGTTCTCGATTATCACCAAATCACATAACGTGAATCAAGTAGACGTTCCTAGGCTCTCTAGAGGCCTGATCGAGTTAATTTACGTCTAATTACACTAATTATGTTGGTATTACTGTTTGTTATGCGCTTAATTACAACAGGAAAATATCGGTTGTCACAACTATTGCTTTTTGGATGGGTATCGGGTATAACCAAATTGCTATTTACCAAGATGATTAACATAAGACCACTTTTACGTGTCTGTATGGCACTTTTGCTTTTAGGCGAATGCCATTTGGTTTATTTAATGCCCCGGTGACTTTCCAACGATGTATGATGAGTATTTTTTCGGACATGGTTGGGGAGTCACTTGAGGTATTCATGGAGGATTTCTCCAATTTTGGCACAAGTTTTGAATCTTGTCTCGATGAGTTGGAAAAAGTTTTAAAAAGGTGTGTCGAGAAAAACTTGGTGCTTAGCTGGAAGAAAAGTTATTTCATGGTCCAAGAGGGTATTGTGTTAGGTCATGTTATTTTGAAAGTGGGATGGAGGTGGATAAGGCAAAAATTCGGGTAATATCATCTTTGCCTCCACCTAAAAATGTAAAAGGGGTAAGGTCATTTTTGGAACATGCGGGATTTTACCGGAGATTTAGTAAAGGTTTTAGTGTTATTACTAAACCTTTATGTAATTTGTTACTAAAGATGTACCTTTTGACTTTATTGATGAATGTTTGCAAGCTTTTACTATCTTGAAGGAACAGTTGGTGAAAGCTCCCATTTTGCAACCACCGGATTGGTCAAAACCGTTTGAGATTATATGTGATGCTAGTGACACAACTATTGGAGCGGTTTTAGGTCAAGAATTGATAAGAAGCCGGTGGCAATTTATTTTGCAAGCAAAACGTTGTCTGAGGCGCAACTGAATTACACCACAACTGAAAAGGAATTGTTAGCAGTGGTGTATGCCTTGGACAAGTTTGGTCAAACATATGGGGAAGCAAGGTGGTTGTGTATTCGGACCATGGTGCGGTTCATTACTTGATGGAAAAGAAAGATGCGAAGCCCTGATTGATTCGTTGGGTGCTTTTATTACAAGAGTTCGACTTGGAAATTCGGGATAAGAAAGGAAGTGAAAATGGTGGTGAAATTAATGAACGGTTTCCCGATGAACAACTGTTCCTGTTTCTACTTTGTTGCACCGTGGTATGCTCACTGTGTGAATTACTTGGCTACGGGTGTTATTCCTAATCATTGGATGAAGATAAGAAGACAACAGTTATGGTCCAAGTCAAGCAATATATTGGGATGAACCAGACCTTTTCAAATTGGGCCCGATCAAGTGATCGGAGATGTGTGCCTGAAACATAAGTGTCCGAAATCTTAACTCATGCTCATTCATCCGCTTGTGGGGGGCACTTTAGTGGTCACAAGACAGGATATCGGGTACTTACATGTGGGTTTTATTGGCCGACAATTTTCAAGGATGCATGTGAGTTTGCCCGGAATTGTCTTAATTTCCAAAAGATGAGAAGTATTTTGAAAAGGGATGAGATGCCAATGCAACCCATTTTGGTGGTTGAGATTTTTGATGTATGGGGTATAGATTTTATGGGGCCTTTTCCGAGCTCGAATGGGTTCTTTTACATTTTGGTTGCGGTGAATTATGTTTCAAAATGGATCGAAGCCATACCAACAAGAACTAATGATCATTCGGTAGTTTGTAAGTTTGTGCAATCAAATATTTTTGCTCGCTTCGGGATCCCGAGGGTTATAATCAGCGATGGTGGTTCGCATTTCAAAAATTTTAACTTCGGGAAATTGTTGAAGCGGTACAATGTGAATCACCGAGTTGCCATGCCATATCACTTGCAAACTAGTGGACAAGTTGAAGTGTCTAACCGTCAAATCAAAGAAATTCTAATGAAGACGGTACGAACGGATAGGAAAGATTGGTCAAGCAAATTGGATGATGCGTTGTGGGCATACCGAACGACTTATAAAACTCCCATTGGTACAACTCCTTACCGGTTAGTGTATGGGAAAGGATGTCATTTACCGATGGAGTTAGTGCATAGGGCACATTGGGCGATTAAAACGGTGAACACGGATTATGACGAAGCGGGTAGAATCCGAAAGTTACAGCTGAGCGAGATAGAAGAAATCCGAGATGAATGTATGAGTGTGCGGCGTCGTATAAGGATAAGCTTAAAAAGGTCCACGATGCGAAGATCCGGAAACGAACTTTTGAAGTGGGTCAAAAGGTTTGGTTGTACAACTCAAGATTAAAGCTGTTTGCGGGAAATTGAAAAGCAAATGGATGGGTCCTTATGTAATCACAAGAGTGGGCAGATTTGGAGATGTAGATATTATAGATGTTCATACTAACACGAAGCAAACGGTGAATGGGCATCGGCTCAAACCGTACTTGGAAGGAAATGACATCAAACATCTCGAGCTTGACAAGGTGGGCTACATTTTACGCCCGTCGGATGTGGATTAAGCATAAGAGGCCCAGGTTTGGTAGTGAAATATTTAGTTTAGTTGTTAGTTAGTTTGTTTTCAAGTAATTGTCCGAACTCGTTTTGACTTGTGTTTGAAACAAGTGTGGGAAGTTCTTATGAATTTCTCAAACATAGTGTTGAGGACAACACGAGTTTTTCGAGGGGGTAGCATAAATGTTTTGATCCAAAATAAATTCAAATAAAAATGCCCAGATACCACCGTAGGTTATGGTCTCCATCGTAGCTTACGGTAGGCTTCAAATTGCTTATGGTGCTGAGCCTCTGTCTTACGGTGCAAAAAACAACTAGTGACCATCGTAGCTTACGGTGGCCACTGGGCGTGGGTCCGCCGTACCAGCAAGTGAAATACGAAATTTAACCCTAACCACTCACTTTCTGCACATCTTCTAGCCACATACCTTCTTCTTCTTCTTCTTCTTCCTTAAACCCTTTCATGAACACCATTACAACACTTCACCAATTCTACATATCTTAACCAAACCGAGTGATTTTGGGTCAATCTTGACTAAAATTTCGCAAGGATTCTAAAAGTGTGCTTGCATTTTGAAGAATCCAACGTTTGGGTGGTCGATTTTAGACATTTAGTTCCAAAAATTTTGGGGGTTTTTAGTGGGTTTTGGTTAATCTTGAAGTTCTTAGTGTTGTTATCTTCTACAAAGTAAAGGTATGCACTTTTTTCCATTATTACTGATGCATTGTAGAATTGTAAGTGTTATGTTACCTTTGATTCCACACTTGCTTATAGTTGTTATGTTGGATGAATTTGATGGGTTTTGAATGGTTGTGGTTATGGAAGCTAAGTCATTTGGTAAAAATAGGATTCTTGGGCAGAGTTTTACTAACTTAGGGAAATCTTGTTCAAATTTTTGCAAATGATAAACATGAGATTTAGCTTTTATCCATGACCATAGTGATAAGCAAGTGTGGGGATATTGTGGGTTAATGAGAAGAGGAATGATTTGTGTTCTTCATTTCCATGCATTGCAGAATTAACATGGGACGTAAAGGTAAAGAGAAGGTTGGATCTTCAAGTAATCCAACTCAAAGAAAAAGGTGGTTGGTTTTGCAAAGTGATATAGAAGAAGAACATGTAGAGGAAGTGCCGGAACGGGGTCCCAAACCAAAGTGGACATCTGGGCCCTTACACGATCAGCCGTCTGAATGGCAAGCTGAGTTATTAATAATCAAATCAACAAGTTAGCCCAACAGAAGGAAGCTTTTATATACGATAAAGAGGTTAGAGAAGTAGACTTTGGTCCGTTTGGGATTACTAAGAAGTTTCGAGCTTTAGGTTGGAAGCGGCATTAAAGTGCTATGATCAGGAGGGAACAAATTTGTATGGCGCCAAAATTCAAGAGTGGATGGCCACTCTAAGATGTCCTCCGTATAGGGGTGCGTAAAAATGAAGTTGATTGTAACCGTCAACGCTATTGAAGTGGAGATGTCGTTCGATTCATTGCGGAGGGTGGCGAAGTTTGATAGCAAACCGGTGAATCAATACATGATCCCAAGGTTGGAGGATTTGTACTTTGAGCTTGAAAAGCACCCAAGGTGGAACACAATGTTGGACTATTTGTTTTTACCTGGTACCACCCATGGGAAGCTTTATCGCAAGAATCTGAGAATTGAAGGGAAGTTGATGTTACTGATATGTTTACAGAATGTCATTCCACGACGGGGTGACAAAGCTGAGGTGCGGCGTCCGGAAGTGCCGATGTTATACACTTTGTTGACCGGAGCTCCATTGTTTTCGTTTCTATTTCTAGTGCTGAATAATGTTTGGATTAGTAGAAACAATGATCAGCGGAAGATCATTCCGCACTGTAGACTCATCACAGCACTGTTGAAGATGTATGGGGTAATTGGTGCGGACGACAAGGGGTCTTACAAAAGTTCAAGCCGTTTGATATGAAGCAGTTGGGGGCCGGGTGAAAATATACTGAATCTGAGGGGTACCATAAGCTGAAAAGTGAGGGTTAAAGATGGAGAGTGTTGAAAGCCGATGCGCGGCCGTTATTTAACGGCGAAGGATGATGAGCCCGAAAGTGAAGAGGAGGGTCCAAGTGGTGATGAATTTTATATGGATGATCCATATGTGGCCCCCATGAATGTGGATCAGGGGGGATCGAGTAATGGTCATGCAGGGGGTTTCTTCGACTTTTCAAGGTATCCTTATGAGCCAAATTGGGCTCATGAAGGAACAATGCAGGAGGTGATTGAAAGTCAACGTCCTCATGTATTCGATAGTTGGAGTGGGTCCGAAAGGACATTTTTTAATCACCAGATGTGGATGGGTGCAAGCATGGAATGTGCTTTAAGGCACAATTTCGACCGACAAGAATCATGGAATCACACCCATGCTTATGCTTTTGAACAGGAGATAAACAATCGGTACCTTAATGATCAAAACCGGTGCATGCACGCTGATTGGCATACGGGGCGACTGGTTGTTGTGGACCCACCACCAGTGGACTACTCGACTTTGCCACCTTATGATGGCAACATTTCTTACCCCACGCTACCGTTGCATCACTCACAGTGGGTGGATCTCTGATATGGTCAGCAGCAGGACGCCAAGCAGCATCAAGGAAGTGAAGGTGTGAGTGGTAGTGGAAGCAGAACGTTTGCATTCAGAGAGTTTTCAGAGAGGATGACATCTATCTTTGGACCTACTCAGCCGCGCTACTACTAGTCAGGTGGTGTTCTTCCTTTGTGTATTATTGTAAACATTAGCTTGTTTTTTGTTGATGGTTGGGTAGAAGGGTGGTGTATTGTGGTTGATATTCATGTTATGGGTTGTGGTAGTATTGGTGTGTTTATTTATGTTTATAAAAAAACAAAAAGAAATTTGGGATTTGAGAGTTGAGCTGAAAATGAGGTTGAGGTAGCTTTAGTGATCGTTTCCTTCAAAACCATACATTGGGGTCAATGTATCGCAAGTGTGGGGATGGGGGAATTTTTGAGATTTTGAAAAATTTTAAAGCCAAGTAAAACAATTGTCAAATTTGAAATTTAACCCTAATCCACATGACACATCGGTATCCCTTTTTATCTTTCACGGTGAGTTTTTGGGCCACATGGATGCTTACTAGAAATTAATTTTTGGTTTGAGTGGTAGTGTGTGATTTGTGTTAATAGAACTTGGTAATATATGCTTGTCGAAACCTAAGTGTAACATGCTTGTGAAGATGATAAGGGCATTTAGGTAGCCTCATCTGGATGCGTGAGAGTGTGGGTTTGGGGGGTTGGACCTCATAAGATAAATATATGAGCTTGGTAGTGAGAGGGATGGGGGTTTGGTCATTAGTAGCCAAAATTGAGCTTTATACCATTCATTTGTAACCCAAGCCTATGTCCTACAAAAATTCTACCTATTGATCGACCCGGTTTAGGAGCTTTAGTATAGTGTTTGATGTTGATGTGTATGTGTTCTTTGTTCTTAGTAGTAAAAAAAAGAGAAAAATGAAAAAGAGAAGGAAAAAGATAGTGTAGTTGTGTAAGTAGTAATGGTTGTTTTTGTTTATTTGTAATAATAAAACCGGGTCGATTCAATGAGCTACATACATATATATCCCACCAATTCTCACCCTTATACATAGCCTCGTTACAAACCGAAAGTCCTTTTGATTCATAAGCATGTTAGGCATCTTTTAGGTGGAGATTTGATTATTACACAAGCTTATTGTCGCACAATCACACACTCGCATAGTGATCTAGCACAATCTTGCTAGTCCATTTTTTGTCACCGAGAGGAGAGTTATTGTGAGGGGTGTGTCATTTGGTATGATGGTAAATTAATAATTGGATGATCATGTTTGTGTTTTGTTTACACTTCGATCACTTTTAAGCTTGGAAAATGTTTATGATGTGTTGCTTGTGGCAAGCAACGGTTAAGTGTGAGGATGTGATGGGTGGTCCATTGGACAACCCTCAAGTGCTTTAAAACGATCAATATTCCACACTTAATTGAGTTAAATATTAGATTTGATAACCATGGTGTGTGTGGCTTTACAGGTACCGAAGAGCATAAACGGGCGATTTTAACATGCTTTGATGGGAGCCTGTACTTAGCCAAAAGAAGGTGGAGACATGTAGAGATGACAAGAAAAGAAAAATGGAAAAGTTGCTGACCACCGTAAGCTACGGTGGGCACGTAGCTTACAGTGAGGTCGTAAAATCTTCTATGCACCGTAAGCCAGACTCTTGGGAGCGTAAGGAAATTATTGGACCACCGTAAGCTACGGTGGGCACCGTAGCTTACGGTGGTGACCTGCAAGAAAAGTGTAACCGCCCTTTTTTAATTCGGTTTTCAAGAGGCTTTTGGGTTGTCAATCATTGGAAACGTTTTTGCAGAGTTCTAGAGGCGATTTTGAGTGTCCCATTTGGTTCAAGAACAATTTCTAACATTTGTTTGGTGTTTATGATTCATATGAACATGACATTTGATGGTGTGATGATTTGCAAGACCATGAGTGGCTAAACTCATTGTGATCATCCTAGGTTGAAGGTTTGCTTGAAACATTTGTGTTTTTATCCTTAATTTCTAGAATAATAGACTTGCAATGTTTGTAGTTTATTATGGTGTTTGAATATTTGTTTGTAAGCTATTGATTGATGTTTTGATCTTAGCCTTAATCGTACGTTCTTGGTGTCGTTGACAATCGGGATATCACGGGAGGGTTTAGGGTTGGATTTTGGTTAATTGGTCATTGGGTAACAACCTCGCATCTATATAATCCGAGTACTTAGTTCCCTTTTATCACGAACAAATAGTCATACACGAGTCTTGTCTATCTGTATTCTTTCTAGTTGGATTTAAAACACGAATGTTAATTGAAACCAGAAACTTAGGATGATTACTCGCTTCTAATCTATTTGACAACTAATATTTGAATTGCAACTTGTTTAAGTTTAAAACCAAAACACCAAAAATCTTGAATTCATTTCTTGCAATTTAGATAAATTTAAATTAGTATAAACTTAAGATAACACATATTCCACAAACTCCTTGTGTTCGATACCCACTTACCGCTAACTATTAGTAGTATTTGGATTAAATTTACTTGAGACTATGACTTCACGTCAGGCATCCAGCTGATGTGGACTTCATGTCCCTGTCTTTCCCTCCAAAGTTACTTCAGAAAAAGCAAACAGATCAAAATTTGAATCTCTAGGATACCAGAGGCCCAATTTTGGAGCACCCTTAAGGTATCGAAAGATTCGTTTAACACCTAAAAGATGAGAAAGTTCAGGGTTTGCTTGATATCTGGCATATTGGCAAACCGCAAACATAATGTCCGGTCGACTGGCTGTTAAGTACATCAATGAACCAATCATAGATCGGTACATTGTTGGATTGACAAGATCACCTTCAACATCCTCATTCAGCAATGGCCAGTTCGGCAATGGGCGAGTCGACGGGTTTTGAGTTTGACATGTCGAATTTTGCAAGAACATCCTGAACATATTTTCCTTGATGGATCAAGATTCGTTGATTGTTCTGACGGACTTGCAAGCCCAGAAACATAGTCATTTCACTAGAGAACTCATTTCGAACTTCCTCTTCATCATGTCCTCAAATTCTTTGCACAACTCTTCATTGGTAGACCCGAAGATGATGTCGTTCAACATAGATCTGAACAAGAATAAGATCCTTGCCAAACACGTTTAATGCAACAACGTTTGATCTATCATACCTCGTACATAACTATTAGCAAGCAGATGCTCTGTTATAGTTGCATACCATGCACGAGGTGCTTGGTGCAAACCATACAAAGCTTTGTCTAATTTATACGCACAACCTTGCTTCTTTGGATCTGTAAAACCAGGGGGTTGAGCAACATAAATCTCCTCCTTGACCTTACCGTACAAAAACGCCGTCTTGACATCCATTTGATAAATTGTGAAACCCTTGTAGGATGCATATGCCAAGAAGATGCGTATGGCTTCTAGACAGGCTACGGGTGCTTATACCTCATCATAGTCAAGACCTTCGATCTGTTTGAATCCTTGCACCACTAGTCGAGCTTTGTTTCGCACGATCACTCTAGTATCGTCTTGTTTATTTCTATAACCTAACGAGTACCAAGAGCTCGTTTTCCCTCTGGCAACTTCACCAATTTCCACACTCCCAGCTTTTCAAACTGATTGAGCTCTTCATGCATTGCATCGACCCATCCAGGTTCCTGCAAAGCAACATCAATGTTTTTAGGCTCAATTTGTGAAATGAAGCATGAATACAAACATGTGTTAATGGTTCCTGATCTACTGCATGTTTGAACACCGGCAGATACAGGACCAATAACATTTGCAATTGGATGATTTTTTCTAAATGCCCGCTGGAGAATTGCCACATCTGGTGCCTGTAAATTAGATTCTAAGTTAGAAGCACTTCCTGATACTATCCCAGATTGCTCCCCCTCATTTGATGCATCAGTATGAATTACAGGAGGATCAACTGTGCAATCTAACGAATTGGCTCCGGAAATAGTGAAGCTTCTTGAACTGTATCTTGTGGTGTAGAGGATTCAATGTTGCTGACAGCAGTAGGTTCAAGAATCTTGTCTTGCATCTGTGAAGAAGAGTGCACGTCCGTAGGAACTTCATGAAATCCCGGTGGATCCACGGTAAGTTTCTTGAAAGAATCTTGAAGCGGGACAACATCATCTTCAGCTATTATAGGAATGGGTATTACTATTTTTGAGACATCTGCATCAACAATTAAATCAGGTAGAATATTAAAAGACTGAAACAAAGAAGAATAGTCATATAACCAATCAAGTCCAAGTCTAGCATCTTCGGATTTTCTTCCATCCAATCCACATAATATGTCTCCATGGTCTATTTCTTAAGTTTGTTGTAGACACGATATGAAGTGTTCTTTGCATAGCCTACGAAATAGCATGGATCTCCTCTTGCATCAAATTTTCCTTTAGCATCCATGTTGAGTAGAACACAATGACAGCCAAAAGTACGAAAATGCTTGTATCGAGGGTTTCTGTCCTTCAACTATTTCATAAGGTGTCTTCATGTGACGTTTGTTGATGAGAGCATGATTTTGAACATAGCAGGCTGTGTTCACTTCTTCTGCCCAAAATATCAGTGGAAGACCAGAATCAATCAACATAGTACAAGCTGCTTCAATGAGAGTTCTGTTTCGTCTTTCTGCGACTCCATTTTGTTGAGGAGTTCGAGCTGCACTGTATTGACGAGCAATCCATTTTGATGCACAAAATGTGTTCAGCTTGATGTTCTTGAACTCCGTTCCATTGTCGCAATGCATAATCTTCACCCGTTTGTTCGCTTGGTTCTCCATGAGAGTGATAAATTTCTTTATTAAACTTGCAGTTTTTTGTTCCAAGAAAAATAACCAAGTGAAACGAGAGTAGTCATCAGTGATAACCAGCCAATAAGCTTTTCTTCCAATACTCAGCACATTGACAGGACCAAAAAGATCCATGTGAAGCAGTTCCAGAACTTTTGATGTCTTGTGCACGAGCTTGGGTTTATGAGGTTTACGGTGTTGCTTCCCACGAGCACAGGACTCACATTTTTCAATTTGCATAAATCCTTGATTGGTAAATTTCTGACCATACCTCCCTTTGCCAGGCGATTAAGATTCTTCATGTTAAGATGCCTAAGTCTTCGATGCCACAACATTGCATCATGTTCAACAATTTCAGAGAACAAGCAAGTAACTTGATCAGTGGGGGCTTTGTTCATGTCGATCACGTAAGCGTTACCCCGTCGTTCTGCTTCAATCAAGTACCAATCCTCTGGTATGACAATTCCAGGTTTCAAGACCACGCATCCACCTTTTGTAAACAAAACCTCTAAACCATTATCGCACATCTGAGAGATACTGAGAAGACTGTGTATGAGTTCAGGAACATAATTGACATCTGAGAAGCTGAGAACCCCGTTTCGGACTTGCCTTTCATAGTAATTCGTCCCGTTTCTTCCCCTGCAAAAGTGACAAATCCACCATCGAAGATTTTGATATCATTCAACTGGGAGATGTCCCCGGTCATGTGTTTGGAATAGCCACTGTCAATAAACCAAAGTCTAACAACAACCCTCCAAAGCCGTTCCTGCACACAGAACAAGATTAGTGAGAGACGGGAACCTAGATCTGTTTCAATCCGGGTTGGTTAGAAGATTTTGATGCTTGAGACGATGAAGAAATGAGATTTGGCAAGTGAGAGCGCTCTAACAGAGATCTAGCAATTTTTAAGGTTTCCAAATCTTTAACTCTATATTATTTGAGAAAACATGTGATGATGAGGCGTTTAATTTCTTGTATGGATTTACAAAACCATTTGAGTTTGAACAACTTTTATAGTTCTTTAGATTCCAGTCCCCATCAGAAGGCTTTTGATGACTGTGACGTCGATAGTACGAAGCCGTCTGATGGATGGAAATTTTGGATCGATAAGACCCAAAAGGACAGAAATTTTGAACACAGTTTCTAGCTATGTACCCCGGAATTCCACAATTCAAGCAAGTTTGCCTTTTTGAGAAAAAGACTCTTAATTCGGCTTGTGTTATTCTGGGGAGCTGATTGGGTCTCTTCTTTCCACTAGGTGCTGATTTCTTGTGTGTATTTTTACTCTTAGGATAAACCTGCTCACAATTATCAGCACAAGAGTGAGTATTGACAACTTTACCCTTCAATCTTGATTCAGTTGGTTTTTGAGTTGGGTTTTTCTTTTGAGTAAAAACACTTGATGAAATTTTCTCCTGAATTTTCATTTTGCGTTGGCTTCTGGTTTTTCAAGATCATCGTTTCTTTATAGAACTGGATTCTGTAGTCTTAGTTTCATTTGAAACCTTTTCTTCTGAAACTAAAGTTTCAGAATCAACTTTTTCAGTTTCTTTGAAAATGGTTTCATTTGGAACAGAACTTTTAGAATCAGAGGATTCTTGGTCACCGGATGATAAGCAATTTTGACTGTCGTAATTGTCTTGCTCATTATCTGATGAGTTAGAATCTTCGGTCTAATTTCACAAACATTTACATTAAAACAGTCCATCACAACAATATTTAAGTTTCACTAGATCCAGAAATATCTGAGGTATATGTTGAGGTTTCATAAGAACTAAAGTAGTTTTCTGAATCACTCAAAACTGAAACCTTAGATTTCTTTCGACTGTCAGTTAAATCATGGACTGAATCAAAAACCATATCATTTGAAGTTTCAGTTTCAACAACATTGGAAAAACCCCGAGTCTCAAAAACCAAAGACTGAATAAAATTCCAAACATAGTCATCATGTTTACACATAAAGAAACATTTGTGTCATTAGCAATAATTGGATGTGATTCATTATCCACTTTTAATTGTTCCTCGTCTATCAATGACTGTGCACATTTACTAAAGCAGTTAACTTCCTTTTTAGAATCAGAAGTAAAAATTGTTTTCACAAGTTTTTCAGATGGAGTTGTTGTTGGCTCCTTTTCACCTTTCAAATTTTCAACTGACTCATTCGAGTGCTCTTTATCATTAATTTTTACAAAACTTATAGGCTTTTGAAAATTAGTTGATTTTGCATTCTTATGCTTGAAAGGTTCCCAAGGAACGTAGTCACTTGGTTTGCCATACGCCATTTTATCATAATTTTCCAATTCTTGCTCAGTGAGCGGCATTCTTGAATAATTATGATTGTATGGCAGAGGGACTTGTGAATAACCCAAGCATTTTCCCTTGTTATCTTTGTATGCCATTTATGTATTGCACAGATTGCGAACAATGTCACTGGAAGTATCATATTTCTTAATATTCAATTCATTTTGTTGAAACTTTCCAGTGAGAAGTCCCAGCTCAACTCTTACCAAGTCGCATTCCAAAGTTTTTTATTCTAGTTTGGTTTTATAATCATGAACCCAACATTTCTGTTCGTTTACATCCCGGTGGAGTTGAGCTATGTCCTTCTTTAGAGCATCAATCTTTTCGTAGAGAATTCTATTGTTCTCATGAAGACCAATGTACTTTGACATGGCTCTATTGTAATCATTAATGAGATTGAGATTACGAGCTCTCATTTGTGCCATTTTATGTTTACAATCTTCTGAGCATAGAAGAGAACTTACCATTTCCGAGAGAGATTTGGGCTTCGCAGTTTGCGCTATCAAGCATTTGAGATGATCTTCAGCCACTTCAGCAATCTTTAGAGATTCCACTTAAGCTGCAACATCAATCCAGCTGAAACCATGCTGCTCTTGTACCATTAGAGCCTTTCCTGCTCCTGATCCTCCTTGGCTTGATGAAATTGATGATGATGTCTGAGCTGAAGAAACTGGAACCATGGACCTTTCTGAATTCCTAGCAGCAGCAGCAGTTGCTTCATATCCCATGGGTGTCTTCCTGCAATCTCTGGCGAAATGTCTGGGTTCATGACATCTCTAGCATCTCAACTTATCCTTGACTGACCCAGTGCAAATGTTTGACATTGGACGACGCCCGTATCTTTTTTGAAACTTTTCTGCTAAAAAAGCAGCCATGGCTAGATTCCATGACGCATCCAGTTCTTCAATGTCTTCTTCAACCACTTGATTCAGATCGGTAGGAAACACTAAAGGAGGCAAGAAATCTCCTGCTAGAAAGGCATTCAAACTGTTAAGCATTGAAGCTGCCAAGGCTAACTTCTCTTCGTTTTGTTTGGTCAGAAATGCAAGATTTTCAGTGGGGGTTGTGGATTGAAAATTTTGAGGAGCTGGAAGATTAATGGGACTGTAGACAATGTTTGCATGCTGAGGTAATTGCTGAGCAGTAACAGAAGTCGGAACAACAGAGTTGGTTGGAAGAAACATGCCATAAACGTAGTTAGTCTTTTGGGCTTAAAGCTGTGCTTAAGTCAAAGGACTGAAAACAACATTTGGATTGCTGTTTGTCACAGGGCTAAAGATAAGAATAGGAGACTTTGAAGAAAGATATTGCTGTTTGTCACAACCTATTGGTGGCCTGGAATGAAGAAAGATATTGCTGTTTTTGTTTCCAAGTGTCTCACTTGTTCTAAAGTAAAGGCTGAACACCAAAGACCCCCAGGACTTCTAGTCCAACCAGAAATACCTGTTTGGAAGTGGGAAAATATAACCATGGATTTCATTACCGGGTTACCTCGCACTTCTAGTGGGTATGACACTATATGGGTGATTATAGACCGACTTACAAAATCAGCTCACTTTATTCCTATTCGAGAAGATTTCAAGAACGAAAAGCTTGCTCGTATTTATATCAACGAAATCGTAAGCCGGCATGGGGTACCAATAAGTATTATTTCTGATCGTGATGGTCGTTTCACCTCACGAACATGGCAAGCAGTACAATCCGCTATGGGCACTCGATTAGATCTCAGTACCGCCTACCACCCTCAAACTGATGGACAGTCTGAGCGCACCATTCAAACCCTTGAGGATATGCTTAGAGCATGTGTCATAGACTTCAAGGGAAATTGGGACGCCCATCTACCGTTAGTTGAATTTTCGTACAACAACAGTTATCATTCTAGCATCGGCATGGCACCTTTTGAAGCTTTATATGGTCGAAAGTGCCGATCTCCTGTTTGTTGGCACGAAATTGGGGAAGCACAAATTACTGGTCCAGAACTGATCCAAGAAACCACAGATAAGATTCATCAAATCCGAAACAATCTTCTAGCGGCTCAAAGTCGTCAAAAGAGTTACGCAGATAAACGACGGAAGCCCTTGGAGTTTAGCGTTGGTGATCATGTGCTTTTAAAAGTATCACCGTGGAAGGGAGTAGTTCGTTTTGGTCAAAAGGGAAAGCTAGCACCACGTTACGTAGGACCTTTCAAGATACTCGAAAGAGTAGGTCCTGTAGCTTACAAGCTTGACCTACCGGAAGAACTCGATAGGATTCATCCCACATTCCACGTGTCGAACTTGAAGAAGTGCCTCGCTGATGAGAATCTTCATATTCCACTAGAAGATATTCAGATCGATGAATCCATGCATTTTATAGAAAGACCAGTGGAGATTATGGACTATGGAGAAAAGCGTCTACGACGAAGCCGCATTCCTATTGTTAGGGTACGCTGGGAGTCGAAACGGGGACCTGAGTTTACTTGGGAACGTGAAGACTCAATGCGTGAAAAATACCCTCATCTTTTCCCTGCTACTTCAACTGTTTGGGACGAAATTCCTAAAAGTAAGGGATACTGTAACATTTGTATAAATCGGGTCTCCAAAACCCGCTCCGTTTTGTAATCAAATACCAGGTTAAGAAAATACAGTAATTATTTATGGGTATCTTGAGTTTAAACGTTACATAATTAATAAATAAACTAAACTATAAAAATTAAATTGGATAAAAAGTTAAAATAAAATAAATAAAAACATTTGTAGCTGACCGGACTCGAACCCGGGTCAACTGCCTCCAATAACTTAACATCCACTTCCCAAACCACTCCGCCATCAAGTGTTTTCTGATAACTTTAGGAAGACAATTGAATCTTATACGCGAACTCAATCAACCGTTAATGCCATCTGCATAACGGAAATCGGTAAACCGAATCGCCAAACCGGTTCAAACTCGTTTAGCTAGCGTATAACCGATGAATATCGGTTTCTAATTAAGTTCAAATTGAATGAACTTAAAGTTTCAGTTTTTGAAACCGAAAAGTATTCAAACTCCAAATAATTCAGGTTCCAATCATTTATGCGATTCAGAACCGTCTCAAATACACTCCATTTCCTTTTCGTCGCGTTTTCAAGTCTTTTGAGCACCAAAAACTGTTCGCCGGAATCCTCTGCAAAACTCGCCGGAAAACCGTGTTCAACACAAACCGGTAAGATTTTCCTCCTTTGCGGTTTCAATCTATTGTTAGGACTCCACTAACATTAACCCATTACTCTAAATCAGTCACAGAAGACTTTGCTGGATTTCTGGGTTCGCCGGAGAAATTCTGGAATTTGCCGGAAACTCGCTAGCTAACGGTAAACACATTAAATCGTGCTAATAATCCATGTACTCAGGTTTAATTTCAAAACTAATTCCTTAATTCTGTTGATAGACTCTCTCAACCGGAGGTCCAAAAACAGAGCTACCCGATTTCGCCGGACTCCTTAAAGAAGACGACCTGTCCGGTATTTCCTTCCCCCAAACTGTTCGGTTTTGTTCATTCAAGCTAGTAGTCATGTTATTTAAATAGTTAAATCAAGAACCAGTCGTTTGAGTGAAGTCGGTAATTGTAGTGAAGAAGATGAACTGAAAACCGGGATAAGACTAAATAAAATTCGGATAATAAACGGGTTAGACACACAGTCCAGCGGTGGACTGTGTCCAAAGTTAACATACACGTCCCGAGTTCGATCCTTACTGCACACACGCTTCACGTAATAACACTCTTTTTATTCATGAACTAACCGGGTTAGAACGGGTAGTTGTTAAGTATAATATAAATCAAGAATATAACCGGGTTAGACACACAGTCCAGCGGTGGACTGTGTGCAAAACAAACTTCACGTCGCGCGATCGAGTCCCGTCACAAGCACCGGTCTATGAGATTAAAACGTTTTGCAAAATAAAGGAATTTTCGGTAAGTTCGAATAAGTATATAAATATAATTAAAACTGGGTTTCTAACAGGTTAGTCACGTAGCTCAGCTGGTAGAGCTACGTGCGCGTGAACGGAAGGTCACCGGTTCGAATCCCGCTTGGCGCAAATAATTACCGCTGACCGAACCGGTCAACGGTCAAACAGTAAAAAAAATAATATTTTTTTAAAATATTTATTTGTTTATTTTAATTTAAAAATCAATTTAAAATACTTAAATAACATTTTAAAAGATAGAAAATAGCCATAAACTCACAAAAATATATCTAAAAATCCCATTAGAATCCTTAATAAAATCCATCCATTTTAATATATTTTCCATTGTTATTTAGGTTCGTATTCCTCGTCGACTCGCTCGTCTAAATCGTGTGCATCTCGCTATATCCAATCCAACGCACCCAATGTGAGTGAACCCTTCAAATTCCCCGTTTTAATCACGTTTTTGGGGTGTATCATGTGTCTTGTTCATTTACAGATTATAACCAAGTTATTGTGCATATATCATATCATGACATGTGTATTAGTTTGTTGCTGTTAAGTAGTTATTATTGTTTGCAAATTATTATTTCAGTACATGCAATTGTCGAGGCCGTAGCTCCCCATCCATCGAGGTTGAGTTTGATCCCCATTTTATTATGCGGTTGATCAGGGCGTGCCCGCACGATCGGCTCCGTTTGATTGAGCCTTGATCAGTCATTTCATTTTACATTTCAATACATGCAATACGCTCGGCTCCGTTTGATTGAGCCTTGAGTGCACAGTTCAATTTACATTTCCAGTTCATGCAATACGTTCGGCTCCGTTTGATTGAGCCTTGAGCGCACAGTCCAATTTACATTTCCAGTTCATGCAATACGATCGGCTCCGTTTGATTGAGCCTTGATCGCACAGTTCAATTATGTTAATTGTTATATGCTGTTGGTATGTTCATGTATGCTATCGATTGTTAATTGATGCTTGCCAATGTGTGATTCCATACACGTGCTCTTTTATGATTATGCACAATATTTTATTGATAAACTAACCAGATAATTATTATCAAATGTTTATCTATAAGGTTCACTCGCCAACTTATGTTGACCCAAAAACCTCCTATTTTACACATGATACAGGTGAACCAGCAGCAGCTAGGAACACGTAGGACCTGGATTAGAAGGAATAAAACGATTTAGTATTTGGATTATTTTTGATTATTTTCCCTTGTAATGAATGGACATGTTTGGATGTTTGAGAAATGTAACTTTGACTTCATTTAATTATGAAACATAATAGTAAATGTCATGTGCTTTGGTGATAACCCAATTATGCCCCGACTCTTATTTCCGCTGCGGGTCGGGGTGTGACAGATTGGTATCAGAGCTATGACTATAGGGATATAGGATAGGTTATTAGACCCTTAGAGCCTATGCTATAGTCGATTAGAAACTTATAAGAATTTTGTGTGTTATATGCCAAATCTCATGATGTTTATATGTTTATGTTAAATGTTACATTTGATATTGTTCAAGCATGTTCATAAGTATGTATTATCAAGTAATGCCTATCATGAAATCGTATGATCATAACATATCACATCCATGCAAGCACACACCACATCATGATTGATTTTACAATGATTTTTGTGTTTCCAAATCTCATCAAAGTGAGTTCTCATGACGGGCATGTAGTAACTGGAAGGGTACTAGTACCGGTAGTCGGAACGTCCTGTCTAGGCTGGCATTCGTATAAATCCAAAATAAAGGACCAGTTTGCCTACCTGGGGACTAACGATGAGAGTACGAAATACCTATTAGGCCAAAGCATGCTATACCAAATGTCGTGAGAGCTAATCCCACTTTGAGTTGTCATTGTGTCTACACCTGGACACGTTCCGACCAAATATCTCATGAACATATTTTGTGGTTAGCATTCGGGGGATGCGAGTGTTAAATTGCCAATACTAATGTGAATCCTACCAAGCCAATAGCCATGGGGGCCCACATGACTATATAGGTGAAGGTATGGGGGACATTTGAGGCCCAACGTGAGCGAACCCAAGACATCCTTTGGATGTAGTTGCATTATTGATATTTATGTATTTTCATTTTTTCTTAAAGACACATGACACCTAAAAAGATACCATAAACTCACAGTCTTCTCATTTTATGATCCTGTAGATGTCGTCTAGACCGCATCGAAGGAGTAGGAAATCGGAAAAGTCTCGGGAACGTTTGGCCACTCATATCGCGAATCAAATGGCCACGATATTACCTGACATCGTAGTACAAGTACAACAAGCCCTTGCTGCAAATCCTACTAACCCTCCTCAACAACAGGACCAGATCATCAACAACCCTCCTACCATCAAATGCCCCTACAAACATTTTAAGTCCTGTGATCCTCCGAAATTCGAAGGGACTGAGGGAGTCATTGCTCTCCTACATTGGTTCGAGGAGATGGAAAACGTTTTCTTAAACTGCGATTGTCCTGAGGATCACAAAGTTCGTTATGCCACCGGGAGACTACTTGGGGTAGCTCTCACTTGGTGGAATACCGAGAAAGGAAAGAGGGGAACGGATGATGCGATGGCCTTAACTTGGGAGGAGTTAAGGGAAATCATGACTAGGCGATTCTGTCCTAGAAGTGAAATTAAGAAATTGGAAGATGAATTTCATGCCTTGAAGCAAAAAGATGGTGATCACACGACTTACAACAAAAGGTTCTTGGAGTTGAACCAAATGGTTCCATACTTATTCACTCCAACCTACCGTCTGATCGAACATTACATTCGAGGACTTCCCTTGAAAATCCAAGATTCGGTCCTCAGCATTTCACCGGTAACACTCGAAGCTGCCATGGAGTTGGCAACAGAACTGACCGAAAACCGAATTCGCAATGGGAAGTTCAAGGAGGAAAAGAAGAAAACCCCTGCTGAGGGACAAACCTCAAACCACCACACTCCTTCCTCTAAATTTGCTAACAAGAGGAAGCGTAACACCAGGAACTTTGCAGCCACCCAAACCAACACCCCTGTTCCTGCTGCACCCATCACTCAAGCCACTCCTCCACCCGCGCCATACAAAAGACCATACACAGGGCCACTACCAAAATGTAACCGTTGTCAGTATCACCACTCCCCTGACTATCCTTGCCAATACTGTACCGGCTGCGGTCGCGCTGGACACACTGTTCAAAACTGCCGCACGCTCCAACGAACAAACCGCCACCAACCTATAACCCAAACCCACCAACAATTAATGGGTCAAGCCCAACAACAACAACCATTTCCACCCACTCAACATTTAGCCCAAACATACTATCAACCCAACTACCCTATGGGCCAACCTATGCGGGCATGTTTCAATTGCGGCGACCCAAGTCATTTCAGAAACACATGTCCAAGATTGGTCAATATCATTCATGCTCAGGCCCAAGCCAACCCTGTGAATCAAGCAAACCAAGCTCCTCCACCTGCTAGAGGAAGAGTTTTCAATATTAACGCAAACCAGGCCAGAGCTGAAGGCAATGTGGTCAACGGTACGTTTCTTATAAATGGTAGATATGCCACTATGTTATTTGATACTGGTGCGGATAGAAGTTTTGTGTCATTAGAGTTTGAACCTATCTTAAGTAAAAATCGAGATAAGCTCGCGGAATCCATAACGGTGGAAGTTGCAGATGGAAAACCAGTTTCGTTAGACTCTATTTTGCGCAACTGTACGCTCACCCTAAACGACCACGATTTCTCAGTCGATCTTATTCCTATGAAGCTGGGAAGTTTCGACATCATAATCGGGATGGATTGGCTCAGTCAGCATCATGCGGAAGTTGTATGTCGTGAGAAATTTATTCGTATTCCTCTTTCAAACGGTCAGACTCTTCGAATTATTGGAGAAACCTCGGCGAAAGGGCTCAAATTAATGACTTGTCTTCAAGCTCAAAAATACCTTCGCAAGAAATATGTCGCGTTTTTAGCCCATATCATCAAGAAGGGGACCCCAGAAAAGAAACTTGAAGATATCCCTATTGTAAAAGATTTTCCACAAGTTTTTCCTGACGATATTTCAGGACTTCCTCCAATCAGAGATGTCGAATTTCGTATTGATCTTATACCTGGTGCTACACCAGTGGCAAAATCTCCATATAGGTTAGCCCCCTCTGAAATGCAAGAGCTAGCCAGTCAATTGCAAGAGTTGACTGACAAGGGATTTATACGCCCCAGCTCATCGCCTTGGGGTGCACCTGTACTCTTTGTAAAGAAGAAGGATGGATCTTTTCGCATGTGCATCGATTACAGAGAGCTCAACAAGTTAACTATCAAAAATCGATATCCTTTACCTCGCATAGATGATCTTCTTGACCAACTACAAGGTGCCTGTTGCTTTTCAAAAATCGACCTTCGATCTGGCTATCATCAGCTTAGAGTGCATGAAGAAGACGTCCCTAAGACTGCTTTTCGAACTCGATATGGTCACTATGAATTCATGGTTATGCCATTTAGATTAACCAACGCACCAGCTATTTTCATGGACCTAATGAATAGAGTCTGCAAACCTTACCTTGATCGATTTGTTATTGTATTCATCGACGATATTCTTATCTATTCAAAATCTAAAGCTGATCATGAGCGTCATCTGCGACTTGTTCTTGCACTTCTAGAAAAGGAAAAGCTTTATGCCAAGTTCTCTAAATGTGAATTCTGGTTAAAAGAGGTGCAATTTCTCGGGCATGTAGTCAATGACAAAGGAATACATGTGGACCCATCAAAGATCAAAGCAGTTCAAGAATGGCAAGCTCCACGAACACCAACTGAAGTAAGGTCTTTTCTTGGACTAGCTGGCTATTATCGTCGGTTCATTTCAAACTTCTCTCGCATTGCTGTGCCACTCACGGCTTTAACCCATAAAGGGAAACCATTTGTATGGGGACCCAAGCAAGAAGAAGCCTTTCAAATTCTCAAGCAAAAACTTTGTGATGCACCAATCCTCACTCTTCCTGAAGGTTGTGATGATTTTGTAGTCTATTGCGACGCGTCAGGGCAAGGATTAGGATGCGTTCTCATGCAAAGAGGAAAAGTCATAGCTTATGCCTCAAGGCAACTCAAGACACACGAGAAGAATTACACCACTCATGACCTTGAACTTGGAGCTGTTGTATTTGCTCTTAAGATATGGAGACATTATCTCTATGGTACGAAGTGTGAAATCTACACTGACCACAAGAGTCTTCAACATATCTTCAATCAGAAAGAGTTAAATATGAGGCAACGAAGATGGGTCGAACTCCTAAATGATTACGACTGTGAAATCAGATACCACCCTGGTAAAGTAAATGTGGTGGCTGATGCACTTAGTCGAAAGGGTTATGCGAACTCCATTCATCTTCTATGTTCGCAAATTATAACCAATATTAAGGATCAAATTCGAGAAGCTCAACACGTTTCAATAACAGAGGAAGATGTACAAAAAGAGATGTCCTGCGGAGCCGAGCTAAAACTTGAAACTAAATCTGATGGTATTTTGTATTACCTAGATCGTATATGGATTCCTAACCACATCAATCTTCGTGAAACACTCATGCATGAAGCTCATAAGACGCGATATTCTATGCACCCAGGAGCCGATAAGATGTATCAAGACCTACGGTACACCTATTGGTGGCCTGGAATGAAGAAAGATATTGCTGTTTTTGTTTCCAAGTGTCTCACTTGTTCTAAAGTAAAGGCTGAACACCAAAGACCCTCAGGACTTCTAGTCCAACCAGAAATACCTGTTTGGAAGTGGGAAAATATAACCATGGATTTCATTACCGGGTTACCTCGCACTTCTAGTGGGTATGACACTATATGGGTGATTATAGACCGACTTACAAAATCAGCTCACTTTATTCCTATTCGAGAAGATTTCAAGAACGAAAAGCTTGCTCGTATTTATATCAACGAAATCGTAAGCCGGCATGGGGTACCAATAAGTATTATTTCTGATCGTGATGGTCGTTTCACCTCACGAACATGGCAAGCAGTACAATCCGCTATGGGCACTCGATTAGATCTCAGTACCGCCTACCACCCTCAAACTGATGGACAGTCTGAGCGCACCATTCAAACCCTTGAGGATATGCTTAGAGCATGTGTCATAGACTTCAAGGGAAATTGGGACGCCCATCTACCGTTAGTTGAATTTTCGTACAACAACAGTTATCATTCTAGCATCGGCATGGCACCTTTTGAAGCTTTATATGGTCGAAAGTGCCGATCTCCTGTTTGTTGGCACGAAATTGGGGAAGCACAAATTACTGGTCCAGAACTGATCCAAGAAACCACAGATAAGATTCATCAAATCCGAAACAATCTTCTAGCGGCTCAAAGTCGTCAAAAGAGTTACGCAGATAAACGACGGAAGCCCTTGGAGTTTAGCGTTGGTGATCATGTGCTTTTAAAAGTATCACCGTGGAAGGGAGTAGTTCGTTTTGGTCAAAAGGGAAAGCTAGCACCACGTTACGTAGGACCTTTCAAGATACTCAAAAGAGTAGGTCCTGTAGCTTACAAGCTTGACCTACCGGAAGAACTCGATAGGATTCATCCCACATTCCACGTGTCGAACTTGAAGAAGTGCCTCGCTGATGAGAATCTTCATATTCCACTAGAAGATATTCAGATCGATGAATCCATGCATTTTATAGAAAGACCAGTGGAGATTATGGACTATGGAGAAAAGCGTCTACGACGAAGCCGCATTCCTATTGTTAGGGTACGCTGGGAGTCGAAACGGGGACCTGAGTTTACTTGGGAACGTGAGACTCAATGCGTGAAAAATACCCTCATCTTTTCCCTGCTACTTCAACTGTTTGGGACGAAATTCCTAAAAGTAGGGGATACTGTAACATTTGTATAAATCGGGTCTCCAAAACCCGCTCCGTTTTGTAATCAAATACCAGGTTAAGAAAATACAGTAATTATTTATGGTTATCTTGAGTTTAAACGTTACATAATTAATAAATAAACTAAACTATAAAAATTAAATTGGATAAAAAGTTAAAATAAAATAAATAAAAACATTTGTAGCTGACCGGACTCGAACCCGGGTCAACTGCCTCCAATAACTTAACATCCACTTCCCAAACCACTCCGCCATCAAGTGTTTTCTGATAACTTTAGGAAGACAATTGAATCTTATACGCGAACTCAATCAACCGTTAATGCCATCTGCATAACGGAAATCGGTAAACCGAATCGCCAAACCGGTTCAAACTCGTTTAGCTAGCGTATAACCGATGAATATCGGTTTCTAATTAAGTTCAAATTGAATGAACTTAAAGTTTCGGTTTTTGAAACCGAAAAGTATTCAAACTCCAAATAATTCAGGTTCCAATCATTTATGCGATTCAGAACCGTCTCAAATACACTCCATTTCCTTTTCGTCGCGTTTTCAAGTCTTTTGAGCACCAAAAACTGTTCGCCGGAATCCTCTGCAAAACTCGCCGGAAAACCGTGTTCAACACAAACCGGTAAGATTTTCCTCCTTTGCGGTTTCAATCTATTGTTAGGACTCCACTAACATTAATCCATTACTCTAAATCAGTCACAGAAGACTTTGCTGGATTTCTGGGTTCGCCGGAGAAATTCTGGAATTTGCCGGAAACTCGCTAGCTAACGGTAAACACATTAAATCGTGCTAATAATCCATGTACTCTGGTTTAATTTCAAAACTAATTCCTTAATTCTGTTGATAGACTCTCTCAACCGGAGGTCCAAAAACAGAGCTACCTGATTTCGCCGGACTCCTTAAAGAAGACGACCTGTCCGGTATTTCCTTCCCCCAAACTGTTCGGTTTTGTTCATTCAAGCTAGTAGTCATGTTATTTAAATAGTTAAATCAAGAACCAGTCGTTTGAGTGAAGTCGGTAATTGTAGTGAAGAAGATGAACTGAAAACCGGGATAAGACTAAATAAAATTCGGATAATAAACGGGTTAGACACACAGTCCAGCGGTGGACTGTGTGCAAAGTTAGCATACACGTCCCGAGTTCGATCCTTACTGCACACACGCTTCACGTAATAACACTCTTTTTATTCATGAACTAACCGGGTTAGAACGGGTAGTTGTTAAGTATAATATAAATCAAGAATATAACCGGGTTAGACACACAGTCCAGCGGTGGACTGTGTGCAAAACAAACTTCACGTCGCGCGATCGAGTCCCGTCACAAGCACCGGTCCATGAGATTAAAACGTTTTGCAAAATAAAGGAATTTTCGGTAAGTTCGAATAAGTATATAAATATAATTAAAACTGGGTTTCTAACAGGTTAGTCACGTAGCTCAGCTGGTAGAGCTACGTGCGCGTGAACGGAAGGTCACCGGTTCGAATCCCGCTTGGCGCAAATAATTACCGCTGACCGAACCGGTCAACGGTCAACGGTCAACGGGCAAACAGTAAAAAAAAAATATTTTTTTTAAATATTTATTTGTTTATTTTAATTTAAAAATCAATTTAAAATACTTAAAAATAACATTTTTAAAAATAGAAAATAGCCATAAACTCACAAAAATATATCTAAAAATCCCATTAGAATCCTTAATAAAATCCATCCATTTTAATATATTTTCCATTGTTATTTAGGTTAGTATTCCTCGTCGACTCGCTCGTCTAAATCGTGCGCATCTCGCTATATCCAATCCAACGCACCCAATGTGAGTGAACCCTTCAAATTCCCCGTTTTAATCACGTTTTTGGGGTGTATCATGTGTCTTGTTCATTTACAGATTATAACCAAGTTATTGTGCATATATCATATCATGACATGTGTATTAGTTTGTTGCTGTTAAGTAGTTATTATTGTTTGCAAATTATTATTTCAGTACATGCAATTGCCGAGGCCGTAGCTCCCCATCCATCGAGGTTGAGTTTGATCCCCATTTTATTATGCGGTTGATCAGGGCGTGCCCGCACGATCGGCTCCGTTTGATTGAGCCTTGATCGGTCATTTCATTTTACATTTCAATACATGCAATACGCTCGGCTCCGTTTGATTGAGCCTTGAGTGCACAGTTCAATTTACATTTCCAGTTCATGCAATACGTTCGGCTCCGTTTGATTGAGCCTTGAGCGCACAGTCCAATTTACATTTCCAGTTCATGCAATACGATCGGCTCCGTTTGATTGAGCCTTGATCGCACAGTTCAATTATGTTAATTGTTATATGCTGTTGGTATGTTCATGTATGCTATCGATTGTTAATTGATGCTTGCCAATGTGTGATTCCATACACGTGCTCTTTTATGATTATGCACAATATTTTATTGATAAACTAACCAGACAATTATTATCAAATGTTTATCTATAAGGTTCACTCGCCAACTTATGTTGACCCAAAAACCTCCTATTTTACACATGATACAGGTGAACCAGCAGCAGCTAGGAACACGTAGGACCTGGATTAGAAGGAATAAAACGATTTAGTATTTGGATTATTTTTGATTATTTTCCCTTGTAATGAATGGACATGTTTGGATGTTTGAGAAATGTAACTTTGACTTCATTTAATTATGAAACATAATAGTAAATGTCATGTGCTTTGGTGATAACCCAATTATGCCCCGACTCTTATTTCCGCTGCGGGTCGGGGTGTGACAGTCACCCCTACAACCATCATAGAGTTCTTGTGGTTCAGTTCTCTTTGCTGATTGTCTATTTCACATGATTTGATGATGGCGATTAGTTCAGTAAGAGAAACTTCATTTAGATTCTTGGTGTGATTGATCATTGAAACATCAGCATCCCAAGACTTCGGCAGAGAATTCAACAGTTGATGATTCATCCCACTATTAGTGATTGAAATTCCAGCACTAACCATCTGTGAAATAAGTTTGACGAATCTCCTGATTTGATTTTCCACAGTTTCTCCATAAATGTGATTAAAAGATTAAACTGCTGGTTCAGCATATTCACCCTGCTAGCTTTCATATCAGTGTTTCCTTGGTACAAATTTTTCAGCACATCCCAAATTTCTTTTGCACTTGTGCAGTTTCTGTAAACTATTGAGATGTCAGGACGAAGTGCCATGGTACGATTTGCCATTGCCTTATGGTCTTCATCCTTGATTTTTCGATCTTCATCAGACCACAAACTTTCTCGTTTCGGAATTCGAGTGTCTGGATCATCTGTAGTTGCGTACATGATTGTGCAGGGACCATCACGAATGCACCTTCACATTCTGGGTTCCTTTGCTTTGCAATACTGTTCAAAGCGCTAAGTCCATTCAAATTAATCATCACCATACAACAATCTTGGGATTTTGGTAGACGTTCCAATACTCTGGTCTAGTTCCTGATGCAATGCCAGAGTCTGAGACTGAATGGCCGCTAAGGTAGCATTGGTAAGATCTGCAGCCGTCAGAATGCTGTGTGTTCATTATCAAAGATGGTGAAAAGATATCAAACAGAGAAGTGAACAGTAAACAACTACACTGAACAGTAACCTCTGAACAGTAACCTCCGAACAATAATATCTGAAAAGTAATACTGACTTGAAATGGTAATAAATGATCCAAGATGGTAATAGTTGGTCCGAGATGCTACAGTTGATCCGAGATGTCAACAATATCCCGGAATAGTGAACTTTCTGAGTAAAAGATGATCCGAGATACTACAGTTGATCCGAGAAGTCAATAGTATCTCGGAAGAGTGAACTTTCTGAGTAAAAATTGATCCGAGATGCAAGTCTAGAGATTCGAATTGATCCGAGATGGTCCAAGTTAGTTCGAGATGTTCAAGCAAACAATCCGAAATGGTCCGAGATCTCTAAGAGAACAATCCGAGATGATCCGAGGTCTTTAAGAGAATAATTCGAGATGATTCGATATCTTTAAGTCGATACCGAAAAAGAAGCAGATACGACCAGAAGAACCATGTGATATCAGATCTGAGCCTGGAAACAGGTTCAAACAGGCTCTGATACCAATTGTAGGTCCCGATAAACCGGATCTAATCGATATCACACAAGCAAGCTTTGAGAAATAAGATGAAGATGGAAAGACTAAACTTGCATACAAATTGGAATTTGTCTATTACAAGTGAAAGTGCAATCAAAGAGCTACCAAACCCTAATACATCATTAACTATATATACTAGAGGGTTGGAGCTCCTAAACTCTAAGCACTTAGGCCCAAAGCCTTTCCCCAAGCCCATTACAATAAAACAACCCAAATCCTAAAAAATACTAGTGCATAAACCTATTAATGTCTTTACAATGGTGATGGAGAGGAAGAGGATGATGAGGTAGATGAAGGCGATGACAATGATTCTGATGAATGGAAGAGTTTAATGAGGACGATGAGTGATTTTTGAACAACAATGACATACCTTTATAGTTTTTTTATGCGTAACAGGTGGAGTTTATTTTGTATCTCCACTTTGAGCCAATATATGACATGTTTTTACATGAGTTAAGATAAACAACTTTATTTAAATGCACATTACAATTTCTCACTTTATTCCAAGAGTCAACATTTTTATAACAAATGGTGTGTTTTTTACTACTTGCAGGCGAAAGTTCCCAACAGGCGGTTTGTATTTACCAAAATGCAATTTTTTCTTATATCACAATCCCAAATATCACCCGCAAGTGTATCAAAAGTTATCAAACATGTTAAAATGTTACATTATATCATCCCTGTTAGAGCTTTTGAGATCGTCGGTACTTGGTTTTGTTAGGTTTTGGATTGTTTCGTTTTTGTTTATAATGTTCTAGAAAATTCAGGGGTTAAAAGTGAAACTAATGTAATATCCAGACATGGCGTAATTAAGTTTCTGGCGTATTTATTAATTACGCCAGAGAGTCAGTGTGTATATATATATGTGCTTAATGGAAAACCCTTGCCCAAGGTTCTTGGACAAGTTTTTTTTGGTGATTTCTTTGTGTTGTGATTCTATTTTGTGCTAAATCCAAATATCCAGGTATTCTTAGTGTGTATATCATTTAGGATTACATAAACAACACTTGTTGTTTGATTCATACAAGAATCTTCATCTTCATCTTTTGGTTTTTTTAACTTTTACTCATTCAAACACCTAATCAATAGGTGTTTGGGTGTTAACAATCAAACCACTGTGTTCCGGATAGCATTTGAGACTCACAATTTGGTATTAGAGCCTTAGTGCTCTTGATTGTTTGAGTTTTTGTTAAGATTCTTCAAGTTTTGAAGGTTTTTCAAAAGTTTTCAAAGTTTCAAGTTTTTTTTCTTCAAATTTTTGGACTTAAAATGGCTTGATCTGTGTGATTAATCGTTAGGTTGTTGTTAATCAATGTTTTGGTGAACATTTGGTTCATTTTGGTACAAAGAAACATGTATTTTGGGTCGTTTTTTAGCGATTAGAGGGTTTTTTGTTCATGTTTAAGACCCTGTTTGGCGTATTTAAACTTGAAGTAGTGTAGATAAATTTGAATACAGCGTACTTAACTTGAAGATCACGTAATTGACAAATACCGCGGCAATATACCAGCGTAGTTGTTGATTCTCAGCGAAATAGTGTCAGCGTATTTAATCGAAGGCGACTTCAAAGTCATGATAAAGATCCACAGCGATTTTATCATGGTGATCGGCGTATTTAGCCAAACTCATGTGTGTTTTGTTTGTGTCAGCAGATTTAGCTATTGTCGCCGGTCCAAGAAATCAAGAACCATTAGCGTAATTATCAAATCTCAGCGTATTTGCTTACTGACCTCACAAGATTACCAGCGTACTTGATCATAATCAGTGAAGTTAACCTAAAACCTTAAAACCCAGCGTATTTCACTCTGATCAGCAATTTGAACTTAAAATAAACCAAAATGTCACTAAATTAACTGAATCCAACATAAGCCGAACTTGAAATTGGAACTACAAGTGGGCCTCCAAAGTTGAAAGCATATGAAGATTTTAGTAGCGGATTATACTCAATGGATGTCTGTCACTGTCGGACTTCACGTTCCCATGGTGATGTGCGATGATGTTCGTACAATTAACGATGATCCCTCGACCTTCACTGACGAAGATAGGACATTGATCCAACATACCACCAGGCTCGCGCTGCTCTAACAATGGCTCTATCAAAAGATGACAACGATTTGTTTTAAGAGTACACCTTAGCTCATGAATTATGGTTGGCACTTATCGATCACTATGAAGGCAACCAAGAACTGATGGAGAACAAGAGAGATATGGTTCAGAAAGAATATGATATGTTTGGAAGTGTTCGTAGTGAAAGTCTATCAGATCATATTGGCCATTTTCTAAATGTTTAACAAAAATGAAGAAAGTTGGTAATCATGTTACCAACTATGCTTCAATCAAGAAACTTTTACTCTCTTCCAAAAGAATGGAGCTTGCAATGCATGATGATCAAAAGAACTTTCTTGACCAGTACAACTCTAGTTAATCTTTCGATTCTGATCAACACTCTAAAGGCCTTTGAAATGGACATGCTCAAGAGAGAGATGAATCAAGCAGGATACTCACAGAAACCTGTTCAATCCACTGCTGCTGCTGCTCCCAAGAACATGGTATTCCTTGCCCCATAACCTCTGTTAGTTCAAGTTCTCAAAGTGCTAACGCATCTTACTTTAATGCTTCCGCAAACTCTGCAAAGGCTCCATAGGCTAACGAGAAGACTACTGTGGTCAGTGATGCTCAAGTACTCAAGATATCTACTAAACACGTTGCACTGTTTAACGTCTTCTTGAGCAGCTATGAAGCACTTATGTCATGAGAGCTGAAATGGGATTTCCTTTCTGCTGAAGATATTTACTAAGTGGATCCAGGAGGAAATGGATCTGAAATGGCAAATGACAATGATCACTTTAAGGCTGAAGATGTTTCAAGACAAGACAGGAAAGAGGTTGTCACTCGGAAAAGCTGGTTTCGACAAGTCCAAGCTGCGATGCTACAACTACAAAAATTTGGGTCACTTCAAAAGGGATTGTCCGTTGCTGAAAAATGAAAATGTTGATGCGACTCAGCTAGAAGGGCAATCGCTATTGAAGGAAATGAGAATGCTGCCTCTAACACTCCAAAGGCTCTAGTGGTGGAAGACTATGATTAGGCGAATGAGATTACTGAAGCAAAGGAGGAAGCCAACAAAGCTTTGATGGAAAAGATATCCACTGAACTAGAGGAAGTTGACAAGGCTCTGATGACTAAGATATCCACTGAATCGGTTCCACGTCCTTTAAACTTTCTCAGCAACAAAAATGCTGTATTCCTAAGGGAGAGACATCTGCTGACAAAGGATTGAAAAGCATCGTCAACTCAACCAAGCTGGAAGCTGATAAAGGGAAGAAAGAAGATGAAACATCTAAGTCAAAAGAGAAGAGTCAAGAGGCTAGCAGTATTGCAAAGAAGGAAAAAGATCAAGCCTCTACAGCAGCAATGAAAGCTGAATCCGCCAAAGAAAAAGAGGAGAAAGACTTGTTAAACAACATACCCTACAAATTCAATTTTATATTGTGCTCAAAACCATGTGTTAACGTCGTGGTTTCACTATAAATCTCTCAACCATGACCTAATTAGAGAAAAAGATAAGAGTTTTACAATTTAACAAAGAGCTAAAACAAAACGAAGCTGCACATCAGAGAAAGTTGAATTCAACTTTAGCCGAAATGCAGACCTTAAAAGAATTCGTTTTTAGAAAAGATTTCATCATAAATGATTTAATTGAAAAACTAGAGAAATCTGAGATTTAAAACACTAAACTGCAACTCACTATTGACAAATGGAATGTTAGCAAAAAGGCACTGGTGATATTAAAAATTGCCAACGACCGACATACGTGATAAATGGCATTGGGTACAAAGATAATCTTGGGAATGTAAGAAGAATCTTTCCGCCTCCTCACAGCAAGAACTATATACCCATGCCAACTCCTTATCCAGAAGACGATTTAATTAACACAAATGATTTAATTGCTCAAAGTGTTGATTGTGAAAATAACAAAAATACTAACCTTTCTATAAGCAATGCAGATGCAATTAAGCGTGAGGAGGATGTGTGCGATGAGGAATGTGGAGGGACAAAAATAGGAAGAGGGTATTCAGGTTACAGTTACACTACGGTTAACTGGTTCACCTAGAACTGTGGTAAAACAAACAAGACTTTTATTCGAGATGAATGTAATAATTTAACTAGGACGAATGAATGTATTAAACCTAGTCTAAATATTCAGGATGACTGTAATAGGCATCTGCCTAAAACTATGACCGCAACCATGAGAATGTAGTGGTTGAAGCATTGATTTGCAATCTACTTTTTGTGATGAAAATGTTGTGGTTGAATCCCCGGTATTTGTTCTAGCATTGAAACAAAACAGATTTGGAAAACTCCTTACAGAGGAAATTCCCGAGTTTGTCCCATCTTGTACAGGTATGTCAGAGTTTGATAAGAAACCAAACTAAGATAGTAGTAGTGAAGACTCAAACACAACAACTTCAGAAAGCAGAGAAGAAAGCTTGAGTGAAGAACAAGGATCAGATGGTTCAAGTGAAAATCAAGAGTCAGCTTCTTCAATAGATAGCGAGATTGATGAAGATTACCTAAGCATGAAAGTCGTCTTGACAAGAAAATGAAGAAAATCAGAAGTTCAAGTATCAATGCATCTTCATCAGACAAAGCTTCATACAGTTCAAGACACTCATCACATACATCATCTTCCAACGCATCAACTTCTAAGAGGAAAAAGAATCGTTGCATTAAATATTTTCGTTGTGGTCATTTAGGACACACGGAAAAACATTGAGAAAGCAAGAAATGTGTCAAACCAGATCAAAATTTTGCTAAACGTTTCACAAATCATTTTGACAATTTTAAGAAATTAGTCAAAAACTTTGTTAATACAAACTGTTTTTGGACAGGAAAGACGATGTTGTCAAAGAAGATATTGTGATCCAAAATCACGATAGATTAGAAATGAAGCAAGTCTGGGTTCTGAAATCTAACTAAATTGTATATATTTCTTGTTTGTTGTTGTATAACAGAATAAACTGAAGAAATGGCTACGAATGCTCATGGAATACATTTGGCATGTGGACAGTGGTTGCTCAAGGCATATGACCGGATTAAAGGAACTACTGAAAAACTTCCAGTTTATCGATGGCAACTTCGTAGCTTTTGCCGGAGATGAAAAGGGAGGGTAGATTGTTGGAGTTAGAGACATTGTTTCTGAAGCACTTATGTTGGAAAACGTTAACTATGTGCCAGAATTGTGTTACAATCTTATGAGTGTATCACAAGTCTGTAACAAAGGAATATCTGTGCTGTTCAATGGCGCAAAATGTCTCTTTCTGAAGCTCGAATACTCAGTTCCTGCCGAGATGATTATGCTCATAGCTCCTCGTCAAAACAACACCTATGTCCTCAATATGAAAAACGGCAAAACCAATGAGCAAATGGCGTGTTTGATCTCCAAGGCGTCAGAATCGGAATCATTGCTTTGGCATAGGCGTTTGGGACATGTGCATTTCAAAATATGAATAAACTTTCTAAACTAAACTTAGTAAGAGGTTTACCAATAAAAAAATTTCCGTATTCAGAAAATATATCGCATGCGCCAAGCATGCAACACAAAAGCACCAAGTCCCAAAGCAGTGAATACGATAACCGCACCATTGCAATTGTTGCATATGGATCGTTTCGGTCCTATTAGTGTTAAAAGTTTAGCTAAAAGATCTTATTTCCTGGTGATTACAGAGATTTTTCTTGATTCTTATGGGTTTACTTTCTTGAAGCCAAATGCGAAACAACATCCATTCTACAGACTTTCATTCCTATGATCGAGAACATCATCAAACTGAAGGTCAAGTCAATCAGAAGTGATAATGGACCTGAATTCAAAAATTAAACGTTTAGCTTGTTCTATGAAGAAAAGGGAATTCTCCTTCAGTACAGTGCAGCTAGAACTCCTCAGCACAACGGTGTAGCGGAACGAAAGAACTAAACACTCATTGAAGCTGCTCAAACTATGCTCGTAGACTCCAAGCTGCCCATCATCTTCTAGGCAGAAGCAGTCAACACAGCATGCTATGTTTTCAATCGAGTTCTTATCATTAAATCTCACGGGAAAATTGCCTATGAACTTCTTTTCAAACCAAAGCCTCTTATAGATTTCTTTAGACCGTTTAGATGCTCATGTACACTACTCAACACTGAAGACAATCTTATCAAGTTTGAAGCTATCGGTGATGTGTGTTTATTTCATGGGATATTCATCTACTCAAAAGGCGTACAACATTTACAACAAATGAACCAAGATGGTGCTCGAATCATATTACGTTGACTTTCAAGAAGGAAACTACACCAACACTGGAAGTTCTCCTAATTGGTTTTACGATGTAGATGTTGTGTTCAATACATTCGACATTCCCGAACCTATTTCTGAAACCAAACCTACTGAAACCGCTCAATTTGAACCATAGTTTGACTCGTCAGACATTGGGTTCACTCCTTTCCCTACTCGCTTCACTCCCTTTTCAACTGATCTACTCCTTTCTGTGGGTGAAACTAATGGGGAAACTTCAGCTGGGAATGCATCTACAAACACTGCTTCTTCTTCACAGACGAATGTGATGAACCAACTCAAGAAGACGGACCTCCAATCATCTGTGTCGATGAACACTTCACCAATCTACCTCAACAATTGAAACCCATACCAACGCTGGTTACAAGACAAATCGGAATCATCCCATTGAGAATGTAATTGGTCTTGTGGAAGACGGGGTATGAACTCGTGGATAGACATATGTTATCAACAAAGGACTGTACACTGCTTTTTGTTGCAATCTATACAAAACGACATCAAAGAAGCTATTTAAGATTCCAGCTGGGTGCAGGTGATGAAGGAACAACTATCTTAGTTTCGGAAGCTTAAAGTGTAGGAGCTGGTTGATCTACCAGAAGGGAAGCTTCCAATTGGAACATAATGGGTGTTCTGTAACAAAAAGGACTATCGTGGTGTGGTCATAAAGAACAAGGCAAGATTGATTATGAAGAAGTTTTTGCTCCGGTGGCACGTTTAGAGGCCATTAGAATATTTTTGGCATATGCACTGTACAGAAACTTCAAAGTGTTTCAGATGGATGTGAAAAGTGCGTTTTTGTATGGTAAAGTGAAAGAAGAAACTTATGTTTGTTAGCCTCCTGAGTTTGAAGATCCGCATTTCCCTAAACGATACTACAAGCTTGACAAAGCTCTCTACGGTCTTCATCAAGCTCCTCGGGCTTGGTATGAAACTTTGTCAACATATCTTTTGGAATGTGGATACACATGAGGTAGAATAGACATGTCTCTCTTCACAAAAAGAATCAAAGACAATGTGATACTGGTTCAGATCTATGTAGATGATATCATCTATGGGTCAACCGATGAAGCGCTGTGCAAGGAATTCGAGAAGGTAATGAAAGCAAAGTTCGAAATGAGCATGTTGGGGGAGCTGACATTTTTCTTGGGATTAGAGGTGAAGCAACGAGAAGACGAAATCCTTAATCATCAAGCTAAATACATTAGGGATATTCTTGCTAAATACAATGTGAATGAGTGTAAAACTGCAAGCACACCATTTGCATCTCAGACTGAACTACTCCTGATCTTCAAGGAAAGCCGGTGAATAAGTCCTTCTATTGCTCAATGATAGGCTCGTTCATGTATCTAACTGAAAGTAGGCCTCACATTATGTGGGCTGTCTGTATCTGTGCTCGTTTTTAGACGAATCCCAAAGAATCTCATGAAACTGCGGTTAAACAAATCTTGCGCTATCTGAAAGGAACACCCAAGCTCGGTCTTTGGTATCCTAAAGATAGTAATTTTGATCTAATTGCATATTCTGACAGTGAACATGCAGGTTGTAAAATCGATCGAAAATCAGTTTTAGGAGGTTGCCAATTCTTAGGAAATCGTCTCATATCATGGCAAAGCAAAAGCAAACAACAGTTTCCAACCCTACTGCTCAAGCTGAATACACGGCGGCCTACAGTTGCTGTTCACAAGTTCTCTAGATACAAAATCAGTTGCTGGATTACGGGATCAACATTATGAAGACTCCAATATTCATCAACAACGAGGCGTGTTTGGAAATTGTGAAGAATCCAATTCATCACTCGAGAACTAAACACATCAAGATTTGCATTCATGATATTCGAGATGCATACGAAAAAGGATACATTCAAGTGGTCCCAGTGGATACTATACAAAAAAAGGTCGACATCTTCACGAAAGCCTTCGATAAAACTCGTTTCAACCAGTTGGTAACCTGGTTGGAAATGATCAATTTCCTTGAGTGGAAATGACTTTCGTTGTGATAACCGTTTGTACATAAAAATGCCGCTTTCTAAATAAACGAGTATCTTAAAACAGGTGCCCATCAAAAAGATTTTCTACTAATTAAAATTTGATTTCCGAGCAATCGACATACGAAAATAAAAGGGGTGAAGATATCCAGAAAAGAAAATTGTAAATATCACTTGATCTCCTTTTTTACACTTGTTTATTAAATAAATGATAGAAAACTGCTAACACTTTGTCTATTTTTGAAATAGAAAGAAAAGAAAATTGTGAGGCCAAGCAACAAATCGGGGTGCTAAGTAACGATGTATAAGTAGATTCAGCAATACCATCGAGTAAACTGCGACTAGGAGAGAAAAGATAAAGCTTACACAAGAATTCTAGATACCCACAATATTGTGTTTGTCTGTGTGTAACATGTTGCGGCATATGGCTTAATGGTCTTAAATCCTGCGTTGATAGATTGCCAAAATCCGAGATTTCGGTCTTTATATTGTTGTTTCATTCGGGGATATCATAGTCGCTCTTCTGTTGCATCCAGATATATGCAGACCTAGACACGATTATGATATATTTCCAAAAGAGCCAAAGAGGCCAAAACTCTTAAATTGAAAAAGCACAACTAAACGAGCCAATCAAAAGAAATCATACCACATTTAGGTATCTGCCTAACCCTAGTTAGGACACATTGGTCGCTTTGACTGTATGAATGTGCAAAGCTGTTCACCAATGCGCTGATCTTGTATCTTTTAAACAAATGAATTCAATATATTCACTGTTATGAGGAAGCTTTGTGCATACCTTGATCGCAGGGTTATGTTCTGACTGGGACTCACAGGCACAATATTCTAATCCGTCTGAGCTTGAGTGGGGGGCCATTGCAATTTTTATCAATATTAATAAAACACTCACCGAAAGCATGTTGAAAGAAGGATGCATGGATTTAAAAGGAAAAATATACTGAGAATGTTTCTTGTGCCTTGATTAATCAAAGATTAAAATAATAAACTGACAAGTGTTGGTAGTATGATCTTTTGCAGACGTCAAGGAGTTTCAAACATTGAAAATTGCAAAAAGGATAATCACTTGAGTCGAAAAACGAATTTCAGTGTCCAAATTGCCAATTTTTTATTTTCTCAAAACTATTTTTCCATTTTTACATATTTTTTTTGCTAAAAAGGGCATGTTTTTCGAGACAGTTTAAAATTTTCGAGCGTATTTGGAAGGGATTTCTTTGATTTGAAGAATCCTTCCAAATCTTCAGGAGCAGCGACAATATCTTTGTTTCTATATATATTCGTTTTGATTTACTTTTCAAACTTTTCTAATCATCATCTTCATCACCCATCTTTCAAAAACTCACACTCATCTTCATCACTTTACACTGATTGTGAACGGGGATCGAGCTCCCGAAATAGTGAGCTCAGTCAGGACCTGATTCTGCTCAAACTAGACAACAAAGGGAATTCATTGCTTAGAGAGTTAGACATACAAAACAGATAGTACTATGTTTAACGCTTCGATGATTAACTGTCAATAAGTAACAAATGCAGAGCTTCGCCATACCAATTGACAAATCACTCACTAGCTCTAACACAACACTTCCCTATTTATAGGTCGATATGACTCGTACCGAAGTGCGTGCAAAATAGACAACTATATTTCGTACGAATCTGTATTTCATACGACTGACTCACTCGTATGAAATATATACTGTTTCGTACGAAATATATATGTTTCGTACGAAACATAGTGTTAAAACTAATAAAACTTATATTTTCACATTTAAACATTAACGTGTAAACTTTATAAACATTACAGATATATCCTAGACGTAGGCAATAGACATTATGCACCAACAAACTCCCCCTTGGACGTTGTCGCAGTCGGATAATCTTTAAAATCTTCAATTGGATTTGAATTTAACGCCCAAAGAATCTCTTTACAGGCTTTCGATGCTCCTCAAAAGCAATTGGCGTTTGATCAGTCAGAGGACGTCGTTTCAAAAACTGAAAGCTCCTTAAAGATGCTATTCTTGTATGTTCAGCGATTCGAGCTTCTTTTTCTTCCGTTTTCTTTGACTCCTTCTTCTCAAGCTTTCTCCAAGTTGTTTTCCAATCCGATCAGAATGAATATCATTCGCAAAGCACACATTAACGATCTTTTGAAATTGAAGCGCTTGTTCTTGATCCTTTTCTTCAAAACTTATCTTACTATAAAATAAACATTCTATATCTTTCTTTGAAAGTTTACTAGCCACATTGGGTCTAGTACTCGAATGCCTCGCCATAGACCATATATTCATTTGGCGCTATGACGACTTCGGTTAATTCCTCTGTAATCTTCCACGAGTCTTCATCTGGGTGCACACATATAACAGCCTATCCTGTATTCGAATCATAATGCCACCACTTGAAGATCGATAAAAAATCTTGCTCCATTTTGATCAGCGGCATGTTCTTCACCACCCGTGGTTTCTTCACAATCAAAGTAATATCTTTCTCCTTTGTTACTGGATCTACTTTAACAATGTGACGAGGATAATGAGGTTTCCAATGTACAAACCATGCGTAGCTTCAAATTTGATTAATCTCCACATCTTTTGGTCATGAAACTTCATCTTTAGATTTATCATCTTTGTTTGAACAAGTTCCTTTATATCCCAATAAAGCAGTGTTTTGATGTCGCTCAGATATCGAAAATATTGAATACCAAATTCCCTTTTAATCGCATATACATTTAGCTCTTCAATCCATCCCCAACTCAGAATGTCCCCTAGAGAAATATCAGCATCTCTGGTGAAAAATGCTAGGGGTCTTTTAAACTTTCGCTCAGCTGAACTCTCCCGAAACCATTTCTTCTTTCGTTCAAATAATTTCAGCTTTAGACATCTTCTAGGAATTGTTCCTTCTTTTGCAGCTTCAGATACTTTCCTTTGCAACATCTCAGAGCTTTCTGTTGTAAATAGATCGATAAACGTTGGGAAATCATATGTACCCTGAATGGCATCATTAGCATCTTCATCAGAATCACTTTCCACGACAACATTATTATACATGTTTGCATCTTCTATATCTTCAAAAACATAAGCATTCGGTTCAAAAACATCTATCTCATTCATTTCGTCTTCAAAATCAAAATCGAACTTCTCTTCACTAATACCGAGCATTGCTGCTATTTCTTCTTTCGAATAACTATGAACAAACTCCCCTTCTTCAACATCATGCTCAAGATATAATACAAACGGCTTTGGCACGACAGGAACAGAAGATGTAACATTTTCTGTGAAAATTCCTGCCTGCTGAGCATCCACTGACTCATCAGCTTTGTTCATCTTTTCCTCTTCAGTAGTTTGGTTCGCGGAATCATCAAAGTACTCAGAAAGATCAACTAATTCATTAACATTCGAATCAATTACACAAATACCCGACCCTCCAACATTGTCATCATCATTATCATCATCTGAACTAATGGAATCCTTAATATCAACATAAACATCTTCAACATCCTCTACTTCTGCTTCCTTTTCTGTTTCTTCAGCCGTTTCTTTACTTTCTTTTTCTGTCTTTTTCTTTATCAACCAATCTCGATGTCGTTGCGTAATATCAAGTGAAGCTATATCCACATCAGTTGGCTTTCCTATCAGGATAAATTTTTTCAGTTCTTCATACACCACAATATCCCAACATTGTACTGGCTCAGATTCAGCTTCTGGCACAACTTCATCAATCACGGATTCCTCCACTATCTTTCCCTTTCCTTTCCCTTGCGCATCAGATTGCTGTTTAGACAAACGTTCTTTCTGCAACTCTTTCCCTCGCTTCTGCTCGTTCTTTTCATCAATTGCTGCATAAATACTCAAACCTAACTTCTTTTCCATAATCTTTTCAAACACATCCATTCTTCGATTGTTCCTCAAACGTTCTTCTTCGTATTCAGCCATCCGTAAACAGAATCTTTCATTTTCAAAAACAATACTTGCTAACATCGCTTCTAACTGTTGTTGTCAACAATTAGTCCCCCAATCCTTTCAAGCATTTCAACTTTTCAGTAGTTAACATGTTTATCTGCTCTTGCAACTCAGCTATGCGTACCACATTCATTGTCACCTGTTTTTGCAAATCGTCAACTCTTGGATCATCAAAACGAAATTCATCTCCTCCTGGTAAATCATCTAAACCAATCTCATCAAAAAATGCTTGTGAATCAAACGGCTGTTGTGTAGGACGAGATTGTTGAGCATGAGATGGTTGAGATTTTTGTTGAGCAGACTGTTGTGGCGGTGGTTGCTGAACTGGTTCGGGTTCAGGAATTGATTCTTGAACCGCTCTGGTTCAGGTTGTTGCGGTGCTGGCTGTTGTTGATCTGGTTCTGGCTCACGAATTGATTGTTGTTGAGGAGATATCTCTGGTTCAGATTGTTGCTGAGCTGGTTCTAGATGCATATGTTGTGGTGGAGACGAAATATTCTGTGATGGTTCCCCACATTTTCTTCAATAATCATTTTAGCACCAGTTTCCTTCTGAATACACTTGGAGATATTCGAGCTGCAGAACGTTTCATTCTTATTTGCTTTTTCTTGATCGGAGTTCGAAAAGCAGATTCAGTATCGGATTCAGACGGAATATAAGTTGTGTCATCCTCGCCTGTTGCTTTTCTCTTGCATTCCTCTGCTTTGCGATTCAGTTCAGCTTGACGTTTCTTCGCTAATTTTTCAGCTCTTTTCTTTTCTCCCGCTCTTCTATCTTTTGAATCGGTACTTGATGAAAGTACTTCTTCAGCTCTAAAAGCTTGTCGTTCAATCTCTTCAGCTATCTCTGCAACTGTTTCCTCAACTTCTGGTTCATCTCTTAATCCTGAACTTCCAGCAGCAGATGTAGATTTTCTCTTTTTACCCTTATATGTCGCTTTCCCACCTTTTTCTCCATCCTTCACAAACCATGGACTTCTTTTTGCAACAAACAACGATAGTGCTTTAACCTCTTCTTCATCGTCACCACTTTCATCCTTTCTCCACTTTCCTGGTGCAGGTGAAATGTAGTCTTTCAAGAATAGCTCCAAACATCGGTTTAGCTACAGGAGCAGACTTTAGATGCACATTCATCTTTCGTAGCGTCGGAACATCCATATGTTCAAGTCTGAGAACATCGTTCGGAGATTTCTTCAAATCAGGATGCAAAAAGTCTAACATCATCTGAATGAATCTTGGATACTGCAAAAACTTTTCCTTCTGAATATTCTGAATCATCTGAGTGAATATAACCTTTGAAAAATTGTATGGAAGATTCAATACTAAAGCAGTAATCATACACATATGATAATCCATTAAATCATCGAAACCACCTTTCCTATGACCCAAACCGTGAGCTATAACATGTGCAAGATATCTGAAAGGCGCACTCAAGTTTCCTTTCTTGTATGGTGCGACATTCACAAATCATGTATACCCCATCCTATAAAAGCATCCTTTTACCATGTATTCAGAGAAATCTGTTGGATCGTCTTTGTTATCCTTAAACTCCAAAACCTTCCGAATTAACTCCTCGGTAATCTTCTTCACTGGAATATCGACATCATCGATCTTTACTGCTGAAATAATAGCGTTATCATCAATACTATACTCAGCGGCATTCCAGAAATATTCCACATGCGAAAGATATGCCGTATGTCTATCCGTTAAAGCTTTAGTCACTCTAATCCGTGTGAGAAAATCCAAGATATCTCGATACATCGCTATCTCTGGAATTGAAGCATCTGTGATACAACATATATTGTGCACTGGAGAAAAAGCAGATTTCTTGGCCTGTACAGAAAAATAACAATCAACCATTAGAAAATTTTAAACTTTCAAAATTTCTTTCACTAATTCGTACAAAACACATGTTTCGTACGAAACATATATTCATCAAAAATTTGAACATTTTGAACTAACTTTTATTCATGCGGACCATTATTTTCGTATGAAATACTTTGCACTTTGAACATTTTTTCCAATTTTATTTCATACGAACCATCTTTTGTACGAATTATACATTCAAATGATTTTGAACAACTTTTAAAACTTATCCGTGTGAAATTCTGTTTCGTACGAAATATCCTTCAATTGCTAAAACAAATTTTCATGCGAGACAACTTCCTTCATACAAAAAACCATCGTCGTCCCAAAATTGTCCAAGAATAATCCGAATCTAAAACTTGTTGATTTTAACAAATTGATAGTCGATTTTCAGGTTATTAGAGCCGATTTTAACATTTTTGTGATCAATTTTAAGTTTTACCGGTCCAATTTCCCTAGATCTAAGTTTTAGTCCGATTCGTACAAATTTTGGCCTATAACAGTATGATTTTGTCGAAATTACCTTTCCCATTGAAAGAGGTGTGCCAATCAACCTCAACAATGTGAATCACAAGCACAAAGACCAAGAAATGAAGATTTTAGAGTAAATTCGCACAAAAGTTCCTGAATCGCTCAACAGTGCAGAGAAAATAGAAAAAAAATCATTTTTGTGCGAAACACAAAGTATTTATACTCGACTTGTTTCGTACGAAACATTCTGAATCACACAAAAGATACTCTTGTTTCGTATTGAAATGAAGATCTCCGCATGAATTTCTGTTTCGTGCGAAACAAAACTAAAAATCTTTAAACTTTTCAATTTTATTTTTGTGTTTTCATTTTTATCAGTAATTTTATCTGTTTCAAAAATCCACTTGACTAACCAAGTCCAAGTTAATGACCCTAGTTATCCAATTTGCCTTCAAGTCCAAGTTAATGACCTTGGTTGACCATGTATGACCAACAGATTTATTTTAACATGTAAAGTTTCAAATTAATGAACTTTCTTGATATTCAAGTAAGCTTTTTGCAAAAATTAGCTCCCATTCCATGATTTCAAGATTTCCTCAGCTAGATGTTGCTCTGAATCCAACCGTCAGTGTTTTTATCATCGGTAAACAAAAATAAGACTATCAAGCTAAGAAAACTGAAAATCTTTTTGAGTTTTGAGATATTTTTCAAAGAATAATAACATTTTTGTGAATTTTGTGTTTTTAGAGGATCATTTCAAGCATATATATAAGTCATCAGTATCGTTGATCTAGAAACACCCTTTTAAGCTTTTAAACAAATTTACCTAGATTGCCAATATATTTGTCCATTTAAACCTCCTCGTTTCTCAACTGTTTCAAGATATGTTAATGTATTATTAGAAACATGAAATAACTGTGTTTCCCATCTCAGAATATACTCCCGTATCGAGATTCCCAGAATATCATTTTACAGGTGAATATATCGAATTGATATCTGTATATAGGGTGAATGCGAGACCTTGAGAGCTCAGGTTAGTACTACCGTACAGACAAAGAGATGAAGACTCGTCTTTAGGTGGTGTTCCATCAAGGAATCTTTTGTACTGCAAATGCCATAATTGCTTAAGACATAACCATATTTTAATGCAGCTTTTGGTGAAATAGTGCGAAAATATTATATAAGTTCTAGGCCATTGCTTCCTCAAAATCAGAAGAACTCGAATAATGCCCAGATATCAATCAAATATAAAGACCTAGTATCACAGATTCTAACATTCTCTCAAACGAAATTTCGGAATACTAAGTCCATATATCCGAGAGATGTTAACCCACTAGTTAATCAGTTTTGTGTTTTAGGTTTATATCTCGAATACAATTTACTGAACGAGTAAAGTCTATTGGCATATCTATAATAAGACTTGCTTAATTATTTTAAAACAATACAATTCTTTAGCATACTTTGACTACCATTTTAGATTTACTATGATCACTCTTTTTACACAAAACTCTTTTTGCCTTTTTTAATGTTTTTGTATTTTCCTCAAACATTCTCCCCCTAAAAAAAAAAAAACATATTTTTGGATTTTTAAGAAATTAGTAGAAAGAATGTACAGAAAACGTTTAACCGATGACAAATTCACATTAAGTCATCATCATCCTCAAACTCAACCTCAAACACATCCCTGAGATCATATTTTTTAAACCATTTAGCTTTAACAAATTTTTAAACTTTGTTTTATCAAAAGCTTTGGTATAAAAATCTGCTTTTTGGTCATCAGTGTGGATTTTCTCAATTCGCACCAACTTTTTCTCGTAGCAATCATGGAAAAGTGGTGTCGAATCTCGATATGTTTAGTACGTGAGTGTTGGCATGAGTTTCTACTGATATCGATCGCAGCCTGATTATCTACATATATAGGTGTATCAAGAAATTGCAAACCAAAATCTCTCATCTGTTGTTGTATCCAGAGAATTTGAGCACAACAACTGGATGCTGAAACGTATTCAGCCTCACAAGTAGAGAGAGCGACTGCGGTTTGTTTCTTGCATTGCCACGTTACCAAACGAGTTCCGAAGAACTGGCAGCCGGCCGTTGTAGACTTCGTATTCAATTTGCAGCATCCGAAATCAGAATTCTAGTATCCTGCAAGATTAAAATAATCATGTCTAGGGTACCACAAGCCGGTGCTTGGAAAACCCTTCAGATGTCGCATTATGCGTTTGACGATAAGCAGATGTGACTCTTTTGGATTAGACTGATAACGGGAGTACAGGCACGTTGGATACATGATATCTGGTCGAGAAGCTGTAAGGTACATCAAGGATCCAATCATGGAGCGATATAAAGTTTCATCAACTCTCTCTCCAGTAAGATCTGGACAAATGCCGTGATTTGGAGCTAACGGGGTAGATGCTGGTTAGCTCCTGTCATATTGAATTTCTCCAATATGTCATGAACATATTTTGTCTGATGAATGAAAATACCATCAGGCAACTATCAACCTGAAGTCCTAGAAATAACTTCATCTCCCCCATTGCGCTCATTTCAAATTTGCGCTTCATGACTTCTTCAAAGTCTTTACACAGCTTATCATTTGTCGATCCAAAAATAATATCATCCACATATATCTGTACGATAATTAGATGCCCATCTACTTCCTTTGTGAAGAGGGTAGAATCTACTGTTCCCCTGATAAAGCCATTGTCCAAAAGATGACTCGATAATGTTTCATACCAAGCTCTTGGGGCTTGATGAAGACCATATAAGGCTTTATTCAAGAGATGGACTTTATCTTTGTGCACTGGATCAACGAACCCTGTTGGTTGGCCGACGTACACCTCCTCTTTCACTTTTCCATAAAGGAAAGCATATTTAACATCTAACGGGTACACCTTGAATCCTTTCCACGAGGCAAAGGCCAAGAATATGCGAATCACTTCAAGACGTGCAACTGGGGCATAGACTTCGGTATAATCTATCCCTTCTTGCTGATGAAAACCTTGAACCGCAAGTCGAGCTTTGTTGCGCACCACAACTCCTCGATCGTCTCTTTTGCACTTGAAGACCCATTTTGTGTTAATCTTTTTGTGATGATCTGGCAGGTCAACAAGCGTCCAGACTCCAAGTTTATGGAATTGGAGTACTTCCTCTTGCATTGCATCCACCTAACTTTCTTCTTTTAACGCGTCTTTCTAGCTTCCCGGTTCAACCTAAGAAACGAAACAACTATGAGAAAATCGGACTTGAAGTGGAGCAATACTAGTATAAAACAGCTTAGATCTTTATTGATCTAATTGCGAGTTTGCACTCCAGATTGTAAGCTGCCTATGATGTTCTCTGACGGATGATATGAAAGTGTTCTTGGTATCACTCCAGTTGGAACATCTACTTGTGGTTGCAAATTTGATAGAATTTCATCGACAACCGGTACAGATGAAGAAGCTTTATTCCTAGCATTAGACTGATCTGCCTGTTGTTTCAGAAAGCTTTCAATCTGTTCAGATCCTTCATCAGAACTGGATCCTCCATCATTGAAAGTTGGTTCCCGATCAGAGTCAGCATCTGCATTTGGCTGGGCAGATGATTCAACAGCATTGACATTTGGAGCAGAACCGGATTTTGAACAGAATAGCTTTGACCGTCATCAGACGTGTTAACTGGTAATGATGTAGAAATCACCAAAGGTCGAGGACCTTGTTCTTGATTAGATATCTGATGTGTTGAAATAACATAACAAGTTCTTCTTCAGATGGCACATCTGGTAGATCAAACGAATCCCACAATCCATCATAGTTAAACAGCCACGGATCCCCAGGTTTCTGCGTAGGCGTTGTATATGTTTGACAATCTACCTGCTGAGCTAGAACTACCTGGTTCAGACTCGGCAACAAAACACGTTTTTGAGGAGTAGCATAACCAACAAAGAAACCCTCCAAAGATTTGGCTCCAAATTTACCAGCCGGGTCCAAGACGGTACATGGTGATCCAAAAGGTTCCAAAAATGCTAAGTTAGGCTTTCTTTGATTCAGTAACTCGAAACATGTCCTTTTGTGAGGCTTAACTGTCAACACACGATTTAGGATATAGCATGCTGATGCTACTGCTTCACTCCAAAAACTGATCGGTAATTTCGAATCAGTTAACATTGTTCTAGCAGTTTCTATCAACGTGCGATTCTTTCGTTCAGCTACTCCATTTTGTTGTGGAGTATAGGGGGCGCTGAATTCATGAAGAATCCACTTTTCATTGCAGATTTCTTGCATCTTCTTGTTCTTAAACTCCGTTCCATTATCACTGTGAATTCTCTTAATGGCAAATGATATAAATTCTCGAGTTTTCTGAAGAGAATCATAAGAGTTTCAAACATTTCATCCTTACTCTTCAGAAAAAATACCCATGAAAATCGAGAATAATCATCTGTAACGACAAGACAGTATAGATCTCCAGAAATACCTTTAACATTACTGGTCCCAAGAGATCCATGTGGAGTCTTTCTAGTGGTAGCTTTATTGAATTCAACAGCTTTCGCGGGTGCGATTTCTTATGCTGCTTCCCCTTTTTGCAGCTAAGACAATCATCTGATAGATGAAAACTTTTCAAATTGACACCCTCCACTAAGTCGTTATGCACAAGAAAATTCATCTTTCGAAGATGAATGTGCCCCGTTTTTCTATGCCATAAAATTACCTCTTTCTCGGTAGCTTTGGAAACAAAGCATTGAACTTTCTTTGACGTGGTAGAAGCGATGCTCATGTCAAGAACATATAAATCATTTTCTCTCGGAGCTCGCATTAAAATCTTTCGTCTGGAATCTTGAAACCGGGTTTTAGAATTAGACATTCTTTATCATTGAAATGTGTCGTGAACTTCTTGTCACAAATTTGCGAGATACTAAGCAGATTGTTCTCAAGTTCGGCAATATAGTTCACTTTATCAAACGATACAACTCCGTTCGAGAGAATCCCTTCTCCGAAAATTCTCCCTCCCTGTGTTCCGGCGAATCCTACATATCCTCCACGAATAGCTTTCACATCATTGAGCAGTGCAAGCATTCCTGTCATGTGGCGAGACGCTCCACTATCCATGATCCATTTTGACAATATCGAACGTTGGAGCCCCTGCACACATGATTAACAAAATTTATTTAAACAAAGAGACCCAAGCCTGTTTGGTCTTGGGTGGGTTTGGAATATCAAACTTTGGACCCACTTTGTTCTTTTCAGTCTTTTTAAGCTCAATGTTGTTTGGAACAGAAGGTTTGAGTTCAGCCTTGGATGATTTGGTTTTAACAATTTTAGCAACCCATTTCCGTGTTTGTGGTTTAGCCCTTTTAACATAAAATTTTGAATCTTTTTGTTGAATTTTGTGTGATGTTTCACTAATTCCAAATTTAGATTGAGATTGAAAAGTTGGTTTAACATTTTGATGAGATTCGATATTTCTTTTAAGAATTTGTTTTTGCATGAACATGGGTGTTTTTTTTTTCATCCTTGGTGAACTTTTTCGGAGAAGAAACTGGTTTTGAACTTTCTTGTGAATAATATCGTGCGATATGTCCAACTTTCTTGCATTTAAAGCATGTCCTGCTGTCCTTATGAACAAAGGTATTCAAAACCTGTTTCTGTTTTTGTTTCTCTTTTTCTTTAAGAAAATCATCATTTGACTGAGTTTCGATGACCTCCTTTTCTTTCTCGGTTGTTGTCCCAAAAACAAAATTAATTTTCTTTGTAAAATTCAATTTTTGAGACCTATTGGTTTTATGTTGCTTCTGGAAACCCAACCCTGCTCTTTTGTTTTCCGGATAATCTCCATTTTTCGATAGTAGGGTCGGTTGTCAGTTTTTGATTTAGAATAGAAAGATGCATCATATTTATCTAAATCATCATGACTTACCTCCATCAGCTTGCACATTTTATCTACACAATCCTTTTCACATTCTTGATTGGAAAATCCTCATCCGAAAATAGTTTATCAGACCCTTTCATTTTATAAACTATGACATTGGGATCATCATTTAAACTATTTTCTGATATATCATCAGACTTTGACTTCTTAGATTGTTCAGGCTCAGACACTTCAGATTCATTTTTAACACTTTTTCAACCACATAATTTACCACATCAGAGTCACATTCACCATCATTTTTAGTGTAAGTTACATTGATATCCACAGGCAGCTGTTCGGTTTTCAATTTAAGATTTAGCGCCTTTTCCAACCTCGATGGATTTTTGCAAGCATAACTGTTCCACATGGGTGGAGGAACTCGATCATAACTACCACTTTTTGTTTCACCATTTTTGGAAACCTCATTATTTTTTATTTTTGGTAAAATGTGGTCTATGACGTATGAGCTTGTAGAATAACTAACAATTTGTTAACTCGCTCTATTTCAATTCTCATTTTCTCAAGCTCACTTTTGAGCTTAGCAATAGTGTTTACATGAATATTAATTGCCATTTGTTTATCCATCACTGTTGCTTTAAGAATCATAAGTTTTATGTTATTTTCCTTGAGTGCTTTATTATATTGTTTAACAGATGCACTCAATTTGTCATAAGCTTCTTTTGTAGATTTGTAATCGCTTGACAAATTGTCTGTTAAACTTTGCAATTCAGCAAATCTTTTGTCCTTTAGAAGACACTCACCACATGGTTCATCACACTTTGAACAAGATTTTTCATTCTCAGATGACTTGTTTACCTCATTTCCATTGGCTATGCACGCTTTAATGATGTCTTCTTTGAGCAATTCCTTTTTCTCGTCATCTTTGACATCTTCAACCGGTTTCTTTTGCTCTTCATCTGTTGAATGTTGGTTCGGTGCAAAATATCCTGCAAAAGTTTTTAAAACATCGTTAGGCAAAAGATGTTTGAATGGACCATTCAAAAGCTCCTCCTCCTCTGATGAAGTATGATAGTAATAATCGTCATCATTAGGTCCTTCATCAAAGGATGCCCCGATTCTTCTTCGGTTCCTCAATAATTTCAGCCACCAATGCCACACTTTCTCCTTTCGAATAAACTTGTTCCAATTAAATCCTTTGTCTTCTTGTGTAACAACCAAAGCCTTCTCTTTAGTTTCAGGTTGCTTATCTTCAATCGGCACGATTCTTGTTCTTGGTTGCGGTCGGTGGTAGATCGCTCTTTTGTAATAGTCATCGGCGAAAGGATTATGATTTCCTTGAACCTCTCGGTTTGGACATTCTCTTTTAAAGTGACCTTTCTCCCGACACGTGAAATAAGTAACTTTGGATTTATCAAATCCAAGCTTCCCATCCAATCCTCCCAAATTTTCTTTACCAGTGATTTCCATAAATATCTGTGCACGTCGAACGATTGAAGCCATACACCATTTTATATCTATCAACCCATTTCAACTGGATCAATTTGATCGTAGTCTTCACGTGTCATTTCATAATTTCCGATCTTTCTAGCAACAAGACTGCCATATGACTCAAGAACTGAAGCAAGTAGAGACATATGTTGCTTTGCTGTCTTTTCGTCAAAATTTTGCGCATTCTGAAAGTCAACAGCAATGTTACATAGCAAAACTCTTTGATTTGCATTAGATGACGAAGAAGTTTGATTGTTCTAAGGTTGGTTTGATCCAAAAGATGATTGTTGACTTGAAGGTGTATTTGGATCAACTGTTGGGAATGATTGGAAACCACTTGGCTGAATTGGAGGTGTGCTTGGTGAACTATATGCACTGAAAGCCGTTTGAATCTTTGGCCTTGGATTTGGGCAGCAGAACTGTTTTTGAAATAAAGATTAACATCTTGTTGCACTTGAACAGTCTTGTTTTTAGCCATCTTTTGCATCTCTAATTCATGACCTTCCAATCTTTCGATAAAGCGAGGCAGGGAGAAATTGCTGTATTCAACTCCATTCTTTAAGATGGTTAAGTAAGTCGACCATTCACCTTGTGGCAGAGAATCAGCTAGCTTGTCAACAAGCTCTTCATTTGTCTTCACAATTCCCATTATCTTCATATGAACCACTAGATGACAATATCGCTCAATCAGCTACTTTACCGTTTCTCCTTTGATCAGTGTGAATACATCAAATTCTTTGCTTAATAATACCCTTTTGCTTTTGCGGAGTTGAGCACTTCCTTGAAATTTGAGTCGAAGAGCATTCCACAAAGATTGTGCATCATCATCATGTTGTAGTAAAGCCAAGATGTCTTCTTTGATCGATTGTTGAAGAATATTCATCATTTTCTTTTCGTTGATAAATCTTTCCCATTCAACATCACAGAATTGAGCAAGGGTCTTTTCAAGCCCATTTTCACCAACTGGTGCGATATATTTTGCCTCGATTGCAAAGCAGCACGTAAAATGGTTAGCTTGAACCCAGTTATAAAACCTTTCACTCCAACTATCGAAGTCTTCTAGATTCATAAGCTTTTGAGGTTTCGTCATTATCCCCATTTCATTCTCTAGATTGATGTTTTGGGCTGCTGCAGCGGTAACGACTGATGTGGCGAACGCATTGTAAAATTCCTCAGACAATTTTCCTGTTAAAAATTAAGAACACACTTCTCGAAAACACAATGATCAGATTAATAAATTTTGTGCGGACAAGTTGTTTCGTACGAAACAAGTTTTTTGTGCGATTGATATTTTTCTTACAAAAACCTCAGTTCATATGAATAAACCATTTTGTACGAGTAAGATTTTTGTGCGATTGATATTTTTGGTACGAATTTGTTTGAAATTTTGAAAAATTGTAAGATTTTGTCAAATTTTAACTTGTTCGTATGAATTTTTATGCGATTCGTACAAAACCTTAAGCAAGATTTATTTCGTGCGAAACGCGTACGAAATGATTCAAACTTCAAACTGACCAAATTTTATCGATTTCAACATGATTTAGTTCAATTTTAAGTCCGAATTATGATATGAATTGATTAGATTGAAGATTAACTTGAATTACTAAAATCCTAGTCCATTTTGTCCATGAATTCGTTCGAAATTTGTCCAAAATCCAGCATAGGTCCGAAAAATGATGAAGATGAAGATATATCCAAGTCTGAACACTTAGTAACTTGTAACTACTTGTTGTCTATCTGTAGATCAGATCTCATGGCTCTGATACCACTTGTGAACGAGGATTGATCTCCCGAAATGAGTAATCGACCTGATCTCGCTCAACTAGCAGAGGCGGAATTCATTGCTAGAGAGGTAGACATGACATGCTAGAGAGGTAGACATGACAAACAAGATAGTACTTACTGTTTAACTGCTTCCGATAAATTAATAACGTTCAAATACAAATGCAAGTAAACAAACTGGCAGAGCTTCGCCGTACCAATTGACAAATCACTCACTAGCTCTAACACAACACTTCCCTATTTATAGATCGACATGACTCGTATCGAAGTGCATGAAAAACAGACAACTATATTTCGTACGAATATGTATTTCGTACGAGTGACTCACTCGTACGAAATATATACTGTTTCGTACGAAACATAGTGTTAAAACTAATAAAACTTACATTTTCACATTTAAACATTAACGTGTAAACTTTATAAACATTACAGATATATCCTAGACATAGGCAATAGACATTATGCACCAACAATGATTTTGCAAGCATCCGCATCACCAATTTAGTATCATTAAGAGGTTCGATCAGGTAGCAACTACACTGAATGTCATTAATATAAACTGCTCTGAATATCTTAGTATTTAGACTGTGTCTATCGATCGAATGAGTTTGGGGGTTTGAAAGGGTTTATCAAGAATATTTTGAATACAACAATTTATCTTGAAGGCAATGTAATTATCAGGAATCTAAGAGTCGCGTAATCAAGTCTCGAACGGGAGTTCGAGCAACCGGCGTATTTGACTAACGCCGATCTTTCAGTGTAGATGAATGACTTTAGTCTCGAAACTAGACTTAAATACGCGACTTGATACCAGCGTAGTTATCCATGACTCATTCAGCAATTTTAATAGATCTCATAGATGACCGGTGTAAATACTCCTTACTACCGGCGTATTTAACTTATAGTTTCTGACTTTTGAGATCCCTCCTTATTACCGGTGGATTTGTCAGTGTAAATAATTTTGAACCAGGCGTAATTAATTTTTGTTTAACGCTTTTAACAACGTAATTATACCTTTTTCTTTCTTTTTTATTTTATGTTTATTTTTTTATTTTTAAATTTTATTGAATTTTATTTGTAAATATAATATAATATTAACCTAAATAGTTATGTTTCAGAACCTAGATCTCATTTGGCTCGTGTCCATTTTTTTTTTCAGAAATGGTAAAACAAATAGCATGGGACGGAACGAGAAAACACAACCAACCAATCACTCTAGTCCCACCAGAAGCAAATTTTGAGACGTGATGCAGTGGTTATCAAGAAGTAAGATTAGTATGCCGTTCAAGCAAATCCAACAATCTACAACATACACATCAAAGAATTCTAGAGAACCACCATGTCAAAACCATTGACAGAGTAAAGACAATCACAGCAACAGTAAGAAACAAACAAGTGGTTGTAACTGAAGAAAAGATGAGAAAGGTTTTGTGTCTTGGTTGTAATCCCAGGGATCCAATGAAGTTGTCAAAAGAATATATTCTGGAAGGGTTTAGGGGAATGAACTACGTTGGAGACTTTAGAAGGAAAAATGAAATAAAGAAAAACGGATTACTAAAGACTGGTGGTTTATTCTGCATACATTTACCCTAAGTATCGCTCATCGAAAAGGTGGGTATGATGGGTTAAACTTGGAATGGTAGGCAGCTATTCCACAAACCAGTCGTTCAACATATCTAGTTTGATTTTCTACTGCATGGTCGACAATGCCAACAGAGTGACATGGGCCATGTATCCAAGATTTGTTCAGAGAGACTAAAGGAACAGCGAAAGAAAAACAAAGAACTACACAACTATGTATCGAAGCAAGCTGAGTTTCTAAGATTTCAGCACGAAGGAATGATCAAATTGCACGAAATGCTTCAAGATTTGTACACCATAGCCGCCGACAACCAAAATACACCGGTGAAGACATTTTTAATTTTGACAAATTCAGAGAAGAAGAAGAAAAACGTAAAGCCGCGATAGCTGAAAAGAAGAAGAAACGACTCGAATCAACGGTTGATGTGAACATCGATGGAGACAGTGAAGAAGAAGAGGTAAACAGAATTGAGATGCCTCCCTGTTTGAGTGGGGTTTAGAAGATGATGTGGTTTATGAAACTGACGGAGGAAAAGAAGTGGCTCCAGAGCATCCGAATGGTTCAAGAAAGAGCGAGCTAAGCTTCCAGATTTTTTCAGGTCGTAACTGTTGAGAAGACTAAAGCTACTGACAGAACTATAAGTTGGAAGTACTGTAACTTGACAGGGTCACTCATAGTGAAATGAAGAAGCGGTGTGATCTAGCATTCAGAACTGGAAATGACATGCAAAGTTACCAACTTGGGATATTCGGGAACTGAGTAAACATGATATGATAAATCCCACAATAGCAGCATTGGAGGTGATTTTAAAAAACTTATACTTCGTGAATGCATGTGTGGATTCACAGTATTCAAACCTCAACGCCCTAGAAGACGTGTATCGAAAACCACCAAAGACCCAATAACTGGAAAAAGCAGAGTTACATGGGTAATTAGTCCAACTAAGGTGGTTACCAGGGTGAAAATGTCTCCAAAACAACCGGTGATGCTCACCAACTTCAAAAAATAGTTTTACGATGGAAAAACTGGTGAAATAGTGATCAGATCGAACGATAATGAAGATATCAGGATTCTTGATCCAATGGATGTGCTCATGTTATGCTTATCTGATCTAAACATACTCTACGGGCACAAAATACATGTGGGAGCAGGAAAGAATATCAGGAAGAAGGAATGCTATTCTAACGTGCCGTAGAAAGAGCATGGGAGAAAAGAAGGAAATGCTGTAAATCTTCAGCCGAATAGAAGAGAAAAAAGGAGCAGGATGAAGCAAGAAAGAAGAAAGCTGCCAAAAAGCATGCTGAGCCACAACCATCATCTCCTCAACACAAAGACCCCTCATCCGAATCTGAAGTTCAAGTTATACCAGCACCTCCGGCTTCATCCACATATGAGGGCACTATGGAGGATCCACCAGTCATCAATGAAGCTGTTATAAATCAACCACCACCTAAACAGATCATAGATCAAGCTGCAACAAATCCAGAAACAGAAGTTCAAGACTGAAGAACGAACAAATACGCAAACGATCTGGGGGATATTGTTAGAGCTTTTGAGATTGTTGGTACTTGGTTTTGTTAGGTTTTGGATTGTTTTGTTTTGGTTTATAATGTTCTAGAAAGTTCAGGGGTCAAAAGTGAAACTAATGTAATAGCCAGACATGGCTTAATTAAGTTTCTAGTGTATTATTAATTACGCCAGACAGTCCATGTGTGTGTATATATATGTGTGTGCTGAATGGAAAACCCTTGCCCAAGGTTCTTGGACAAGTTTTTTTGGTGATTTCTCTCTTGTGTTATGATTCTGTTCTTGTGCTAAATCCGAATATCTAGGTGCTCTTAGTGTATATATCATTTGGGATTACATAAACAACACTTGTTTTTTGATCCATACAAGAATCTTCATCTTCATCTCTTGGTTTTTCTTAACTTTTACTCATTCAAACACCTAATCAATAGGTGTTTGGGTGTTAACAATCAAACCACTGTGATCCGGATAGCATTTGGGACTCACAATCCCACAATTTTTACGATGATCAAATCGAGTTTTCAGAATCATGCAAAATGGATAATATTACATTATATATATATATATATACTATTTAAAGCGATAAACATCCAACATCATAGTTTTAACATCACCATCACAAGCATCAACCGTAAGTTTAAAAGATAACAAAAAACATCAATAGAGTTTATCAAACTCACATACCATCTACTTTGATGCAACCATCTTATCAAACTCCTTATCGTTCTTCTCCATCTTTTCTTGCACCATCTCCACAACATCCTTCAGGTAGGAGTACACCAAGTGATAAGTCGAATCCCAATCCCTCATGATCTTTATGGCTTTATCCTTGAATGAAGATTGTGGTTCTTGAAATAGTTGGCCCCACACTTCTTGGTTCTTCTTTGTTTGTTCAAGTACCTAGCACTGCATATCAAAAATGGAGTTAGAGGAGTTTACATCTGATGCAAGTTCTGTCAATGTGCGGCTAGAGAGGAGTTCTTTGATTGCACTATTTGCGAGTTCAGACGCCATTTATGGAAGTTAATTTTTGATTGATTTTTGGCAAAACCCCTGGGATTGTAATTATTTATGCAGAAGATAATTTATTTGGTAGTTGGGAGGCTTTGGTTAGTGAATTTAAGTAAATAACATCATTACCAATCACATCGATGGGGGAGGCTTTGTTTAGTGAATTTAAATAGTAATAATAATAATAATAATAATAATAATAATAATTAATAATAATATTATTATTATTATTATTATTATTATTATTATTATTATTATTATTATTATTATTATTTATTATTATTCTTTTTGTATAAATTCAACTTGATTCATTGTTCTAGGTTTATTATTTATATAAAATATGAGTAGGTCTATCCATTCATTGCACTAGTTATATTTTATATAATACAATATGCAGGTTTTATTTCAATGGGGTATAGCCGCCTATTCTAAATTGAACAGGTGTTATTATCGAACAAAGATTATTTTCATTTTTTATTTGAATTGGCGTTGTTTTTCTAAACCAACAAGCGTGTTGGAGAATAAAATTCCAAAAACACTAATAGTAATCCTGGAAACAATAATTATCTGGCTCAATAATTATACATTTTTTTTACCTGATGTTATTTCCTTTTATATTCATAACAATACCATTGAAATCTTATCTACAAAGATGGAAGATTCTTCTATATCCTCTACCGCATCATGTTCATCATCTAATATTAGAGTGGCTCTTAAAAAGAGGATCGAGGAATAAATCGCTGAAGATAAGTCTTGTAAGGAATTGTTGGAGACTAACATTACTAGGGTCAAAGAGAACATGAAAAGGAGAGAAGAAATACTCAATTTGTTTTCCGAAATGCAAAAGTCTAGTGCCGAGAGGTGGCTATGATGTTCATGGTTGATCTAGGAGCGTGACGAGAAACAATTAAAGGAGCTTGCGGATGCAATAACCGTTTTAAGATGCTTTATGGATACCAAGATCAAGTTTTTACAGTCTTTCTTCTGAGTAGTTTAACCATGTGTGCTTGTTTTATTCTTTGATTAGTTTAAACATGTGTGTTTGTTTTATGTATGTGGTTTTTTCTGTATCATTTTTTTTTGGAATAAGGAAACATTTCTTGTGCTTGATATTTTGAATATATTTAACGAACGTAGTATATTGATGAATTTTTTTTTCAAAACACGTCATAAAAAAGTCATAACAGAGAACATTGTTTAAACATTTAACGTCTAAAGCACATATCTAATCTTTCACTGATTTTCTTATCTAGACCGTACAACATATTTATGTTGCCCGGATTCTTCTCAAAAGCCTTTACTGCGTCGTAGACTTCTTTTCTTATAAGATTGTAGTCGGACAATACAACCTTACTAAGATAGCGGTACCTCAAGAACCGAAGCTGTGAATCTTGAATGTCCTTTTTATCTTCATTCACGAACCCTGCATTCCATGGTGATTTGGCCTTGTACGTGTCTATTTGTCTCATAGTGAAGATACCATAGTCGACTTCGTTTTAAAGAGTTTTCCATTCCATTTCTTTCCTTTCTATTTTTGTCGTTTCCAAGTTTTTTATCGCTTCTTTTTGACATACTTTTCCTTTCAGGTATAACATGAGAACCTTTCTCTAGAATCATATAACAAATTATTTTAGTAGATACTCAATGTAGTATAAAGTGTTTTGGTTTCTAAAGTAGAGTTTTGGAGATTTACCAGCTTTTCGGGAATCCCTTTGTATCATTTAGAAAATGCTTGTTTGATCTTGGAGTTATCAATTATCTCGATTTGGCCGGTTTTTAGGTGGAAGCATATGCAGAAGAAATAATTCACTTGTAAGTACTTGAATGAAGATAAGATCCACAAATTTTTTGACCTCATCAGTACATCTTCTAGATTTGATTCAAACACTCTCAACCGTTTATCGTCACTGAAGTTAGGCCCATACATTGCGTCAGGTTGCACGAAGTATATGTAATAAGAAACTAATACACATATGCGTGGTTAATAGGAGTATATACATACAACAATAGGTGTAATATATGCACACAACAAGCGTATTTAACTTAAATGCTTTTGCTAGGATGATTAACTCGTGCATATACTTTCAACAACATGCTTAATTAACTTACCATCATTCATTATGCAGTACAGGAAATGTACATGCATATATCTATTCAACAACAAATGTGATTAACTGTATGTATCTATTATGTGTATATGTAATTAACATGTGATTATATACAACAAGCTAATTTAATACAATCATTGTACAGGTAAGGGCGTAATTTAATTACAATCATTGTACAGGGTAAGAACAACCTGTATGGTGATGAGTTTTTGTCCCTTTTTTTCTCTTCAAAGTTTAACACACCTAAAAAAACGTCTACTCCATTTGAAGCTACGTATTGTGATGGATGAAAGCTTTCAAAAACTATTTTGCACTTTCCAATCAACTGCTTGATTTGTAGACAAGCTATGTTTAAAACCAAAATGAAACTTATAATTAGCAAAATTAAATAAGTCAATTTTTTAAGTGTTGTAAAGCAAATAAAAGGTTGTACTTACTTAAAATCTGAGATGGGAGCTAACAGGTATGTGATTATAGTTTTGTCACGGTCTAGTAGTGGCTCATATAAACTTACTATCCTATTACAGTAAGGTGATCTGATGCATCACCTAATTTTGCCATTCGTTTTTCGTTCAAATCCCTCACTTTTTTTATCTGCTTTCTCACTATTTCATCCAATCTTTTTTCGGCATGAATCATAGAGGTTTTGTTTACTGGCCGTTGATGTTTCTAGGATGGGAGCCAATCTTAAAAGTGACTCCACCGACTGCATTTCCGAATCCGTCACTTCAGTGGAAATATTTGGTGGCTATTTTGTTACCATAGATGTTAGGGTTTATGTTTCGTAGTTCATTCAACATGGACTCGATGATTGTATTTTGTGTTTGTGTGGACTTTGCTAAATCAACCGCTTGTTCTATTTCTTGTTCCACATCTGTACCAGCTTGTATCCCTGTTTCTGTTTTCAATTACATTATTTTTATATACAAGCAGGAAGATGGTTATTATTATAGTAATTATCAAAAGGTCAGTATTTTCACCATGTGAATCAACTTCTTTGTATACGCCAACATCTACCGTTTACAATCGTGCAAAACATGTGTTTGTTATACCTGCACCTTCGTTGGTCAACCTTGCGTCTATATATTCAAACAATATGTTATAAGTAGCATACCGGTTTATTATATTTTATGATAAAAGTATGGAATAAAATTAGTTACCTTCTCTCGTTTGGTCAGGTTGTCCGTATGCACCTTTTTCTATGGTTTGCAATTTTGCCATGTATGAGTTTTAAATAACCCCATCATCCTTTAAGATATTTTCAGCAGCGTTATAACCGTAGATATCATAACATTTTGTCATCATTTAACTTAATATGCTTTTTTTATTTAATGAAGTACACAAATTTGTATACCTTTCGTATTTTCTACGTTTTCATTGGGGACCGCTTCATCCGTATGCAAATGAGCTTTGGATATGTCAGATATTGCTCTGTCTTGGGATGTCATTTGTGAAATTTCCACCCTTACCAGAAGTTGCATGCTCACCCGTTGAAACGATATTCTTAACTGTATCATCCCACTTTTTACACATTTTCGTAATCTCTGGATCCCAATAACACTTTGTTTTAGCGTATTTTGTTCATTTCCGTAAGAAGTGCATTGTACTTCTTTATGTTATTGTCCATGTTTTTCAACAACACCTGCAAGTTTTGAACATTTTTTATTAACACGCGTTTTCAGAATTTATAACATGCGTGATTATTTTAAAAGATCATACCTTCTTATTTTTGTTGAAGACTTCACGCGTAGCAGCGTCATAGCTGACCCCAATTAGCTAAAGTAGAGTGCCGCAATACTCTATGAGTTGTTGTGTTTGTGTTCTGATGCCCACAACTAGATTCAACTCTGATATATCATTAATTTCATAGTTTTCCTCAAACAAATAGAAGTAGATGGTATGTAACACTCACGAACAGAATCTTTCTCAGCTGCGTATCGTCTTCTGGAAACCTTTGTGCTATCCACAAGTGGTATTGTGAATTCTTCTTTTACTAGCAGATATGTCCTTTCTATTGCTGGGTTGTTTTCTTGTACTGTTGCAGCCTCTGTAATGGAATGTAGTCACCAAATAGGTCTTCCAATAACGTCGAAGGTTGTTGATACTGCTAATGTAGGTCTTCCAATGATGTCGAAGGCTGTTGATGATGCTGATGTAGGTCTTCCAATGACGTCGAAGGCTGTTGACGTTGCTGATGTACTGTAATGCAGTCCCCAAGTAGGATTTGCATTACTGGTTCACACTCTTCATGATCCCCATGCAATTGGTTTTCATTCTGGTCATCTTCTTTATGTAAATTGTCATCTTCAACATCTGCTAGCGGCCATTGTTGTATAAATGCGCTTCCATGTCGTCAATCATACGAGATGTGATATACTTTATAACAGGTAATTTGACAACTTCTTTGAAAAGGCGGTGCCTTCTGTTGTACTCATGAGTGTATAAAAGCTGTATATAACCATATAAGAAAGTTTAAAATGATAGTAACAATCCACGTTTTCTCTTAGTGTTTAAAGATTCTCGAAAAACATACTAGAGAAAGGCAACATGTCCATTATCTTGTGAATCCACCCTTTTCCAACCTTTTCTGGTTCGTCTAAGAGATTCTAAAACATACGAGCACCAATCTAGTTTTGCTAGATCTTCATCTTTTTCAATTGCAAGCAAAATACTTTGTTTTGTTGCCGTTGATTTTGTAATCTCTACAAATAATGTATTCCAATAGGCTAGAAAATTCAACTTGAATAACTTGCACCATTTTGTTGTTGTTTTATTGCTTTTGCAACCAATCCATGAGTAATCCTGTTTTCGGGCCACTAGTTTTTGAACTCATCTATAATTGATTCGACACCATCCGTATCAGTATTTTTTCAACTATTGCATCTTTTCGGGGCTTATTTTTTTCAACTATCGGATTAGGTCCTTTTGGAATACCAAACACCTCATATACTGAATCTCGTGTTATTGGTATTTTATGATTTCCGATGTTTAGGATGTTGAATTGCTCATCATAGTTTTGTAAAAGCCAAAACCCCAAATGTGTAGATATGTAATTGACCTTTATATCAAGAACAGAACCAAAACCGATGCTTTTGAAATCCACTATTTGTGCTGCAGTAAACTTCCTTATGGTAACTACGAAAGTAAAAAGACTACACCTTAGCATTAATGACTCGTGGTGATATTCATAGAACTAGGTTCTGTCCTAATTGGTTTGGGTCCTTAATTATCTTCTTTTTATTGACAGGATCCTTATGCTTATCTTTTTATGCACTTTCAACTTCTTAACAGGCTCTTCAAAATCATCATTATCATCAACATTTTTGTTATTCCCCTCTTTTTGTGTTTTCAGCCTTTTTAGTTTTCAAAAGTTGAATTGGTAGTTCAAAATCATCATTATCTTCAATATCTTTGATATTTGGCCTTTTTTCATGTTTCTTTGTTTTCAACCGTTTAATAGGCGGTTCAAAATCATCATCATCATCATTGGGAACCCCTACATACATGAATTTCATACTTTCAAAACCAAAACGCTAGTTATACATAACAATAACCGCAAGTTTTATAACACTTGTACCAAAGCCCAAAAATACATAGCCACAAGTTGTCATAGAGCATACGTGTAACACCCCGAACGCGTAAAACAACAAACCGCGACGGAAACGTTGGGGAGTTATGTCATAGACTATTGTTTCACAACACATAGTACATAGAGTTTTGTATTATTGAATTTAACTGTTTACATTGTCTTGGGAGAATGAAATAAAAAGCATAACAATAGTCTTGCAAATTTTAAAGTCACTATGCTCAAAGTCAAACATTAGCTCCTGAAACATATGTGAAAATAAAATGTCAGCATAAAAATACCTGTGGGTAACATAGGTTTTTTAATGAAGATTCATGGCTTTGAAAGTTAGAAGAAATGTTTAACTATTACAAAAGTAGCCATGATCCTTTACAAAAATGTTTCTTTTATGAAATCATATGAAAATCAAATGATTTAAAAGAAATAATGCATGGTTAACTTAATAACCAAAATAACTCATGCCTTGTATAAATATGTCATGCCTTGTATTTTTTAAAGGTTTAGATAACGCTACGTTATGTAATATAATGAAAGCACTTATATATAGGAAGTACCAACGGCGTATTCACCATGCTTTTATCATATTACACACGTCTCGTCATTTAAATCACTTTACATGAGCCAACAATTGAGATGTCTTGTTTAAACCAATGTCATGTATAAACCAATGCCATGTATAAACCAAATGTCTTTTATAAACAAATGTCTATGTATAAACTAATGTCTTGTACAAACCAAATGTTATTGATAAATAAATGTCTATGTATAAACCAATGTCTTGTATGGTAAACAAAAGTCTTGTGTAAACCATAAAATAAATGTCTTGTATAAAATAACCAAAATGTCTTGTCTTGTCAAAATGTCTTGTATAAAATAGGTGTTTTGAATAAACAAAGGTCTTGTTTAAACAAAAACTCTTGTCATACAAATCAATTACTTTTTTGTGTAGACATATATATTACGTCAAAACAAAAACTTCAGCATGGTATTTGGTTAACTAGTCCATGCCTACTATGACGTCAAAACTCCAAGTTGCATTGGCATGAGGTCGATGGAAAAAAGATGGTTATTGAGGTTCAATTGGCAGTTACGAATAACAGAATCAAGTACAAGAGGTTCGCCACTAGCTATCTCTACTATTAAGGGTTTTCCTAGTTTGGTTCGCGGTGTTGAAAGATAAGGCTCAAAATCTAGGGATACAAAACTCCTATCAGCACCGGATTCAAAAAAAAATAGAAGCAAGCTAATTATTGACAAGGAACGTACCGTTAACCACGTCATTGTCAGCACGAGCCTCATTAGCATTTACGTTAAATGCTCGTCCCCGGGCTAGATTTGCATTAACTAGGTTCGGGCAGTTGTTTCAGTAGTGAGTAAGATCACCACAATTATAGCAGGATCCAGGTGGGTAAGTGGGTCGTGCAGGATTGGCTCGTGGTTGAACAAGATTTTGAACCATGATTCGGGGCAGGAGCAAAACGACAAGTGTTGGCCAGATGGCCATATCGTCCACAATTGGTATAATGACGGCACAGTAAATGGGGTTGGTGATGACTATCACACTTGTTGCACAGAGGTGCAGTACCGGCATATTGTCTCTTGGTGGGAGGCTGTGCTGGTTGATTGGGAGCAGCTTGGTTGGGTTGTGCAACAACAACGAAATTCTTGGAAGCTTTACGCTTCCTAGACTTCTTGGAGGTTTCGACCTTGTTTCCCTTTTGTTTCCTTGTGCAGTCTTGGTAGATTGCTTCTTGTCGCCTTTGCAAAAAGTTTACCCTCTTGACTTGCGAGTCTGTAAGGGTTGCAGCCAACTCGATAGCCTGTCTGACTGTAGTAGGGTTGCTACCAATGACTATGTCCTGAACTGGGTTAGGAAGGCCATCAATGTACTTTCCAATAGCCTTATCAAAGGGTGTGACCATAGCAGGACATAACAAACTTAGCTCCTCATAACAGTCAGTGTAGGCACGATGTTCTCCACTATCCTGTTTCAGGTCATGGAATTCGTTCTCAAGTGCTCTTTGCTCATGGTGTGGGTAGAATTCCTTCATCATAAGAGCTCGAAGCTCTTCCCACGTCTGAGCCATTGCAACATTAGCTCCCCTATCTCTCACCACTCCATTCCACCACAGGAGCGCCCTCTTTTGGAATACACTCAAAGCAAATTCTACTTTGGGCTCATTTGGACATTGAACATGACGGAATGTGCTTCAAGACTCTCAAACCACTGTAGGAGCCCAGTAGCTCCCTCATAACCACTAAACTTGAGTGGTATAGTCGAATTGAATTGTTTAAAGTTGCACGAAACAGGTGCATTATTGTTGTTATTGTTGGCTTGGTTTAATTGAGTCATAAGATTTGGTAGCACAACAACTATCTCTGAGCTATCATTGCCGCCATATCGGCGTCCTGAGCAGCATTTCGACGAGGAGGCATTCTAAAAGAGAAGGAAATATGAGAGAAACTGATGAGATTGATATTGGATAGTCAAAAGAAAAGTTTAAAAATATCGACGAAACATAAGGATTGTGATCATCTGTTCGTTACCTAAAACAAACAAACGACACATAGTGACTAATCAAAGTAAATGGGTCTTTATAATGTATCGCGAAGACATGCTTTAGCCTATAAGTGGACACTCAACCCAGAGTTCCCAGGTAAGAGTGACTGGTCCGATAATGCGGATTTGTACGAACACTCTAGCCTTAGAGAGAAAACTCAGGGTATTGGCATCCACCCTTCCAGATTGCACGTGTTCACATTATTAAAACCCAAACTTTGACGAGATTTTGAAAACTTTGAAGGCATGAAGCCTAAAAACAAATCATCTACGGATAGATGATTGATTTTCAAAACAAATTTGTAACTTGTGAATTTGTTTTGATAATCACCTAAGGATAGTGATGCTATTGTTTTAAGATCTAAAGACAAGATAACTTGTGTTAGGGACCTATGAAGGTTATAGTCTAGGTCAAAGTATTACTAACAACCTAATTCCCTATAACCATGAGCTCTGATACCAATCTTTCTGTAACAACCCCGAACGCGTAAAACAACAAATTGCGGCGGAAACGTCCAGGAATCATGTCACGGAACTATTGTTTCACAACACATGGTACATAAAGTTTTATTTTATTGAGTTTAAATGTTTACATTGTCTTGGAGAATGAAATAAAAAAATATAACAATAGGCTTGCAAATTTTAAGTCACTAAGGCCCAAGTCCGCCTATGTGAAGCTTCTCAAAGTCAAACATTAGCTCATGAAACATATGTGAAAATAAAACGTCAGCATAAAAATGCATGTGAGTAACATAGGTTTTTTAATGAAGAGTCATGGCTTTGAAAGTTAAAAGAAATTTTTAACTATTACAAAAGTAGCCATGATCCTTTACAAAAAATTTCTTTTATGAAATCATATGAAAATTAAATGATTTAAAAGAAATGATGCATGGTTAACTTAATAACCGAAATAACTCATGCCTTGTATAAAATATGTCATGCCTTGTATTTTGTTTGAAGTGGTTTAGATGACGCTACGTTATGTAATATAATGAAAGCACTTATATATAGGAAGTACCCGCGACGTATCCACCATGCTTTTATCATATTACACACGTCTGGTCATTTAAATCACTTACCATGAGCCAACAATTGAGATGTCTTGTTTAAACCAATGTCATGTATAAACCAATGCCATGTATAAACCAAATGTCTTTTATAAACAAATGTCTGTGTATAAACTAATGTCTTGTACAAACCAATGTTATTTATAAATAAATGTCTATGTATAAACCGATGTCTTGTATGGCAAACCAAAGTCTTGTCTAAACCACAAAATAAATGTCTTGCATAAAATAACCAAAATGTTTGTAAATATAAACAGGTGTTTTGAATAAAAAAAGTCTTGTTTAAAAAAAACTCTTGTCTCATAAATCAATTGCTTTTATTGTGTAGACACATATATATGGATTGTTGGCGAATACATTCAAGCCTTGTTGATTGTCGGATAAACCCTTATAAAGATAAAGGTTTATCAAATGTTCATCGGATTCTGTCATTCCCTAAAGTCACTTCCAAACAAACCTAGGAAGCGGGAACGAGATTGTCATTCCTATGGTACCATTACATACTACCGGTCAGTGTGATCAATGTTAATGAATGTATCATTGTGTTTTCAACCACCAATATGTATTGAACAATGTAAGCACGTCATGAAAATGTTTTGAAATCATGTACTTGGCATACTAAGTCAATATACCAAGCAAAAATGTCCTTGAAATCATGTACTAGTATGCTAAGTTAACATACGAAGTAAAAATGTCTTTGAAATCGTTTACTAGGTATGCTAAGTCAACATACGAAGCAAAATGTCTTTGAAATCATGTACTAGGTATGCAAAGTCAACATAAGAGCAAAAATGTCTTTGAAATCATGTACTAGGTATGCTAAGTCAACATACGAAGCAAAAATGTCTTTGAAATCATGTACTAGGTATGCTAAGTCCCAACATGATACAAAAGCAAAATGTCATTGAAATCATGTACTAGGTATGCTAAGTCAACATACTAAGCCAAAATGTCTTTGAAATCATGTACTAGGTATGCTAAGTCAACATACGAAGCAAAATGTCTTTGAAATCATGTACTAGGTATGCTAAGTCAACATACGAAGCAAAAATGTCTTTGTAATCATGTACTGTATGTACCAAATATGCAAAACATGTATAATGTCATGAAAACAAGAAAGTAGTGATAGGCACATATGGATCACCCCAAAACATTTGAAAACATAAAAGAGGGGGCTATGTACTCACTTGGGATTGCGTAAATATCTTGTTCAAATGATCAAACAAAGCTACGGGATTGAAGAGTTCAAGTGTGTCCTAATGTATCGGAATACTATGTTAGTGTGTCGAGACTTTAATCGGAGGATTGGATAGAATGAGGTATTATAAACCAAACGAGTGTTGGGACTCGTAAGATATGGTTTATAATACCTTATATTCCGATTTGGAAGAGTTTCTAAGTGCTTTGACCCGTTACGACTTATTAAAATGGTATACGCCACTTTAACCGGTCGCAAACGTAACTATGGGTTTGGATGGTTAACTAAGTCCTATGATGAGTCTTATATGTCAAAATAAGTTTGATTATGTTATAATATCAGTTTAGATGTCAAAACTATGGTCTTACATGTTTAAAACCATCTTATGCGCCAAAAAGGGTGTTTTCGGCATTTTAAAAGTACATAAAATCGACTCATCATATGACTAACCAAACTATATGACTATAAGGTATAACCTCAGAGGGTTATTCCCTAAATTACTATGGTCATAAAAATGGGCTTGGTAGAATCCTAAGATTGACCAAACGGGTCAGATTCGAAAGTCAAAGCGGTAGTAAAACTGCTCGACTTAGGACTAAGAAATAAGCACTAAACTAGAAATGACGAGTTAGACATGTTTGAGCATCTCTAATAATGTTATAAAACTTATTTGGTGTCAAAACCTTAAGTTTGAATACCCAAAAACATTTTCGTCGTAAAATGCATACATATATATATATATATATATATGTTTTTTACTTTTCACTCATAAAATTTTGACTCGTCATCTAACCTACTAAACGTGGTAATCAGAAAGTGCAATCGCAAGGAATTAATACCTGCGTGATTACAATCACGTTGCAAAGTTCAATTTGAACTTTGACTTGACCAAAATGGTAGAACCAAAAGTCAAACAGGAAGCCAAACTGTTTGACTTTTAGCTCAAAATAGCTAAAATAATGAAAGAACTAGGAAGAGTACTTACTTGTGTTGAATAACACTTTCAGAACTCAAGATAGGCGGCTTCCAAAGGCTGGAAACAATCTCCAAGAAGGAGAGAAAGACGACTTCACACTTTGCTTGGAAGTGTTTTGAAGTGGTGTGAAAAAATGGAAGAATTAAAGAGTATTTATAGTGTTTTAGGATCAAGGAGGTGATGACAAGTGTTACCAAGTGTGGATTAATGTCCTAACATGTGTCAACACCAAATTAAGTGTGGCAAAATGAGTGTAGGTGACAAACTTGGTGATAAGGCAAACTTTTTTCTGACTATTTTGGCCCTTGGACTTGTATTTCAAGTTTTGTCATTTTTAACCCCTCTTAACCTAATATTTAGGTTATGTAAAAGAGTAAAGGCATGTGTAACTTGGATTTTGTCAGAAAATGTCGTGGATGTCAGTTCGTCGATTGTACGTTATGCGTTCGTAAAAAAAGTACAAAACTTTATCGAACACGAAAATGACCGAATTTGTGTAATGATTGACATTTTTGCGTTCTTACCAATAAAATGCAAGATTTTATTGTCCGGGATTGTATAATGATTGATAAATATACATTCTCGCAAATAAAACACAAGATTTTATTAAATACGAAAATGTTTCAGAATTGTTCAATGACTAAAAATGTACAAATGTCACAGTACGTTAGTTCAAAATTCAATATCAAATATCATAATCGCAAATTATAAACTAATTGAACCTTGGCTTACCAAAATAATTAACCGCAAGTTATAAAAATATATGAATCTCAAGTTAACAAAACATAAACCGCTCGCTGGCCAAAACCCTAATATACAAAGCCGCCTGTTGTCGTGGAGCATACGCTGGTTAAAAACTCAAACCCCAAGTATGAGGCTATAAAAAGAACTTGGACTCCGCCTCTCCCTTGTAGCTGCGATTGTTCACAAGTGAAACAATGGTTCATTATTGGTAAAAATCCAATTATAACAGGATCAAACAAAATGAAGAAAAGTATTATAAAATCGAATTGATTACCTCCTAATGTTGTAATCGTCATTTGCGTAATTTCACTTAAAATCGACAAACATTTCGGATTAATTTTGTTGGAGACGGCTATGAAACTTCTGTGAGATTTTGGGATATATTTTTGTTTTTGATTTAGAAAGATAGATGTAACCAGGATTTTGAGAATAGTAATTGACAGTTTTAACCTTCTGCATTGAATATTACGATCTTGCAACCGCTTCTCATCATGTTTAATGACGCAACAATCGGCGGCTGGGGGTTATATCGTACGCAATGTACAATAAGTGCTATTGTACAATAACCGCCCTCATAATATATATATGTCAAGAAAAATGTAACATACAGATTTTGAACATTTAAAAAAACTAGCCGGCGCTTTTTACAATTTTTTTATTAAAATGTTCAAATATATGTATATAACATTCACTTTTTTTATAAAAAAAATAAAAATGTTACATATGGTTTTCTTGAATTTTTTAACTCAAGTGAGTTTTCTTACTATACTTAATATATATATATATATATATATATATATATATTAATATATCACAGTTAGAGAATGCAATATAAGTTATGAGGAAGGTTATTTTATAAGACATTAAATTCGTGTAAAGTGTAGGAGCTCATAAAAAGGTGACATGTGTTGGAGTATAATGACATTATATATGGAAGCTCATAAGCTGCAGTGGTACTTGACCTTAAATTCATGCGAAGTGTATGAGACCACAAAAAGACTGACTCCAAGCCAGGCGGTATAATGGTCCATAAAAATATGTAGCACAAAGTCACAAAAGTTCTTGGGTCTTTGGACAAGAACCGACCCGACCCGATATCATGTGAAAAATAGGAACCGACCTGATACCCTAACCGATACAATACGGGTCGTCTGGGTTTAATTTAGGGTCGGTTCTCAGTTAATATCGGGTCGACCCTAATATGCTCATCCCTACAACTTAGCCAGGTCCGAATTTGTAATAGCATACAAATTCGGATGAAATACATCTATCTAATAAACTCTATCTCTACAAACTAATTATGAACTACCTCAATACACTCTAACAATTAAGTACTACTCCTAAACTCTACATAGTACATTCATAAACTCTAACAATTAAGTACTGATAAGAGAAACATAGACATATATACAAAATAGACCCTGAAGAATCTTCAAGTAGTAGCATCTAGCATTTATCATCCAAAAGGTGCACTTACAAACTCCCCCTTGATACATGCGGGATCTGCAAGTCTCGTAAAGATCTTCATCATATTTTGAAAAGTCACATCCTACTCCAACCTTGTTTCTCACACAGAACTTAACAACGCGAATAAAAGGAAGAGCGCGCTCTTGATCTTCTTTCAAGTAATGGAGAGACAGACATTTTAACTTCTTTAGATCAGACAACTTGAAGTTCACTAACCACATTGGATCCATCACTTTAACAATCACTTCAGTAACTTTATTCTTTGTGATCATAGCTTCACTACCATCAACGTACCAATACCCGATTCCTTCCATACTGTAGAGATCGAATTGCCTTAAAGGAATAGTTCTCAAACACAAAGCAGGACGGTACACAACCTTGTATTTTCTAGTGAACTTATTCTTTGATTTAACTCGACGACCAACAGCCGGTTTGAACCGGTTCCATTTGCTTGTTCTGCTTTCTTCTTCTAAAGCTTTCTTCTTCTAAAGCTTTCTTCAAAGCTCCAATGATTTGATTAGAAGTTGGAGTATTCAAATTAATCTAAGTATCTGGTAAAGATCATGTGCCAGAAGCGAGTTAAGAGTTTTGAAGCGTGGCCTGAAGTACTACACACCATCTGTTCTCTTGATTAGCACCAAGTTGTTTTGTTCATCGAAGTCCTAGCTTCTAATTTGGCCCGAGTATTCTCCACTAACACGTCGAAAACGCTTTTTCTGAGATAAATCTGGTGGATGTGCTCTTAGCCATAAGACCCTCTGAACTTCTTCACGAATGGGCTCATGGTTGGGATTTGGTTCAACTATTGTATTATTATAAGCAATACCCAGTAAGTCTTCAAAATCTACTTCCACTTCTTCAATAGACTAAACATTCATAGTACAAGACACATTTGCTCCTTTGCTCATAACCACATGATCGACATCTTCATCTGGTCTAAGATCTTCAACTATTCAAACTAATTCATCATCATTCTCTAAATCGTCGTTAGAGATGACATGCTCTCCAGTTATACCCTCATCATCCGAGTCATCAGACAAAACACCAAAAACACCCTCGATTGGACCTTCACCTCCACTGCCACATGTACCTTTACCAGACTCCCCCTCAACTGTAGCATTTGTTGCAGCTTCCGTAGCTTGCGAGCTATTTGGCTGCTCCCTATGTGAAGCGTTGGGATCCTTGTCTTTATCCAAGTCATCATGAATCCTTTTTAACTCGTTCAATTTGCATTTAGCTTGGACCTGTAGAGGATTATCCTCCCCCTGAGCAACAAAGAGCTCAACAAGCCCAACAACAATCCTCCGATCTGATCAGTAGCAGAAGATAGAGTCTCTTGTCGAGAAGAATACGATTCATCCCACTTAACAAGAGTACCCAACTGAATAGCTTGATTTTTAGATTGAAGAATAAACACTGGATCTTATCTTCTTTTTCTACATCTTTCTTTTTAAGCTCATCCAATTCCTTCTACAGTTTTCTGATGAAATTTTGACTTTCATTTATCACTTTAATTTTTCGCTGCATTGTCTCCCGATGGATATCCATAAAATGTGTGCGAACAAATTTCGGGAAAGAAACTTCTTCACCACTACTAGATGCACTCCGAGGCTGTGGAGCCGAAGGAGGAGCCGAAGGCCTTGGAGGTACTGGGCGAGGAGGTCTAAGACCAAAAGCAACTTTCGGACAAACCTTTTTAAAGATTTTGGAGTAGAAGCAGGTACACAAGGTTTCTTTATTCAAGGACTAGCAGGACGAATACCACTAGGACGAACAAAACTCGAGGAAGAACCATGAGGCATTGCGAGGAAAACCGGAGGCACTGTAGAAGAACTAACTCCCATTGATGAAGCAAAAGGATTGTTGAAACCTGGAAGAGATGAAATGAAGAAAATAAAAGAGTTGTGGACACACAAGATGCGATCAAATGAGGACTTGAACTAGAAGAAAAGCCAAAAGAAGAACCACTAGGAACCGAAACAGCAACTGTTGGACTAGGAGTAGACATATCAACTGATAAGGATGGCAACGAAACAAGAACATCCAAAGAAGATAAGTCAGTAGCAACTGAAGAAACTACTACAACTGGAACTTCAACTGATGAAACGTTCTCCATAACCGAGGACCTGGGAGCTGAACTTGAACTTTCGCCTAATCTTCTTCTTTAATTTGTTACCATTGGCCTAGAAGCAGAAGTCGAAATAGCACTCGGTCTAGTATCCAGATCTCCACCATTGTCGCTATCAGAAGAATCATCGGGCAGATTGTCCAAATCCAAAGTTTTCGCATTCCAAAGAGACAAGCGTGAAGCCCACTCGGAAGAGGGACCAAGTGAATTGACCTTATCACGAAAAGCTTGAAGCTTTTGTTGCCCTTTGGTTGATAGTCTTCCAGATAAATATTTACGAACAAAAGCCAAATACTTTCTTTCTGTCAACATTTCTACATTGTCTTCTTCTTCTACTAGAATACATTTTCCTTTAGACGTACTAGATGATGGAACATCTGAATCTAAAGCACTATTAATTGAAGCTAACACTCTGTCAAAAAGAATATCTTCTTAATTCGGTTCTGGTTGGTTGAAGGAAATATGTTGAATGACATCTTCCATCATATCATCATGTACTGGTTCATTTACAGGCTCATTCACTGGTTCAGCAACGTGCTCGACAACTACATGTGCAGCCACATCGGGCTCAGGAACAATAGATTCGTCAATAAGCACTGATGGTTGTTGAAGATCCACCCGAGGTTGAACAACTGAAGGCTGTTGAAGATCAAAAGGAGTTGCAGCGTTTTCATCCTCACCCGCACCAAATATCTTATTAATACCATCAGAAATGTTTCTCCAAGTAACATCATTTTCTTGGTTTTAGTTTTCATCCATAATAGCACCTAGCATTGGATGAAGTACAAGCAAGCGAGGAGAGCGAGTAGATGCTTTAGCTTGACGACTATCACTAAAATCCGTTTAGCCATCTCTTTAAGAACAAGCGGAGCTAACCCATCATGAATCGGAAGATTTGGAACAAGATGTCGGAAGATAATCATTAGAAACCGAGGATATAGCATCATAAGATGGAAATCACCCTCTTCATATCCAATTTGTGCCTGAAGAGCTTGGAATATCATACGTGCAAAGTTGTACGGTCATTTAAAAGTGAGGCCAATCATAGCCGACAATAGATTATGACCCATTCCATCCATACTGGACTTTCTCAGAGCAAAACATTGCATCAAAAGATGCAAAAAAGAAACGCCATTTCTCAGAAGCATTCCTTTGTATACTTGACGTGTTGGCAAGTTTCCCGAGTAACCAAAACTTATAAGAGCTCTATCGCGAATCTGAGCATTATAGCAAACATCTCCATGATCTAATGCACCCAACTGTAATGCGTTTTGAACTACATCCTCCGTAATAGCCAACTGATGACCATTCACTATAGCCTCGATCATATTATCTTGCACACGAGCGGTCGTCTAAAAATCTTGCATATACGTGGTAACGATCTGAATATCGGTAGAAATTGCATGAAAGATTCGTGATCTTCTCAGAAAATGGATGATATGAACATAATCTTCAATTCCACGTAAATTTTCATTCAAAAGCGCTACTTGATTGTGTTTCGGGATAAATATGCGTTCCGGTACTTACGGTTGGTTTGGAGGAGGTTGGTTTTATTGATCCACCATTTCTGTAATAAAAGTAAACAAGTGAGTTTTGACACATAAGGAGAAGCTGTAAGTGAAAGTGTGCGATCTACATAAACACCTAGTAAAACTGCAGACAGTATACAGATAGGTTCAAAAGATTCGGAGCAAACTGAGTTAAGACTGGACTCAATGTGTTAAAAATAACAGTCTTTCAATAAAACATGAAATAAGTCTGAAACCTTATTATCCTCATAGTTAAACTCAGAATTGAAACAAATCTGAGAAAAAGAAAGTTAAACAGATTAAATTCGACTTTTTAGACAGATTAAATTCGGAGATATAATGTACCATTTAAATCCGGAATCCATTAACAGTTAAGGTTAAAGCTGGATAGAATGTTTAACGATAAATCCGACACAGTTTGAACTTATTGATTTATATCCGGATCCAAACACATAACCGGATAAACACTTAAATCCGGAACAATCCGAACAAAGGCTGAACAAATGATTAAGTCTGGGCAGAAACATGGATAAGAACTCTGGACAAGTTAATAAATCCGGACGTAAGTCAAAAACGATTAAGTGCGGGCAGAAACATGTATAAGAACTCCAGACAATTAAAAAACTTAAAATCAGACCATTTAATTCATTAAATCCGGACGGACTTACAACTACACTAAAAACATGTTTAACAAACTCGGAATCAAAGTGTTTTTTCAGAGATCTTCATCAAAACCATGATTAAACCCATCCGAACTACATAAGGGTAAACCTGATATATCAGAAATCTGGTAAACATATTGATAAAGTTTTTCAAACAGAATGTTGGATCAAAAGTGAGATTTTCAAAATCCTTCATCTTCTTCATGAAGAAACCAACCCAAAATACCCTTCAAGAACATCCACTAAGCAACTTATTTCAACATCAAACCAAAAATTCTCATAACCAAGTTAACAAACACTTTTCAACCGAGATTCTACCAAAACCTTATCAAATAATCATCTAAGCATACCAACATTATCACAAAACTTCTAAAAGCAACAACCCATCATCAAGAACACCAAGTTCTTGATGTTTATGCAAAAACCCTACTTGAACCCAAACCCTAAACCGAATCAAAACAAGTTGTTATTATGGACACAATATCATATAATCGTCATCATTCAATCATCAAGCTCGAGGTTTTCCATATCATACATTGAAGAAAGCACATAAGTTCTTATAATTAAATACAAGCCCTAAATCACAAAAGTCAAGGGAGAAGATGATGAAAAATGAAGAAGCATAGCCTGTTGAAGAAGATTCAAACTAGAAACAAGAAGAATTAAAAGCAAGCAAATCACGTCAAGGTTTTACAAAGGGATTTAACGTTGAGGGAACATAGTCGGAGATATATTTTGGTTTAAATGTTTGGTAAAAAAAGTCGGACAAGATAATAAAGAAACCTTAACATAAATCATAACAAACCTGGACGATCCTAAGATAGCATTTAAGACCGGATTAAATTCAAACCCTAATAATAAATCTGGATTCACCTTTGACGCGACACAAATCTGCACATATCGTGATTAAATCCGGACAAGCTTGGAGAAACAACTTTAATCTAAAGACCCGAACCTCCTTTTTGGAAACAGATAAAGAAGCCGGTACTCAAAACACAAATATATCCAGACACCCTAAAAGCTTCTCAAATCCGAAGATCTTTAACAGTAACAATCAAACCCAGAAAACATTATATTCAGACGGCTATGAAACTTGGTTAAAGCCGGATTATATAAAACCGGAGCCAAAATCCTTTTCTAAACTAATTAAAAGGAATAAGGCCCAAACCAGTTAGAAGCCCAAATGATTAAACAACATTATGTAAAAAATGCTCAAAACTTCGTAACCATACTTGCAATAAATTTTACACAACTTGGAAGACTCAACACAAATTCCCACACGGAAATGCACACTTTGACAAACTAAGCGAGACGAATTTTTTATTCCAAAGACTTATTTTAATAAATTACCTCATCGGATTGATTTTAACCTTTTTTTTCAAAATTGTAAAACCCTCATTCGAGTATCCTTAAAAATATAAAGCCCACACATGGAAACGAAACAATAAAATCTTTTTTTATTTTTCAAGATACGAAAAGGAATGAATACTTACAGAATTGCGAAAGTAAATATTTATAACCAACATCTTTTTTGTAAAAAACGCGGATAAGCAATCATATCAGCTTATCTGTCAAAATCTATCACAGTTAGTAACCATTTAACGATTTAAGTACTTACAATGATAATGACAGTTCAAGATGTTTAACGATATATTTGTCCAATTAAGCTTAGCACGTGTTCGAACACTGTTTTCGAGATATGCAATTAGGTGTATTAATAACTGATGCAACTGTGTTTCTCACCTCAGAATATACTCCCGTATCAAAACTACCAAAAATTACATCTTACAAGTGAGTGTACTCAACTATTATCATTATCCTGCTAAAAATTGCGAAACCTTGAGAGCTCAGGTTAGTGCCACTGCACCGACAAAGAGATAAAGGCTCGACTTTAAGGTGGTGTACCAACGTTTGATATCTTTTTATTCATTTTGGGGTATTTTAGTATTATGTACCCGGTGGTAACTTATATATTTAGTTTTTCACCCGGTGGTGATAAACTTTAGAACAGATCATCAAGTGATGATTGTTAGGCAGAAAAGAAATCCACTTTGGAGGTTTGCCCACAAACGAAGCGCTTAGCAAAGTATTATAAGAGGTCAGTCCATTGCCGATGCAAAATCAGAAGACCAAGTATAATACCCCAGATAATAATTCAATATAAAGACTAGTATCTCAGAATTTTGGTAATCTCTCAAACGAAATTACGGTAGTAAACCATATATCCGAGGGATGTTACATACAAGTTACGCAGTTCGTTATCTTTATATACCAAAAACAGGTTCTTATTTACGCGTAAAACCTATCGTTACAGCATGCAATGAAGCTGCCAGGCAGTTTAGGTTTTAATTTTTTAAGATACCCTGCAAACGATTCGACTGCCGATTTACTATCATTTCTTCTCCAATCAACACGTTCTCAAATTTTTCATTTTCTGATGTGTTTGGATTTTATAAAAATATCCTACAACTAAGTAAATTTTTTTTTTGGATTTTTGTGTTTAACGAAAAGCAGTAAACTATACAAAAGAAAAGAAAAACAAAGTTTCCATGAGGGCTTTTGAAACCATTCTACTCGGGGTTTATCATGCCGATCATTCGGACTAGAAACTCAAATCTTGTCCGATCGAATGTCTTTGTAAATAGATCCGCATAGTTGTCTAAAGTGTCAACTCGAACTACATCTATCAAACCCTTTTAAGCACAGTCACGGATAAAGTGATGCCTAACATCTATGTGCTTTGTGCGTGAGTGATGTACTGGGTTATTTGTTATCGATATAGCTGAATTATTGTCTACCATAATGGGAGTTTGTGTATAATTCAAACCGCCGCAATTGTTGTTGTATCCAAAGACTTGAGCACAGCAGCTCGAAGCTGAGATAATTCTACTTCATATGTGGAAAACGACATAGTAAGCTGCTTCTTACATTGCCAGGATATCAGACGACTTCCAAGCAATTGAGCACCACCAGAGATTGATTTCCTATTGATTGGACACCCGTCAAAATCCGCATCCGCATACGCTATCAAGTCTAAGCCTCCCTCGACTGGATACCACAATCCGAGCCTTGTTTTGCCTTTAAGAAGGAAAATCAGTTTAACGGCTTTCAAATGCGTTCTTTCGGATTAGCTTGGTACCTAGCACATAAACAGATAGAAAACATTATAGCGGGACGAGATGCTATAAGATACATTAAAGAACTAATCATTGCACAATAAACCGAAGGATCCACTTCAAGATCTTTGTCCTTTGATACAGATAGCTTATGATTAGTAGGCAACGGGGTTTCATGAGGCAGACTGTCCTCCATGTTAAATCGCTTCAGGATCTCGTGTAGTACTTCGTTAGATGAATATATGTGTTGTTCTTTTCTTGATCCACTTGCAACCCGAGAAAAACTTAAGCTCACCCATTGCCTCATCTTGAATTTTGATTGCATAACTTTTTTCGAATTCCCGACAAAGTTCTTCATTTGAAGAACCAAAAATAATGTGATCGACATATATCTGCACGATCAGGAAATCTCCCCCCTTTTTAAGATGAAGAGATTGAATCTATTGCACCATAAGTGAATTTGTTTGCCAACAAATGATTTGAGAGCATCTGGTACCATGCCCATGGAGCCTGATGGAGATCGTATAAAGCTTTGTCCATCAAGAAAGCTTTGTTCGACGAGTCAGGAGCTTCAAAACCCATCGGCTGGGAACATACACAGTTTCTTGCAACTTCTTGTAAAGGAATGCACTTTTGACATCTAACTGATAGACTTTGATACGCATATGAGCTGCAAAAGCTAGAAACAGACGAATTGCTTCAAGCGGAGCTACAAGTGCATAAACCTCCGTATAGTCAATCCCTTCCTCCTGATTGAACCCTTTCACTACCAAACGAGCCTTAATCCTGACGACTACGCCTTTATCGTCATTTTTACATTTAAAGACCCATTTAGTATTAATTGCGTTTTGGCCCTTCGGAAGATCTACCAGGTTCTAAACCTTCAGCTTATCAAACTGAGTCAACTATTCCTACATCGCCTCACACCACGAGCTGTCTTTTAGCATCATGTGGTAATTTTTTGGCTCGATTTGGGAAATAAAGCATTCGTGCAGGCTTAAATTGTAGATCTCTTGCTCTTTGATTTATGTGAAAAGACACTGCATATCATTAAGACTTCTGCTACGAGTCAATATTCCTCCACGCGAATCACAAATAACTTTATCGATAAGATGATCCGTAGTTGTCCGAGTGACATGAACGACTAGAACTTGCAGATTAGTACCCAAATTTGACTGGACCTCCCCCTTAGTAGATGCACTACTAAATGCTTCAGCATTCCCAAAGGAAGTATCGGCATTTGGAGCTTGAGCAATTTCAATATCTTCATCTGAATCGCTTGAATCTGCATTATTGAGGTTTTGAGCGACGACGACACCATTGACATTTGACGTGCTGGAAACGTTACCTCCTGAATCACCATTTGAATAGACATTTTTTTGGAATGCTAGTACGCCAACCTGCATCCACTTCATCTTTGTCGATTAGGTGTGAATACACCAATTCTGTCTCATCATCTATTAAATCAGATAAAGCAAAAGAATCAAGCAATTTGTCATATTGGTAACCAGTTTTGGACCGAACTCAGATGGTGGCGATCGTAACTCAAAGGAGTTATATCATAGACCACTTCCACCATCCGTTTCTTGACATTGTATCCTTGTTTGTTCGAAGAGCCTAGATCGTAACCTAGGAAGAAACCAATTTCTCTAACCTCTCCAAATTCAGAGTATCCTTTGTTCGTCGAATAACGCACTTAATCCCAAAAGGCTGGAAACCGTGCAAATCAGGTTTCTTTTCTCAAGAAGTTCATAACATGTTTTATCTTCCTTGTTTACTGTAAGCACACGATTTACACATAGCATGCGGTGTTTATAGTTTCGGCCCAAAAGAACACAAGAAATTTGGATTCCGAGAGAAGAGTTCGTGAAGCCTCGATAAGGGTCCTATTCTTCCTTTCAGCAACTCCGTTCTGTTGAGGAACATAAGGAGCGCTTAACTGATGAACAATACCCATAGCACGACATAATCCATATATTGATTTTTAAATTCAGTTCCATTTCATTCTGATTCGTTTGATGGTAATGAATAATTTTTCTCTAATCTTTTGAATAAATTTATTAAAGTTCTGAAAGTTTGATCCTTAGATTTTAAGAAAAATACCCACGAATATCTTGAAAATCATCAGTGATAACCAAACAGTAAGACATACCACAAATGTTGCTAACATAAATAGGACCGAACAGATCCATGTGAAGCAGCTCTAGTGGTTGTTGGATAGAGTTTATGCGTTTAGGCTTATGAGGTTTGCGTTTAATTTTTCCCCTTTCTCACAGAATTCACATTTAGTATGCATATTAAAACTATGTAATGGAACACCCAACACCAAGTTGTTCTTTATCAAGTGATTCATTTTGCGTAGATGCATGTGGCCCATTCTTCTATGCCAAAGGAAGGATTGATCTTTTGTTTCCCTTGATAGTAGACACGTCGCCGGACCAGAGGAGTTCACAACTGGACGCATGTCCATCACTTAAGTGTTGTTCACTCTTGGTGCTCTCATCACGATCCAATGTTCTGGAACTACAAATCCCGGCTTAAGCACAAAACAAGCCTTATTCGTGAAATGCATTGTATACTGATTATCATAGATCTGAGATACTGGCAGCAAGTTGTGTTTCAGTTCTTCAACATAATTCACCTTGTGCAAGGTGATTTTGCTGTTTGACACAGAACCTTCACCCGTGAGACCCTTTTCACCCACGAAAGTTACATAACCACCTCGAATAGATTGCATTTGTTAACAATTCCTTGTTTCCCGCCATATGCCTAGAATAGCCACTATCAATATACCAAATATAGATAGCCCTCTTCAGCTGTTCCTGCATCGCCAAACAGGAAACTAGTTAGAATGGGGGACCCAAGCCGTGATGGTCTTGGGTCATCCGAATTCATCAACAAATGAAAATTCCTTAAAATAACCATCTCCATTGTTGTTTCTAACATTTCCACCTTGGAAATTGTTAGAATGTCCACCGCAAATCGAGGATGTATGGAGCTTGAGGACAGTTATTATAACCGGAATTTCCTCCAAACAATTACCAGAATTTTGATACCCGAAGTTTTGACTGTACTAAGGTCTAAAACTTCTATCAAACCCTGGTTGTTCATAATTAAGAAAAACATTTCGTTGTTGATATCCCGAATTTTGTCTTTGACCTTGGAACTTGTTCGGTGACATGTTTCGGTTTTCAACATAACGATTTTGAGCATGAGGTCGCACATTGTGATTGTAAGAACCTCCTGATTGATTATCTTGCTCTTGTGGTTGGAAAGTTACTTGAGTCGGTCATCGAGCAGGAGTTTTCTTATGACTCACGTTTTGCAGAAGAACTTTCCAAACCACAATCTGAACCACGACCACTGCCATTATCTGAAAGGTCGATTTCCTGATCCTTTTCTTGTTGATTTTTAACCTTTGGTTTATAAACTGGTTTACTTTCTTGTTTTTCAACCTTAGGTTTTTCTACCTTTTTTTTCTTACCACTTTTCGTATCATTCTTTTTAGGTTCATTTTGTGGTTTAGAGGTTTATTTTGTGGTTTAGTGACAAAAGGTTTACCAAGATGAGGATCAACACTGCTTTTGCTTTTATCTTTCGGACACTCGGCAGCTAAATGTCCTTTTAGCCGGCATTTATAGCATCGTCGTTTATCAACCTTTCAAGCTTTTCTTGCTGCTCACCTTGACTGCTGGAGGACGAGGATGCTTCGCTTGAGCCTTTTACACTTTGTTTTACAAAATCAGAATTTAAACTCTTTTCGATCTTTTCAAGTTCATTGTTAAAGGTTTCCCCTTTTACAAAATTCGTTTTCTTGATATTTTTGGCATTCTTTTTACCCCTTTTGTTGGGCTTTGAATTTTGTTGAATATTTTGAACCGAATTTAGAGCTTCTAAAATCTTTGAGTTAATTAAATCCTCAATTCTGTTCAAATTAATTTCATTAGCTCTAGCATCACTAGCTCTCGTTTGTTTGTTCTGAACCTGATTCAGCTTCGGATCCGGAATCTTCCTCACTAGTAGGTTCAATAGTTAAAGGGGAAACAGGAACAAAATTTACAATTTCGGGATCAATTGAAGATGTCGATGTGGAGTTTTTATTAAAAGGTGGTGGAACTTTTTTATAACCAACTTTCATCTTCTTTGTCTGGAGACGCTGACTATTTATACAATAATTGATCACTTTTGATGAGCTCTTGAATTTCTCAAGTTTGCGTTGCAAATCTAAAATCAAGTTATCTTTGTCTAAAATTATTTTATTCTTTTCTAGGATCGTATTTTGACAAGTTTCAAGTTCAATTTTTAAAGCTTGATGTTTTACTGTTGCTTGAGCCAGTCGTCTCTCAAACTCAGAGATGTCCTTTTTCAAGGCAATCACACTACTTCTATGTTCCTTGTCTGCACTAGAAAGTGCAATAATTGAACTCTCTAGATTTCTCCGGATCATTAATCTAGTTACTATTATGGAAAGCGTATATGTCACACTTAGCAACAAATTATATGCATCTAGCACACCTTTTATCAGCAGGTTTAGATTGTACCTCGATATTTGCCATGAACACTTGATATGAGATTCCTGAATTTCCAGCTTCCTGCTTTGCCATTTCTTCATCAGCAAAACGTTGCATTTCTTCATTCATGATCTTGAATTCAAACCGATCATTGTCATCTTTCCTTTCTTCTTTCTTTCTGTTTTCCTCTTCTTTATTCTCTTTTCTCAAGCATTCTTCAGCTTCACAAATTTTATCCATTTCCAGCTTCTCACTTAGAACTTCCGCCACCACATTCAATTCTTCCACATTTGCTTCTTCGAACATATCTCTAAACCCCTCTTCAACAGATCTCTATAATAAACGCTTGTGACAAGATAACAATAGCTGTATCTTCCATTACAATTCCCCAATCGTGTGGCTTACTAATTTCTTGAAGTGGTTGAACAATTAATACGTTCTGTGCAATAGGGGTAAGATTATCAAATGAACTTGTTGTAGAAGTAGCAGGAGTTGCATTTGATGAAGCTGGAGTTTGAATTGTTGTATCTTGATGAGCTTCCTTGACCATTGTTACATTGTCTTTCTCATTTTGGTTTGCGATATTCGCTTGCATAATGACTATAGATACTACAATTATAACATTTCACTTTGGTCATATCTACTCCCATACGAGTCTTTGTGTTATCGCTGATAAAACTCTTTCAAGTTTGTTGAAGAAATTTCTTAGCTCTTCGAGCTAACAACGCCATATTCAATTGCAAAACCAACTCGTCCATTTCTTCTTGGTCAATCTGATCAAAATCTTCGTCTAGACTAGAAGGTTCAACGAGCTTTCCCATAGCAAAATTTTTGTATGCAGTCATAAATGATGCAAGAAGGCTCATGTTTTCTTTAGTGAGTTTTATACATTTAGGATCAAGCTTAGGCACATTTATAATTTGTCTAGCATTAACATTCGAAGAGGAAGTTCCTTGAGAAGTATGAGTTCCACCCACAACACATCCACTATTGCTACAAACAACGGAACTTTGATTCATGAATTCTCCTTGAGTGGTATTATCTGATAAAAAAGCAACACCCACACTACTTCCTTTTTCAGCTTGTTTAGCTCGATACAATGCAGGATCTTGAGGTTTTTCAAAAATCAGAATCTTGATCTTCCATAGACCAAGCATAACCTTTAATCTTCTGAACTGCCTGATCAAGTGTTAGCACATCATACGTTGGACTCTCTTTTATTGAAGCAGTAAACATGTTCCACTACTTCGGTAAACAATCAAAATTTTTCAACCTTCTCAAATTTCATGTATAAACCTATCTGACTTTGTCCAATTCACTTAAAAGATGATAAAATCTATTGACAAGATCATCTAATGATTCATTTTTCATAGCCTTAAACACTACAAATTGTGTCTTAAGACGTTCTAACCTTCTCTTTTTAAACAGTTCATTGCCTTCATACCTTTCACTCAAACTATCCCACATCACTTTTGAGGAACTTCTATTACTAAACGTGTGACGTATTGATTGTGGTAAAGACATTATGATCAAAGACATGGCCTTTTCTTCACATTCGTAATACTTTCTTTGATCATCAGTTAAGGCCAAATAGCCTGCAATCGTCATCATTTGAACACGTCATTCTCCATAACCCGATGTCATGAAAACCCACATCTTTAAATCTTTAGCCTTGATGTACCTCTCAAACCGTCCTTTCCATTCTGGGTAATCTAATTCATTCAAAAGTACCGTAGTTTATCACTACTACCGACCTCATTGTTGTGTTTTACATTCTGAACCACAGTGGTCAAATTGCTTGCCAGGTTTACAAAATTTTAGTAATAGAAGGTTTTGGTTTCAGAAAAGTTAACAATAACCAAGAATCTCTCAAGTCGGAGAGAAACATGCACTTACTACAATCCCGGATCAGATGCTGATAAACAAACTTTGAAGAACCAAAACACCTTATCAAGTTCGGACTATTCAAGCAACAACTCAACAAATTCAGATTTGGTGAATAAAAGCCAACAAATTCTAATAAACCCTTTCGGACAATGCTAGTCCACATAAACGAATTCGGACAAGGGAATGGAATCCACAAACATTACACACCTTTAAATTCGGACATAACTCACAAATCCTTACAAACACACAAATCCTTACAAACCCACAAATCCTGACAAACTTTCAAATTCAGACTAGGGAACCTCAACAAATTCGGATAAACCAAAGGTTTTCCAAATACGTACCGGATATATTCACCAAATTCAGACACTTTTAAAGCTGGTACTGAAACTCCAAAGTGTCTAAATTCGGATTTGATATCCAAATAACCAACTTCCAAGTTTATTTTCCAAAAGTGACTACACACTTGGTCATCAATAAATTTGAAAGTAACAAATACGGACAGATGGATAAATCGGACAATGTAAAAACCCTAGATAAGATTGGTGATTGATTACCTTAGCAATCTCTTACACTTTTTCAGAAAACAACAGAGAATTTGCAGATCTGACACACTCTGAATCCTAATCTCAACAATCAAATCAAGAACAATCACTCAAAAATAGATACCTAATTTATATCCATCAAGAGAAATCAAGAAATAGATGCGAAATCCATGAAAATCATAAGAAAAGGTAAGAAACCCTAAAAAGTAGAAAACCCTCTAAATCAACAAAAACCGATCAATAAATCTGATCTTCTACCGAAACTCACAGCGGTAAGAGCCTCTCAATAAAGAGCATGCTCTGATACCACTTGTAAGTCCACCTACAGACCTTGAACAACTGAACGGGATCACGAACACGAAACACCAAGTCACGCGGTGTGCGGAATCCACCACGTGATTCAAATCATTGCAAGGACACACGATGTAGAAGGAGTAGAGGGAACCGAGATGATGATTGACAATCTGTGAATCTACAGAGTATTCATAGATTACCAACACACACGAGAACACACCGTAGATAGGGTTTTTCACAGAGAAAACTTGCACAGAAAGATAAATCTTAAAAAGTCCTTACACAACTTAGCCAGGTCCGAATTTTGTAACAACATACAAATTCGGATGAAATACATCTATTTTCAAAATCTACTTCTACTCTTCAATAGACTAAACATTCATAGTATAAGACACATTTTCTCCTTTGCTCATAACCACATGATCGAAATCTTCATATGGTCTAAGATATTCAACTATTCCAACTACTTTATCATCATTCTCTAAATCATCGTTAGAGATCACATTCGCTCCAGTTCTACCTCATCATCCGAGTCATAAGAGAAAACACCAAGATGAATATCAAAAAGTCATGTCATGCATTCAACACAAAGAGTATTACATAAGTTCGGACTCATAAGTCCTTACACAACTTAGACAAGTCCGAATTTGTAACAGCATACAAATTCGGATGAAATATATCTATCTAATAAACTCTTAACTCCACAAACTCTAACAATTATGTACTACCTCAATAAACTCTAACAATTAACTACTACCTCCATAAACTCTTACAATTAAGTACTACCTCCACAAACTCTAATAATTAAGTACTGACAAGAGAAACATAGACAGAGATACAAAACAGACTCTTTGAGTAGCAGCATCCAACATTTATCATCCAAAAGGTGCACTTACAAAACCCATTCCAATTTCAAATTCAATCTAACTACACATATAACTTGAAATCATCAACTCCGCATCCAATCACCACCACCAACCCATCAATATCCATATAACACACACATAACTAAACTTTCAAAAACCGTAAATCAAAGAACACACTTCAATAACCTAAATCAGTAACAACATTTGTACCACTACTGAAAGAGATGTAGTGGATGGTGATGACGATTGTGATGGTTATGATAATGGATCAAGAAGGTTAAAATTTTGAATTTTGCTTTGATGAAGTAATGAGTATCCCCTCTGTAAATCAACATATCATTAAGTAGCAATTGTTATAATTCCAACTTATCAAAATAAACAATAAAAAAATAGTGTTTAGCATCTTTGTTCCAACAGATGCAAATGCACAAATATAAACAACAAGAAGTGCTCATTTAATCAACCTACAAAGTCTTTATAATGATTATGTGCAAATAATAGTTTTTGATCGAAAACAAACCGCAACAAACTTATCACTAACAATTACACAAAACCTAAATCAAACTAAGAAAAAAGATTACGATTAGAGCAAAAAACTGAACTAGAACGCTTAAATCACACAACAAATCGACATAATTGAACAACTCACCAGTTAAATCGGTTCAAATCAAGATTAACCAGAGGTTTTCATCGTGATTTTGGAAATTGAGGGGCTTTTACACACTAAGATCGATTCAAGGCAGGGATTTTTGAGATTAATCGTACGTTGTTAGGGGAGGAATTTCTAAAAGGTTTATGTTTTTTGAGTTTTGACAATAATACCCCTTTAGTATTTTAATATATGTTTTCTCTATTTAAACCCCTCTAATCTTAGCTCTTAATTTAGGATGATCTATAGATGGAAATTGTTCTCTGTGTTCTCACAAAAATCCATGTTCTCAAGATAGCCCTTCCCCATATATATATGGTGGGGTTTGGCTACATATTTAAAATTTTCTAAAAAGTGTAAAAAGTCATAAAAGACTATAATTTCAGCCATAAAACACACATAAAACCCACATATAACAGAGTGAAGAGTATAAAACATCATATCCTATTCCTAATTGTTTATAAAAACTTTAAACACACCAGCATAGAACTATGAATATAAGACACAACATTCTAATCAACATAAAACAAAATGATGTTTGTCATTCAACAATCAGAGTCTTATCATCCAAAACACAACACACAACCTACATATTATATGATGTGAGAAAAAGTGTATTAAACAAATATATCAACAAGTTTTAAAGTCAGACTCTGAACTAAACCATAGACGTACGGCAAGTGTACCAATCGCATTGTAGTATATTCAATAAGACCAGATATCGAACCCTAGAGACTTTGTTTCTAAGCATTCTCAACAAACAACCATAGTCGAATATAGGTCAACTTTTAAAATATAATCTTTGGGTTTTATTTAACTAATTATTAACTACTAATTTAAACTAATAACCTTGCACGGATACTAAGACGAACTAAACTGGGTCGAATTCAGAGGTAGGAAAGCAACTACGTAGGCATAAGATCCTACTAGAAAACTCGCACTTGGAATTGGATATCGGCTTAAGTGTTTTTTCTAAAGATATAACAAATAAGGTTTTGCTAAGAAACACTATATCTCCTCCCGGTCTCAATAATGCTTAAGATCCTACTAGAAAACTCGCACACTCTTGGAATTGGATATTGTCTTAAGTGTTTTTTCTAAAGATACGAAAAATAAGGTTTTGCTAAGAAACACTAGATCTCCTCCCGGTCTCACTAATGCTACCCGACAATCCAAAACTACCGTTAAAATATAACAGTTTAATGGTTTCGGTTCACCTCCCGGTCTCACCTACTAATATGCTAAGGTACCCAAGAAAAGATCTCCTTCCGATCCCAATAATCACAATTCACCTAAAGATGAAAAGGGGTAATCTATCTATTTACTGTTTTAACTTGGATTGCTAGAATCTAAAGGCTACTAGGATGGATCTCCTCCCGGTCTCACCAAAACCACTCGTACTAAAGAATTAGACAAACCAATACCCTATATTCTCTCGGTCTCAAGGGCAACAAAACACTTGTTTTAACAAGGATAATACTCGTTCTTAGGGTTTTTCATAGACAAAAAACCACAAGCAAGTTCACAAACACAATAAGTGAGTAGCAAATGAAAATTATATTAAATAATATGAAATCAATTAATAAAAATTCATGCAAAATAAATATATAATCTGTGTCAAACGAGCATGCATACGTATTAAAACCAAATAATAAAAATATTTTTTTTACCAAAACATTAGATATATAAAAAAAATAATCCAACCCCGGGAGTATAAAACGAGTCTAACTAGTTATCACCATTCAAGAAAATTTAGCCGTCCATAGTGATAAAAAACACAGAGACAAAGTTAAAACAAATTGATCACACATACTTTTAAACCAAAAAATAGCTAAATAATATTATATAACCTCGAATTAGTCTTAACCAATCTTCATCCCAACTCCAGTTCTGCTACCTTTCTTCGAAAATAATGTGGAACAGTGGGTTCGTCCGTCTCCAGTATTCAATATCAAAAATCTCCCATCCAGCAAGGTTTTTATCGGATACATACACCCCATTTAAAAGAGATACATGGGCCTTGTGTAGCTTTTCACTTAAGGATTTTATGGGACAGCTCTAAATTATCAAGAAATCATATTGGGCCGGGTGTTTGAAAATACAGAATTGGCGGTCAACGGAAATTAAAGTTGGTCAACACTTCCTTTTTGCATTTTTGTGGTGACTTGCAACATTATTTCAACATATCTTTTATTCACTTATGGTCCCTCAAAATTAAGCTCTATTTTATTCATGTCCAACTTTTAACATCATCTCACACTGTACCTTTCATGTAACACTTTCGACAAATGAAACTTTTGACCCCCCTAGTTTTATTCTAAACTCCAGAGTCTTCGTTTATTGATTATATAAGCTCGTTTTTAAATTCCTTATTGTACCCAAGACCTGTAATAATATAAAATAATAGAATATAAAATAAAAACTAATAAAAACATCTCTAAACTAATACTAAATTATACAAAATACAAAAGAATAATTATTGTTTTGCAACACATCAAATATTATCACAGTTGAACTTTTTTCATCTCTGAAAAAACTTTGCAATGGAATCATAACTAGGATAGATGGTTCAAATACTTTAGATTACTTATTTCGAGATATAAACACGTATAATCACAATTACCGGAATTGTTATCCACCTAAACCCAACCGTCAACCCATCAAGCTCTTTTCATGCTAGCTTTATGCTTAAGTTAACAATCCATCTAAGGATCTCACATTGAAGGTCCACAAATCCCATATCAAGCTTATAAGAAACGATTAAAAATCCACCACTTTATATAAATAACCTTTATGTATTTAAGTTAAATTTTTGATGGAACGATGGATGATATTATGAGCTTCTTCAAATTTTTTTCATGTTTAACTCAGAGGGTATTCTCACTAAGTCGCTATCCCAGTGGGAAATTTCATGAGCCTCGCATTTTTCTTTATTTTGCTATGGAATAAATTTTTTTCTTAGGCGCCATCAGATCCGGATTTATTCTCATAAAAAGGATAAGGTTGCAATTTAATTAAAAATACTTATGGTTTATTTACTTATAGTGGTTTCTTTTATACTATCCATAGTTTTGATTTTTCTATTTCTCCTAAGATGATGACCCCACAGGATATCATGATTTTAGTTAAGGTATTACTAAAAGCAACATAGGCAACCTCTAAGTTGGTTGTGCCTACTAGTATATCTTAGAAAATACGTCTTTTATCTATTTTTATATCACATGTATAATATTTTGAAAACCAAAAATCCCAATTTTTCTTTCATTTTCCATTTATTTGCAAATAAAATTAAGGAACATTTTTTAATTTTCTTAATTTTTTTTTTGGACTTTTAAAAAATTTTCAACTAAAATCAACATAAAAAGATGTAGTCTCCCATCCCACACTTAAATCACACATTGCCCTCAATGTGGATGGAAAACCAACTAAAAATAAAAAAGAAAGAAAAACCTAAAATAATATACAATTACAAAGTATTGGAAAAGACTAAGCTAGTTAGGATAAACATCAGTGCCAGTTGTGCATGTCTTCAATCCATCGATCGTATAGCATTTCATTCGCAATCGCCTGAACACCTGGGTTGCCTTTACGAATATATAACAGCTCCAAAATCCCCGCCCGAATGGAGATTAAGTACAGACGAGTTAGTCAAACTGCATAAGACAAAACAAACAAACACAAGCGTAAAACTGACTCTAAATAAAAACCGACTCAATACTGACTCAAATTGACTGACACAGACTCATAATACACAAAAGATAGAAATAAAACACTATGGAAATATACAAACTCTACAAAAATGCTACCAAACACTCATCACTCATTAGGAGGGTCAAGGTAGACCACCTCATCCTCCCATTTACCAATAAGCATCCTACATAATGCTTAAGCCTATGCCCGTTCACCTTCCATGAGTGTCCATCCTTTGCTTCAATCTCAATTGTCCCATACAGAAATACCTCTTTCACTACGAATGGTCTCGACATCTACACCTCAACTTACCCGGAAACAACTTCAACCTCGAATTATAAAACAACACCCTATCCCCCACACTCGAACTCTTATATATTCTTCAAGTGGCAATCGTGTAGCTCCTTTGTATGCTCTTTATAAACGAGTTCATGTAAGTCTTATTCCTCAACTCAACTAACTTATTCAACTGAAGAAACTGGTGTTTACCCGCACTAGACATATCCAAATTCATCGTCTTAAGTGCACAATACGTTCTATGCTCTAACTTTACCGGAAAATGACACGCTTTTCCATAAAACTTAAAGATAGTGGTCCCCGTCGGAGTTTTGTACGTTGTACAAAAGCCCAAAGTGCATCATCTAATTTGTCGGACCAATCAAGCCTACTTTGGCCAACCGTTTTCTCGAAAATTCTCTTAATCCCCCTATTCGTGTTCTCCACTTGTCCACTCATTTGTGGATGATAGGCAGTAGAAAGCCGATAGTTGACCCCATAGCTTTCAAAACCTTCTCTATCTATGCATTACAAAAGTGGGTTCCTCTATCACTAATCAAAGCCTTAGGAGTACCGAACCTAGCAAACACCTTCCTAAGAAACCTAAGTACAATTCTAGAATCATTAGTAGGCAAGGCTTGAGCCTCTAGAATCATTAGTAGGCAAGGCTTGAGCCTCCACCCACTTGGAAACATAATCTACCACAACTCGGATGTACTTATTCCCACGAGACATGTGAAACGATCCCATAAAGTCAATACCCCAAATGTTAAACACTTCAACCACCTGGATGGGGTTTTGAGGCATCTCTTCCTAGATGAGATATTACCACTCCTCTGACAAGCATCACATCTACTAACAAACTCATAGGTTTCCTTAAAGATCGTAGGCCAATAGAAACCTACATCAAACACTCTCTTAGCAGTATAAGTCGCACCATAGTGACCACCTACTGGACCCACATGACAATGCTTCAGAATATCGCTCATCTCATCACCAAATACACATCTCCTAACCACTCGATCCGCTCCAATCCGAAACAAGCACGGATCCTCTCATATGTATCACTTCAAGTCTGAAAGTAACTTTTTCCTCTCCTGATAACTCATATCCTCATTCAAGACACCTGAAGCTAAAACGTTAGCAAGATCCGCAAACCAAGGGTATCTTTTATCATCATCCCTCTTCGCAACCATCACAAACTGATTCTCCTCAACATGCATCAACGACTCATGAGGGAACTCATCTCCTATTTTATCATCTCGAGTCTTCACCATCTCAGGATTCTCCAACCTAGACAAATGATCCGCCGCTACATTCTCGGCTCCCTTCTTATCCCTGATCTCAATATCAAACTCTTGAAGCAACAAAATCCACCTAATATGCCTAGGCTTCACATCCTTCTTCGAATACAAGCACTTCAAAGTTGCGTGGTCGGTAAAGATGATAGTTTCAGAAAGCATGAGATATGACCGAAATTTATCACACGCAAATACAACCGCTAATAACTCCTTCTCGGTCATCGTGTAATTCTCTTGAGCATCATTCAAGGTTTTGCTCGCGTAATTGATAGGATGAAAAATGCTTTTCCCTACGCTGACCTAAGACTGCTCAAACTGTGAAGTCGCTCGCATCACACCTGATTTCGAATGGAAGGTTCCAATCGGGAGCAACAAGACTAGGAGTACTAACCAACTTCTCCTTGATCAACTCAAACGCTCGAATACACTCATCACTAAACTCAAAAGGCCTATATTTTTCTAACAACTAAGTCATGGGTGGGGTAATCTTAGAAAAATCTCTAATGAATCTACAATAAAAGCCTGCATGCCCTAAGAAACTCCTAATATATTTCACATTAGTAGGTAGCGGGAGCTTAGAAATAGTATCAATTTTGGCTTTGTCAACCTCTATCCCCGCTTGTGAAATCTTATGGCCTAAGACTATCCCCTCATGAACCATAAAGTGACACTTTTTCCAATTAAGCATCAAGTTCGTTTCCTCACATCGAGCAAGCACACGATCTAAGTTCTGCAGACTATGATCAAATGAACTCTCGAATACAAAAGTCAATCCATAAAACCTCCATGGAATCCTCAATCATCTCATGAAAAATATCCATCACACAACGCTGAAAGGTAGCTGGAGCGTTGCACAATCTGAATGGCATGAGGCGATAGCGAAAGTGCCAAAAGGACATGTGAAGGTGGTTTTCTCCTGATCCTCCGTGCAATGGGAATCTGGAAATAACCTGAAAAGCCGTTAAGGAAGCAATAATACTGTTGTCTTGACAAATGCTCTAGCATCTGATCAATGAATGGCAAAGGAAAGTGATCCCTCCGTGTGGCCTCATTAAGTCTGCAATAGTCTATACAAACTCTCCAACCCGGAACGATCCTAGTGGGTATCAACTCATTCTTCTTATTCACCACCACGGTTATTCCCCTTTCTTGGGGACCACCTAGACTGGACTTACTCAAGCCAAAAAACACCACTTCAACATTTTTTTTTATTTTTTTACGGCAGTCTTTTCTAACATTTTAATCTAGAGGTGTGAGAAAAATGGGGGAAAAACTCGCACAGAAAGGCCGAGTTCTCTAAGTTCTCACAACTTGGAATGGTTTTCCCTTGATCTTGATCCTATATATATATATATATATTAATATATATATATATATATATTAATATATATATTATATTATATATATATATGTGTGTGTGTGTGTAAATAATCTAACCTTCTCCTTTTGCTCCTTCTCCCTCTCAGGGTCAATGTCAATGATAGTTCTTTTTGAGCCTAAATACCTTTCTATGCCGTGAGTCAACAAGTGCAGTCAACAATGTATGAAAATTAGAAGTTAAGGATGAAGGCATACATCGCATCTTCGTCAAAAATCTCCCCTGCGACTGAAGTATCCCTTGCATTTTTTTTTTCACGGCATTCGTGCAACATATTAGCAAACCTATATAATAATAGATTAATAGAGCACACAAATGTAATTCTCTCAATATTTATTGTCAAATTCAATTGAATGTCAAAAATATAAGGCGGTTAGTTTACTATAAAACTAATCACGTAAATAGCTCGTACAAGACACATCAATTACGGATAATAAGTTCCAAACACCTAGTTTACTATAAAACTAATTACACAAATATCAATTGAAGTCTATTTGACCACACAATAGTTAGATATGACTAAATTATTAACATCTTAGATGATGGAGAAGCTACACAATGAGAGGCAGCATAATGTGTAGGTCAGGAACGCTTCAAAACAGGTAATCTTTGTACCATTAAAAATGGTCATTAACTGTTCCAGAAAATGCAATCAACCCAAAATTTGAGTAGTAAACCTTTCAGGGTGTGAGGGAGGGGTCGCAACGGTATCCCTAACTCCAACATGTCCTCAGGTCTTAGATCCTTCACATAACCTTCATCCTCCATAGGAGATCTCTATTGGCAAGAACAAGGTAAATTATTATAGAAATTGATGATGTAACTCAATAACTGTCTATATACACACACATTTGCATCGTCATCGAGATTATTCTCAATATTTTCATATTCTGCTGGTTCTTCATCATCGGATTCCCCAAATACATCACGCAACTCAGGGGTGTCTCTGACATGTGAACTTCGTCTTTCTCTTCATTAGGTGACCTACAAAGTTCACATAATATTACAATTTAAAATCTCAAGAGAATGAAATTGCATTGAAATTGGTACCTTGGACTTCTAGGCTAATCTATTTCTTCATCTGCATGATTCTCCTCTGATCTTTCTGATTCACTTTCCGCCACTTCTCGCCTCCTACTTGTCACGACTCGTTGAACAATTTCATCACTTGCTGAATCTTTTCCTTCACTTTCATCTCTTTGATTTTCCGTGTCTACTTCTTGAGAACTTTCACCTTCACTCTCTACGTGTTCCCGATCCATCTCACGTGATTCACCGTCAGTTTCACTACCTACTTCTGCTTCCCCATGACCTTCTACCACTTCTTCACTGTCAGGCTTCACCCCGATGTCCACCTCATCTTGCGCATAAAAAACTCAATTAAGTAAAAGAAGAAAGAAAACAAAACTCAATAAAGTGAATATTATTGATAATAGGAAAGCAGCAAGGTAGTAGATACTGAAAAATAAACAAAATTTAACTAAATTTGGTCTAATAATTCACATGTAATTCAGAATCTGACCACTTGTATTCTTATACAGCCTTAAAAAGATTTGCGTAGACTTGCTTCACTTTACAATTTGTATGCCTTTTGATATAAGGGTACTAAATTACCTAAAATATGAAGATTGTGACCTTTGAAACATGAAACGTGTACGAACATGCGAAGAGGGGAAGGATGACAACAACGGAAGCGGTACAGCTATAGAAACAGATTACACCTACCCTTTCACATGTAACCATAAACATGCTACGCATGCAGAAACCGACTATAGTTGTTAAATAGATAAAAAAAAAAAAGCAATGTCCCTTTTCCTAGCTGGATATTGATTCTTGACAATGAGATTTGTGCATGTATCTCTTAAACTGGGTATGTCTTGTGAGGTACCGATGGTACAAAAGAAAAATCCCCAATACTAGAAACCAAGTATAGTTCAAATGTATTTCATTGTTTAAACAAATTTTATGCATGTGAACACCACAATTATCTAAAAATATAACAGAAACAAGATAATAAAAAAAAGAGTTAGAAACTAATTTAAGAACTTGGCTATATTAAAATGAAAAATGATAATATAAATAAAAACAATATATGTGGCAGTTATACATATGCAATTATTCTTTTATCATTACATGATAAATGCAACAAGCATTTTTATCACAATATGTATGCAATAACATAGAATAAATGCTCCATATATAACCACACCCGAATCCCCAATTTAGCTTTCAAGATATAAAAGCATATGTGTATCCATGTGACAAATTGGTTCATCTCATTAATAAGAATAAAGTTTAGTCAGTTGATATTTTTTGTACAGAAGCAACACATAAGTTTAGACTATCCCATGTTCCAGAAACCGATGACGACAAATATACAATGGAATGTGGATATGCATGTGCTTACTTGAATAAGATTGCAGTGTAAAAAGCTCTTACACATTATGTGTATCCAAGTTAAAATTACCAGATCCGCCACTAGTCTATTGGCCAACTACTTGAGTTCGAAAAAGTAATAATGCAAAGTTTAAAGCCAAAAGTGTGTATGTACAGATTTACAATTTAATGGATGATCTTGATGTGTAACAATTTTTGTAATGATTTATATATTTATACGTTATCAAGGAGCAATTTAATGGATGATCTTGATGGGATATCGACTAGCGAACAACTGGATTGGAATTTTTTATATAATTTTTCAAACTTTTATACACACACAATAAGAAACTTAAGTTTTAAGTCTTGCATTAACAATTAACTCAAAAGATTATTCATTTATTAATTTGATTACAATCTACCAAAATCAACATAGAGATAGTAAGATAGTTACCACTGAACAGAAAGTAAATGGTGTTTTAGTATTAGACAAGGTATTTTAATTGACAATTTATTAAAAGAAATGTCGAATCATAAAGAAGACAAGCAAACACTCAAACATGGGAGGCAACAGCTTCTTTTCAGGGAAATTCCTAACTAAATAACTTTTATTTTTTTTATTTTTTTGAACAGTAACTAAATAACTAACAAGATTGCATATAATGTATGTCAAATGAACTCTCAGACACTCAATTCTCTTGAAAAATCGAGATTAACCAGTAATTGGTAGTTTACTGATTAAATTTCACCTAGTAGGACCCAAAACCAATAGGTGGTCAAAGGTAGTCAATTTTTTGGTTAACAATGATGAAAATTGGTCAAAATCAATAAAAAGTGCTCAAAATCTTTTTAGTATTAGTAAAATTATACTTGTTATTCACTTATTCCAATCCGATTAATAAGTTGGAAAAACTATATAAACAATTTTAGAAAAATTGTGTGTGTATAAAAGTTTGAAAAATTATATAAAAAATTCCAATCCAGTTATTCGCTAGTCGATATCCCAAGGCCCTACCGATTTTTACAACCATGACTCCCACACAATACTAATCATACCACTTAAAATGATATTATAACTTGTTGTATCAGCTTAACAATGAAACCCCCAATCGAACATTTACAACAAACATAGAATCTGTAAACAAACAGCAAAACACAACATTACCCACTAATGCAACAACAAATTAATTCAAACCCCAAATAGCAACCAACAAGTGAATCACTCACAAATGACCTAAGTAAATAACAATAGAATACAATGGTAGTGAAATTGTAACTTGTTTTTCTAATTTAAATTGGAAATAAATGAAGCTAGGGTTGGTTAACTAAGAGGATAATGATGTACCGAAGCATAATCGGGTTGTCCGTTTGATTCGTGCTCCGATTCAACAACCTCTTCTTCTTCTTCGGATTGATCTCCGAAGAGATTTTGCATAATCTGATCTCGTTTCTCTTCTCCCGTCATTGTTGTTGGTGTTGATTGGGAGGAATGGACTACCGCCGATGAAGGAACAGGGGTTTTATGTATGGGGGAGGTTGGGAAGGCTACATCATGATGCTAACTAATTACACACATCTTCAAAGGGAAGTGATACTAGCTAGTGTCTATGATTTCGCATACATACATATGACGGCCACTTAAGATATGCGCAAACGTTCGCTTCTTCTAAGGGGGCCATGATTTGATTTGATTTGATATATTCAGGCTCAAACACAAGGGTGTGGGTATGGTAGGTATTTCCCATCAAATATATTGTATGATGGTCATTTACTTGTGAGATACATGGATGGGTCATAGGATTCGGCAAACACGTCTCCGTCTCATATATGACAATTTTGGATTAATTGTATGACCATTTTCACATGTAACACGACCTAGTGATATGTTAGTGGTGTCTAGATAGTGTGTTCAGTGATTTCGTATAGCTAAAGCCAATAAACATATATATATATATATTATTTTATTTTCCAGTTATAAACATGGAGATATAATCCAATTAAAACTTGACACATGTAATCTTTTGGCTATAAGAGCACAATACTCTAATCACATGGACCATATAAAACATGTCATCAGACATCTTTGGGAGTAAGCATGTATCTAAAGTAAGGTCGGCTGCTTTGATTTTGGAAAGACGCTCGGAGCTAATAAAATATTTGTTGTACAATTAAATTACGTGAATTATTTTATTTGAATCGTATAGACTTAGTTTGACATTAACTACATCATACAATGTGTTGCATGTGTATGACTAAGCACAATTATACTATGTTCGGTAAAAAATACTATCACCAACGAACACACAATTGTTATTGCAAGCTAGAACGTTCAATATACGATCCATAATAATAAACAACGTTAATATACAACATGTGAAACAACAAAACCCTAATTTGATAAATGTATTGAATTCTATCACATTCAAGTATTATCTATGGATTATATGATATGATTGAACTAAATGATTATTTTTATAAACTATACTAGCTTATGACCCGTGTATTACACGAGTTTTTTTAGACCATGAGATCAATATTTCCATCTAATCAATCATAAGTGCATAATGATATAAGTGTTATTCATTAATCGGTAGAAATACATAATGTCATATGCTGGGAATTATCAATTTGTTGACAACATTACAACTCTAATCGTTAATTGATAAAAATACAAAATAATTACGTACCATTTGCTCAAAAGTTAATAATATGCTTACTACATAAAAATATTATTATCTATAACATATGTAACATTCGTTGTAAAACAGGTTTCAAAACCCGCTTCGTTAAATAATTCAAGTGTGGAATTTAAAGTCTTGTTGCGTATATTTTTATCATTTAATACGAGTTATTAATTTATAGTTAATAATTTATAGTTATTAAATAAATTAATGATAAATAAATGATAATAATATAATAGATAAAACTTAAAATAATAAAAATAAAGGGGCAATCGGGTTTCGAACCCGGGTCCCCATCAAACACACACACCACTTATACCACTGCACCACACACACTTTATGTTTAAACTTGACAACAAATAAATTTATAATGAAACCCGCAAATAACCTGCAAGTTCAAGACTCTAACCGCCTAAACCAAATCAGAATCATCACTGCAATTGACGGTTTTTCTTTGCAAATGATCGAGTGTAACTGATGAGTTATAACTTCAATCCAAACTCAATTAATTCAAAAACGTTTACAAATTTGAAATCATTGACCCATGATTTGGGTCTTGAAACCGAAATCGATCTTGATTGTTTATCCTATAAATACCCACTGAATCACCACTCAAACCTCGCTCACTCTTCCAAATCTCCACTCTAACATCTCCAAAGAATCTCTCTAATCGAGTTCTTTGTCGTCAGAGATCGCCTGCACTCGCCAGAAAACATCACTGGAAAACCGAAACTTTCTCCTAGTCGGTATAATCCTCTTAATCCTTTTGATATCTATTATTTAGTGTGTTACAACCTTAAAACAGTTAATCAAAACTGTTATCCTTAATTAACAGTCGGGATCGGGTTCTGGGTTTTTTATTCATGAAGAAGATGAACTGGTTTAGTGTTTTTGTATAATCAAATTTGTTGTTTTAAACAGGTTAGACACACAGTCCAGTGGTGGACTTTGTGCAAACACAACACATATGTCCCAGGTTCGAGTCTTATGAGCGTCCGACTTTCTGAAATAAAAACCACCTTTTTAAAACTTTCAATAAGTATATAAATGTAATATAATTTTAATTTATACCGGGTTAGACACCCAGCCCAGTTGGTAGGGGCTGGGTGCAACACAGACCTAAGGTCGCGGGTTCGAGTCAGGGATTATGCACAGGTTCGATCATTATAAAACCTTTTTAATTAAACAAATTTCTGAATTAATCTAATTAGTATATATATAATAAAAACAGAGATTATTTCGGGTTAGACACGTAGCTTAGTTGGTAGAGTTGCGTGCACGTATGTGGGAGGTTACGAGTTCGAACCTCACACGCTGCCAAAATCAAACACGATCCTACCGGTCAGACCTGACAAGGTCAAATTTTTTTTTATTTTTCTATTTCAAATATTCTTTATTATTATTAATTAAAAATCAATTAAAATACTTAAAAATAAGATTTTTAAAGTTTAAAAATTGTAACAATACCACAAAAATAAACCTAAAAATCTAATAAAAAGCATTAGTTAAAAATATTAATTCAAATAAAAATTTATTTATTTATCAAATTATTACGTGACTAGTTAGGTTAGTTTCCTTTGTCGGTTAAATCCTAAATCGTGCGCCATCGCTATCAATTCCAAGAAACGCACCCACCGTGAGTGAATCCTTGCAAATTCCCCTTTTTAATTCATGTTTTGGGGTGTGTCATGTGTCGTTTACATATTTTATTTATTTAAACACTTGTGCTAACACCATTATATGATCTAATGTGTATGTAATTTTTGTTGTTGTTATATGTGGTTACATTTTATCATCTCAGTGCAATCATTCACATAAGGCCCATCAGTTCCTCGTTGGATACGAGTTGAGCATCGCATGCCTCATTAGATCGGCTCCGTTTGATTAAGCCATGATCTCACAGTTCATCATTTATCATGCTTATGTGTACAATGTTGATGTTATGTGGTTTGTGGTTAGATTATATATATATATATATATGCTCATATTTGGTCCATGCACACTTTTATTAAATTAATCAATATAACTAATTCGTTTAAATGTTTAATTTAGATTCACTCGCCAACTTTTGTTGACCCAAAACTTTATTTTACACATGATACAGGTGGATAGACTGAGGAGAGGAACACTTAGGATTGGGTTTAGAAGATGAATAAAATATGTCTTGTCTAGAACAATCCTTCTTGTATTTGTATGTCTCTATGAGTTTGGATATTCTCTTTTAAATTTAAATTAATAAATATGAAACTTAATTATAGTAAATGTCATGAGCTTTGATGAAAACCTAATTATGCCCCGACTTTTATTTCCGCTGCGGGTCAGGGTGTGACAGATTGGTATCAGAGCTCTAACTATAGGGATATAGGATAGGTTATTAGACCCTTAGAGCCTATACTATAGTTGATTAGATTTTTATTGCTTATGTGTTACATGCAAACTCATGATGTTTATTTGTTTCATATTTACTTCACACACAAATGCATGCAAGCACTTTCACTATCAAATGTTATTGTGTGATATTTATTGTGGTATACATATTATTGACATATCATGCTTACACACACATCATAATTTCACATATTTGAACATTTATCATGTTTTTCTCAAGAATTTTATGATGTTCTCATATTCTTCAATCTCATCAAAGTGAGGTCTATGACGGGCATGTAGTAACTGGAAGGGTACGAGTACCGGTAGTCCGAACGTCCTGTCTAGGATTGGCATTCGTATAAATCAATATAATGGACCAGTTTGCCTACCTGGGGACTAACGATGAAAGTACGAAGGACCTATTATGCCAAAGCATGCCACACCAAACGTCATGTGAACTAAACCCACTTTGAGTTGTCATTGTGTCTACACCGGGACACCCTCCGACCTTATATCTCGCAATCATGTTTTACGATTTTCATTCGGGTGGTGCGAGTGTTAACAGACCAACACCAATGTGAACCCTACAAAGCCCAGTAGTCATGGGGGCCCACATGACTATCTAGGCCAAAGTATGGGAGACATATGGGGGCACAAACATAAGCAAAGCCCAAGACATCCTATGGATGTAGAAAACTTATTTTCTCATTTATTTTGTGAATGTTGATTTTTCTTTTACGACACATGACACCTAAAACGTTCAACTCATAATCTCGCTACGTATTTCCTGTAGATGTCTGCTAGACACTCTCGAGGTGGTCAAAAGGTCAGGAAGATCTGGCGAGCGCATGGCTGCTCAAATAGCCCAACAGATGATTGTCGTACTTCCCGACATCGTAGTTCAAGTCCAACAAGCCCTTGCTGCTAATCCTATCAACCCAATAAATCAAGAAGGTTAAAATGTTGCCAATCCTCCCCCCAACACCACCAAGTGCACCTACAAGCACTTCAACTCCTGCGACCCTCCAAAATACGAGGGGACTGAAGGTGTCACCGCCCTCCTCTGTTGGTTTGAGCAGTTGGAGAGCACTTTTCTCAACTGTGATTGTCCCAATGATCGCAAGGTACGATATGCTACCGGTCGTTTGTATAGAGTAGCACTTACATGGTGGAACGTGGAGAAAGGTAGGCGAGGTGTTGAAGCCGCTGTGGCCTTAACTTGGGAAGAGTTGAGGGAGCTCATGACTAGACGCTTCTGTCCAAGAAGCAAAATCAAGAAATTAGAGGATGAGTTTTACTTTTTGAAACAAAAGGAGGGAGACCATATAACATACAATAAAAGATTCCTCGAGTTGAATCAGATGGTTCCCAACTTGTTCACTCTACTCTACCGACTCATCGAGCACTACAGATGGACAGGCTGAGGAGAGGAACACTTAGGATTGACTTTAGAAGATGAATAAAATATGTCTTGTCTAGAACAATCTTTCTTGTATTTGTATGTCTCTATATGTTTGGATATTCTCTTTTAAATTTAAATTAATAAATATGAAACTTAATTATAGTAAATGTCATGAGCTTTGATGAAAACCCGATTATGCCCTGACTTTTATTTCCGCTACGGGTCAGGGTGTGACAACATATGTGAAACAAAGTCATCTCATAACTTGAATAAAATATAATAATGATCTCTAAATTGATTTACTTTAAAGTAGCATTGCTCATGTATAAGTTTTATAGATTTTGTAACAATATATTACTTATAAATCTATTAAAAATAGTTTGTTAAGCAAAATCTTATCTATTAATTGTTTATTATAAACCTAATAAATTAAATATTACATAGTTACTGAGAAGTTTTAACAATCCCAATACAACTTTCTTATACCTTTCTCATTCTCCTTCTCTAGCTTGGACTCTTCACACTCTACTCCGGCATTGGCGAAAATAACTTTGAAGGTTTCGATTAGGTTTTTTTTGTGATTTCTTCTGTATAGCTGTCTCTTAAGTTGTTACATTTAGTTTTAGTTTCTTGATTTGGATGCATTCAATGTAAATAATTATATATGATGATGATAAATACAGAGATTTATATGAAGTTGTTTTGTTTGATTTATGATAAGATTTATATGAACTTGTTTTGTTTGATTTCGATGCATTCCCTCTAAATCATAATCTGAAAAAATGTCGTTTTGTAGATATTTGGTTTTATATTTTCCAATTGATTTTAGATTTATTGTATGAACTATGATGTAGTATTGATATATTTGTTGTATCAAAGTTAATTTTAATAAAATACTAATTTTCTGGGTAACATTCTGAAACCAGTTTATAGTATTGATATATCTGGTTTGTCAGCGTATATATTGTTGGCTGTTGGAAAAAATTGAAGTTTGAAGTTGGGACCAACTTGGATCTTTGGAAATTTTAGTGTTATATTGTTGCTTGTAGGGACCAACTTGGATCTTTGAAAAGTTTAGTGTTATATTGTTGCTTGTAGGGACCAACTTGAAGTTAACATCCGTTATTTTCTTTATTTTCTTGTGATTGTTTTTCAGTATTATGAGTTGATTTCTTTAAATAAGTTACTGTTGTTAAGTTTTAAAAACAGTTGTTATTTCTTTTGTAGATATGGATCCAAATAACAAAACTCATTCTTTGTTAAAGTTTATTGAGGACGATGATTATATATTATTGGTATGTTTTCTTACATTTCTATTTACTAAACATAACTTATTGTTACTTATATGTGTTTTGTTTCGATTGATAGGAAATACCATATGATTTTGCTACACTATTATGGGGAGAAAAACTGCCATATGGTGAATACGTTAAAATTGTTGATGGTGACAAATCATGGGTGGTACGAGTTAGAAAAACTGTGTTGGGCCCTGTATTTGGTGATGGCTTCACTAAAGTCATTAGGAATTGTGGTTTGAAAAGAAATATTATCTTTTGTTCTAAACTATTGGACCATCAACATTTTATCTTCCAGTCTTTAACAATGTGTTTTCGAGAAGTCTTTTATCGCTAAAATTATAGCTGATGACGACATCATTGTAAGTACTTGGATATGATATAATTAGTTTGTTTAGAAACCTTTTTCTTGTGTATGGTTTGTTTATTTCAATTTGTAACTACTTTTCAGTTCATGGCGGACAAATTTTGGAGAGAATTTTACGGCAAGACTTTTAAAGGTGGATCAGCAATTCTGTATGTGGCAGATAGGTTTTGTAATGTAAAGATGGAGGGATGGTCCAAAAGAATTGCTTTCACTGATGGATGGTCTAAGCTGATTGAGGATCTCTCATTAGATACCCGGTCAAATTTTGTATTTACAATAGTTGGATATAAAACTTTTGAGCTGTTTGTTTTTAATCATGAAACCGGTACTGAAATTTATTTCAAGGGAATGAAGTTGTTGTTTTGGATGATTCTATTTATGGAGATGAAGGATTTGATTTACTGATTGCGGTTAGTGTTATACAGCTTACTATTAATTATTTGTTAATCCGAGCTTATTAGTTAAAGCTTAAGTGTAACATGGTTGCTACTATAATTTTTTTTGTAGTCGGAATACAAGGAGAAGATGAAGATTGACGAAAGTGATGTTGATGAAGGTGTTGTTAGGGATAGTGTTGGTGAGTATATGCAACTTTCAACTTTTGAGTCTATATTTAATGTATATACATATTGTTTTAATATAAATTAACAAACCTTAACATTCAGTTTTAGTTGTATACTTACGTTTTTATCCTTTTATTGTTATTTTGTAGGATATTGATGACTCCAAATTTGATCAACATAGGAGCTCTAATTGAAATGGAAGATGTTAAAAACAGGGTAACTTTATAAGTTCAAATTGTTAGCAGATATTATTATGTTGATAAGTATTAGTACACTATTAAATCATGCTACTATTTTGTTTTATGTAGTTCAAAGATGATTTGAATACAAAAACTGATGTTTTACTGAGTCTCTGTCTCCTAGCTCTCGGTCTCATGTAAGAGTGTTCACAACCTGGCTTATATATTATATATTACTTGTATTGGTTTACATTAAAATTATTTTTACTTTCTTTTATTTCAGGTCAAAATCAAATTTGAGATGAACCTTGATAATTTCTTGATACTAAAGGAAAAACTCTATGTATACAAAGTGGCTTAACTATTATATAAGGCTTTTAGTTACTTCATTCTATAGTAATATGTTAATTGATTTATAATTTTTAGGTTTACCCTAAAGGAAAATCAAATGTTGTTTGTGACCAAAGGTTGTCTTTTCTAAAGTAGGAATATCATTTAATTTTTGGTTTCAATATTGATGTATGTTTATGTATATTTATCATGTCTTTTATATTTTATACGAGATGTTGTATTAGTTACACATATTTTTTATTTTTTTATATTTTGTTGAAGGTCAGAAGCATGTCTTTAGTTAAGAAGAAGTTCAAAAGCAGTTCTACAATGGATCTTCGTAATTTAGTGGTACCCAAAAAAAAATAATGTAATGTGTAATATATTCTTTTATTATTTAATTTGTATTTAAACCATTAATTTATTATATCATATTGGTGTATATATTTATGTTTATGTATTTGACTATCTTTTGTTAAACTTTCTAGGCCAAGTTGAAGTGTAATGTTGTGATGTCGGTGACCGACAATTCTCATATATCTTTCGTACACGTTCTAAGGTTCCGAAGATTAATGATTGTATGGTCACTGAGATTATCATGCCTACTGAAAACAGAGTTGTAAGTGCACTTATATTAAATTAACCTGTAATTATTTAGACAATATCATGTATTGTTTTGTTGTACAATGTTTATTACTTTCTATGTAATTATGATACTTATTGTATATCATTGAATTGTTTAGGCTAGACTAAAGCGTAAACCTGCCAGATCCTTGACATACACAGCTGATGTTGTTGGCCGTACAGGTTATACAGTCACAAAGTTGAAAGCCAATGCAGTCTTGGAGTTCACCAAAACGGCTGAAAGCAGAGTGGTAAACTTTATGATATGATGTTATTATTTAATATTTTATAATTTTAGAAACATATTTTATTAATGAATTAGATAATTAGTCGATTTTTTTCTCAGCGTAAAATAGCAGCCGATGTTGCAAGATCTCTCTCTCTCTCTCTCTCTCTCCTTCTGTTCATAACCTACCTGATGTTAGAGTTTAGAACCTAAAAGGTGAATTAACCAACTTGAGTACAAGAGCCGAGAAGTCCGGAGATGGTTACAGGTATGGTTTTACCAAGTGGCCAGCTTAGCTTACCTGAAAGCAAATCACATCTAATTTGACACCGTCTAGTAAGAGTTTGATGTTGACCAAAGTCGTACACAAGACCACAAAGAAAATAGGCCGTGCGTGAAAGTTGGTTATCATGTTTTTGTTAGTTGGTTCAGCATTAATAGTAACTAAGGTATTTGGTTTGTTAGTTTTGACCTTTGGTAATTTGTACATGAAGTTGATATGGTGAAAGGGTGGATACTTGGTTGTGTTTTCCATTTGAACAAGTAGCACTTAAACAACGATCTTTTGTATAAAACTTGATGTTGTAGTATTAGTGTTCCTTTTAATGGATAACACAAACTTAATATTATTGATTGTGAAAATTTTGTTTATATTTTTTCAACGTCGACTCCTATTTTGGTTATAATATCGATACATATTAGCAACCATATATACTTTTAAAGAAATTTGCTCAATGCGAATAACTATGTTCTTATTCTTTGTTAATATTATTATCTAAACCTTGAACTTGATGTATATCTGTTGCTTTGTTACATGAACTGTCTAAACAAGAAGATCTGCTTTGTTAGATGAAGTGTCTAAACAAGAAGATGAACGCGTTTCTATATTGCCTTACATTTTTTTTAAAATTGTGGTCAATTTGTAAGCATTTATAATTTCGATAATAGCGTAGTAAATATTGTTTGAAACCATATAATCTTAAAAAAATTACTGCATATTTGTTTCTGCTTTAATTGATTAAAGACATTAAACGACACACATAATTTATAATGTCTATAATTGTTGCCGCCCATATGACTATTAATTGATAAAAGGATAATAAGCATTGGCTTTTGAAGTTTAATGATTGTCTTGTTTAAGTAAATTATCATCACTTTGTAATTGTACTTGCGTCACTTAATTTAATTTTTTGAAGTAAAATTGGAGTTAAAGTTTAATAATTATGTCTACATTAATTGGATTACCAATGATATTTTCAAGTGTAATTGAATGTCTTTTAAAAGGATAATAAACAATAGCTTTTAAAGTTTAATTATTGTCTTCATTATGTAAATTATCATCATTTTTGTAATTATACTTGCATGTCTTAATTGTGTCTGCATTAATTAGATTATCAATTACCAATGTTACCTTGCACCACTAATGGAATGCCTTGATTGCCTGTATCTTTTAAATAAAAGTTGGAGTTAAAGTTTAATAGTTGTGTCCGCATTAATTACTACCAATGTTACTTTTAAAGTATAATTGAATGTTTTTTAAGTTACTTAAAGTTTACTCAAAAGTGAGAAAACCAGATTTTCAAAAATTTTAATTAAGGTGAATGTATTATAGGTTACTTAAAGTTTAATTTTAAAAACCAGATTTTCAAAATTTATAAGTAACATATATATTGATATTTTTCCTAGGCAATAACATAACATTTAAGCATAAAAACAGAAAAAACTTCTAAAATATTCAATAAAATAGGTAAACAAAAATTAAGTTTAAAAATTGCAAGGGCATATAAACCTATGCAATAAAAATACAAATTGTATATTGTTCAAAGAGTAATAGCAAAAATACAGACTAATAACCCTAGAGTAAAAATCAGATACACTTCTCGGTTTTGACATTCACGAGCCTCCGTTTTGTAGAAGAAGACTGACCATTTTCATCCTTATAACCATCAAATGAACGTTTGGCAACATGAGGACTTGTGGCATCATCGTTGCCTACATCAGTTGGGACTTCCGAATCTTCGGTAAACGAAAAAGCCTCCTAGACACAAATCCTAACTCAAAATAGTGATAACAAAAAAATGATTATGAAAAGGATATTTTACAATTAATAAAGAGTTTATAAGTTATTACCTTCAAACATGTACCTGCGCCAGATTGATGTTCAGAATTTACATCCTCGAAACCCTTTATTTGAATAGCATATGATAAAAGTTAGCTTTATGTATATGAAAAAAATATCTAAAATGTTTGTATACTTATACTTATTGTACAATTAAGATAAAAAAATAAACATTAGGGATAACCTGCTCGGATGCATCGTCTTCCAACATGAGTTTTATTATCTCATTGTCATCACACAATTTCAAGACAGTATAAACATGATAGTTGGATATGAGATTGTAAGTTGAAATTTCAATTCTGAAAATATATCTCTTCCCAACCTATTGTTTAACTTCTCTTGGCCAACCATGTTCCTCTCCATCCTAAAAGCAATATTATTAGTATTATCATTAAAAAATATAAATATAAAAATACGAAAAGAAAATTAAATTACCCTAAGTGGTTGGTCACGTATATCATGAGTAGAACTCCCTATAACTTTAGAAATGTCCTTGTCAAACATTACAAAAGATATAGTGCCTGTAGCATCTAGAACCCTCACACGTATTTTGTACCTAGAATTACAAAAATAAAATAAAATTAAAATATAGAATTTTTCAGATGTATTGAAGTAACAAAATATTAGACTTGACGTATCTAGGAATAACTGGTGGAGAGCGAATTTTACACTTTAGACAGTAAAATACACCAACATCATCAGCAATACTTCTCCATCTGTATCATTCAAACCACCGACCTCTAAAGCACGAATAACCTTCTTGCTACAATTCGAACACACAACATAAAACCATCCATAATCCTCCTCAACAGACCTTATAGTACAAAAAACAACAATACAGACACCTGCAATAAAGATATGCTTTAAATAGTATTTGGCTACAGAATATACTAAAAACAAACCATCATACTTATATGTTTATTAAAAGATATTACCTTGGTAACATCCCAAATCTATTTAACATACTTTATATCGTTCTTCTTTATGAATTCTTTACGAGAAGAATAAACGGTTTGACTTGACAATGCAGCTGGTGTAATCTGTGAAGAACCTTCACCATTGCTCACTTGAATGAGACTAAAAAAAAACAATACTTATAAATGATCACTTAAATGAGACAACTGTCAAACAGAAAACAATACTCATAAATGCTAACTTGAATGACACTATAAAATATAAAAGGACTTAAAGATTAACATCTTCCTGAAATTGGTAATTTCATCAACATCCACGTTGATAAACAATCGACTATCAAAAAATGCATTTTGAATATTTGGCTTGCCTACAAAGGTAAAAATGAGAACAACAATAGATTATGAAAAATATTCAAATATGCAAACAATTATAATTGTCATCATCTTTAATATATATAAAGTACCTTTCCAATTCTTTTTGCCAAATTGAATTAGAACAATGACAACTCCATCACTTGAATAATCTTGAAGAATGTGGAAAACTGTGTGTAAAATTATCCCACAAAGTACAACAAATCGTCTCTGCACTATAACCAGAATAAAAAGCTATTATAAAACATAGTGGCATATACATAATTAAATCTACAACATATATGAAACATTAACTGTAAACATAATTTCCATAAAACTAAATAATTATCCAAAACATCAAAGTACATAATTATAAAAGGCAAAGGGTATACTCAGTTAACAATATCATGGGTAGATTTTGATACTTCAAGTTAATAATCTTAAAACTTATCCTCTTGCTTTCCTTTCCAGAACGATTAAACACTTCCATGTCGGTAGTAGATACTACATAACCCATTACATCTAAAAAAGCAAAAACAAAAACAAAATTAACATTATGATTAACATAATAAATGACCCAGTCTAATTAGTAATTTTTATGCAAATAACCAAAAAAATACTAACCAATTGTTGATTTAACGACAACATCGCGATTTATTATATGATGAAAATTAACCAACCGAAGACCATATAAAGGTCCGTTGAAATCTCCACAACGTTTGACATTTGTTTGACGGTAGAAGATGAGCTTATACGAATGCTTGATGACATGAAACTTGTCATTCATCTCACCAACACCAAACTTGCTAAGAACGACTGCACTACCTTCCTCAAGTTAGTTTTCAAACACAAACATCAAAACCTTCTTTACAGTGGCCTGAATCTTATCACCCTAAATAAAACAGAACTTCTATTATGCAGCATAAAAAACATACAAAAAATAAAGATAAGAACTTGTACTAATCAAAATACCTTCTCGTCCATCAAAATCATGTCAATCTGATAGGCTTGCTTCCACAAACGTAATACTCGCACCTTCAACTTCCATGTATCTTTCTCAGTAAAGATTTGCCCATTATAATCAATTGCATCGTTATCCATTGTTTCTAGGATGCAAGTAGAGTAATAGTTGAGATTTTAAGAATAAGAAAGAGGTAGAACACAGACGATGATGAAATCTAAAGATGATGATGAAGTATTTAAAGAAGAGTGGATATAGGTTGCATTTTCCATAACCGTTTGGATTTTCTAGAGGAAGATGGTGTGCAAAGAAATTAGGGTTTTATTGGAGGAGAAGGTTTGGCCTAATTAATAGGTTGTAGCGTCATTAATTAAGCATGGGTATTGTTAAAAAGAAGTAATTACATATTTTCTTTTATTTTTGTTATACTTATTGTTTAAAATTCAAAAAAAGATGACATCATGGATTTAAGAATTGACATCATCTTTTCAAAATATCAGCCTTATATTGGGTGAAACTGGCCACATGACATTAGTCTTAATCCGCATTTATTAGATAAAAAGATGCTCTAGCATGTAAGATCCAATATTTAGTGCAATGAAAATAAATAACACATAGCCTAATGTTTATATAGTTAAAAAAGCCCTAAATGCTTATATAAATAACTAAATTATGTCTAAATTTTATATAAATAAAGAATTAGTAACCCAAATCACGAATGCCGTCACCCATTTTTAGTACTAAACTGAACATGCTCGAGAAAATGGAAGAAGAAGAAGATTTTATGCTCTTCAATTATCTAGTCATTCAAGGATAAGAACAACTTAAGTTAACCTTATACAATGCTTAATAGCCAAAATAACTAGATGCATGTGATCTTACAATCCAAGACTATCATTTATTGTACCCTAACATCAACTCAAGACCACCACACCCTCACCCACCCCATCTCTCCTCTCGGCTCTCTCCCTCTAAAACCGCCCCAAAACTCATAGCACACTTTAAACTCACCTAAAGTTATCTCAAAGTCTCGCAAGTAATCTCTCATTTCTCTCTAAAAACCTAAGATATTTTCGTAAGTCATTTTTAAGCTTTCAATCCATGAAAGAACTCGGATTTGCTTCAAAACATCAAAGAAACACACTGTTCGGGTGACACGTGTAACATTTGTAAAAATCGGGTTTTCAAAACCCGCTCCGTTTTGTAATCGAATATCGAGTTATAAAAGTTACATTGAATATTTATGATTATTTATATATAAAACGATACATAATTAATAAATAGACTAAACTATAAAAATTATATTTGATAAAAAGTTAAAATAAAATAAATAAAAAAATTATGTTGCTGCCGGGACTCGAACCCGGGTCAGCCAAGACACACTCCAACGCCTTAACACACACTCACATCACCACTCCGCCACTTTGTGTTTTTTGTTATCTCTAGGAAACAAATGAGATTTATATACAGACTAGGTTAAACCGGTTCCGCCAACTGAGAAACGGAAAACGGCAAAGCAATCGTCAAATCGCTTGATTTCTCGCGTATTCACGTTCATAACCGATGAACCGATGTCTTTAATCAATTCAGAATTGATTGAGCATCAAGTCTCATCATTATCGGTCTTCATAACCGAAAAGCAATCAAATCCTGAATACTTCAATCCAAGCTCACTCTCGCGACTCAGAAACGTCATAACCTTACTCCGTTTCATTTTCGTCACATTTTCAGACCATCCGAACGCTTAAATCAGTTCGCCGGAATTTTCTGCAAATCCCGCCGGAAAACCGTATTCATCCTCAAACGGTAATTCTCTCAATATTATTGCAGTTCAACAATTATTAGACTATTTCTAACCTAAACCTCTCAATTGAAATCGAATTCAGGCGCTGTATTCAACTAATTCCAGTTCGCCGGAACTCCCCTGAAAATTTCTAATTCCGTCTGTGAAACGGTAAGGGTCTTCAAACACATCGTTAACGTTTGTTTATCACTTCATTTCCACATTCGACTAATCAAAATAGTTAATTATCTTGTTCAGTTGAAGAGCATAACATCAGGAACCGACACATCGCCGGAAATCTGAAATAAACCGTTCATCGGTATGTTCACCTCTAATTACCGTCTCTGCCTTTTCATTTAAGTTTTCATAATGTCTGTAAATCGTAAACACAAGGAACGAGTTAGTAAATCAGATGACTGTAATTTGAATGAAGAAGACGAAGCTAACTAAGTTATAAGTATATTTAAAACTAGTAAAATGAATGGGTTAGACACACAGTCCAGCGGTGGACTGTGTGCAAAATACAAACGCACGTCCCGAGTTCGATTCCTGCTATACGCACTTCTCATATAATAAAATGCCTTTTTGTTTAAAAACTAAACCGGGCTAACTCAGTTAGTTGTTAAGTATAATAAAAACCGAGATAATAACCAGGTTAGACACACAGTCCAGCGGTGGACTGTGTGCAACATAAACCATACGTCGCGCGTTCGAAACCCGTCACTTGCACCAGTCCGTTGAATTAAAATGTTTTTGAAATTAAAAAGAATTTCGGTTAAAATGAATAAGTGTATAAATATAATTAAGAACAAGATTATTTCGGGTTAGACACGTAGCTCAGTTGGTAGAGCTGCGTGCACGCTTACGGGAGGTCTCGGGTTCGAGCCTCACCCAGCGCAAACCATGTCCTGACCGAACCGATCAACAAGTCAACAGGTCAACGGTCAACGGTCAACTCAAAATAAACAATTTTTTATATTTTTATTTATTAAATTTAATTTAAAAATCAATTAAAAATACTTAAAAATAACATTTTTAAAGATAGAAAATAGCCTTAAACTCACAAAAATATATCTAAAAATTTCATTAAAATCCTTAATAGAATCCACTCATTTAATATATTTTTCCGTATTATTTAGGTTAGTATTTCTCGTTGTTCCGCTCATCTAATTCGTGCGCATCTCACCATCTCCAATCCAACGCACCCAATGTGAGTGAATCTTTACAAATTCCCCGTTTTAATCACGTTTTGGGGTGTATCATGTGTCTTTGTATATATATTATAGTTAAACCATTGTGCATACATCATATCATGAACTTGTGTATTCAGTTTGTTTATGTTGTATTGTTAGATGCAATTTATTATTTTCAGTACATGCAATTTCATACGCCGCCGCTCCCCATTACATTATGAGCGTTGAGCATGTTCCCCATTTCATTATGAGGTTGAACCTGGCGTGCCCACATACGATCGGCTCCGTTTGATTGAGCCTTGATCGCACAGACATTTTCAGTTTCAGTACATGCAATACGATCGGCTCCGTTTGATTGAGCCTTGATCGCACAGTTTCATTCATGTTATTTACAGTATGATGTTGGTATGTTCATGTATGTTGTCATATGTTATTGTATGTTATAGTTGTGACTGCTATTTGCCATTGCTTGATTATTTACATTTTCTCATCTACGATTATGCACAATTTTTCATTGATAAACTAACAAGTAATTCATTAATAAATGTTTATCTAATAAGGTTCACTCGCCAACTTATGTTGACCCAAAAACCCCCATTTTTACACATGATACAGGTGAACCAGCAGCAGCTAGGAACACATAGGACTTGGACTAGAAGAATAAAACGATTTAGAGTTGGGATTATTATGATGGTTTATTTTCTTTGTATTGAATGAACATGTTTGGATTTTTGGAAATGTAACTTTGACTTTATTAAATATGAAACATATTAGTAAATGTCATGAGCTTTGGTGATAACCCAATTATGCCCCGACTCTTATTCCGTTGCGGGTCGGGGTGTGACAACACGTCTTTGTATAGGAATCCAAGCAAGTGTATTGGTTTATAATGTTTAGGTTATGGTGATCAAATGTAGGAATATCATGTGGTTATGGAGAAATCATCCATTATACATATGTATATGAAGTGATGTTGCTTAACAATTCATCCAAAACATGATAATACATTCAACACACCAAACCCATTAAGCATTATGTCTCACATCTTACAATGTTTTAAGCAATTTTGAAAGATTCTTAAACCAACATCACCATTAAGTTGTTAAGATAATAATGATATGATGTTTTCTGGAAATAACCTTTAAGAAGTTGGTAAACAAAGTATAAACACAAAAAAGTGCACCAAAATAAGCATAAGGTTACAAGATGTGTTCAATAGGGTTTAGATTCATCATGTTTTGATGAATCCACTACTTTTATGCTTAAACCAGACTAGCATAGTGGTTTGCTGAGGAAACTTGGTGAAAAAACTGCTGGAAATAACAATATGAAAATCAACATCGAAAAACAAAAAAATAACCCTAAGAGTAGAAACCCTAGCACCGAATTTTCCAAAAAATCTAAAATCTTAACAGTAGCTTTCGGATGTTAAAATAAGGTTGTCGACCAAAAATCATGAATATATGAAATGTCTAGCTATTTTTAGGCATTAATAGCCACAAAAATAAATAAAATATTTAAATTACCCAAAAAATCCCAAATTTTTACACTAATATTTATTAGTCATAAGAAGCTGAGAACCCAAATTTCAAATGATTCTAAGTTTAGGAGATATGGTTTTGAATAATGGCTTAAAAATGTATTTTAAAGACTTTTATTTGGATTTTCTCAACAAATAGACTAAAAATATGAAAAATAATACTTTCCACAAGTATATGAAGTAAGAAATGATTTTGGGAATATTTTGTAATTATTTGATCATTTATTTTATGATGAATATAGGGGATCTATGGGTATTTAAGTCGACTTTTATTTCCAAACCGACACCTATAAAATGTACAATAAATCTCTACAAGTTTTTGAGTTAAAAATAATGTTTGAAATCTAACTTGAAATATACCAAAGGTTTGGGGCCATTTTGGAAAAAAAGGTAAAATCGACAACTGTTAGTAACTTAACCGACAAGCCCCAAAGCTTGTCACATTTTCATAAGACATTTCTTCACATTACAAGTTTGATTTGGTGTGAAGTACTCGATGTCATCAATGCTTGAAAACCTACAAGTGTAAAATATAGCTTAAAACCCTAGTTTGGAAAATAAACGTTAACAAGCTTAGTTTTAAGAATATACACAAACTATTAGCCTCATCAACACTATATACACTTGGTTTAGGGGGAAGTCCCAGTCATGTGTCGATCAAATTAAATCTAATGTGTTATTTGTGATATAACCTTGTAGGTTAACAAGTAGCATAGGTACGGTATTTCAGGTCTTCACAAAGAAGTACTACTAAACGGTTAGTAACGCGGCTACATTTTAAATTGTTTTTATTTAGGGGAAAGGCATGCTTTACATCATGAATGGTTTTTCATGCTTGTACATACATAGATAACTACATTGAGACGTAAGGTTACCGTAAAGTCCTTTGCATAATATACCCACTAACTAGTATAGCCATGGATGTTGTGAAATAAATCTATATTTGGAATGACAATTTCTTCATGGTTAGTTGCTCTAACATGTCCAATGTGATAAATGAATGCGTGATATCCACAACGTTTTAGTGTTTGTGGTAAGCACCGGTTTGGGGGGCAAATTAACGTCGTGGTTTGGTTATACGACTCATGGTAGGCTATAAAAAAATATGTATTGTATACTCACGCGTGTTTTCTTACATATAAACATGTGAACTCACCAACCCTTTTGGTTGACACTTTAAAGCATGTTTTCTAGGTAATTAATCGTGCAAAGGATCTAGTATCAGGGGCCTTCTGATGCAACTGTTGGGATGTGTTATTACATGTTTTAGTTTGTTGAAATTGATTAAGCAAATTGATGTAATAGTAGCTAGACAAGTAACTTTTGGGCATGAATGGAAATTGAATGTTTGTTTAAGTTTCTGGTAAACAATAACTATGTTACCGGATTCATCACACCTTGTTTGTATCCAACATCCGCTGCAACGTAGGGTATGACAATTTACACAAATAAAGGCTTAGTTAACGCATCAAAATAGCAACAATGTTATGGTTAAGGTATGTGTTAACCTGGTTAAGTGGCAAATGTTATATGAGGTCCAAGGGTTGATTTGCATGGTTGATGAAAACATTGATTTAGATTTACATATTAATTGATTATTAGTAATAACTCACTGCAACAATTGATAACATAAAAAATGAGAGCACTAGAATCTGCCAGCATTCAACAATAAATTGGGTGATTGCAACAATTGAGAACAGAAAAACCGAAAGCACTAGCAGTTGTTATCAATAATAACTAGCCATCAACAATAACCGAGTGACTAATAATGGAGTTTGGTCGTGTGGTTTCATTTCAACAAAATATGTGATGGTTCCTCATATATGAAACACAATGTCTTTGGTCATTTTGTAATACACATTTTCCAAAATGTTAATTCATACACTTGTTAATGTTTATCTTCAAATTATCCAATTTAGATTTTGACATTACTTACTATTAGTACATGATTCATACAAATATCTAAAACTATTCTAAACTGTAACACTGGCAATAATGTTATATAACTCATGAGTATCATGATTATTCCTTTATAATACATCTATAACAACATATCAAATAATAAAGAAAAGTAGCTATACAACTTACAGGGGAGGATCTTGTATAAAGTATTGTAATCATAGGAAATGTATCAGGCAATATAACCCATTACTCTAAGAATTCAATGGTTGAGATTTAAGCATTGATCTAAGAATTCAATAACTTGAAATTTAAGCGATCCCTAAATGAATGAATTACGTTAAAAATAAGTGGGGAAATTGGCAAAATAGGAAGAGCCAATATTGTTGGCTTTTAAACTCATTTCTCCTATGATTTTTAAACACTTATAATTTTTTCATATGTTAATATATTTTTTAAATACATCATAAAAATGAACATTTTATTCTCTTTAATTTGAGTAGGCTATTACTGTAATTTTGTAATTTTTAAAGTTTTTTATTTTACAAGCTACATGATTAAGTATTTTTGTATAATGTTACGTGTTTTTTGTATGACGTTACAGAATTATGTACCAGTACGTAATAATGCATTTTATTCTGAAATAAATTGTTTCGTAGTCTTATAACATTATATGATTATGTACTAGTATGTAATTACGTAACACTACTTGACTATGTACCATTACGTAATTCTGTGCTTATATTGCCTAAAAATAAAAGAACCGGACCGAATTAGTAGGTATTTTATAATTTTTCTACTGGGCTAAGGCCCATAAGTGAATAAACGAATTAGCTTGTTACCCTAATTTACACATACGCAACTTGAAAGTCTGCATGCATCATTCATTCAGTTATCTTGTCCATTACAAGCTTTTCATCATTGCTTCTTCAAGAATCATGATTCACAAGGTACTTTGTTTCCCTAATAAAGCAACAAACAAATTCAAATTAGTTTTAGATTATAAAAAGCAATACAGTGATCAATGTCGAATAGCATGTTGTTATCAGAATTTTATTCAGTTTTTTTTTGTTGAGTAAACTTAGATGGCTAGAAGGAGAACAAATACGTTAAATTCTAAAGTTTGGGATGACTTTGTGAAGTTTTCAGATGATCATGGGAATCAAAAGGAAAGACGCAAGCACTGTGCAATGGTTGTCGCTGCATACCGGGTAAATAACGAAATAACCGCATTGATAAGTCATCTTAATAGATGTCAGCAACGCCCTGGTAGTTACATGATCGAACCAATTTACTAGTTTACTTTACGTTACCCGTTTCTGCTAATTTATTTAAAATCAATTATATTATGTTTTTTTAGAAAATATTGACAATTAGGGAGCGATTGTGGCGAAAAATGCAAAAATTCTAATGAACTGATGAAGGCTTTAATATTTTATTGTTTTTTATTATGTTTTGTTTAATTGTCTTGAATTCATGTAAATTGGTTTGGACTTAGTTAAATTCAATGATATGGTATCCTTTTGTTTTTTTATTGTGAAGCAAAGCTTGCGCAAATTCAGACTCAGTATGACAGTATAATAATTTCGATTTTGTGAACCAAAGAAATCACCTAAACGACTGAACACGAGGGGTGATGATGTCAGAAAAGTGAGATCAATCTTGTTATTGTATGTGCATTCCTCTAGCGATGTTTAGTCAGAAGATCGTTGTAGTACTGAAATACATAGAAACCATCAAAAAATCATGTGAAAGTCAATGACTATCTAAACATGGTTCGGCACTAAACTTACGTGACTTAGAACATGGTGTAACTTGGTAGATAAAAGTGAAATGGAAACTAGAGATTGATTGCAGTTGAATACATTGCTGCAGGATTGAACTCAATCCTCAAAAACGCAGCTGGAATGCGTTGCTGCAGGATTGATCTGGATGGATTTTGATTACTTATTAGGTTCATGTAAAGACCTGATTTTTACCTGGAACTGAGATTAAAGGGAAATCGGAACGACCCTAAATGTAGGGTATTATTTCGGGTATGATTTATATGGTGTTCGGTTCTCGGGTTTGATTACTTATTAGGTTCATGTAAAGACCTGATTTTTACCTGGAACTGAGATTAAAGGGAAATTGGAACCGACCCTAAATGTAGGGTATTATTTCGGGTATGATTTATATTGTGTTCGGTTCTCGGGTCGGGTCGGTTCCTCATCGGCTCGGGTCAGGTATTACCAAATGCTCACCCCTACAAAGTTGTGTAAGGACTTATGAGTCTGAACTTATTGTCTTGTATTTATACTCTTTATGTTGAATGCAAGACATGACTTTTTGAGATTTATCTTTCTATGCAAGTTTTATCTATGAAAAACCCTAGCTACTGTGTGTTCTTGTGTGTGTTGATAATCTATGAATACTCTGTAGATTCACAGATCGTCAATCATCATCTCGGTTCCCTCTACTCCTTCTACATCGTGTCCTTGCATCGGTTTGCATCACGTGGTGGATTCCGCACCCAGCATGACTTGGTGTTTCGTGTTTGTGATCCTGTTCGGTTTTTCCAGGTCTGTAGGTGGACTTACATGTTTGATTTGACAGAGATTAGAGAATATTTTGGGGAGTAGGAGTAGAATTTGAAACAGGGGGCAAAAAGATATTAACAAAAGGAGCTGAACCAAAAAAGGCAATGGATTGTTTGGTGGTATTGTTACACTGTTGCTTATGGTCAGTTGGTATATGGCTGATTGAGTTAAGTTGTGTAGTGACCAGTATCCAATTGTTTCTGTGTTCTGTTGTTGTTTTGGGGCTAGGTAATAAAGGGGCAGCTGGTTTTGATTGTTAATAGGTGGGGTTGGATGTATGGCCGGTTTGGGAATCTGAACATTGGGTTGGGTTTAGATATTTTTTGGTGTATGGCTGTTTGGAGTTTAGACGGGTTGAGGAATGAGGATGAGGATGTTGCTTGGTCGACTTCTGGGTTTTGACTTATGGAAAGCTCACGATGGACTCTCGGATATTATGCTTTAGATGTTATTTTAATGTTTTGGTCATGTTTGATTGTTTTTGTTTATTTGAAGGTTTAAGTTGTTTGAAACTTGATTGTATAGATTTATTTTTGTGCTAGACTTGGGTCGGGTGTGGCTTTATGTCACACCCTGGATTTCCAACCCGAAATCCATACACCGGTGGGCCCGGGTGGGGAGTATCGTGACGTAAGTTGATAACATCGTTGTCAATTAAACACGACACAACGGAAGTCTTGGAGTAAAATTACTATTACAAACCGAATGTTCGAAATATAAAATAATATACAGGCTCGTAATAGAAGATCCATAGGCGGATCATAAAATTTACAAGAAAGAATATAAAACAGACTTTAGGGCAGATCTAAGGATTTGCAAGATCCTCTTATTTACTACCGAGCAGCTTCCGGCCTATTTCGTATTGTACCTGCAGTTTAGCCTTTGGAAGATACGTCAGCTTTCGCTGGTAAATGCACCCAACTGATTCATTTTGAAAAATTTAAAAATGATTTTTATGTGCAAAACGGCACAAAATCTTTTATTAACTTGGGAAAGTTGAATTTACAACCTTGTATCAGATTCACATGTTTGTCAATACATACAGGGCCCGGGACAGAAACCGAGACATGATTAAATACACACCACTTACGAACTCACGAAGGAGTTATCCCCAAACGTCTTGGGTAATTTGCATATGAGCATCTGACAGGTGTATGCCTACACCCCGTGCTAAGGTCGTGGCTAATAACTAATGTATTGAGCCGAGGATATCCAGGAAACGGTAATTTAACCCCTGATGTTTAAGTTATCAAACAAAACTGATTAAAACGAAATACGGGGTTTACTAGCAACAAACGGGCATTCGATTGACCCCATTTTGGACCAAGCGGTAATAATTTACCGTATCCCAAGCCCGTATAGGGAAAATAAGTCGAGAGTATTTACCTGAGATAGTCTTCTTCTTTTGTTTTAAAATAACTCAGCCGTATACAAAAGTACCAATTGCAGATAGCATTTACCTTGAAGGCTCTAGTATGGATTATGGCATAAGCTAGCCAATTAAATACTAACGGTCTTATAAACCGAATAGTGTACATGATCATCACGTATAACGCTTGATTAAACGATTATCAGATAGAATGTATTTTAATCCCGACAAGTACTTGACTTGTATGGTATGGGTAAACTATAAACATTCTGGATTTTGAAACTCAAATGACAAGGTTAAACCCGTTTTGGTTAAATTCTTTAAACTATTTACGTATAATTAACCGTTTGCTTAAAAGCGATAATGGGTAACCGGAAAAGTCATTGACAAGTTCTATATGCCATTATATTTTAAATGAGTTAAAATATCAGTAGGATATCAACTTGTATGCCTGTTAAGGTTTTAAAACGAAACTATGCCTCATAAGGGCATTTTGGTAATTTCATACCATATAAAAGGAACTTGAATATAATTTAGTGTTATAATTATAAGTATTCTGGAAAAATACTTTATTTATGATATAATATCAGTAGGATACCAATTATATGTGTATTTTACCTTTTATGATCAAACTATGCACCGAATGGGCATTTTGGTCATTTTACACATAGTTTATAAATTATTTGGGATTCTGAGTTTATAACATGTACCTACTGTGAATATGTTTAAAATAAGTTTTAAAATCAGTAGGTATCAAGTCTTGGTCAATAATATGGTTAAAAACCATACTATGTGCCGAAACTACGTTTATGTCGTAAAATGACGTTTTATGCGATGTTTAATGAAAACTGATATTAGGGTTGGATTAAAATGTTTAAAATATGTTATTTAACATAACATATCAGAAGGTAAACGATTTACCTTGAAAATATTTGATTTAAACTATTTTATGAGCCACAAGGGCTAAAATCGCAATTTATCGACATTAAATAAGGACTTGCTTGAAAACTCAGTTTATAACTTGGTTTAACATCCCAAAATATCCTACTTATAATATTACATCAGTAGAAAACTCATTTTAAAGTTCATTACTATTTAAAATCTTATTTTATGCGAAAAGCGCATTTTGGTCAAAGATGGCATAATCATGGAACTTGCGCATAAACTTGGGCTCTGATTATGATCATGTAATATAACATCAGAGGGTTATGCTACGTAATATTATGATCATAATGCAACTTTAGATCAGTAGGTAACGAATCTAAATCGGGTCATAATCAAAAGTCAAAGTAGAAGTCAAACTTCGCGACTTTCGGTTGCGAACCGACCCTAGAACTGAAATTGACGAGCCGAACATGTTCTAATAATTATTACCAATTTTTTTAAGTGTCAAAACAGGTCTCATAACATATATAAGATTAATTTATGATTTTTCTGAAAAATGGCTTGTTTGACTTTTTAATAACTTAACTTTTACCCGTCAATTGGTCTAGCAAACGTGATCTTCAGGAGGTGCCCTTTATAGGGATTAACACCTACCTTATTACGATCACTTAGCCATGTTTATTAAAACAATGGCTGGACCATAATGGTCTTAACCGAAAGTCAAAGCGTTTTTTGAAAAACGCTTGACTTTTGGCTATAAAAGCCTATAAACGAAAATGCACAAAGAAGGAACACTTACCAGTGATCCCTAAGGTGCAAAAGAACTATGTTGGATGCTCCTTTTATCTAGGAACTTCCAGAGGAGAAAGAAGAGTGTCAATAAGAAAGGTGCAAGTTCAAATAGTGAAGTTGATCACCTATTTATAGTTGGAGAACTCAAAGGAGGTGAAGCCAGGTGTTTAGGGGTGTAAGAGGAAGCTTACAAGTGTCCCAAAACGTGGCATAGCAGTTTGGGAAGCCATGGTTTTGAAAATATGGTTTTGGAGTTTTGTATGGAGACCAAGCAAAACTTTCTGCTACAGACCCTTTCTCGCGCCTCGCGAGAGACACAGGCCATGTCTCTCGCGGTCCGTGACCGACCCATGGCCAGTTTTAAAGTTTGACACTTTTAACCCTTTAACTTATTAAAGCTTCTAAAAGCCTTCTAAAACACTTTTTGGGTACTTTTAGCCCTCCGTAGCCAATACTTGGCATACCCGGGATTATGCCCGGACATTGTCGAGCTCTCGGTACGTTAAAAGGTCACTAGAGGGTATAAATTAACATGTTGATACTTTTAATCCCTCCATTATCCAACTTTTATATATTATTGGATTTAATCACTCTCGTCCAACAAACAGGACATATGAGAGTTAGGACTACGTAAAGGATCACTCAGAGGCTCAGTATAAGGATGTTGGCTCCAATGTCACTCAGAGGCTAGGCATGTTGACACAACGGTCACTCAGAGGCCGAGTTTAAGCATAACGACACTAATGGTCATTCAGAGGCTATGTTTTATGCATAACGACACTAATGGTCGTTTAGAGGCTACGTTTTTATGCATGACGACACTAATGGTCGTTCAGAGGCTAGGTTTATGCATGTTGACATCAGAAAGTCATTCAGAGGCTCAGTTTGAGCATGTTGTCACTTTTAGTCCATATTAGTCTTTAATAGACTATATATAAAAATACAACACGTGTCACTATATTATTGTACACTATTTTACAAGGTGTTACACTTTAAGTCTATAGTAGGTTGTTTTTTCTATTTCTAGTTTAGCTCATGGCCAGGGCCTTGTTAGGTTCTAATTGTTAGACCATAGCTAATGGTTTGGGGTTGGTGTTTACCTTGGGGTATATTCGGGAAGCCCAATGCCCGTTGATTGTAACTATCTTTTGTTATCAATAAAATCTACTGGGTTACCGTCCCCTTTTACATTCTATATTATCTTGTTTAATTCATAGTTTACACATGTGTAAATAAGGTGTAAATGTATAAAACATAAACAATTAATTGATTGAGAACAATTTACACATGTGTAAATGAGCTAAAAATGTGTAAAACAAAATTAACTAAGTGACAGGGCATAGTTTACACATGTGCAATTCAGTTAAAAAAGTGTATAACATAAATAAATAACTGATAGGGAACAAATTTACACATGTGTAATACCATGAACGCATGCAAATCATAATAAAAAAATTATAGTGATCACTTACACATGTTTATAACAGAAACTTACACATGTGTTAAACCAACATAACATAAGACCTAATATTAAACTCACACCTCTCAGCATAAGCAAAAGACTGATACATCGAAGCTGCATCTTCCTCTTTAGCAAATACCATACCCAAAACCAGTTTATGTGCTTCCATTACATTGGGCAATCTAGAACTAATAAGTGATAGTGAGCAATTTATACATGTGTATAACAGACACTTACACATGTGTAAAACAACCACTTTAACACAGTGAACAGTCTGCACATGTGTAAATCATCTGCATATATGTAATCCATAAATAAATAAGTGGCAGTATTTTCACATGTATAAAACTGACACTTACACATGTGTAAAACAAGCACTTAAACATGTGTAATACAACTTAATATAGGTGAAATAGAGATAAAAGAGAGTGAACCGTTTATATATGTGTAAATCATCTCAAATTTGTAATCCATAAGCAAATAATTGGCAATGACAAATTTACATATGTGTAAAACATATACTTGCACATGTGTAATATAATTGAACATATGTAAAATAGAAAGAAATGATAGTTAAAAATGTGTAAATTACAAGGTTTACACATGTGTAAGTTACAATAGTTAAGCATAGAAATATGAAGGTTTAAACATGTGTAGATCATAATGGTTAAAAAATAACCATATATATGAAGGTTTACACATGTATAAATCAAAATATTTAAAAAAACAACCAATCATACATATGAAGGTTTACACATATGTAAATAATAGTATTGTTGGAACAATGACATATATGAAGAAAAAAACTCGTACATATAATATTGTTGGAACAATGACATGATAAAATAGAAAAATAAATAATCCACTAAATGAACAAAAATAAAACACAAGTAGTAATCACAGACACTAAATAAAGTGTACAAACATTTTATACTCTTGTTTTCAATACACCAAAAAGAATCAATTGAATTCTACATTGATATAATCAGTTGTTTGAATGGTGGTACTTCTAACTTTCATATTGTTGCTAGTGCTACTACTACAACCGCCATAATTTCCTATTTTTCTTCGAGCGTTAGTGATGTATACAATGGGAACACCGATGACATCTCAAAGTTGTTGATGGTTTTTTACCCTCTTAGTCACTTTGCCGCAACATCATACACGCTTGCCGCATCCTTTGTGGTATCAAACATTCCTAGTAGGCCTGCACCACCCTACCATAAATAGATTTTATAATTGGGTGAGTTAGGTAAGGGATGGAGAATATGAAATAATATGTTGAATGATAGCTAACTGATTTGGCTTGTGGCCCTTAGCAGTTCACTAAGGCTAACAATACTCAAACTTTAATGTTGGATTATTACTTAAACTTTATTGTTGGACTAAGCACATAAACAAAAATAGATTAACCACCTAAAAACATGATCAAATCATCAAATGGAACCAAAAAAGACAATTTAACTAGTAATTGAATAAGCCGATTGATACCTAGAATAGCACCCAAAACTCCTTTATCCATAACCGATCCTTCGTCAAAAACCAATCTTGCATCTCAACATCCCCAATTTTAGCATACATAGAAATCAAAATCGTCCATCACACAACACAATGCCTAGGCATTTCATTAAATACATAGCGTGCATCACCCAATTTTACCAAACAAAGAATACATCATCATCAAACCATTACCCATAAACCTATCAAACACAAAACCCAACTTCTGAAATACATCATTATCATTTTTTAGGTTTGATTCTTATCATTTGTTTTAGGTTAATTTGTGGAATCATTGTATGAATCTACATATGAACATGTGATCCGTATCAAATGTATAAAACCCACACTACACCACCATGATACGGATTGAGAATTGGCAAAAAGATTGATGGATAAAACGAATGAAGAATAACTGGATACAAACACCAAGTTAAATTAGAACACGAAATACCCATGAAATTGATGATAATCATTTTTGAATAACCCGGATTTGATATAATCATTGTAGAATTAAGATTGAACATTTGATTAAAACATGAGAGATACAAATGTAAAGAATCAATCACAATGTTTGACACAATGCATATATGTTCTATTTAAAAACCCTAATAATGTACGTGTTTGTGTATATAATAAAAGGATTAAGGAGAATTAGATACATTGTAAAAACATACAATGAGAAACATATGAAGAATTTGTTCCTAAACTGTTTTGAATAAATATGATGTTCCATTTAAAACTGACCTCTCACTCATTATAATAGTGTGTGTGTGTAATATTATATATTATATATAGGGTTAGGATCATGTGAGAAACACTAGGCTAATTGAGAAACATTCTAGACCACACATTTTTCCTAAACTTTTTGTAATATACATATATGTATAGTTTAAAACTGACTCTATACATATATATATATATTGTCAAATCTGAATTATACCATATATATATACACACGCTAAATATTGCGAGAACCTTGAGAACGAATGAAAAATCAATCAAACCTTTTTTAATACAAAGCTTATTGTAATTAAAGCACAACATCGAAAAAATTTTTTTACAACATCAAATAATTTAATTCTCTTCTCAACATCACTCTTATTATATTTTTTACACATGTATAAATATAGCAAATTTACACATGTGTAAATGTTCGTTATTTACAAATTCACATACATTTAAACGTGTAAATTAAATTTCTAACATTGTATTCGAATAACAATGACAAGTGTAATTTTTTTGAATTGTTTTTTACCATGTTCTTGCGGTTTTTTCATTCGTTCTCATGGTTCTCACAATATTTAGCATTCTCATTTAAACATTCCCCTATATATATTATACTCCTTTCTTAATAACATTCTACTAAATTAGTGATATTATGCCCAAACTCCCGTCTAGAACCGTTGGATTCTGGACTTTCAAAATAGAAAATTAAATTTAATGTAATATACTTTTTGGGTATAATTCGGGTATATGTGCCGGGTATCACTAAATCCGATACCCGTACCTGACTTTTTTATATTTTTAATCCCATACCCGACCCATATATTTCCCATCAGGCTTGGGCTTTTTTGCCAACCCTAGTCACTGTGTCAACATTGCCGTTTCGTCTACTGTCAGGAGAGTAAGGACCACGCGTGCGTGGTGCGTGGTAACCTTCGGTCCTGTTTTGCCGCCTGATGTGTCGTCCTCTCATTAGAGATGCGCTCCACTTGTTTGGCACGCTTACACATAGCATAATTGCGATGTGTATAAATTGAGAAAAAGGATCGACGATTTCATTATCGTTTCTTGATTTCTCTCTCCTTTTCTCTCGAATCTTCAAACTGTTCTTTAGGATCTTCAAGGAATCATCCGAGATCTTTGCATACCTTCAAGTGTTCTTCAAGTTTTTCCAGATTTCTTGACTACCATCATCAATCACAATATTTGAGCATATATAGAATAAGTTGGTGGTACTATGACAGCGTTGAGGTGGGAGAAGACATCTTTTAAGCAGGTGATACGAGGCCACCAGTTCGCCGTCGAGTGGGACGCTCGGTATCCGGTCAAAGGTGGGACGACCACTGACGCACCACCTGAGTATATCACCTTGTTCGCTGATTTCTTTGGTGAGGGTAGCTTCCGATTACCGTCACTCATTTTTAACCGGGTTACTATCACACTATCACTTCCATATTTCTCAGTTGAGCCTACTGGGTATGGTGAGGATACATCACTTCAAATTTTGTCTGCGCGTGCAAGGTGAGGTGCCAACGGTGGAGAAGTTCCGCGCATTCTACCAATTACAATCTAACCTTGGATTCTTTTCTTTCTCTACCCGTGGGTTGAAACGATTGCTTATCAACCCTCCCAAGAGTTTCCAGAAGACGAAGACCTCTGGTACGACCAGATTCGAGGCCTTGTCGGGCTATAACTCCTGCCGGGGTCGATGTTATCTTGCTTTCCAACGGGGAGTGTATTGCCTCTTCCGATCATGGATTAAACATCCACCCTTCTACGTTTGTAGGTAGTTTGGGCAATCTTGGGGTGTATCCCAAAGAGCAAAAACTAAAAGGCAAAGTAGAAAGAAGAAAGTGATCGTTGCTGGGGGGCGCGTCCTGTGAAAGTAGAACCGACTGCAGCCACTTTTGATGCTGCGTCGCGCAAAGGTACGGCTCGCTCTTGATAACATAGCTTAGATGATTATACACGTGTTGCTGATTTGATGAAAGCGTTGCGTTTTTTAGGAGGACACAGAAAAGCTGGTGGAGCTACTAGCGCGAGGAGCTCAGGGAGCGCGAGCTCTAATGAACAGTTGCCGGGCACGACTCCGATTCCTGTGGAAGAGGAAGTGGAGGTTGACCCGGTCCCTGAGTTGACAAGGAAGAATGCCTCCAAAAGGCCACACAGTGAGTCGGGTGAGAAGGCTGTGCCCTTGCCTAAAAAGGTTGCTTTCAGCAAGTCTATTATAGGGAAAGGCTAACCTTGGTTCTCTGATGTCTGTGATTTCTCCTTATAAGTTTTCCTTGTCTTTTAACTTGTTGCCTTTATTGGTTGTTTTGCCTAACCTTCTGAACTTGCGTGTATTGCCCACAACCGAAGAAGGCGATGCCAAAATTCAAGATTATTCATTCTAAATCGGGACCTCATGCACCTCTGCCCCCTCCATCTGGGTGGCCAAAAAGTCAGAGGAAACTCTTGAGGCGGTGCAGGATAATGTTGCTGAGGTGTAGAAAGTTGTTAGGGCTGATAAACCTGTTGAAGCGGAGAAGGTGATGGATGTGAGGGTTGAAAAACCCGTTGAAAAGCCTACCAAAGTGGCTGAGAAAGTTGTTGAACAAGTTGTGAAGATGATTGAAAAACCCGTTAAGGAGATGCCTAGGAAGAAGTCTGATAAGACTCCTGAAAGACTGTTGCCAGTTCGGCATAGTCTGTTGAAGGAAGGGTGCGGGGCCGCATGTTGCTATTGGTTCTAGCGCGGGGGTGAGGGTACCAGTTCCTTTGACCAAGAGATAAAGAACCCTTACCCATCCAACTAGAAGACACATTGGGTGACCATTACTACCGTTCATACGATGCGAGTCGCGTCGATCAGATCCATAACCCAGTGTGGAAGTTAAAACATAGAGATACACTTACCAAGTTCCCTGCATGTCAGGAATGGTTTATGGGAGTCTTCCCTCCTGCTGAAGTCAACTTCTAACGACAACGCAAACATGAACAGATCCATCAATCTCACGTTGTTGCACAGGCTAACCATTTATCCACTAGCAACCAAATTACGCATGAATGGCGCACAATATATAGGGAGCACGCCAGGTGGAAGCATATAGGTTCGGTTGGCTGCTGATGCCAAAAAGTTTAAAAAGGCTAAGGAGGAGTTGGCTGCCAAGCAGGCAAAATTTGAAGCTGATAAGAACAGCGAGGAGTGGGGGCTCCTAGGTCTTAAAGAAACTTCAAACTATTAAGGAGACCCTGGTTGACGAGCGCAAGAAATGGCTCGAAGCCTGGGAGAGGGAGAACAAAAAGATGCATGCTGCCAGGAATGAAATCACTAGCTTGAAGGCACAGGCGGAGGTGTTCGCTAAGACTATTGCAGAATTAAGCGCTCAAAATGAAGACTTGGCTACTTCCAAGGGTGATCTTGAGTCGAAACTTGTAGAAGCAAAGTCTCACCGTGAGTGGGCGGAAGCTAAACAGGTTCGTGCTACCTACACTTGTCTTCAACAAGATCTTGAATTCAAAAGCTAACTAACCGGTTATCTGTGAAGGGTGAGTTGGAGAATCAACTCGTCTCTAAGGATAAAGACATGGCTGGCAAGGACGCTGAAATCATTGAACTGAAGCGTCGCTTGCGCGAGCCACAAGAAAAGAATGAATCCCTAGAAATTGATTTGGAAGTAAAGAGATCCAAGGCTAAAGTAGTTGAGGAGGCGCGTAAGGTCTCGAAAGCGACCTTGAATGTGGCATAAGAGAATTATGCTGAAACTCAGGTAGTCGTTGAGCCTTTGGTTAATATGTCTGAGTGATTACAACACTATGGGATTGCGCATGTAAGTTACTTCCTATCTCCTCATTTCATTTAACCAAGTGAATTTCTAACACTTACGTGTTTCTAACAGGTGGCAAATGCGATGCTTAACTCGGTTTAGTTAGACCAGACTGTTGCGGCGCTGACAGTTGTGGCGCGCCAGATTGGTCATCGCGAGGGCTTGAAGAGTGCACATACCATGTGCAAAAGGCAATGGATACAACATGGGACGTTAGCCACTGCTCGGTCAAAGCGGAGGCTGAAACTCTCAATGCTGCAAAACAAGAGGCTTATAACACCCTTTCCTTGCCAATCATGGATTTGGTGACTGATGCCTTGCAACATGATGATTACGTGGCATGCTTGAAGGCGTTGTTTGAGATGCCAGAGACGACCGAACTCTCTGACTCAGCCGGTAGAGATGACGGTGATGAAGGTGCGGAGTGAAAATCCTATAGTTAGATTTTTGTAATAGGCTCTTGTGCCTTAGTAGATTTAGCTGTAGTGTTTAATCACTAGCAGATTTAACTGTTGCGTGTTTGCGCTTTATCAGTCGAATTTCTTTTTGGTAAATTATATTGTTACAATTATTAACTGTGGAAGGAACTTTGTCTAGGTAGCGCGAATGAATGTAAGTGTGGCTCATGTTTGAACTACGTAGCCTGATTCCGCGCTTAGTTTACGGGAATCTTGGAAGCTTAGTTCTTTAGCTCGTAATTTACTGTAATGTTTTTGCGCGGACTAAAACTTTAACATGCATTTGTAACTTGTATTAAGTAAAGGAGTCAACATGAAAAAGCAATATAAACAACACTTTATATTGATAAATTCGCCAGGCTCTTCTCCATTGCTTACAAAAAGGTTGTGTTACATATAGCATTTCTTTAGCTGTTGTGCATTCCATGTTCGAGGAACGATGTAGCCGTCCAGCGTGCCTAGCTTGTATGCATCCTTGCCCAGGACCTCATGGATAAGGTAAGGACCTTCCCACTTAGGTGCCAGTTTTCCTGGGCGTCTAGTGTTGGAGGCTTCGTTGTCCCGGAACACATATTCACCTAGATTAAGAGTACAATGCGCACTCTCGCATTGTAGTACTTCTCTAGTTTAGACTGGTACTTGGATTCTTTTATGGCTGCATTCTCGCGCCGTTCTTCAAGTAAGTCCAAGTTGAGCCGGCGCTCCACCTCGTTTTCGATCGCGTTGACTGCCGTCAAGCGAGGTGAAAGGAGGCCAATTTCAGCCGGGATGACTGCTTCTGATAGACTAGGCTGAAAAGAGTCTCGCCGTTACTTGTCTTGGGCATGGTGCGATGAGCCCATAATATACTAGGAAGCTCATCGACCCATCTAGTCGGGCCTTGATTCCTTCTACAATGCCTTTGTTAACACTTTCTGCCTTGTCGTTGCCCTGTGGGTGCGTGATGGAGGAGAAATTGTGTTCGATGTGTAACTCTTGCATCCAGTTGTGCAGGTCTTTTGAGGCTAAGTTTGTTCCATTATCGGTCACGATTTGCAATGGGAGGACGAATCGGAAATGATGTGCTCCCATATGAACTTCCCGATCATTGTAGAGGTTGATGCTAATGCCTTCGCTTCTACCCATTTTGTAAAGTAATCGATTGCGACGATTATAAACTTTATAGCGCCTGGAGCTTCTAGGATAGGGCCAACTATATCGATCCTCCATTGTTGAAATGGCCATGCAGTGGAAACAGGAATCAAATCATTTTCCGGTCGCATTGTCTTGGGCGCGTGACGCTGACAGGAGTGACATTTGCGCAGCTCTTTTATGGCATCCAGGTGCGCCTGGCCAATAGTATCCCGCATTCATGATTTTAGCGACCACCATGCGCGGGCCTGCATGGATTCCACGGATACCTTTGTGCTCACGAATTAGGTAATTGGCATCTTGTGGGTCGACACAGCACAATAGTGGCCCTAGATAAGACCTCCAGTACAGAAGTTCGTCATCCATTTGATAAAACAAGGCATTGTGTTGGATCTTTTGTGCTTCCGCTTTGTTCTCCTGGAGGATCCTCGCTTGCAAGTTTGAATGATGGGCGTCATCCACGATGGTGACCCAATTTCGATGACATTTACTAGGCGCAGCGGTACAGCGGATTTTTGAGAACCTCAATTTGGACATCTTTGGCCAGATGCTAGAAAGCTGTTGAAGCTAGCTTACTCAGCGCTTTCTGCGGGTTTATTTTCGCTATGGTTGATATGGACCACTTTGAATGATTCGAAGTCCTGAATCAGCTCTTTGGCTTGGTCAAGATAAAGCGCCATAGTTTCACCTTTTGCATCATACAAGCCGTTGATATGTCCAACGATAAGTTGTGAATCAACGTGTGCTTGTAGATTCTTAATTTCCATCTGGATTGCCAAGCGCAATCCAGCCAAGAAAGCCTCGTATTCTGCCTCGTTGTTCGTATTCTTGAAGTCTAGCTGTTGGAATTGAACCCTACAAAAGAAAGATGGTAGAAAGCCAAAATATACTACAACCCCTGATCCTAATAATAACATAACATCTGCCCAAGTCAAGCTCTACTGAAGAATAAATGACAGAAGTCTGCCATCGCAAAACTCTGTTGAAGACAAAGCTCTGTGTAACGCCCCAAAATCACAAATTTTAATTGACTAGTATGTTTCTTTGTGTGATGGCATAAAATAAAATAATCAAGCTATTTAACTTAGTTAAATAGTTACTTAAGTAACAAGAGAATGAAAATTAGTGTTATTGGTGACATAAGAATAACTAGAAGGACTAAAAGTGGGAAATTGAGTTTAAGTTTCATATAAACTAGAAAGTTTAGTATGTGTGTGTATTAAATATTGTATAGATTAGATACGAACACACGACCCAAGTGCGAACAAGAACTGACTCGTACGAGTGACAAGTGACTCGTACGAGTGATAAACATCTCACACGTGCGAACTGCTCATGCCTATATATATGTGTGTTGTGTGTTCGTTGTTTGGAAGTATTGGAAGTTCCCCAAAGGGAAACGATGGTGATTCTCTACAGGAATTTCCGCCCGCCAGACAAGATGTATAATCTTTCTGTATGAATGAATGAATGCATCCGCTGATTCTGTTTCTACTCCCTCTTTATAACATTCTACCGAATCGGTACTATCATACGCCCAAACTTCCTTCTGGAACCGCCGTCACCGGAACTCACAAAAGTGGTATGTGCGCCAAGTGTATGATAAAATGTCTAAGTGAAGTTAGGATGTGAATTGAATGAAATGGCTTGACATATATCAATGAAATATGTTAATGATGTAATTAGTAGTAAACTAACTTGAAGAATGTGCTATAAATGGAACTCATACAAGAATTCGGGTTGGATGTATGTTTTGGGTAAGATCATGCATTAGGAGCTTGTACCATGTGCTTGGATAGTGTGATGTTCATCTTGTATTTGATTGATTGTTAGTTGGAATCAAGAAGTGAAAGTGTACTATGTCCATAGCATATGGACTCACTAGCGACGAACAATGTTGTGATTATATTAAATTGACTAACTTTGTTAAATGTAGAATTATGAAAGTATTAGCATGTGTATAAATGAATTATGTATATGTTATATATGTCACTCGTACGAGTGATAAATATCTCACTCGTACGAGTGATAATTGAGTTACGAGAACGTGAAATAAGGTGGTCATTAGTACATGTCTATATATGCGATAGTTGACTAATGCAAGGCAATAAATATATAAATGGAAAGTGATGAATGTTAGTACATATGATTATAAATATGCTAACCATGATATGATTGTGGTGACATGAACAAAAGTGTGGAGTCATGTCAAGGTGGACTCAAGCACGAAAGGCTAACGGGTCAAGAGGAGGCAAGGAAGCGGATACGAATACGAACAGATAAGGTAAGTGATTTCCGAAATCACTTATTCCTTTATAAATGAAGATTATTATGTAGAATACAGGGAATCGTGTAAGAAATTATGGGTAAGGGTAAGAATCAAGGTACGTATGGTTGTGGTAAGTCACAGAAAGTCATTCATGTTCGAAACTCATGATAGAATTGAATGGGTCAAAATGTAGAAAGTATGTGTCAGGTGTGGGTTTTGAATGATTATGGTTCAGGAATCATGTAAGAAGGTTTAAGTAATCATAGTACTAAGGCAAGTATTATTGTATGCTGGCCATAAATAGTTATCTACGTCAGAAATAACTTGGTATAATCAAACGGGTTAAAATCAAGAAAGTATGATAGAAGTACAGATTTGATTATGAGTATAAGAGGTTAAGTGTTAAAATGATTTAGGATATTATAGGAGGATACGGGAAGCTTATGAAATGTTATGGGATGATATGGAACATTTTGAATCAGTTCGGGTTGGAACAGGAATAGGAAATGGGTTGTGTAAGTTTAAACAAGGAAGGACAGCGTCGGCAACACAGATGGAGCGTCGCCGACGGCCTCCCTAGCCGTCGACGATGCTTTCCCCTTCTCCCGACGCTCTAATTAACTGTCTACGCAAATGAGGACCGATCTAACATTCCGGAAGGCGTCGCCGACGCTATAGAAGAGCGTCGCCGACGCTCCTCAAAAACTTGACATGCTGTTTTTGTTAGTTATTCGCACCGTGAGTTTCGTATCTCCCAATACCTGTTTCGTAACCCTCAATGAACCCTGAAAAATGAAAATAACTAATAGGGAGTTATGCGAACTTATTGAACTGAGATGATGTTTGCCGGAGATGAATAAGTATGTAAGCATGTATGTGTATGGCTAACTTACATGTTAGTGATGTAATCCCTAAGTAAGCACCAATAGAAGTAAGCATGCGCATAGGTTCGTGTGTATAAGACTTATTTATGTGGATGTTTGTGACTAGGATATGTTAGTATATTTTTATGGGAATGCAAGTGGTATGTAAGGGCTTGTATATATGTATACATGACTTCAATACGTATGAGCATTAACACTACTAATTATTGTCCTGTGAATGAAATGAAAGTGTAGGTTTACTATGTTGACTTATGAAGATTGACGATTGGGATGCAAGATCATACACGGAAAGATAATCGAAAGGACATTCATGAATAGAAAGAATATGGAGTGATCATTTAATTAGGAATGTTTAATATTATGAATGATGTCACCGAATATTAATAATGCGGATGTATGTGGTGATTGCAGGTTGCACGAAATTATCATTACTATGGAATTTAAAGGGTTGAAGATCGAGTCAAAGAGCAAGGATTGTACGGGAAAAGCAGTGTCATAGCTTGTATTCATGTATTACATTTAACGAGTTAATCAAGAATGAATGTTATAAATCCTTCCAAGAAAGTGTCCAAGATTTTATAAATGAACTTTCAAGTATGTTATATGGTCAATAAATAAAGAACTTTTGAGTCGGTATTTCCACGACATCTCTTATGGTCAAAAAGTTTTAGGGTGTTTCACTCTGCTGGAGACTAAAGCTAAAGGTCTGCCAAGGCAAAGCTCTGCTGAAGATTAAAGCTAAAGGTCTGCCATGGCAAAGCTCTGTTGAAGACCAATAGAGGATGTCTCATCAGTGTTTTCTACCAGTCTTTGTAATGTTTAGTTTATAGCAGTGGTTAGCTTAGCAGATGTTGTTAGTTTGTTATTTTCGTTAAATGTCACTTTCATGCTGACATCATCATAAGATGCTCAGTGGTTAGGATTGTAGTATTAATAGAATAGTGTCTGTACTGCTCTATTTCATCACTTTCATCAATTATCAATCTAACATGTCTTCCTTACATTTTGTATGAACAAATCAGTGATCTTAGGCTGAGATGGAGATTGTGATTTATATGCACGTGATTACAATTCACTAAAAGCATTATAATGAAAAACAATCTCTCGGCTATTATACATTAAAGCTCATCATTCCCCTACATGTTCATCTAATTTATCTTCGTTCATTTATCATTTTTAGAACTTTCATAAACAGTTTCAAACTCAGATCCTAACAATTGATATCTGAGCTAGGTCAATCGAATTTGATTTAACAATCAATTTGATTAGAATATACCAACTCTCACTGCTATTTCGATTTGTTCGTTTTTATTGAAAAATAGAGTTTAATTACATTCTAAAAGTTTTTAAACAAAAACTGTTTGTAAACAATCAGAATGTCACACACTACACAAGATCCTCATAACACCAGCACCATGTTTAAACCACCGATCTTTGTCAGGTCTGAGTATAATATCTAGCAAAGATTGATGGGTCATGTCCTTGCTTAGCAAAACACCAGTTGCTGGAAGTCGGTCATCTTTGGAGCTCATGTTCCAATGATACTGAGTACAGAGGACCCTAAAGTCCAAAAGAATCCTGAAAATTATTCCGAGCAAGATTTCCAAAAAATCGAGATAGATGCAAAGGTATTTAGCATTGTGGCCTTTGTAGTGCCAAACGATATCTATGCTAGCCTGTTGCATTGCAACAGTGCAAAGGAATTATGGGATGCTTTGAAAGAGCAATTCGGTGGGACTGAGGAAGTGATTGAAAACAATAGAGAGGTTCTAAATCAACAATATGAAACGTTTTGTCATGTCAAAGGAGAGTCACTAACCCAACAGTTCGAAATATTTAGCTGTCTCGTTAGTGAACTTAAACTAGTGAATGTTACACTTGCAAATTCGAGTCTAAATAGTTGTTTTCTTAGATCATTACTATACAAGTGGGACACTATAGCTTTCGTAACTAGATTCAGTTGGGTTCAAAGAAATTAGGCTTACTCAACTTCATGGTAGGCTCCTCACTTATGAGAGGGAGCTGAACCAGAAAAAAAGCTACAAGAGTCTAGCAAAGTGGCAGATGACTATGCATTCAGTAGTACAACTCTCTTTGGCCAAGCAGAAGTCACTGCAGTAGTAAGGATTAGAGTTATGATTATTTCATTGATATAACTTCTGGTTTCAACTCTGCCCCTTACACACCTAATTATGCATTTGTTGCTAATGGGGAAAGTCAACTTCTGACAACTTATGCTTTGAGTTGAGTGACCTTCAACATTTTGATCCTTAAGATTTAGAAGAGATGGACATTTTGCACCAGTTGGCTCTGTTAAGTGTCAGAGCTAACAAATATTACAAGAGAACTCGTAGAAAGTTTCCAGGGTTGCATGGGGGGACAAAGTTGGGTTGAATAAGTAAAAAGTTAAGTGTATAAATGTAATAGGCTAGGACACTTTGCTAAAGAATGTAGGTCTCAATCAACTGGACCAATTGTCACACATCCTAGACCTAAAAACATTGTCCATTATTCTCAATATACCCTTGCTCCTCATATGCAAAACACTGCTCATTTTGCACACCTGCTACCACTTTTGCACATGTAATATGTTCAAACCACTGTTCTTCAAATTCATATGTTCAAGCACCAGCACCTCAGGTTCAAATGCAACCTGCACAACAAGTTACTCAAGAAACTGGAAGAGCTTAGAGAGAAAGATCCTGTAGTTCCAAGAAAGCTAGATTATCCTACAGTTGTTATCCCTCAACAGACCCAAACTCTCAAAAAGCATTCTTCAACCTCTGTCTTATCCACATTGCCTTAAACCAAGCAAAAAGGCAAAAGAAGATGGCTGAAGATGATGAGCAGATGTTTAAAGAACATAGAAAAGATAGAATCAAGAACCAACTCCTCTTTCACACTTATGCTGCAAGTGAAAAACTAAGAGAAACACTTTCTAACCTTGTAAGCAGACCTCATTCACCCAACTCATCATAAATAAATCTTCACCCAAGAAAACCAACTGACTCAAAAATTATAAAATGAAAGTCATCCTCAAACACCCATGAATTGACTTTGCTCAGATCAGATGGTGAGATTCAAAGGCTAAAAATGGAGGATGCATATGGTCTGAATGCAGATGACCTCCAAGATCTGTTGAACCTTTAACTACAAAGGGATTTTGAAGACATGTTCTCCCTGAACTTTGAATTACAGTTCAAAGGGCAAATCAGGTAAATGTTGATGAGAAATAAAGATAGGCAATAAAGAAGAGTTTTGGCATCATCTGTTCTAGGGAGAGATTGTTGGAACTATTGAACCCTATAAAAGAACAAATGATTGGAAAGCCAAAATGATCTGTATCATCTGATCAAGAATAAACAGTGCTTTGAATATTTAACTCTTCCCAAAGGCAAAGATATTAATCATCTACTGCTCAAAAGTCTGTTGAAGCTAAAGTCTACTACACAAGATCTGTTGAAGACAAGCTCTGCCCAAGTCAAAGGTCTGTTGGACCAACAGAGGTTAAAGCTCATCAGAGTTTCTTCTCAATAGATGTTGGATCAACAGAGTTTCCATTTATTAATGTAACAATGTTTAGCTTAGCAGATGTTAGGGTTTATTAGGTCATTAGATGTCATTGTCAAGGTGACATCAGATAAGATGCCACGGTGGTTTGATTTGTACTATAAATAGAGCAGTGCATGTACTGTTCTATTTATCACTTTCCATCTAACATATCTATACGAACAAATCAGAGTGATCTTAGGTTGAGGGAGAGTTGTAATATTGCATGCATACGTTAATTTACAAAAGCATGTTTATGAAAACAATCTCTCTATTTTTGTGATTTGAAAGTTTATTATTTCCACTGCACTATTTTATTGTTGTTTATCTTCTAACATTTGGTTTCATCTTAAACATTCACATCAATATCAAACTCAGATCCTAACGTTACTCGAGTTCGGCTTGTTATTTATTTATTGTACCGATTATTTTTTATAACAATAATAGATTTTAACAATCCCAACTTTCACAAGTTGGCCGGCAATGGACCCAACTTCAAAAATAACCACGAGCAGTCCCAACTTTTGACATTTTGTAAAACATTAGACCTTTGCTAACGGCGTTATAACGTTGATGACATGGCATGATGACGTGTCATAAATTTTAAACTGGGATGGCTACGTGGCAATTAGGCTTTAGGCTGATACTCAGTCTAATTGCCACGTAACCATCCCAGTTTAAAATTTATGACACGTCATCATGCCACGTCATCAACGTTATAACGCTGTTAGCAAGGGCCAATGTTTTACAAAATGATAATCAGCCTAACTGCCACGTAACCATCCTAGTTTAAAATTTATGACACGTCATCAACATTATAACGTTGTTAGCAAAGGTCCAATGTTTTACAAAATGTCAAAAGTTAGAACTGCTGGTGGTTATTTTCTAAGTTGGGTCTGTTGCCGACCAACTGGTGGAAGTTGGGATTATTAAAAAATCCATTATTCCATTTTTATATTATGATTTGGCTGTTGTTTCTTACAAATATTCTGAACATGCAGATTCATAGCACTACAAACTCACTAAAGACCACCAGCGGCGAAGCTTGAGATTTCCGACCCGGGGGTTGGAAGTCACCGCACTTAAAATTATACCTTAAAAATTATAAAACCGAGGAGTCGAAAACGTATATACCTAAAAAATCTATACGAAACCTACATATCTAACACTAATGAGCGAAAAGTTTGAAGGGTCGAGCGCTCCCCCGGCCCCTTCTAACCTGCGCCACTGAGGACCACAATGGTGAATGGTCAACAAACACAACCAAACATATCTTACCTTTTTTTTCCTGCTCACATGCAACAACATCAACATATCACATTTCGTATATCAGTTTTCTTAAGTGTATTAGTAGCTAATGTTGTCTTGTACTTTTTTGTATATAATCTATTCATGCTTGTTTGGTCATTATTGCATCCGACATTGTCCTATCCCAAGTTTACCGTCAACGTCTTAGTTACCCTTCCACCCATAAGGGGGGGGGGGGGGGGGGGGTCATGCTTTTAGAGGGTGTTTGATAAGCTTAATAAATACTAGGTTAGAACCCTGTGAATTACATGGATTGAATAAATGTAATTTTATATAATAAGTAATAAAATAGTTACATTTTTTTAAAACTTGGTGTGTTGCAAAGGTAGAATAAACACATGTATTTACACGTATAATATAATCAGTTAATACAAACAGTCATCAACATATTTTTTCTAAATGAACTCTGATGTAATTTACTTATTATAACATTTTACTTTGTTTTTTTATTTATTCTTAGGCTAGAAAATGAACTATAATGTATTATACTTATAATAACATTTTACTTTTTTTTTACTTATTATTAGGTTAGAAACATGTATAATACACAATGTTGGATTGATGAAATAGTGGAGAGTTCAAATGAGAAGAAAATTTTTGTAAGAATAAAAAAATAACTTTTAAATCAATAGAAATTCTCTATTTACTTCATTTAATATGTGTATTTAATATTATGAAAAAGGGCATATAGGTAAATCTATAATTGTCATTAATTAGCTAATTAATTAATGTGTAACTCATTTTTTTCATATACTCTTTTAAGATAAAATAATTTATGGTGTAGGACAACTTTCGACATGTGTAGGATAAATTTTAGTATGTGTAGGATAAATTTTGAAATGTGTAGGATAAATTTACATGCGTGTATGGTAAATTCTGGTAAATGTAAGACATATGTAGGATAAATTTTGAAATGTGTAGGATAAAATGTTTTTACTTTATTAATGAGAGATAACATAATTAATGAGGGAGTTATAAATTATTTAATGTTTTACTATTATGTCATTTCTTCTTTTTCTTCTTACATTAAATTTTTTCTCGAATGAACCTTCATCTGATAAAATATTACATTAAATGGTAATTAATAAGTAGAAAAATAAAAAAAAACATTTTAGAAAATAAATATTAAATAAATAAGAGAAAGCCGGATAATATAATTTAATATTATCATTATCATTTTGTAGAAGAGAGAAACATGATTTAGTATTATTATTTAACAAGAAAAGAAATAGAAAAATAAGGGTAAGAAGATATGAAAGTGACGCGGAATCTCAGTAAATTTTATTTATTATATGTAGTAAAGTAAAGTACTAATAATAAAATAATAATAATAATAATAAAATAATAAAGATAAAGATTACATATTTTAATATAGTTAGATATAATCTAATATGTTAATATTAAGATTGTGGTAATTTGTGACGTTAAAGGGTTTAAAGTAGGGACAATTGTGATATTGGGTATAAGTAAAGATAAAAGACTTTAATACCCTCATGAATCAACTTCCATAGACGAACATACCGTTAAACACTAAGGTCCCATTGATGACAGTTGATCTCAGGCACTGATCGAAGAATAAGAGGCCACCGGTTCTCAGGGATCAAAAGTTTAGAATTGAGAGTTTAGAATGCGTTTTTTAACTAATTACATGAACTCAAGTTACCATTACTCTTATTTTTTAATTAGAAGACATAACCAAATAATTGTTTTTTATTTAATTTGATTATTTACGTTATATCTTTATTATTTAGAATATATTATTTTGAATATTAGATTTGTGAGATGAGTTTCAAAGTATCATTACTATGATAGTTTCTTCATTAACATTGGAATTTCAGTTTTATAATGGATCAATCAATAATAATAATAATAATAATAATAATAATAATAGTAAATAATAATAATAATAAAGATTATATATTTTAATAATATTAGTTAGATATAATCTGATATATTAAATTATATCAAAGAAGACGTACAATAGATTTAGGGGCATACCTTCAAAAATTCCTGAAAAAGGACACTCAAAAACAAGCTTTGAAACATCTACCTTAGAAAACCATACCTAACCTACTAAGATAAATATCCAAAACAGAATACTACAAATAAAAAAACCTAGGCTAACAACAAAGCACAAAACAAGCCCAACAAGATCTAAACACAATAAGCTCAAGAGTGGATGAAACAAACTAAGAAAAAGAGATTATTTGAGATTAGACATAATAATAAGATGAGTAAACTCAATTTATATCATAAGAGTAGCATTAAATTCTAAGTTTGACAAGTTTTGATGGAACGATGTTATGATAGAATAGTGTTTTGTACAAGAAATGTAAAAAGAGATGATATCAAGTTTTCATTCCTCATCTTTTGCAACTCTTGCAAGTTATGATTAAGACTCGTAATGATCTCACTAATATTTAATATATCTTGGAATACTACAAAAGAAGTTTTAATGATGTATGTGACGTGAGAGTACGTCAATCATATGCCTAGACTTGATTTGATATCTTTGACATCCAGATGTCATAAAAACTTAAGGGCACATTTAAAAAATCATATTATATATATATATATAGGTAGAGGTTCATGTGAGAAAATTTAAAGGTGTGAGAAGGATAGAAATATTATGGAGGTGACATGTGTCTATTTTTATTTTGTTAGTTTAAGGGTATAATTGTAATTTAACTAAGAAAATCTAATTATAGAATTAATATATGCAACCGATTTTTTGTAGTTATTGTAGGGATTTTCGAATTTGAAATAACACCCTAACTTATAAAAACACCACAGCATGTATATTGAAGGCATACATCTTATAAAGAACAGAAATATAACTTTTAGAAACACCCTAACTAATAAAAACACCCTAACTCATAAAAACACCACAACATGTATATTGAAGGCATACGTCTTATAAATAACAAAAATATAACAAAAATAACACCATAACTCATAAAAACACCACAGCAGTTATATTGAATGCACACATCTTATAAAGAACACCCTAACATTGAATATAACAGAATTAACACCCTAATATAACACCAGTCAACACTTTAATCAGAATCAAAACAGAAATAACACCATAAATATATAAAAACAGAAATAACTCTACATAAGTATATCAATATGGCACTCATATTAAAGATAAAAAAACACTCGTTATTATGGTGTATTTTAAAAAAAAAAAAGAGTTACGTATAAAAAGTTATTGATGTTTAAAAAAGAATGGGGGAATTTTGCATGTGTATTAATGTTAGTTTCTTAATTTAAAAATATTAAATTTACCTTTATACCCTTAATCTAGAAAATTAGTTAGTTTAATAGTCAACATTATTTACAGAATTGTCACTATAATCTCAATCATTAATTAAATATCTAATGGTTTAGATTCTTTCTTATCCTTCTCACACTTTTAAATTTTCTCACAATAACCTCACCCTATATATATATATATATATATATATATATATATATATATGGTTAGGTTCATTAGTGAACAACCCCTTAATTATGAACACTAGTTGACTAATCCTTGTTTATCAATACATAAGTGTAAATCAATGGCCAGGTTGATGATGAAAATACACTAGTGTATGTTATGATTTAATGATGTAAATCAATGTTTAGGATTTGTTCACTCAGTTCATGAGTATACTAGTGTTCACTCTAGAACCCCACCCTCTATAAAATAGGAACCACCTTTAGATTCGAGAACCGTAGGAACCATTATTCACTCTAGATCTCTCATGTATGAGTGGTTGAGATTGAATTGTTTAAGTTTCATTTGTCTTGAAGTAATTTTATTGATTAAAAAATAATAAATTGTATAAGAAATGTATTTTAGAAATTTGACTTATGTACTATTCATGTCAACTTGTCAAATTAACAATCAAACATCATATACCACATCACACTTAATGTCAACATTAATTAAGTTTATCTATTTGAAAAAAAATTAATTATAACACATGATTATTTATACAAAAGAATTACACTACATATATAAAAAGAAAACGTCTTCAATCTCTGATCTTGATCTTCATTTTTTGTTCGTTATCCTTGTCATTTGAACGTAAGAGCCCCAACACCTACGAAAATTGAAGAAAAAAAAATAGAGCGTTTACATTCCATAAACGTTTAGAGGAGTTCGGGCCAGCGATCAGGGGCGTAATAAAGAAAACATTTTTTACATTCGACACCGTGCGCGAATTTTCTTTACATTCGACAATGTACGAGAAACAATTTTTCAAACGTATGTAAAAACTAAACATTTATACATGCCGTTTTACATACGTTTGAAAAATAGATTTACGCGTGATGTTTAGAGGAGCTCGAACCGACGATCAGGGGCGTAAAAAAATTTTCATTCGACACCGTGCGCAAAAAAATATGTTACATTCAACAACTTACGTAAAAATATTTTTCAAATGTATGTAAAAACTATTTTACGCCTTCCGTTTTTACATACGTTTGAAAATTAGATTTACGCATGACGTTTAGAGGAGCTCGGGTCGGCGATCAGGGGCGTAAAAAAACTTTTTTACGCACGTTGTCAAAACATTTTTTTTACATAGTGGTGTTCTCATACTCAGTTCGTGTAAATGTTTAGGCACATTGTCAAAAAAATTTTACACACGTCATAACTTTTTTACGCACGTTGTCGAATGTTTTTTAAAAAGTTGAAGTGAAAAGACATCAGAACTTAACGAATGAAATAAAAATCTCAATAAATATATAAAACAAATATAGTTTGCATTTTATAAATAATATTATGTCAGAATTAAGGAAAATAGAGCAAAAAGAAATAAATATACTTTTCGATAATTTTGTATTTTATAATAAACATATAAGACAAATATAGCTTGCATTTTATCAACAACATTATGTCATAGTTAGGGAAAATAGAGCAAAAGAAATAGATATCATTTTTTATATTTTGTATTTTCTAAATTACGTAATACTTTTGGTGTTTGAATTTAAAACCTAAGATATTTTTTCCCCAATTTCAAATATAAAAGTTATAAAAGAGATGAAAGCAGAGAGATATTGCTATGTTAGACATATAAATGATGATGTGATATGTTTTATGATAAGAGAGGTAATGTCACATTGTGAGAAAAATATTAAAATACCATTTTGAATTAAAAATTGATAAGTGACGTGTTAAAATTCTATTGAATGTGAGAAGCTTTTTGCAACCGGTAGTGGTTCATCCTTTAATCAAATCCTATATATATATATATATATACACCACACACACAACATAGAGTAAGGATCATTTAAGAACTCTAAATAATTACATAATTTACAGAACTCTAATAAACAATCATTCTACTAATATATTTTTTATATATAACTTTGTTAAGAATAGTTTTATCTTTTTTCATAAGTAATTATATAATTACATATACGTAATTTCGTGATATGCCCTAAATTATATATGCTTTTATATTAATATATTCAATGCACTTTGAATAGTTTTGGGGTTAGTTTTTATTTAACATCACTCTTAATTGATTTATGTTTTGAGTTTACATGTTTCAATTGAAATCGTGAGAGGAGATGAATCATATGAATCTCAAATAATGAAACATTATCATTCAAATTTAGAGTTGATAAATTAATTGCATTAAAGAAAAGTTAAAACTAGTTAAATAGTGTGTTGGAAAGAATTAAATGTTATGTTGAGAATTACGTAGAGATTCCATGACAAATGTTTAAATGCAATTAATTGAGTTTGAAAGATGAATTGGTTTTATGAACTAAATTTGGTTCTTTAATTTTAATGCAGGTGAAATCAAATATGAAGAATTAATATCTTGCAATAATTATTGGAAATAATCAAGAAGTATCAGGTGAAATCAAATATGAAGAATTGAAATCTTGCAATAATTATTGAAAATAATCAAGAACTATAAAAGGTTGATGACTTCACAAGAATACGTGGAATTCATTTATAGCGTAGTGGGCTTACTTAATTGTTTTATCATGTTTGATTAATAAAATAATATCAGCCCACAAAAACATTACAAGGAGCGGCCATGGAAATTAACAATTAAAGGGTTCACCGTTCACGATTAGAGTCGTTGAGAGGTTTGGATTGGGGTATTACTTGATACGTGGCGAATGTAGGCTCCACAAGCTAATAATAAAAAAATAGAGGTGTGGTGGGGTGTTCCTTAGTTGGGCGTGACCAGCCATATGAATTTTTTTTGTTTAAACTATTTAAAAACTCAATTTAATATAAATAACACACTATATATATATATATATATATATATATATATAATTGGTTAATTAGATAGTTACAATAAGTAATTAATTTTTTTGAATCTTATTTCTCAAATTTTAAGTTTGACACTTACACCCAATCAACTTTTTAAAAACTTTGTTAAATGAAATGTCATTTGACCTCCTTGAGTTTTACATGTTTATTTTTTTATCTACCCGTCGATATAAATTCAAATTGGTTCACGTTTCAACGTAATATTTTTTAAAGTATATAATACTTTACGTTTCATGAGTCATATCATATATAACATGTTTTGGTACTTATTTTTATAAACATTTTGCGTTAGTCTACGTTTTGACATTTATGTACCTGTCGATATAAATTCAAATTTGTTTACGTTTAGACGTAATAACATTTTGACAACCTCGAGTCTTACGTGCTTAAATTTATGTACGTGTTGTATAAATTCAAGTTATTTACATTTTAACTTTTTCTTCAATAATAAGTCATGTCAAATATAATATTTTTTATGCTTATTTTATGGACGTTTGCAGTTGGTCTACATTTGATCAACGCGGGGCATTAAGTCTAGTTAAATTAAATGATTACATAGAATATTTTAAAAAATACAAAGAAAATAAAAAAACTACAAATAATAAAAAAACATAAAGTTACTCTATGTTATATTTTTTTCAATATTTCTTCTTTCATTTTCAATGTCATTGCCAATTGTAGGTTGATTTTATAAAAAATAAAGAGATATGTTGGAACAAGTAGAGAAGTGGTAAAAAATTATAAAAAATTGATGGTTATTTATATTGGTTAAGTAAAAATCTTTTTAATTAAAGTAACCGTTTGGCAACGGTTAGCCCAATGGCTATATTAGACCAGTTAACCGAAGCCAGCCATGTCACCTCCCCCCTCCCCACATTCCCGCCATGGCCAATGCTAGCCCGCTGTGGTGTAGCCAGCATTGCTTGGCAACCCACGCCCCATGGTCTTAAGATAACGAAGGGGAGGTAGTCGTTATACAAACAAGACTAGACGGCATGATCTCAAAGCTGAATACGTAGAGCATATCAAGGGACGAATTAAGTGTGTTTGAAGAGAAGGATAACATCGGTTTGACGATTAGAAATTAAAGTTCATTACTTTTCTTTAAGTTAGACTTGTTTTATTGTTTTTCGATTTATTCGAACTCGATACATTGAACATGTAATCTGAATTAGTAGACTTTAAATTATTTTCGTTTCGCTTCCGACTATGAGTAGCTAAACTTATTATGGTTTCTTAGGTTGATGAACTAGACAAATTGTTTAAATGATTTTTTTTTGTTTTGAATGAATGTGTTGATTTACATGTTATAACTTAGAAACCCGATTCTAAATAATTATGTGTTGGTGTTGATTGGTTTGATAATATATTTGTTGGTTCCATTGCTCTAGATACTTAGAAATATACTTTAGAGCTGGGAGTCAATCTAGGTTGTTAATCTAAATTTGCAAGTCTAGATCTTAGTGAGAAATCTAATTCAAGTTTAATAATTATTAAAACCAACTGATTAAAACATGCAATCTCTTATAGAGGTGAGAAATCTAATCTAGAATTGATAGGTTATTAGCTAGGCGTTGTTTGATAGTGGGTGACCGATAGCTCGGATTCATCTATTTATTCTCATCTAGAGTTTCCTAAGGGTTTGGGTGTTCTTAGTTGTTTGAGCTTCATAATTTGAGGGATTTAGTACATAAATTACTTTATACCTGATAGTTGTGGGACTTGGTGATAACTCGAGTTAGTACATTTTAGCACTTCTTCACCTGTCTTAGTGTTAGATTCGGTTAATCTTCTAGGGGTTTATCGGCTTAGACAGAGTCTTCATTCAATTCCAGGGTTAGTATTATATTCATGAGTCTCGGGATTCTTGCCTAGGTAACCTACTTTCCTATCATCTTTGTTATCACCTTAATAGCCTTCAGCCTACGTCTTGGTAGTTTAAACCCTTAGTTAAATTAGGATATTAGTTTATTTAATTAAAAAACTCAAAATCCAAATAAACAGTAAAGTAATTAGTTGAGTCAAAGTCTAGTTAGCATCACTAGTGTCTCGTGGGTTCGATACTCGGACTTCATTAGGCTTTACTGCGTAATATAGATACACTTGCCACATCAATTCTGATCAATCATAATGTGGGTTAAGTATTTTGATGCTAAATTCTGGTTAATATCCAGAATATGTAAGGTATCATAAAGTGTAATTAGAAGACATTTTATTATGGTTCTTATAGTCTTAACATTTAATTTTATCACTAACTCTTATATTAGTTATTTGTTGATTTATTGTAATAACCGAAAATAAAATAATAAATAATAATAATAATAATAATAATAATAATATAATAATAATAATAATAATAATAATGATAATAATAATAATAATATATTTGTAATAATGATATCTCTTACAAATGGAAAATCATGTATACATAAAGGACATGAAAGTTTCCAAGCAAATTTCAATTGGGTGGAGGAGAATTTTTGTTAAATAAAATATTGTATGCATGTCTTATCTCAAATTGACTTTGGAAAATTATTTCTCTGCAAGCATTTCAACTTGCATGAACTAATACTTTCTCTTAGCTCTATAAATAGAGGACCTATCATTCATTTTCTTCATCCCATCTTCCATGCTCAGTTCCTTTCTATTATTCATTTCTCATTTTGTTATGACGGAGAAAACACGGTTTCGGTAACCAAAACCGACACCATACAACCACTTTTCATTAACCACCATCTCTACTAAACCACTCAAAGCTTTAACCACGAAAAACGTACCACTCGAAACCATTTTCGGTGAAGAAATATCAGTTCGGCGATACTTACGTACTTTCCGACGACGTCTCTCGTTATCGAAATGCGTTTTTGACCAAGGTAACCATAAGCTAAATTTTTATTTTTGAAACTTTAAGTTTAATCTATAATGAAAATGGAATATAGAATTTATTTTGTGAATGTTAGTTTTAGATAAAAGATAAAGAAGAAGAACGTAAACCAGTGAACTGAGTGCATAAATAATTAATGAGTCTAATTGTTCACAAGGGCCCTGGTAGCCTAGTTGGTTTAGACTTTGTTTACAACCTACAGGCCACAAGTTCGAATCCTGCTGTAGACATATATTTTTACCAAATGATGATATAGTGCACCAGATCTGATGCAATATTATATTTACATCAGATTTTATGATGAAATACCAGATTTTTGTAAAGACATTAGATTTTCTGATGAAACATCAGAATTTCATAAAAACATCAGAATTTCTGTTAAATGCATCAGATTTCTTATATAAAACAACAGAATTCATAAATTAAACATAAATCACTAAGTGGTCCACTGGTTAAGATAAATGACATTTTTACTAGATTTTCTCATTTATGGATCAAATTTCTTGGTTAAATAATCAGATTTTACAAGATAAATAAAAATGATTAAATGACTTACTGGTTAAGTATTTTGACTTATAACCTTTAGGTCACAAGTTCAAATCTAGTGACTAACATTTATTTTAAATAATGTTTATTTTATTTAAACATTATATTTAATGATTACTTACTTATTATATCTTTATAATAAGACTATTCAACTAAAAATAACATTATGTTTTATTAGTAAATACAAATATAAATGTACACATATATATAGTAATAATTATTTCTTCTATTTTAAGAAAAACTAATATATATAGAAGAGCTCTTAAACAGACTTAGGTATTTAAACTAGTCATGAGTTAGACAAGATCTCTCAACAAACAAATATGCTTTGTATTATATACGAACATAATCTTATGAATATATGGGCACAATGTAGGTTTATACGAACACGCTTAAACAAGACTATTATTCTTTTTAAGACACCAAATCAAGAAACAAGGTACGGATCCTTAACTCTTGACGGGTGGTCCATTGGACAACCCTCAAGTTCTATAAAAGGATTAATATTTCGCACTTAAGTTGGTTAATTATTGGAATGTGATAACTACGGTGTGAGTGGCTTTGCAGGTACCAAAAAGCATAAATAAGTGGTTTTAATGTGCTTTGATGGGAGCTCGTACTTGGCAAAGTAAAGATGTAGAAGAGAGAATTGATAAGAGAACAAGAGGAGGGAAAACAGTAACCACCATAAGCTACGGTAGGCGTCGTAGCTTACGGTGATGACTGAGTCTTGTTTTTGCGTCATAATCCAGAAGTAAGATGGCGTAAGGAAATGATTGCCACCATAGGCTACGGCGGGTACCGTAGCTTACGGTGGTGACCTGCGAGAAAAACGTAACTACCTATTAAACTCATTTTTCAAGTGTCTTTTGGGATATCTAATGATTGGAGACGTTTCTAAGCAGTTCTAGGGTGAATTTAGGGTATTCCTTTTGGTTCAAGACAATTTCTAAACATTGGTTTTTGTGTTTTTGATTCTTATGAACATGGAACTTGATGGTATGATGATTCGCTGGACCATGAGTGGCTAAACTCATTGTGATCATCCTAGGTTGAAGGTTTGTCTAAAACATTTGTGTTTTTATCCGTATTTCTAGAATAATAGACTTGCAACGTTTGTTGTTTATTATGGTGTGTGAATGTTTGTTTGTAAGTTGTTAATTGATGTTTTGATCTTAGTCTAAATCGTACGTTCTTGGTGTCGTTGACAATCGAGATATCACGGGAGGGACTAGGGTTGGATATTGGTTAATTGGTCATCGGGTAACAACCTCGCATTTTTATAATCCGAGTACTTAGTTCCCTTTCATCATGAACAAATAATCCTACATGAATCATGTCTATCTGATTCTTTCTAGTTGGATTTAAACACGAATATCAATTGAAATTGGAAACCTAGGATGGTCACTTTCTCTTAATCTATTTTATTAAGCAATCTTTGACTTCCAACTTATTTAGTTAATTTTAGTTTTAAAACCAACAATCAAAATCTTCAATTCACTTTTCTTGCATCTTAGATAATTTAGTCATTTTAGCTAAATCTTTAGATAACACATATTCCACAAACTCCCTGTGTTCGATACCCACTTACCACTAACTATTAGTAGTATTTGGATTAAATTTGCTTGAGACTACGAGCTTACATCAAATTTTGGCGCCGTTGCCGGGGAGTAGTGCGCAACGTGTGTTATCTTTGATAGGTTAGTTTGTTATTTTTCGGGTTTACGCTGTTTGTGTTAGTGTGCAGGTATTTACAGGTGCATGCATACTAGAGGCTCTCACAAACTATCACCATTGGCATTTGATCCGGAGATTGAACGAACTTTGTGAAGAAACAGAGTTTTACTACGAGAAAATAAAATCAGTGGTTCACCAACAACGCCTACCACACCAGTTACACCGGTTAACACAATGGATCCACTACCTTCCACTACGTGTCAAACAGCACCATCCACACCTTCACCAATTTCTACTACCCATCTTACTTCAACACATGAAGTTAACCCAACCAACACCAATCATCCGCAACTACACAAACCGGACTCGTTCTCACTTTTAACCCCACATCAATGGTTCCACCCTTTTCATCCTTTTTCCCGACTTTCGGTCAATCATCTTCCACTCAACCACTACCAAATCAATTCCAACCAAGTTCAACCATTGTTCATACTACCTCTACATTTCAACCACAAAACCAACCGGGTTTTCATTATCCATCTTCTCAGTTTGTGCAATCTTCGGGTGTAGGAGGAGATGGATTTGATGACGGGTATGAGGAAGAATTTGGAGGAATGAAGAAGAGGGTTATTATTATGGAGGAGATGGAGGTAATTTGGGACCTCAAGGAGGAATGGCTTACCAACGAAGACAACAAGTGGAACGAATTCAAGAAGTGGTTGGGCAACCAATGGAGGTACAACAGATTCGTCCGCAAGGGCCACAATTTCAACGGCCAATGCCTCTACAACAAGTTCAACCTCAATTTCATAGGCCGATGCAGCAACCACAAATGCAACAACCTCAATATCAGCAACAGTTTGCACCTCAAGGGCCGATGCAAGGTCAAGCGGGCCGACCGAGAGTACCATTGGGTGCTCCATGAAGACATCACCGAGAGGTGGTGAGGGGAACTGAAGCCCATTTTAGACCCGTTATCACTAATAACCTTTCTCGGTGGTTATTCCTCATCATCCGGATGGAAGAACATTTGAGGATAGAACAACCGCACTTCAAAGTTTGCCGAAGTAAAAGGGGTTAGCAACGGAGGAACCGTGCTTCCATTTGAGACATACGATTCTATTTGCAACAGTATTGGAGGGAAAGGCTTTTCTTCAGATGATGTCAAGTTGGTACTCTTTGAATCTTCTTTGGAAGACAAGGCTAAAAGATGGTTTCATACTTTGCCATCCATGTCAATATACACATGGGCCGACATGCAACAAAGGTTTTTGGAAGTTTTTCATGGCCCAAAAGACTAATGAGGCTAGGCGGAGTTTGAGAAGTTTTCAATATCAACTAGGTGAGATGTTTCATGAAGCATTCGAGAGGTTTAATATGATGTTTAAAAATTGTCTTCATCATGGCATTGCACTTTGGGAGTTATTGAATGCCTTTCATGAGGGGTTGAGTTCGGAGGATGCTCGTGACTTAATGTCGATCACTAATGGTACGTTTGGTACGAATTTTGAGCAAGATGATTGGGCATTTTTGGAGCAAATGGAGGTTACATCCAAGAGAAAAGCGCAATCTTCTAGAAGGGCAAGGCACGTCATTACAAGACCTCAAGCTCATGCGGTAGATGATGGGGGGGGGGGGGTGCAAACAACTAAGCAAGTGTATGATGTTTGCACAAATTGCACTTCGAATTGGGTCATTCGGCGGATGTGTGTTTGGTGGGTGTGGTCGAAGGTCAAGGAGAAGAGGTGAATGCTATTCAAGGGGGTGGGCGTAATTTCAACATAAACTCGAACACATACCCCCCCGGGTTAAGGAACCATCCTAATTTTCATTATGGGAACCTGGCGGACCAAGCCAACCCAAATTTCCAAGGAGCTCAAGGAAATTTCGTTACACGCCAACAATATAATCAAGGTAATTTTAGAGGCGGGAATAGTCAAGGCTACCAAGGGCAATTTCAACAATCGGGTGGTCAAAGTGGTACCACAGGTCAAACTTCAGCAAGTGGGAGTTATGGATATGCTCAGTATGATGCAACAAGATATGCAAAGGAGAAATCAACTTGATGAAGTTCGGATGCAAAAGGATGAGGTCCGTGACAAGAGTATTCAAACATTGACTACTCAAATGGGTCAACTTGCAACCGAGGTGGCAGAGTTGAAAACAGGTAAAGGTCAACTTCCTAGCAACACTAAGGTATATCCTTCTCATAGTTCTTCACGTAATATTCCTATTAACCATGTTAGTGTCCTAAGAAGTGGAAAAGAATTTAAGGCAAACTTGTCACTGGGTTTGGTTGATGGGATGGTTGAAGATATTACGGGAAATGAAAGTGATGAGGATGAAGTCTCACCTTCAATTGTGTCTAAGGACCCTATCGTTGAAAAGGTAATTCAAAAACCGGGGTTGGGTGAAATTTTAAAAGACAGAAACGAGGAGGGGGACCAAGTCATGTCCCATTTCCATCGGCTTTAGTTGACCCGGGTTGGAAAAAAAATTATTTCAACAAGGGGTCCTCCAAAAGATGAATTGTGGGATGTTTTCAAGCAAGTTAAAGTAAACCTCCCCTTACTCGATGCAATTAAACAAGTACCCGCTTATGAAAAAGTTTTAAAAGAATTATGCACACAAAAGAGGCAACAAAAGAAAGAATTGCCTAAGCGGGTTAACTTGACCGGACAAGTAAGTGCGATGCTTAAAGGGATCTTCCTCCCGAACTCCAAGATCCGGGAACACCATTAATAAATATTCAAGTTGGAAATTTTCAAATGTTAAAGGCGTGGTTAGATCTTGGAGCTGGAGTAAGTATTTTACCGGGGGGCTAATACGACCAATATGATTTTGGTCCATTAGCACGGGTTGAGACAACGGTGGTTCTAGCCAATTTGTCTCATAAGCTACCCAGAGGGATGGTGCAAGATGTCATAGTAAAGGTTGATGAGTTTTATTATCCGGTAGACTTTTTGGTCTTAGATTACTCATCCGCGGACCCAAAACAACAACAAAATGTTATTTTAGGCCGGCCATTTTTTGAGCACCGCTCATGCCGTGATTGATTGTCGATTTGGTACAGTTGACATGACATTCGGCAATAGAAAAATGAGATTGAATGTTTTTACTAATACTTCTAACTCTATTGGTGTTGATGAGTGTTTTATGACAGATTTAGTTGACGGATGTGAACCGCACGAGTATGATGAGGATTGTGTAGATGCTTGTGTTTGCAATTTTTCTGAACAGGTACACGCATGTGCGCTGAGGATTGAGGAGAAGAGCAAGATGCTATGGCGGTTAAGGAGGGTCGACCGCCATGGACCCATCAGTTCGAGAGCTTACCGGTGGAGATTAATTTGGGACGAAGCCATCATTAGAGGAGCCACCGAAGTTGGAGTTGAAAGACTTGCCAAGCCATTTGAAGTATGCATTTTTAGAGGTTAATGACACTTTAAGGTTATTATTGCCTCTAACTTGGAGAGATGGCTCAAGAGCAAGAATTGTTGAAGGTGTTGAAAGCAAATAAGGCGGCTATTGGGTGGGTGATTGCCGATTTGAAAAGAATTAGTCCATCAGTTGTCATGCATAAAATTATCACGACCGAGGACGTGAAACCAACTAGAGAGGCTAAAAGGAGATTGAAACCGAATCTACGAGAAATGTTAAAAAAGGAGGTAATTAAGTGGTTAGACGCATATACAATCTATCCGATTTCAGATAGTGCTTGGGTAAGTCCTACCCAAGTGGTGCCTAAAAAGGCAGGCATTCAAGTAATCAAAGATGAAAATGGTGAACAAATCGCCACTCGACCGGTCACCGGGTGGCGTGTTTGTATCGATTACCGAAAATTGAATGCCGCGACATCTAAGGATTATTCTCCATTGCCTTTCATTGACCAAATTATTGAAAAATTATCGGGTCAAAAATATTATTGCTTCTTAGATGGGTATTCGGGGTATAACCAAATTGCCATTCACCCGGATGACCAACACAATACCACTTTCACTTGTCCGTATGGCACTTTTGCTTTTCGGCGAATGCCATTCGGTTTGTGTAATGCCCCGGCGACTTTCCAACGATGTATGATGAGTATTTTCTCGGACATAGTTGGGGATTTGCTTGAGGTATTCATGGATGATTTTTCCATTTTTGGCAGAAGTTTTGAGTCTTGTCTCGACGAGTTGGAAAAAGTTTTAAAAAGGTGTGTTGAGAAAAACTTGGTGCTAAGTTGGGAGAAAAGTCACTTCATGGTCCAAGAGGGTATTATGTTGGGTCATGTCATTTCGAAAAGGGGGATGGAGGTTAATAAGGCAAAAATTTGGGTAATATCATCTTTGCCTCCACCTAAAAATGTTAAAGGGGTAAGATCATTTTTGGGACATGCGGGATTTTACCAGCGATTTATTAAAAATTTTAGTGTCATTACTAAACATGTATGTAATCTGTTACTAAAAGATGTACCTTTTGATTTTACAAACGAATGCCTGCAAGCCTTTACGGTTTTGAAGGAACAGTTGGTGAAAGCTCTCATTTTGCAACTGCCGGATTGGTCAAAGCCATTTGAGATTATGTGTGATGCAAGTGATACAACCATCGGAGCGGTTTTAGGTCAAAGAGTTGATAAAAAGCCGGTGGCAATTTACTATGCAAGCAAGACATTGTCCGAGGCGCAACTGAATTACACCACAACCGAAAAGGAGTTGTTAGCAGTGGTGTATGCCTTGGACAAATTTCAGTCATACATATGGGGAAGCAAGGTGATTGTGTATTCGGACCATAGTGCGGTTCGTTACCTAATGGAGAAGAAAGATGCAAAGCCCCATCTAATTTGTTGGCTGCTTTTATTACAAGAGTTCAATTTAGAAATTCGGGATAAGAAAGGAAGTGACAATGTAGTGGCGGATCATTTATCCCGAATTCCGTTGGAAGGGGTCGATGATGTTAGTGAAATCAATGAACGGTTTCCTGATGAACAACTGTTGGCCGTGTCTACTTGTGTTGCACCGTGGTACGCCCATTATGTGAATTATTTGGCTACAGGTGCTATTCCTAGTCATTGGACGAAGAAAAGGAGACAACAGTTTATGGTTCAAGCCAAACAATATATATGGGATGAACCGGACCTTTTTTAAATTGGGCCCGACCAAGTGATTCGAAGATGCGTGCCTGAGACGGAGGTGTTAGAAATCTTGACCCATGCTCATTCATCTGCTTGTGGGGGTCACTTTAGTGGTCACAAGACGGGATATCGGGTACTTACGTGTGGGTTTTATTGGCCGACAATTTTTAAAGATGCGTGTGAGTTTGCCCGGAATTGTTTAAATTGCTAAAAAATGAGAAGTATTTCGAAACAGGACGAGATGCCATTGAAACCTATTTTGGTGGTTGAGATATTTGATGTGTGGGGTATAGATTTTATGGGTCCTTTCCCGAGTTCGAATGGGTTCTTCTGTATTTTGGTTGCGGTGGATTATGTCTCGAAATGGATTGAAGCCATACCAACAAGAACCAATGATCATTCGGTAGTATGCAAGTATGTGCAATCTAATATATTTTTGCTCAGTTTGGGATCCCGAGGGTTATAATTAGCGATGGTGGTTCTCATTTTAAGAATTTTAACTTCGGAAAATTGTTGAAGCGGTACAATGTGAACCACCGAATCACTAAGCCGTATCATCCGCAAACAAGTGGAAAAGTTGAAGTGTCCAACCGTCAAATCAAATAAATTCTCATGAAGACGGTGCGAACGGATAGAAAAGATTGGTCAAGTAAGTTGGATGATGCGTTGTGGGCATACCGAACGGCCTATAAAACTCCAATTGGTAAAACTCCTTACCGGTTAGTGTATGGGAAAGGATGTCATTTACCAATGGAGTTAGCTCATGGGGCACATTGGGCGATTAAAACGGTGAATGCGGATTATGATCAAGTGGGTAAAATTTGGAAGCTACAGTTGAGCGAGATAGAAGAAATCCGAGATGAAGCTTATGAGTGTGCATCAGCGTACAAAGATAAGCTCAAAAAGGTCCATGATGCGAAGATTAGAAAACGAACTTTTGAAGTGGGTCAAAAACTTTGGTTGTATAATTCAAGATTGAAGTTGTTCGTGGGAAAGTTGAAGAGCAAATGGATGGGTCCATATGTAATCACAAGAGTGGGTAAGTTTGGAGATATAGATATTGAAGACGTTCATACTAATACGAAGCAAACGGTGAATGGGCACCGGCTCAAATCGTATTTGGAAGGGAACGATATCAAAAATCTCGAGCTCGACTATATTTTACGCCCGTTGGATGAGGAAGAAGCATAAGAGGCCCAGGTTTGGTAGTGTAAATACTTAGTTTAGTTTAGTTCGTTAGTTTGTTTTTAAACAAATTTCATACTCGTTTTAACTTGTGTTTGAAACAAGTGTGGGAAATTCTTACGAATTTCTCTAACATAGTTTTGAGGACAACACGGGTTTTTCATGGGGGGGGGGGTAGCATAATTTTCATGTTGAAAAAAATTTTCCAAATTGAAATTGCCCAGTGATCGCTGCAGGTTATGGTGCCACCATATCTTACGGTGGGTCTTAAATAAAAAGTTGCTTTACAGCGTCAACCATCTATCCTATGGTTATCTTCTAGTGCCAGTGACCACCGTAGCTTACGGTGTCGCCGTAGCTTACAGTGGCTTGGGTCCGACTTAAAAAGAAAAAAACGAAAAAATCAAAACAACATTAACCACATACGGGTTTCCTTCTATTTTCACCACACAAGTCTGCCTTTACTCTTTCAACTTCTCCAAATCATAATCCCTAACTCCATAGCCTAATTCTTTGAAAGACTTCAATATTTAACAAAATCGAGTGATTTTTGGGTCGATCTTGACTAGAATTTCACAAGGATTCTGAAATTGTGCGTGCATTTTGAAGAATCCAACGTTTGGTGGTCGATTTTAGACATTTGGGTCTGAAAATTTTGGGGTTTTGGGTAGGTTTTGACTAATCTTGAAGTTCTTAGTATTCTTATCCTCTACAAAGCTAGGGTATGCATTTTCTTATATTATTGATGATACATTGCAGAATTGTAAGTGTTATGTTGCATTTGCTTACACACTTGCTTGTAGTTGTTAGGGTGAGATGAACTTTGATGAGTTTTGAATCATTTGGTAAAAACATAATTTTGGGGCAGGATTTTACTAACCTAGTCAAAATAATGCAAAAGTTTTGCAAAAGATGAATAACATATTTGGCTTACATCCACAACCATAGTGATAAGCAAGTGTGGGAATGTTTTGGGGTGTTGAGAGTTTTAACTTGTGTTGTTTGTTGTTGTGCCTTGTAGAACATGGGCCGTAAAGGCAAGGCGCAAGTGGGATCTTCTAGCAATCTAACTCAATGGAAAAGGAGATTGATTTTACAGAGGCACGTAGAAGAAGAACAACAACAGGAAGAAAAAGCACTGGTAAGGGGTCCGAAGCCAAAGTGGACATCTAGGCCTTTGCATGACCAACCACTTGAATGGCAGGAGGAGCTATTCAATGATCAGATAAACAAATTAGCCCAGCGGAAAGAGGCATTTATATGTGAAAAGGAAGTTAGAGAGGTGGATTTCGGTCCGTTTGGATCACCGATAAGTTCCGGACATTAGGTTGGGAGGCTGCATTGAAGTGTTATGATCGAGAGGGAATGAATTTGTATGATACAGAAATTCAAGAGTGGATGGCCACTCTAATATGTCCTCCGTATAAGGGTGTGTCGAAAATGAAGCTGATTGGAACAGTCAATCGTATTGATGTGGAAGTGTCATTTGATTCGTTGCGAAGGGTGGCTAAATTTGATAATAAACCTGTGAACCAATACATGATTCCGAGGTTGGAAGATTTGTATTTTGAGCTGGAAAAGCACCCGAGGGGGAATACAATGTTAGATTATTTGTTCTTACCTGGTACACCACATGGGAAACTCCATCGCAAGAATCTGAGGATTGAGGCAAAACTGATGCAGGCAATATCTCTACAAAATGTCATTCCATGACGAGGTGATAAAGTTGAAGTGCAACGTCCTGAAGTGCCGGTGTTGTACACTCTGTTAACTGGGGCTCCATTGTTCCCCTTCCGATTTTTAGTGATTAATAATATTTGGATCAGTTGGAACAGTGATCAGCGACAGATCATACCACACTGCAGACTCATTACGTCGCTATTAAAGATGTACGGGGCAATCAATGCTGATGATAAGGGGTCCTATAAAAAATTCAAACCATTTGATGTGAAACAGTTAGGGGTCAGATGGAAGTATACTGAATCGGAGAGGTATCATAAACTTAAGAGCGAGGGCCAACGGTGGAGAGTTTAAAAGCAGATGCACGGTCGTTGAGACAGGGGGAAGTTGACGAGCCTGAAAGCGAAGAGGAGGTTCCGAGTGGAGATGAAGATTTTATGGATAACCAATATGTGGACCCCATGAATGTAGACCAAGGGGGTTCGAGTAGTGGGCATGGAGGTGGATTCTTCGACTATTTGAGTCATCCTTATGAGCCGAATTGGGCTCATCAAGGAACAATGCAAGAGGTAATTAGAAAAACAACATCCTCATATATTCGACACTTGGAGCGGGTCCGAATGGACATTTTTCGATCATTAAACATGGATGGGAGCGAGCATGGAACGTGCTTTAAAGCACAACTTTGATCGGTAGGAATCATGGAATCGCACTCATGCATATGCTTTCAAAATGAACAACCGATATCTTAATGATCAGAACCGACGTATGCATGTCGATTGGCATGCGGGGAGACCAGTTGTGTTGGACCCGCAACCGGTGGATTATTCGACATTGCCACCTTATGATGGTAGTATTTCATATCCCACGCCACCATTGCATCACTCACAGTGGGTGGATCCCCAACATGGCCAGCAGCATGACGCCATGCAACAAGGAGGAAGTGAAGGTGGTAGCGGTCGTGGGAGCGGCGCATTTGCATTTGGAGAATTCTCGGAGATGATGACGTCTATATTTGGGCCTCCTCAGCCACGCTATTACTAGTCAGGTGGTGTTTTTTCTTGTATATTATTGTAGATATTATTATGTCTTTGTTTATGGTTGGGTGGAAGGGTGGTGTATTGTTTCTTATATTTATGTCATGGGTTGTGGTAGTTTTGGTGGTGTTAATATGTCTTCATATATATATATATATATATATATATATATTTGGGGTTTGACAGTTTAAGCTGAAATTGATGTTGAAGTAGTTTTGGCGATCATTTCCTTCAAAGCCATACATTGGGGTCAATGTATCACAAGTGTGGGGATGGGGGAAATTTTTGAGGATTGATTTTGAAAAATTTTTGAACCAGGCGAAACAATTGTTCAAATTTGAAAATTTAATATTACTCTGCATGACACATCGGTAACCCTTTTGTCTTTTCATGGTGAGTTCTTGGGCCACATATATGATTATTAGAAATTATTTCTTTGGTTTGAGTGGCAGTGTGTGATGTGTGTTAATATAGCTTGTGTAATATATGCTTGTCGAGGCCTTGGTGTAACATGCTTGTGAAGATGATAAGGGCATCTAGGTAGCTTCATTAGGATGTGTGAGAGTGTGGGATTGGGGGGTTGGACCTCATACGATATAATATATGAGCTTGGTAGTGCGAGGGGCAGGGGTTTGGTCTTTAGTAGCCAACATTGAGCCTAATGCCATTCATTTATAACCCAAGCCTATTTCCTACAAAATTCTACATATTGATACGACCCCGTTTAGGAGCTTTAGTATGTAGTGTTTGATGTTTATGTTTATGTGTGTTTTTATTTGTTGTTGAAAAAAAGAAGAAAAAAAGGGAAATAATTGCGATAGTAGTTAGTTGAAAGAGAAATGAAAAGGAAAAGAAAAAGAAGTGAAGTTGTGTAAATAGTTAGTGGTTGTTTTTGTTTAGTTGTAATAATAGGACTGGGTCGAATCAGTGAGCTACTTGCATATATATCCCACCATTTCTCACCTTTACATATAGCCTCGTTACAACCCGTAAGTCTCTTTGATTTATAAGCATGTTAAGTATTTTGCAGGCGGAGATTTGATTTTGTACAAGCTTATTGTCGCACAATCATGCACTTGCATTGAGTGTTCTAGCACAATCTTGCTAGTACCTTTTTGTCACCGAGAGGAGAGTCATTGCGAGGGGTGTGTCATTTGGTATGATGGTAGATTAGCAAAAGGACAACATGTTTTGTTTGGTTTACACTTTGATGTTTGTAAGTTTGGGAGTGGTTTTGATGTGTTGCTTGGGGCAAGCAACGGTTAAGTGTGGGGATGTGACGGGTGGTCCATTGGACAACCCTCAAGTGCTATAAAAGGATTAATGTTTCGCACTTAAGTTGGTTAATTATTGGAATGTGATAACTACGGTGTGAATGGCTTTACAGGTACCAAAGAGCATACATAAGTGGTTTTAATGTGCTTTGATGGGAGCTCGTACTTGGCAAAGTGAAGATGGAGAAGAGAGAATTGATAAGAGAACAAGAGGAGGGAAAACAGTAACCACCGTAAGCTACGGTAGGCGCCGTAGCTTATGGTGATGACTGAGTCTTGTTTTGGCGCCGTAATCCAGAAGTAAGATGGCGTATGGAAATGATTGCCATTGTAGGCTATGGCGGGCACCATAGCTTACGGTGGTGACCTGCGAGAAAGACGTAACTGCCTATTAAACTCATTTTTCAAGTGTCTTTTGGGATATCTAATGATTGGAGACGTTTCTAAGCAGTTCTAGGGAGAATTCGGGGTATTCCTTTTGGTTCAAGACAATTTCTAAACAATGGTTTTTGTGTTTTAGATTCTTATGAACATGGAACTTGATGGTATGATGATTCGCTGGACCATGAGTGGCTAAACTCATTGTGATCATCCTATGTTGAAGGTTTGTCTAAGACATTTGTGTTTTTATCCGTATTTCTAGAATAATAGACTTGCAACGTTTGTTGTTTATTATGGTGTGTGAATGTTTGTTTGTAAGTTGTCAATTGATGTTTTGATCTTAGTCTAAATCGTACGTTCTTGGTGTCGTTGACAATCGAGATATCACGGGAGGGATTAGGGTTGGATATTGGTTAATTGGTCATCGGGTAACAACCTCGCATTTTTATAATCCGAGTACTTAGTTCCCTTTCATCACGAACAAATAATCATACATGAATCATGTCTATGTGATTCTTTCTAGTTGGATTTAAACACAAATGTCAATTGAAATTGAAAACCTAGGATGGCCACTTTCTCTTAATCTGTTTTAATAACCAATTTTTGACTTGCAACTTATTTAGTTAATTTAAGTTTTAAAACCAACAATCAAAATCTTGAATTCACTTTTATTGCATCTTAGATAATTTAGTCATTTTAGCTCAATCTATAGATAACACATATTCCACAAACTTCCTGTGTTTGATACCCACTTACCGCTAACTATTAGTAGTATTTGGATTAAATTTGCTTGAGACGACGAGCTTACATCAACCCCCTCCCTTTATTATCTGGTCCGTTTGCAATAGACCCTTATTTATAGAATATATATGTGTGTTTGTGTGTGTGTGTGTGTATATATATATAGAGAGAGAGAGATAAAACTCTAATGTCTTTGAGCCTCGATTCAATTGACTGTCTGTTCGTTTCGTACTCCGATTAAAATTGTTATTCAGCTTGACAAGATGCGATAAGTTTATGATCATATGGTGCTCATTAATGCATATTCTGATACTAAGAATATCAGTTAATGTTATATTTATTTTTGGTTATCTGAGATCTGTTACCCTAAGCTCTCTGGCTCATCACGTGACGGGGTTATTAGTTCACGGCGTCCCTAAGTACAAGTGTGGTACATAGTGACTTGGATGCGTATGGATATATCTTAGGTATGTTTCTGGAGATGGATCTCGAGTAGGCCAACCCGCACCGTCTCATGTGACAGACTTTGTGGCTGTCACCTCTGTTTAGCTTTTGGGTACATCCGTATGATATGATTCAACTCAGTTATATGTTATGCTTTGCCTTGTATTATCTCGCTTCTTATCAATTTACATTACGAGATATAATGATATCATTTTAGTTATTGTTTATTTTCTATTTGAGCCTATTATTCCGTACTTGGCATTTGGCTCATTCCGTATATTTTATTTCACCACAGGTTCACATGTTACTTTGGGCGGCGTGAAGAGTGAAAATTAACCTTAGGATGCTAACCGAAGACGTTTTTCACTCTTATAAAAACAAATATGTATTTATGGGCCTTAGGGCTATGAACTATCTTTTGAAATGTACCCTAACTTTAATATCAATGAATTATGACTTTTGTTCTGATCCACTGTTATAGTGACACGTCAACTCATCCGGGTTGGGGTGTTACATTTATGGTAAGGAAACATAGAACTAGATTCAACCTATAGTGTGTTAATTGAAATATTAAGATTAGCAGACTTAAAAATCATTAAATATGTGACTACATATCTTAGTAAGTTGGTTCTTTAATTAATGGATAGTTTCGATGCTTATGTCTAGTATAATGATGTAATTTTGTAGTGAGATTATCCTTTAAAAAAACTTAGAGCTAGAAGTAGTACTTGTATTCTATCTCCAGACCTTAGAACTATCCTCTTTATAGGTCTTAGTGATAGTGAGGAGAATAACATCTTATTTTCTAGTTTCAAGCACTTCTTTCCTTATACATATATTTCTTATCAACTCATTCATTTTCATTTGGTAATTATGAGTGTTGTAGTTGATTCTTAAGGCAAAAAATTATACTAGTGGAAATGTTAGTATGTAATGCACTGGAAAAGTGTACCTATTTCCATGTGTAAGCCCTTAATCTCATGGGTCATGATATTGTACATTATGATGTATTCACAGATGTCATTTAACTTTATAGTTAGAATTTAGAAGTGAGTGCATGCATCTTAGGAATTCTTTTGATTATTCCACATAAATTGATTAGTCTTAGGAAAAATGAATGCTCTAGTTATTTTTCTATGATTGTTATCAGAGAGAGAAATAGGATTGTCATGTCACGTCTTAAGGAATAATCAAAACTGAGACAAGCTAAATGTTATTGAAACATTTTGTGAAGCAAAACTCATATTGGGTTTTGAAGATTAGAGTGGATATAGATGATATACTAACTTAAAGAAGAATGCTATAGTGATTAATGTTATGGGGTATTCAAGAAAGACAGACTAAAACAAGATCCTAAGATTAATGATGGATCATTGTTTGAAGAAGTTGTGATATGTTTATTATTAACATCAACTAATATATTAAGTTGATTAAAGCTCTACTTAAACAAAGACAAATCACCTTGGGCATTAGTGAAATTATTTAAGTATGTGTGCAAAATAATTGTGACATATCACCTTCGGGTAGAAGTGTGACAATTATCTTAATTAGGCACGTGTTAGTTATGCTAGACATGAATGTAACATATCACATTTGGGTAAGTGAGACATTATTGTATATAAGGTCTAAATAACATAGCTTTTGATTATACTTGAACAATAAAATAGATGTAGTAACAAGAACTATTTTGAACAACATCTGCTCTGATAGCACATGTTGTATACACATAATAGAAAACATGTAAAAGTGTACCTAGTAAACCAGCAAACGCATTAGAGATATATGTAGATGACATGATTTTCGTGTTCCCGTTTAAGGTGTGGTCGAGTTCCCGTTTAGGGTGTACATTAGTGATGGGAGTTAGGAGTTCTCGAGATTGATGAACTCGTGAGTTTTGGAGAGTGAGAGAGGGACGAAAGTAGCTGATATTATGTGTTGTGCTTAACCTTTTAACCTCTCTAGTTATCTCCTTACATACACCCAAGGAGAAACCATTTATTAGTTGGTAACGGTGATTTGGTCCATCAACAATTATCCACAAATATTATAATAAGGTATGATTTATATTTTGATTTAATATAATACAATGATTATAATGACCACTTGATTAAATACAATTAATATATTTAATCGAACACTTGTTACAGTTAGCACCATAATCAGTTTTATGAAAATTAGCGAGGAGCAGGATGAAGAGTTCAGTCATCACCCATCCTCGGTAATATTGCAGTCAAAATGTACACAAGGAATCATTGATGTGAGGTATCCCTAGATAGTTAATGATGCTTGAAATGTTGGTAAGTATGACAGAACCATAGATCTAGATGACCACCTAAGCATATACTATTTTATGCGGGGGCGAACCTAAGCAAGTGACTAGGGCCGGCCTTAGGGTGGGCAAGCCGCACTCCCGGCCGAGGCCCGTTTATCCCTTGGGTCAAATACCTATATATATATATAAATATATACACATATATATAGGAAAGTTCATTTAAGAAGAAATTTTATGTAAGAAGAAAAAGAAGAAAGGACATAATGGTAAAACATTAAATAGTTTATAACTTCTCTCATTAATTATGTCATCTCTCATTAATAAAAAAAACATTATGTCCTATACATTTCAAAATTTATCCTACACATACTAAAATTTATCCTACACATGTAAATTTACCCTACTATAAATTATTTTATCTTGAAAAAGTATATCAAGTTTAATTAACTAGCTAATTAATGACAATTATAGATTTAAATATATGCCATTTTTTATAATAGTAGAGAGTTCAAATAAGAAGAAAAAATATATATATATAATTTATACATCTGTTCCTTGTACATCAAAGCTCTTAGTGCAGTTGGATAAGTTGTCTCAAAACAATGTTAAGGTCTATGGTTTGAGACTGTGCAGCAGCGGATTTTTAACATCCTAATCTTTCTTTAAGTCGTTTTTATATTTTGCTTGTTTACCACTGTGCATCAGCACTTTGCATTAATTTTAACATCCTATTCTTTCTTCTCATTTTCTATATTTTGCAATGCTTAAGAGTTGTCAAACAACCCTCATCTGCTCCAATTTGTTCAGCCTAAGAATTCCAAAAAAAAAAGAAAAAAAAACCCTAAAGGAATGGCATATCCTAAAACTAAACGAAACAAAATAAAGAAACTTCTAATTTTTGAAAATCTTTTGTGTTAGTCTACTTTGAATAATGTTTTCAATTGATTTTAGTTGAATAGTTTATAATGTTTGATTTTTCATCATATCTGTGTGTTAGTGTGCATTCAAATCCAAGCCACTTGAACCAAATTTGCACGTCAATATCATTTGTATAGTACAAATTTTATAAGACTAAGTTCGTGATGACTAATTAGGATGAGTAATGTTTATTATTTGTATATTAGTACAAATTTTATTTTTATATATTAGTAAGTAATCTTTGATTTTTCACGATTTGTTTAAGTATTTAAATTAGATCATTTTGTGATAATAGTTTCGCGATCCTATGTTTATACATGAGGTTCCGTTCGAAGTCTCGCACCAACATGTCCCTTTTGATAATTTTTATTGTTTCATTTTATTTAAGCTTGTGGTTGTAAGCCCAAACAGAGTGAAGAAAAATGTTTATAAAATTGAGTTTGTAACCTAGTATTTACCGAATTGGTCCAAAAACTTTTTTAAATGGGGCTTACCACATAGACATGTACTCATATACATATTCATTTGTAAGTTTGTTTTTCACTTGATTTGCTTACGTTACTTTTAATTGTTTTGCTTATATTAAAATGTTTGTTTAAGTTTAATTTTTTTTTGCTTATATTATATTATTTATATAAATTCTTATTATTTGTTATTATGGTTAACATATAATCACTTCAAAATTTAGAGGTCTATTTTTTTTCTATTTGTATAAGGTCTTCAAATTCTCAAGAATGACCCTGTAAGCAACTCAAAAGAATTTCTTTTATATAACTTCAATGTAAACGAAAACCGAGTGGCCCCACATGTTATTTGACGATCACCTCAAAAAAAATAATTTGTGTGAAAGAATTAAGAATTCATAACTTGTATTAGTGGTAAACATGGGTCGTGCATCTTTGCACTATGCACATATGAAGTCAAATTCCAAACGATAACGGGTCGTGTTCAGGTCAGGTATTAGTAATTTTAAACCCATACCCGGTTGTGATTCTTTGGTCCATACCTGGCTCGTTATTTATCGGGTATATTTTGGGTAAATACCTATCGGGCATACCCTCGGGTATCGGGTATACCCGTTAATTTGTTAAAAATACCATTGAGACTCTCGTATGCTTTTTTACTCTGATATTTATATAATTTACTATTTTAATAAATAAAATAAATGAAAATATAAGCAATAACATACATACATATCCTATTAAAATGCATATTTGAAACATATATCTACATAATTAACTAATTAATGTACGGATAGAAACAACATAACTAAACATAAAATCTTGTATATGTATGTTAAACTCTTGAAACAAACAAAAAAGCAAAATCTATGAATAATGAATAATTGTATGTACTAAAGTTTATATAAATAGAAAATTAAATTTAAGAGTTAAATGCTTGGTTGGTCCCTGTGGTTTGCAAATCTTGCAGACTTGGTCCCAGTGGTTCACTAATTGCACACTTGGTCCCAGTAGTTTCAAATTTTGCACTCGGGTGATCCTTACCACTAACCTTTGTTAGATTTCTCAGTTAAGTATACATAAAATGTCTATTATACCCCTCGACTTCTTTGTTTGTCTCAAAACGCCATAGCAATCGCATACTCTGCAACCGCAGTTTTTCCAGCGGACGTATGCGCTGATACTAAAACCGACTCTTTTCGCTCCAAACACGAAATGGATATCTGCTGAAACGGGTCAAGGACAAATGGGAAGGTTTTAGCCCTCTCTCAATGTCCCATGCATAGTTTCGTCTTTACTCGCGGTATACCCTTTGGGAACCGCTACCTCATGAACACAACCGCTACTCAGTTTCGGTTCCTAACCAATTCATGTTCTTTTCGCGCAATTTATACCAAACAGCGGCTGGGTTACAAGGGAAAACCAGCTTGCAAAGTCAAATTAGCTTGAGCCAAATCATATTGAATTATAACATGATGACTTATACACGTTGGCGAGCGAGCTACGAGACACGGATTATATCGATATTTGTAATTAGTTGTTCAAAATTTTCATATGAAAGTAGAGAAGTAAAGTTTATTCATTGCATAATATTTTGTTTATGAGCATGAGTGTACCTATGTAGGAGGAGTTTTAGAAATACTAGGAGGGATGGGTAATTTAAGTGCTTTTGTTAATTACGTATATTTTAATTTTAATTCCATGGTTTATTTATTTTTTAGTGGAACTTTTAAGAGTTTCGTATCCAACTTTTTAAAGCTACGATTAAAAACAATATGTTAAAAACCATTTTGTAGAATAACTGAGTATGGGATTAACGTGTTGAAGTTGTCATAAAATATTGTAGCAAGTTCTCCATTTTAATCAAGTTCGCTTGTGACTTATCTTGCATTAGTTCCAAATGTTTACATATCAAATCAAGTTTTCTGAGTTCCATTTCATTTTAATTTGTTACATATATATCTTACTCAGTATTCTAGTGACATGATACAATGGTCAAATTATTGGTTTAAACAATTTATTGACATTAGTTTGTTTTTACATTTACAATCACTTTCATATGTTTCTATTACCTAAATTGGTTGCTTAATTGCACTCCATATGTGAAGGGTGCTAGCCTCCTACATAAAAGTCGTAGAGTTGCATAATATAAGATTTCTTAAAATTAGAAATCTTATTTAAGTTATTGTTAATTATCCTAAATTCAGTGTTTAGTGTTTCAATGGTAAAATTTGGATCACTGACGAACCACTGTAGTATCACCATGCCCGGATTATATCCATCTCCACTAGGCATAATAAATATGCTTATACACCAGTCCAGGAGGAAACCTAATAAATATGGGAAAATCCCTTTGTGAGAATCGAGCCCAGGACCTATTGGTCTCAAATCCATATCCCACCTCCAAGATGCCACTAAGCTATAGTTCTTAAAATTTGAAAGTCTTGTTATTTTAAACTCAGTTAAGCATAACTAGTATTATGACCCGCAGACGATGCGTCACGAGCCCGTTGCAAACATCGTATGGATTAGTCCAAACATTATGTGATGCGTGATATGAAAATTTGTGTTGTAGCGTTTTCGATTTAACTCGATATTATAACATATATAAGCACTGCAGTTGGATCAAAGTTGCAGTGGGACCGCATATAGCGGCGCGTTTGCGAACTTCGTTACACTCGTTGCGACAGTGACAATATCGTTGTTAAGTACATATAGGAAAACATATTAAAACCATTTGACTCACACGTTATGGCTTTATTAATTTAAAACTATTTTAAACGAAAGACTCTTTTTACCTCTAGTGCGTTGCACGAGGCCTTACAATGACATTAACGTGTTAAAGGGTACATTTGCAAACTTCAAAACCAACGTCGAAACGTTGTTGCGTACCTAGTTACGACTGTGAAGTCGATGTGACTAGACAATTACGGAGAAGCGTATAAAGTTGAGTACGCTAAGTTATGAAAACCGAAACGTGGGATAAAAAAATTGGAAGTCACCAAAAAGTTTGAGTTAGAAGACAATTCGATATTTATTACATGCATGTTACAACCTAACAAGTTAGGTGTTGTTTGTTTTTTCCGAGAAGAGCTTACTGGCCTCTTTTGTATCGCGGTAACGCGCATATCTTTTGTTTTGTAGATTGTTTTTTTTCAGAAGAAATTTCATGTAAAAAGGTCTGCGCATCCTCTTCCCCAAAAAGATGTGGACCTCCCACTTCTAAACACTTGAAATCTCTCCACACAAAACACACAGACATAACAAAACCCTAGCCCCTCTCCTCCTCCACCACTCTCCTACTCCTCCCACCGATGCCGCCGTCTTCTTCCCCCACAACAGCCGCCGCCATGGCCTTCTTCCCCCACCGTCGCGCCACCCGCCTCTTCCTTCATCGCTGCCGTCGCGCTGCCTTCCTCTTCCCTACCACCGCCATCGCGCCACCCTCTCCATCATCTTAGCTTCGCCTCTCCCTCGTCGACCAGCCTAATCAGGTATGCTTTCTGCCTAACTTAATTCGAATTTGTTTTTATTTTTCTTCATTGGTCCAGTTCTGCCTGACTTTTGCAGGATCCTAACTTAAAAATATTTAAGTTTCTATTAAAAATTTCGCATTTAATATGTAAATGCGAATATACGTCACTACATATTTCCGAATTTATTAAATTTTGTAAACAATAAAACTAAGAGTGGAAGCTTGAGCTTAGATCGTGTTCGGTTCTTCAGCATAGCTTGATCATCTTCTGTGATTTTTTGTTAACGATCCCCTTTCACCTAAGATTTTGAAAATTTATAGTATTATGTTAGATGAGTATATACATCATAACTATTTGCACAATAGATAGAAAAATCAGAAATTTTACAATTTCCAGGATGGCGTCGACGACGGCTATGTGCCGCGTCGGCGACGCCATACCTTTTATGTCGTTGGAACTGAACTACCGTAGGCAGTTGCATAGGGTGTCGGACCTTATTGCTGCGTTGGCGACGGCCAATTATGGCGTTGGCGACGGCACTTGCTGCAGTATTGATTATCTGTCTGTTCAGCCAGTTTCAAGTTTCGTACATCAAATTATGACTCGGGACTTACCGAAACACGTCCGCAAAATATCACTTCCTATTTTCATTACTATAATACCTTTATTATGAGTGTTTACACCACTCGATTTTAATTTCGTAAGTTTTATAGTTTTGACCCGTTTGCACGTTTAAGCAAACAAACTTGATATACTTTATCTATCTTTACAAAATTATTAATTTTATAAGTATATCCCATTCTTCAGGATAACTACCTTAAGGTTTCCGCATCCATTACTCGGTTTTACGCATATTTTTTGATTTTCCCTTTAACTGCATTTAAACCAAACTAAGTATTTACGCATTCATTTCGGTATGCATTTAAACTCCATTTTACCCGTTTGGATGCCTTAGCGAAAAACATCGCTCTATTCAACCAAACCTTTATTTATATTATCATTTTGACCCGTTTGGTTGTCTTAGCGAAATCCAACGCTTATTTTAACCAAACCTTTATCTAACTTATCATTTCCACACTAAGATATCAATTTATTTTCCACCACAACTATATTTGTGGTGGATTTGTTATCGTAAATTCATTTAATCCAATTTCTATCCTCGGTTTGACAATTTACGGAAAAGACCCGTTAAAAGGCATTAAACCAAAAAGGTTTATGCTTTTCGCTTTTACACTACCGAAAAGGTCTACTAAATTATAAAACTCATTTTTAAACTACCCTTAGGGTCGTTTACTTGTTTTACCACACGAGGGCATTTTGGTCAACTTAGGCCCCACTTTTACGACGAAGGAATTTCAATATCATGTTTTGACCCAATGAGCACATTTTAACCATAATCTTATTTAAAATCATTATGTTCCTAAGAACCTAATGTCTGCAATTTAGATTATGAGAGTTACCTTGCCTTAGGTAATCCGATGTTCATTCATGATTCGTTTAACTCTCATCTGACCTTAAGTCCTTAACGAGAGTTTGACTCATTACACATACCTGCTCGGGTCATGACATTGACCCATTTAAATACCTTGCACTATTAATTACCAATTAATAGTAACACGAAAACCACACTCTATTTCCCTGTGAGCACAAAACTCGACAAGCAATCATTAGATATTATTGTCAAATGGTGATGACAACACCATTTGACCCATTTGGTCTAAATGACCATTTTATCATTATGAGATGGTATTTATTTACCATCTCACCATTTAATCCATTTCGGTATACGGCTTATGCTCATATTTTAAAGTTTAATATTTATTTGTCAACTCGTGACTGAATTACCTTCTTACCCCTTTTATTCCTTATGGTTTACACCATAAGGTAACTTTTAAGAATTCCTTGTTTATTTGTCATTACATGACAATATTACTATTTTACCTTTTTTTTTACCTTCAATTATGGTTTAATACCATATTCACTTGTTCCAACCCATATCGATTCGCGTCGGAACCTTGTATTTCGAAATCTCGTTCCGAATACCAAATCTCTTATTCTTAGTCAAATACATAAGTAAATTTACTATTTTAAGGATGTAAGGTTACTTACCTTAAGTCTGTTCATGCTTTCTCGCACCTTTGACCTGTTTGACCTATTCTTCTCTAAGCTTCCACCTAGCTCGTCAAGAGTCAAACTATAATACAATATCCATAAGATAGTTAGATTAGTCATTGATACTATGACCATCACCCTTATGGACTTTTCTACCATATTCCGTATTCGATTTAATTATAGGCCGGTTTGACTTTTAAAAGTCAAACTGGCGTTTTACGTTTGTATGCACTAACAAGTTGAATAAAACTCATTGGGCATTTTATCTAACACTTGATGGGCATCATTTTTAGGTCACCAATTTGGCTAACTTTCTTCACCAAATTTACCTTATTTCTTTCAATTCGTCATAACTAATCCCTCAAATTATCATAATAGAATTTAGGGATTTTATTACTATCTTAAAAACCCATTTCACTATATACATGACTTTAATCTAAACATCAATTTAACCAAGTATTTCTTATTTTCTTGTAAATATGAAGACTATATGAATGCTTTGACATCACTATAATATCAATCTCATTCTACCATCAAAACCACTTTATGTCATGTAGGAACACTTGACCTAGTCTCTAAATTGTTCAAATATTTCATCTATACTAGTAAGTATAATGATCATCAACACAAATACATCATCACTTTCATCAGACTAACAATAATTTTGAACTCAAGGTTATCACCTTTAAGTTCTTCTTCACACAACATTGATGAAATCAAGTTTTACAACATACCTTATGATCCCCTAGTCTAGGTGATCAACAATTCACATTCATGCAGGAATTTGAGGTTCGATTTTTCCTTCAATTTGATGATTTAGCTCACTAAGGGTTTACCCCTTTTTCTCCTGCTCAACATTGACCAAACACACACAAGTGTGTGTTTCTTGGTGTTTATTTCATTTTAAAATATTTGTTTTAGATTTAGGAATTTTAGTCCATCCATAATGTCAGTCTTGCACATTATAGTTTATAACTAGATTATATTTCTAGCTGCCTATCTCTTGTAAATTATCGACAGACATGATGATTGTATTTTTCTAAGTTCGGGAATGCCACTACCCGACTTAAATTATGTCCTTTTAGCCCGTGCCTTTTATAAAATTTATTTACTAAAAAGCATTTGTTCGCCTTTTGTTTAACATTAAGTTTATTTATTTAAATTCTAATGTTTACAGGGTTAACTTTTACCACTAACGGTATTTTACCCGTTCATTCCCGGTTATTTAGTTTAAATAACAAACCCGTTTTTGGGGTGTTAAAACTTTGCTCAAGTTTACGGCTTCATTGGAAGCGTGTTTGATCCAAATACTATTGGTCACGTGCAGATACTCAAAAACATGGACCCCATTGATGTTGAAATAGTATGCTCTCTAATTTCATCATTTTAAATCTGCAACCCAAATCTTTCTCGTTAACTAGTATGCAACATTGAATGGCATTACACAATTGGTGTATGTGATGTAATTTGTATTAGGATTATTTAAGTTGGAACAGGCTTAATTTGGTTTCCATCTTTCAGGTGTTATTGCTAATGAGAAACCTCTTTATCCACAACTAATAATGTGGGTAGCTCAAGCTCAATAAAACAACTTAAGCACAATATAGCTTAAATGGTTGAAAGGTAAAAAGGTTCGGAGTTGACAACTGTCGTGAACAACAAAAAGAATGAGCACAGTACCTAGTCACATCAACACTTTACGTGTAAACTCTCCTACACAACCGCAACAGAGCATGTGGGAGAGCACACTCTTTTACCCGCAGGTCGAAACCCTTCAACTTACCAAAAAGGGCAAGTCATCCACTGCAGCCAAGGATCACTGGTCAAAGGTTTCTTCTTATAGAGAAGACCTTCCCAATAAATTACAAACTCTTATCATTCAGGAAAGGCACTCCAGATCAGCTCAGGTCACTCTTGATCTCTAATCTTACTTCTCCCCTCTAGAGCTTGTTTTATGCTTGTTCTATTCTTCACTTAATACTACATCATCATACTTGATATTAACATTCTGGGTTGAAGACTTCTCAATCCAGAATCCGAAAGTGAACAACAACAATAGTGATCTCTCTCCACGTGTTGCAAACGTGGGCGGACCCCACGACCTGTGTTAGGCAAACCGAAACCCTTGAACCCTTTTGCCTAACCAGTCTAGTTACTAACCTTGGTTTTATATTTGTTGTATCAACAAGTTAGCACTCCGTGGGGCTAGGCCTCTTACTTTTCTTGAAAGACTAGTAGTATAGCTCCATTTCCATCAAGTTCACCATGTCTGAAAGCGAGTACCCGGTGAGGTTAACCAAGTATCACGAGCTCCAACACCTAATGCCGGCCAAACATCACCGGCTGCATCTACACCATTTTCTACTTCGGGAGGCACTCCAACGGGAATCATATTCTCGGAGTTTTCCTCTTTTTAGACACCGACCCCTTCTCGCTCGGGGGTTCCCTCTCCCAAAGTCGATGCTACGAGTACACCAGAACGCATTGACTTGACACCCGAGGGAGTAGCTCGAAACTTCTTACAACTGAGATCCTTTCTCAATCAACATGTGAGCCAAGAAAGGGAAAAGGGGGCGAGGATAAGACTGGACTACGACGAGTCTGAACCTTCGTTGTCACCCAACCCCCCACCTCTTACTTTCACTAGCTCACGTACAACCTCTCACTTTGAAGCTGGTCCAAGTGTGACGAACCAAACGTTTAACACAAGCCCTTATGCTTTTGGAAGGCTGAGTCCAACTACTTTTCCCTTATTCACTTCTCAACCTGTTGTGAGCAGCACACCTCTCGGACATGAAACCACTCTTGAGCAATTATTGCAATCACAAGCTTCAATTGTTCCCCCTCTTGTTGCCAAATACGTGGGAATGAGCCTTGACAGTCTTACCCCTGGCTTGAAGTGCTGCCATGAGTGCTCCCATGGGAACAAATTACATGGCTACATCCAAAAGCCTTCAAGGCTTCAACCTGATGCCTCAGTTGATGACACAGACGATGGCACAATTTCCTTGGTAGCACTTCATCAATCAAGTGATGTCCACTCACCAAGGAACCTCAAACAGTAATCCGGCCTCGAGAATAGAAGAATATCTTGCCAAACCCTACAAGCCCAACAATTTGTCCTGTTTTTCTCAACAAATTGCTGACGATGATTTTCCAACCCGGATCAAGATGCCATCCTATATAAGAACGTATGACGGAGCTGAAGATCCAGAACACCACCTCCAAATCTTTACTGGAGCAGCCATGATTGAAAAATGGTCCAACGCTGAATGCTGCCTCATGTTTATGCAAACCCTTGTAGGTCTGCCAGGATATGGTTCAACGACCGACCTGTCTAAAGCATTCGAACCTTCGATGATCTAAGCAAAGGTTTTCTAGCCAACTTTTCACAGCAACAGATGTACGTTAAGGATACTACAATAATCTTCCAGATAAAGCAATAGATGCTGAAAGTCTCAGGGAATTCATCGAAAGATATAAAAAAGAAGGGTTAACCTACGTGGGCGCTGATGAAAAAATGAGGGTGGTAGGATTCATGAATGCCATCACCTCCAAGTATCTCACAAGAGATTTCAACAAATGCCTACCCAAAACCCTTGAAGAGGCCATCGAAAGAGTTGAAGCTCACATTCATGGAGAGGAAGCTATTGACATTAAAGAGAAAAGGAAAAGAGCTCCTAGTTGGCGAAGTTAACAGTCCCAACAGAAAAAGAGGAAACTTTGGTCCTTATGACAAACGGTTCAAGGGTTCAGACTCTAGAAGGCCTGAAGGTCGGATCCCTCCAAGCCGAGAAAAAACCATAAACTTCACAACTGTGACCATGACCCCACAAGAAATCTTGCCCACTGAAGAAGTAAAACATAGCTTCTGACCTCCTCGACCTTTGCCCAAAAGCAAGAGAAACGAGAACTCTACCCAATACTGTGAGTTTCATGAAGAGAAAGGCTACCATACGAACGATGCTTTCAACTCAAGAAAAGAATTGAGGAGGCTGTCAAGTCCGGGGAACTAGCCTACTTAGTGAAAGGGGTAAGGGACAAGATGGCTGAAGGAAAAAAGCAAAGAAGTGAACATGGTGGATGTTGATGGAAAAGCTTCCTACAAACGACCACGCCTTTAGGCATAGGAACGACAATGCGTCTGCTCCCCACCACCCAAAGGAGACTTGTTATGCAAACCCTTGGTGGTAGAAGCTACGTTGGGAACACTCAAGACACACAAAGCCTACATTAACACTGGAGCAACAACAGAGATTATGTTTGAAAAGTGCTTCAATCGTCTTAACAATGACGAACGTTCAAGGCTTTAACCATCTCAATCCTCCATCAAAGGTATCGCCGACATACCCAAAAGCCTTTGGGCCAACTAACCCTTAATGTCTGTTTTAGTGAAGGAAAAATGGAAAGAACCAAACCACTCACCTTTGTGGTGATCAAAATTCCCTCCAACTATGATGTTATCATAGGTAGGCCAGGGCAAAGTGCATTTGGAATGGCAGTTTTAGTTGGCCAAGGCACCGTGAAGTTCCCTACTGAACGAGGGATAGCAACCCTTCAACCAACACAAGAAGCTTTCTTGGTTGAAGGAGAGAGTTCAAAGAAAAATGAGGAAGATGAACAAGGATGGATCATTAACCCGAAATATCCTCAACAAAGGATAAGGGTAAATACCAACCTTACTAAAGAAACCCTCTTATCTCAAGAAGTTGCTCCTTCACAATATGGAAATCTTTGCATGGTGTACCAAAGACATGACCGGAATCCCCCAAAGTATTGCCGAGCACGCGCTCAAAATTCCATCTGATGTAAAACCTGTTGTCCAGCAAAAGAGAAGCCTAGCCCCAGATAGAAGCCTTGCAGCCTGTAGGAGGTTGAAGGGCTTGTTCAAGCCGGAATCCTCCGAGAAGTCAAGTAACATTCTTGGATAGCCAATCCGGTAATGGTCTGTAAACCGGATGGATCCTGGAGAATGTGCATTGACTTCAAAGACCTAAATAAAGCATGCCCAAAGGATTGCTATCCATTACCAGAAATTGACCTAAAGGTTGATTCGCTCACGGGCTTCCCTCTCAAATGCTTTCTTGATGCCTATAAAGGTTACCATCAGATTCAAATGAAGCAAGAAGACGAAGAGAAAACGACATTTCATACTGACAAGGTATCTTTTGTTACCAAAAAATGCCTTTTGGTTTAAAAAATGCAGGGGGAAACTTATCAATGTTTGGTAGACAAAGCGTCTACCGAATAAATAGGCAAAAACATGGAAGCCTACATTAATGATTTGGTGATCAAAAGTAAAACCAAGGTCAAATGCTTGATGATATACGAGAAACTTTCCGGAACCTAAGAAAGATCAACATGAAGCTTAATCCTGTAAAGTGCTCATTTGGATTTGAAGAAGGTAAGTTCTTGGGGCACATAATGGGAAAACAAAGCATAAAGGCTAATCCTAACAAGGTTAAAGCCATCCTCGACACACAAAGTCCTCACAAACCAAGAAAGAGGTGGAAAGCTTGGACGGAAAGCTTGCAGCCTTGAAGCGTTTCACGTCCAAGCTAGCAAAAAAGTACCTATCTTTCTTCAAAACCCTTTAAGGGTGCACTAATAAGAAAGACTTCCGATAGACAGAAGAAGCAGAGGAAGCTTTCAACCAAATGAAGCAACACTTGGCTTCACTCCCAGTCATTGCCGCTCTGAAAACGGGGGAACTAATCTCTGTCTATCTTTTGGTTGCTAAGGAAGTTATCAGCGCGGTCCAGACCATTGAACGAAACAAAGCTCAGGTACTTTTTTACTTCTTCAGCAAAACTTTAAAATTGGCAGAGACCAAGTACCCCCCCCCCCCCCAATTGGAAAAACTTGCTCTAGCCCTGATAAAAACAGCCAGAAGGCTTCGAAGGTACTTTCAAGCACACCCAATACAAGTGGTCATTAACCAACCCATAAAAAGTGTGCTTGAAAAACCTGAAACTTCCGGGCGATTAGCCAAATAGGCCGTGGAATTAGGTGAACACAACATCACCTACATTCCAAGAAAGGCTGTCAAAGCCCAAATCTTGGTTGATTTCATTGTGGAAATTTCAAAAGAAACAACAACCAAAGTTAACACCACCATGGCTGAACCATTTGACCTGGATGCCTGGAGGCTTTTTACCGATGGAGCTTCCAGCCTTGAAGGGTCGGCCGGCTTAGTGCTAATCAACCCCGAAAACTTAGAGTTTACATATGCTTTCCGGCTCGAATTTCAGACAACCAATAACGAAGACGAGTATGAAGCACGCATTGCCGGACTCAAGCTAGCAAAAAAGATGGATGTCCAAAAGATTCAAGTTTCACAGACTCTTTACTTGTTTCAAACCAAGTAAATGATAGCTACATAGCCAAGGAACCTACATAAAGAAGTACAGGGAGAAAACAAAGGAACTCATGAGTATATTCAAATCATGTACCATCAAACAAGTTCCAAGATCACAAAACAAGAAGGCTGACACACTAAGCAAGCTAGCATCTCTCATATTTGCTCATCTCACCAAGAAAGTATTAGTCGAGGTATTAATGTAACGCCCCAAAAATATTAAATTATAAATAATGAGGGGCAGTTAACCTGGTTAATGGAACCCTTTTAAAGGGGTGGACTTGTAACGTCCCTAAATATATTAAATATATAATAATAATAATATTGATCTTAATGGTAAATATTATATACATGATTATTATTATGAATTTAACTTGATTAGTTACTTGTTGATAACTAATAAAATATTTGGATTGTGTCTTTGTATAATAGACAAAACATTGAGGACTAAATTGGACATTTAGCAAACTTGTAGTAATAAAAAGAAACTAAAAAGTCAAAACACACAGTGATGTGTGTTTTGGTCGACCAGACAAGAGCAAGAAAGGGGGGGACTTTAAGAACCCTAAAACCATAAATTCCTCAAAATCAAAAGGGAAATCGGGCCTAAAATTCTTGCATGAGCATAAATTCAAAATCAACTAGACAAAGGAATCATAAGGTATGTCGAATTTTGATGTATTGTGATATTATGAAACTACATGAACACTACAAGTTCTATAGTGAGTATAATTGTGAATGTTATGACAGAATTTGAGATGTATATGAGTCTAGGAACAAACCCTTGATGAAGAATTAGTGATCAAATGCCATGATTTGAGTGTTTCGATGATTAACAATGTTTGTACCAAATGGGTATTTATGAATATGATGAACACATGAATTGTGATAGTGAGATTGTAGTATTTGATGTTAATATGTTAGATTCTAGATGTTATTTGCACATTCTAGACATAGAGTTTTGAAAGGATGTTAATACATGATTAATAGCTAAATCATAGACTTGATAAGAGTAGTATGAAAAATCTTGCCCACAAGGTGCTTAAGGTAATGCCTAAATGATCATGGATTGTTGAAAAATATGAAAAATCGTGTGAGATTTTTGACAAAGTTATATGTCTTATGTCGTATTATGGGTCTAACAATAAATCGGATTGAATTCTATAGGAAACTTGGGTTAAACATCAAGTGGCCAAGCCGGGGCGGATACGCTTTGAAGGGAAAGCTCTAAGGTACGTGGTTTATTGCTTCATAAGATTTTAACTATGATTCTTGTTGTATAATATATTGAATAATGAAGCAAATTTAAATAAATTGGCTCATTCATAAATGATGGATTTCATACGAATGAACCGAATAGGTCAAAATGAATGACAAATAAAGGTTTGGTTGAATAAAAGCGATGGACTTCGCAAAGATAACCAAACTGGTCAAAATGAATGGTAAATAAAGGTTTGGTTGAACAAAAGCGATGCACTTCGCTAAGACAACCAAACGGGTCAAAATGAATGATAAATAAAGGTTTGGTTGAACCAAAAGCGATGGACTTCGCTAATATAACAAAACATGTCAAAATGAATGGTTTGGTTGAATAAAAGCGATGGACTTCGCTAAGACAACCAAACGGGTCAAAACGAATGGTAAATAAAGGTTTGGTTGACTAAAAGCGATAGACTTCGCTAAGACAACCAAACAGGTCAAAACGAATGGTAAATAAAGGTTTGGTTGAATAAAAGCGATGGACTTCGCTAAACATCCAAATGGGTCAAATGATTAGATAGATAAAGGTTTAGTTGAATAAAAGCGGTGGATTTCACTAAGAAAACCAAACAGGTCAAAATGAAGTTTTAATGCATACCAGGATGGATGCATGAATGACTATTTTAGTTTAAACGTGGTCAAAGGGTAAAACCGGAAAATAAGCGTAAATCGAGTAATGGATACGTAAATCATAAGGTAGTTATCCCGAAGAATGGGATATATTTATATAACTAATGCTTTTGTAAAAATTAATGAAGTATATCCAGTTCGTTTGCTCAAATGAGCAAACGGGTCAAAACTATTACATTTATGAAATTATAAACGGTTAGTATAAACATTCATAACAAAGGTAATGTAGGAATGAAGACAGGAAATAATATTGTACAGACGTTTTTCTGCAAGTTCTGAATTATGTTTTGATGTACGGAACTTGAAACGGGTCAAACGGACGAGTTAAACAATACAACGGCATAATGTTGTAGTAGGTACCATCGCCGACGCCACATTTGGCCGTTGCCGACACAAACTCTTGGTCCGACACCTTAAGTTACTGCCTACGTTATTCTGTTCCGACGTGATATTACACATGGCGTCGCCAAATAGGCAAATAGCCGTCGCCGATGACACTCCAGAAATTTGTAAAATCTTTTTTTAAGATTTATTAATTACGTACTACAACATGACATGGGAGGAGTTTAAGGTGCCTTTCCTTAAACATCATAGCCCAAAGGCTGTGATCAACAAGATCAAAGAGGAATTCATTCAGCTAAGGCAAAAGGTGAATCGATTGATAAGACAACGGGGGTGTTCCTCGACAAGCTCAGGTTTTGTGACGAGTTGGTGCAAACGGAAGAGCAAAAGATTTATTATTATTATAACATGTTGAGTGCGGAATATAGGGAGTTTATGACTCCCTCGAAGTATGAACACCTCACAAAAATCGTGAGTGCCGCTCGGGAGCGTGAGATATAGTTAAGAAAACAAGTGGAAAGGGGAGGGAGGAGGGCGTTGGATACGAATCCAAGCCCTGCAAAGAAACCAAAATGATTGAGTCTTCAAAGAAAATGAACATAAAATGAGGAACGCGAAATTGCAAGATTTGTGGCCGAGCCCATAAGGGCGAATGTTATTTGAAGAACAAGCCATGTGTGGTGTGCGGAAAGATGGGACACGTAGCTTCAAATTGCCCCGGCAAGATATCGATGTGCTACAAATGCTATCAACCAGGCCACAAGAAGTCCGAATGCCCGGATTTGGCAGGAAGGAAAGTCACAGCCAACAAAAAGGCGGAAGTCCTAAAGTCAAAGGCAAGATCTTTCCAAATAACTGTAGAGAGGCAAAGGCTGAACCCGATGTGGTCACATGTACTTTTACAGTAAATTTAATTCTCGATCATGATTTATTTGATACGGGTGCAAACAGATCTTTTGTTTCACATGAGTTTATTAAAAACCCATAATTCATATTAACAAAGTTACCAATGCCCTTAGAAATAGAGGTAGGTATAACAAAACTTTTACTATTTGTGATATATGTCGGAATTGCAAGTTGAGCATTGAGGATGAGGATCACTTAGTTGATTTAATACCCATGTCGATGGGGAATTCCAAGTAGTGATTGGAATGGATTGGCTGTCCCGCTACCACGCCAATGTGATATGCTCCCGTAAAGAGATACAATTAATAACTCCAAGCGGAAGGCACGTCAATATTTATGGGGAAAAGAGAGGCTACCCCATCATATGCTCGATAATGGAAGCCCGTAGACTTATTCAACATGGGTGCAAGGCTTACCTGACCTATATACTTGATTCAGAAAAAGAGTCACCAAATATTAGAGATGTATTGATCATGCGAGAGTTTGAAGACGTATTTCCGGAGGATATTCCGGGGATACCACCCGAGCGTGAGGTGGAATTCGGGATCGAATTAATCCTAGGTCCGAAGCCAGTGGTCAAAGCGCCATATAGATTAGCACCGTCTGAACTTCAAGAATTACTACTACAATTGCAAAAGCTGCTCGATAAAGGATTCATTCGACCTAGTGTCTCTCCTTGGGGAGCGTCGATATTATTTGTAAAAAAGAAAGACGAGAGAATGCGTATGTGCATCGCTTACCAAAGTTAAACAAACTTATGGTAGAGAATTGATACTCACTTCCGAGAATCGACGATTTATTCGATCAACTTCAAGGTGCGAGTTTATTTTCAAAAATTAACTTGAGGTAGGGGTATCATCAGTTGAGAGTGAAAGAGAAAGACATACCCAAGACGGCTTTCCGTACGTGGTATGGGCGTTATGAATTTCTCGTAATGTCCTTCGGGCTAACAAATACACCCGCGACCTTCATGGATCTTATGAACCGGGTTTGCAAGCCAATGTTGGACAAATCAGTGATAATGTTCATTGATGACATTCGAGTTTATTCAAAAAGTGAAACGGACATGCGCGCCATTTGCGTGAAGTACTAGAAATGCTTAGAGGAGAAAAGCTCTATGCGAAATGCTCAAAATGTGCCTTTTGGCATCGAGAAGTGCAATTCCTAGGGCATATCATCAGCGCTGATGGAATAGTGGTCGATCCGTCCAAGATAGAAGCAGTGTCAAATTGAATCCTCTGAAAATCCTTCAAAAGTTAGAAGCTTTTTAGGACTGGCAGGTTAAAATGAATGATAAATAAAGGTTTAGATGAATAAAATCGATAGATTTTGCAAAGACAACCAAACGGGTCAAAATGAATGGTAAATAAAGGTTTGGTTGAACAAAAGCGATGGACTTCGCTAAGACAACCAAACGGATCAAAATGAATGATAATTAAAGGTTTGGTTGAATAAAAGCGATGGACTTTGCTAAGACAACAAAACAGGTCAAAATGTATGATAAATAACAGTTTGGTTGAATAAAAGCGATGGACTTCGCTAAGACAACCAAACGGGTCAAAACGAATGGTAAATAAAGGTTTGGTTGAATAAAAGCGATACACTTCGCTAAGACAACCAAACGGGTCAAAATGAATGATATATAAAGGTTTGGTTGAATAAAAGCGGTGACTTCGTTAAGACAACCAAACGGGGCAAAACGAACGATAAATAATGGTTTGGTTGTAGAAAAGCGATAGACTTCGCTAAGACAACCAAATAGGTCAAAACGAATGGTAAATCAAGGTTTGGTTGAATAAAAGCGATGGACTTCGCTAAGACATCCAAACGGGTCAAATGATAAGATAGATAAAGGTTTGGTTGAATAAAAGTAATAGATTTCGCTAAGAAAACCAAACATGTCAAAATGAAGTTTTAATGCATACCGGGATGGATACATGAATAGCTATTTTAGTTTAAACATGGTCAAAGGGTAAAACCGGAAAATAGGCGTAAATCAAGTAACGGATACGTAAATCATAAAGAAGTTATCCCGAAGAAAGGGGTATATTTATAACTAATGCTTTTGTTAAAATTAATGAAGTATATCCAGTTCGTTTGCTCAAATGAGCAAACGGGTCAAAACTATTAGATTTACAAAATTATAAACGATTAGTATAAACATTCGTAACAAAGGTAATGTAGGAATGAAGATAGGAAATAATATTGTACGGACGTTTTTCAGCAAGTTTCGAATTATGTTTTGATGTACGGAACTTGAAACGGGTCAAACGGACGAGCTAAACATCACAGCAGCAAAACTGCTGCAGTAGGTAGCGTCGCTGACGCCATATTTGGCCGTCCCGACGCTATCTCTTTCTCCGACACCATAAGTTACTGCCTATGGTTGTTCTGTTCCGACGTAATATTACACATGGCGTCGCCGAAGCGGCAAATAGCCGTCGCTGACGACACTTTAGAAATGTACAAATGGCAAATAACTAGTAATTCCGTACAATCTAATCACTACTTTTAGTACATAATCTCATGCATTATATCATAATTTGATTTCGTAACTAAGTCGTACATCATATCATAAGCGTAGGACAAGTGAATCATGCCATATATATTGGTTTCCGTTACGACGTGAAACAAATCAAACTATGCCCTGAAAGTGTTGGTAGAAAGTATTGGGCGCACTATCCGCGGTTGCACTATTCATGTCAGCAGAACCGCTAAAATGAAACAGAACAATGAATAATGGCATGCTAATGTCATAAATGAGTCCATATATATACATGAAAACACTAATGTGGGAACACATCTTGCAATTATACATAATTTTCCGGTACAACGCCTAAATTACAAAATTGTCCGTTTCGATAAAAAGGTGACAATTTCAATTCGTCCACACCATTAATTCGGTATTTTCGGATTCCAGAATTATAACAGAACAATGATAAACACCCTAAAACAATATGAGACTATCAGAAATACATAAAAGACATCATTTCCGGTCGTACGACAAGCAGTGCACAACTTGACCGGAAAGCGACCGATTGTCGAACCGACAAAGATTTCAATGGCCGATAGTCTCATACATTAATCTAGAGAGCTAGTTAAGCTTCATTTGGGATCCGAAATCCCTTCTACTATCTTGAGGTCACGGAAACACAACTCCCCGAATGTTCGACGGCAAAATATATAAGTGCCGATATTGAGCGAATAATTCAACGGGAAGCGTTCGGCCATTCATACTCAACATATACTCGACTAGTGAACTAGTTAATCATATTTCTATGTCGAAAGTGCTATAAATAAACGCCATGGCACTTATGGTGGTCGAAAACAAAGCTCCTGGTACGAAATAATAAAATTTGCATATTAGCCGATATCGTACCGAGGAGTGAACTAGTGATGTTTTCGTTATCTGAAACTAATACCAATTTGTCAAGGGGACTAATAAATATTGATTAACACCCTAAAATCTAATTACTCACTAATGATGCAAGACAGATCCCTAATCCTCATACTTAAGTTTAATCACATAAATATCTTACAATTTAACACATGTTGAAAATAATTTACACTTAACCCCCCCCATGTGGGTCCCCACCCACTTGATTTGTGTTGAAATTGTGAGATTATAAGTATGGTGTAAGATTTATGTGTAAACATTGAAAGATAGCAAAATATATATACCAGATTACACCATATCTTCCATCATTTTTACAAAAACAAAAATTGAAACAAGCCTCCCTTTCTCCCTCTTACCCCACGGCTCAAACCCACCACCACAAACCACCACATTTTCACCACTAAACACCTCGTTTTATACACTTTAAAGCCACTACAAGATCATCAAGGTGCTTGCAAGGATGGAGGATCATTAGGGCTTTCTTGGAGCTTCATCTTCTTCCTAAATCTTCACTAATCTTGTGCAAACTTTGTAAGATAAATTTCTTCATATTTAAGCTTCTTATAATGTCTAGTTTAAGAAAGTACAAGTTGATCATCTTGAATGTAAAGAAAATACAGCTTAAAAACCCTAAACCTCACTTTAATAATAACACTAAACAAAGCTTATTATGTGTTTATTATGTGCTTTAGTGTTAACTAGTTAGCATGATTTTGTTGATTATGATAAAGTAAGGTGTTTAAAGTAGATGATCTTGTATGTATAACAATATAAATGATGATTTAAACATGGTGATGTTTAAATCTAAACAAGATCATCAACCTCATGATCCATGAAGATTACTACATCTTAAAAATGATTTATTACACATGTGTGATCTTTATGAGAAGTAAACACCATGTTTAAGTTATAATCATCTTAAAAAGTGTAGTAAATAAAGGAGATTAAAGTGGACATAATAATTTGAAGGTGTAAATAAAAATGGTGACTTAAGGGTTCTAATAAATATATAAAAATCTCATTATTTTTAAGAAAAGTAGTGAAAATATATTTACAAGGATCATGGAAGATGAGGGTGCATAAGTTGTAAATAAAGCATGATAAAGTGGTATGTAATCTTGAGTTGATAATTGATCTTGATTATGGCTTTAAACACGGTTTAAATACGTTTTTAAAACATGGAAAACACCATAGTTTAGGGCAAACCATGGCGAAATTTTTCATAAAATCTAATTGCGATTAAAGTATGATTAACGGGGTTATTAATGGGGCTAAACGCGATTAGTGACCTAAACCATCATTAAGGAAGTTCTAATGGCAAGGGTTAAACCCTAACTATCCAAGAGTTTAACAAGTATATATATATATATATATATTACGAGTTAAAAATAAAGTATTTATTACATATATATATACTTCTGGGAATAAAAACATATATATGCATATTTTGTCACCAAAAGTTATGTGTAAATACATGTGTATGTATCTAGAAGTTTAGGGTATATACCACAAAATACCCAACTTATACAAATACTTCAAACACTTGAAGGATTACCAAGTGTAGATAACATAAAGCACGTACACTTTTACAATATGTCGAAACAATGATCGGACAAACGGAGTAATGCGGACGATGGGCGAATGTACACGATACACCGACGTGTCGTCGACCAACGAACAAATCATCAACACAAAGAGTTACTACGACGTTGGACGATTTTCGACGCGAGAAAGTATATATCAAACGAAAATGACGTCATGTCTAAAATAATATACTTTAGACACCTAACGTGTACGTATATTAACGATATCAAAATCCGGAAAGTTAAAATGTATAAGATACTAAGCGGTTTTATAAAAGTATATGAATATACTTAAAAGACAATACTTAGTAAAATTGATAGGTGTAAGACTTATAAATATTTGCACTCTTGAAAATAAATTGGGCTAGGCCCATTATATAAAAGACATGGGCAAGGCACAACTACACAAAAGACATAAATTACACGGGGTAGGCCCAAACATATAATTACATGGGCTAGGCCCAAACATATAATTTCGTGGGCTAGGCCCAAACACATAAATTACATGGACTAGGCCCAATCACCTAAGGAACATGGGCTAGGCCCAATGATATAAATTACATGGGATAGGCTCAATCACATAAAGACATGGGCTAGGCCCAATGACATAAATTACATGGGCTAGGCCCAATCATATGAAGACATGGGCTAGGCCCAACGACATACATGACACGCGTGGAAGGCACGAGGACTTGTGAAGGGCGAGGCCCGTTCACACTCGATCTAAGAATGAATATATATATATATATATATATATATATATATATATATATATATATATATATATATATTTGAGAAATATATGTGTAAAAATATAAATCGAACAAACGAACTACCAACACTATAATCACATTAAAGTTGTTCAAATGTGATAAATATATACACAACAAGAATTCAAGATGAACAACTAGTACGAAGTCCAACGAGACCTAGGTGTCTAATGAAGTTAATACACATGTAGGTTACACACGTGTACGGACAACCAAATTTGATAAGTACGACTTACGGAACGCAGAACTGTGAGTTCATGTCCCTCTTTTCAATTTTTTCAAAGTTTTGTTTGAAAACTATCGAGGGGAAATACATGTCATAACAAAAGGTATGTTAGCTTTAGGGTTAGATGATAACACGATCAATGTGCGTAAGTAGGATGATGACAAGAGTAACCATTAATCATTTAGTGACCAAGGTGCAAAAGGTATAGATCTATCGAGTTTGAGACACACTCCACTCCTGGTTTTGTTAACCCTTTAGGAGTGCTTTTGTGATCCCAATTGATGCCAAGAGTTGTCTCGGTTTGGTTACTTACTTATGGCACATATGTCAGGGTGCTAGCTACACACTGATAGATCCTCAAACTCCATGAATGCTACTAACATACTCAGATTTCATTACTGGATTACGAGCATGACATTTTATGAGAAAACAATAACTACATGAACTCGCCAACTTTATGTTGATTTTCTAAAGTTACATGTGTTTCAGGTCACAAGACTTGAGCTGGTGATACACTTCGGGATATGGGAAATGAAATGACAACAAATGCCACTTTTTGGAGGATTTATCTCTTATATCCCAACCTCGTATGGGTATATAGGAGTCAAAACTTCATTATGCATTTATGATGAAAATAATATATTATTTTGAAGTAATGTATGTCAAACTGTGACATTAATGACAATGTGAAAACTATGAAATTACTTTTGGTAACTTATAAATGTTGGAATGAAATATTTATATCAGTATGACATCGTTGTTGGTTTATACTTGTTTACTTGATTGGATGCAATGATTACCTCATAGTCACACGCTTGCGCTTCCGCTACGACCAGGGTGTGACAGATTAGTATCAGAGTTTCGATTGTAGTGAACTGGGGAAAAACTTTTATAAAATTTGGTATACAATCACTAAGGGCTCTCACATGAAAACAAAGTTTATAACGACACAGAAATGTTTTCGGAATTATGACAAAAATCACAAAAGGTTTTCATTGTGTCACGATAACACGAGGATCTATCTCACGAGCTCAGCCATGTAACGAAAAAGGATCAATACATGATTAGTCTATGAGAAATAGACACATTACATTATAAGACTATATGTCGTGGACACGTTACAAAAGATAGAAATCCTGGCTAGATGGGATTTTATGTGATTATATATATATAATATTTATTTATATATGTGTTGTACGAAATATTTTGCCAAGAACGAAATACCTTCGACTACGGATATTATTATTATCCTTGACTCGCACAATGAGAATATCGACCTCGCGTCTATTACGGAGCTTATGGCAAACGTGGTTCCTAAGTGAGACCTTAGGATCGATTCCACATAAGGTGGTTGCTCTTCCCGCGGATGCAGAGATGCCTGGATTCAGTAAAGAGGCGGAGGTGGTAGCCTTGGACGACAACTCTATTAGCGGGACGAGGTCCTTGTAACCCATATTAATCATTAATAACGACACTTTTGTCCAGACAAGGAAGGCGAAGTACTCATCTTGAAGGTGCCCTTCCAGCTGTTATTGTTGCAAATTCTCTCTAATTCTAAATTTGTCTAACGACGTGCCCTTTCGCGAGTAATGTCAACGGACGATAGCATGTGGACCATCACGAAGGTCCCTTCTATGTTGAAGGTATGTACACAATAGCGTCCTCTCCCCGACTGATTGTCGTCTATGAACGGTAGAACACCAGGGTGACCATGCAAGGCAATTTATTACTACGAGGGCCCACGTAATAATAACTTGCAATGGATGAGAATCCTGGCGGGCTCTGCGGGTCAAGCTAATGATCACTACCCATTCGAAATTGTTAAGTTGTTCGAGTTTCTATCTAGTGGGACACTAACCGGGGTGGTTGCTATAACACCATACGATACAGAAACACTACACGTATTTGTTCGCATGTAACATTCGATCTATATAACGAGTCGATTAAGACTAGTCATCTAAACAAACAAATACTGGTTGGCCACCCAAGGAGGATATTTCCTCAACGGTCTAGAGTTCTTGTACATGGGTTGGTTCCATGGTGTCTATGGTACCTCATCTTATTTATTGGAAAGAGATTACATTAAACCCGGCGTTTGACATTTGTCTTACTCCAAGGGATGGTATGGTACGAGCCATGCTTCAACACCCGCATTGCATTCTATTCGATATCTATGGAAATTATAACAATCTAGCTGGAGCTTGTGGAACTCAAGGGATATCAACGTATTCGTCACACGGGTTGGTGTGGCGAAGAATTTTTTTCCTACTTTGGACGATCGAGGTCCACGAATTACGGAATACATACTATAAGGTTGGAGATGACCGTTTGGTTTCTCCTCCTCAACAAGTTATTACCTTTCCACTTAGACATACGGCCGATACACACAAGAGGTACTACGAATTTTGGATTATTGTTGTTCACGTCATTGTTTCAAACATGTATGAACAATGCAATCTTGAGGTTTCCATGACCGATGGCATTCTTTATTCTTAGTTCATGGTAGACTATATTTATCCAAATATATGTCTAGCTTCTTTTAATCTTAGGTCTTAAGAAGAAACATGGCGTCAAAAGGAAGGTCTACACCCAAAACGGGTTAGTTAATCCATGACTTACTGGGTAAGTCGAAATAGAGTTCTTATGGAAGGACACACGGTTGCGAAAATCGCACGACACGACGGTAACTTTGTTGACACTAGTGACGAAACTGGTGGTACCGGTAGTTCAAATGGTTCGGATCCCAATAGATTGGGAATGAGTGGCAGTGCTACACCTGAAGATACGATCATACAAGGTTTTAAATTCTAAAGCTTTCCCGGACTGTAAGCCGCAAGACCTCATTTGTGCGAGAGGTGCGGTAGGTTATGTCCTCTAAATAAGTACAACGGAGTCGGTTAGCAGTGCTAGTAAATGCACTCCTGAGTAAAAGATTAGGTAAACAAAGAGTCTCTTGCTGAATGCAGCATTAACTTGGTGAAATCCTCACGTAGAAACTTTAAGGAGTGATACTACGAAGAGGTCATCATGGGAAGAACTCAAAAATATTATGCGAGAAGAGTATTGCTCGCTGATTGGAATTCCAAGGGTAGAAACGAGATCCTAGAATTCGATCATGATTGTTACACTCGACGCTTTCACGATCTCTTAAGGATTGTTCCATACTGGGAACACATAAAATCAAATGCATTGAGCGCTACATTTGGTGTTTAGCCTCTAAGAACCAAAACATGACCACATCATCCCACCCTACCTTCATCACTGCAACAGTAACTCTCGCAGTTAGTCTCACCAAGGATGCGGTGAGAATGGAAAATTATAAAAGAAACGCGCGGAAAGGAAGGAAACGCATGTGGAATCTACTAGCGACGAGAAGCGAAAATATTCACCCCATAAGGCAGGATCAAGAGTGAGTAACGAACTAAAGGGAACTCCCGTGATGATAGAAATGAAGGTAATTGCATCCATAATTGATGCTAGCACCAAGAAATATGCTGATAACTTACTGAAATCCTAAATGTGATAAAGTGAAAATTTCCTCATGAGGGCACTTGCAAAAGTGCTAAGAGTAGAAGTGTGGTGAATCAAGACACAAAACAGAAACCAATAAGTTAGTAAGACTCAACCAAGAACATGGATGTTAAGTGTGGCATGAAGGCCACTTCAAGCATGAACGTCTCAAGAATGAATCAGGCAAGTGAATTAAAGTGTGAGTGAGTAGAAACTATGGATACTCCACAAGATCCTGATGTCGTCATCCGTACGTTCTACTCTACATTCATTACGTGTCAATTCTTTTGATACCAACACCGAGCTTAGCTAGTTTCTTTAGGTGTTACGCTTATACTCGAACTAGAGTCTTGTAAATTAGACACGTTATCAAGTTAGCTAATGGAGAATTAGCGTTAGACTCGTCTCATTGATACGAATCCAATGATATATAATGTCCAATTTTTTTTCATAAAAATCACACGATTCTAACCGTGCAATCGGTTTGTAAAATTGTTTACGGATCAATTTCTGTGTACCAAAACGTTTATTACTCAGCCGGTTACCTTTCCACCTTTTCGAGTTTTACTCGGAACAGTACCCAATTCGAAACAATAGTCCAAGATGGTAATCCGGATTGCTATCCGAGATGGGAATCCGTCCGAAATAAGGTATCGGAGATGTAATTCGAAATGAGGTATCCGAGATGTAATTCGGAACAGTAATTCGTGATCGTCCGAAATCAATACCAAAGATCCGAGATGCACTATTTTTGAACCCTGAGCCATGAGGAATCATTAAAAGGTCACCGACACATTTTTTATCAACCAACATCTTGCATCCATCTCGTTTGATACCTGTGCCGATTTTAGTTCATCTCCATAGGATTCAAAATATACTTGACCTAGAGTCAAGTAAGATAGACGTTCCCTCATTCTATAGGATTTGCCAACGGTAGATTAGTCAAGTCAGGGGAAATTATAAAAGGATGCACTTTTGAACTTGGAGAGCGAGAATTTAATATCAATCTCTTACTCAGTTATCTAGGTTGTTATGATGTAGCTTTTGGCATAGACTTATTGACATATAACTGAGCAGAAATAGTTGTCCTGAGAAAACTATCTGCATTCCCCTGCCGACGAAGAAACACTGGTAGTACACGGAGAGAAGCACGAGACGTGCTTACGAATCTTAATTACATGAAGGCCAGAAGTGCCTACAGAAAGGTTGCATAGCCTTTCTAACCCATGTAGTCGACAAGGAAACTGAGGAGCCAAAATTGGAGGAAATAACCGTTGTGAAGGAACTCCCTCGAAGTCTTTCCATCAGATTTGTCTGGATTACCTCGTCAACGACACGCCAACTTTCGCATTGATTTGGTGCCAGGAGCAGCACCAGTAGCGAAGCCTCCATACCGATTAGCTCCGTCATAAATGCAAAGACTATCTACACGACTTCAAAAGTTGTTAGACAAAGGATTTATAAGACCGAATTTCTCGCCTTGGGGAGCTTCGGTGTTGTTTGTGAAAAAGAAAGATGGAACCTTCTGAATGTGCATCGACCACCGGGAACTGAACAAGTTAACCATCAAGAATCGGTACCCATTACCGAGGATTGACGATCTGTTCGATCAATTACAAGGGTCGAGCTTTTATTTAAAAATTGATTTAAGATCTAGGTATCATCAGTTAAGAATCCAAGAGGAAAGTATTCCTAAGACGACGTTTAGGACTCGCTACGGTCATTACGAGTTCCTTGTTATGCCTTTTGGGTTAACAAACGCCCCTGTAGTATTTATGACAAGTTCGTGATAGTATTTATCAATGACATATTATTATACTCGTGAACCGAGGGAGAACATGAACAACACTTGAGAACTATACTGGAATTGCTAAAGAAGGAGCAATTATATGCCAAGTTCTCGAAATGCGAATTTTGGATTTGTGAAGTACAGTTTCTCGGTCACATGGTGAACAAGAATGGGATACACGTCGAGCCCTCAAAGATCGAGGCTATAAAGAATTGGACCGTGCAAGAACCCCCACGGAAATACGACAATTTCTAGGTTTAGCGGGAGATTACAGGAGATTTATTGTGAACTTCTCAAAAGTTGCTCAGCCGCTAACCTCGCTTACACAAAAGGATAATAACTTCGATTGGGGAGAAAAGAAAGAATAGGCATTTCAACTATTAAAGGATAAATTATGTAAAGCGCCGATATTATCACTTCTAGACGGTACCGATGACTTTGTGGTGTATTGTGATGCATCACATCAGGGCTTGGGTTGCATGTTAATGCAATGTGAAAAAGTCATCGCGTACGCGTCTCGTCAGTTGAAAGTTCACGAAAAGAACTATACCACTCATGACCTAAAACTAGGTGCAGTGGTATGTGCTTTAAAAATCTGGCGTCATTATTTATATGGCACTAAGTGTACCATATTCACAGATCATGAAAATCTTCAACACATATTCACAGATCATAAAAGTCTTCAGCACATATTCACTCAAAAAGAACTAAATATGCACCGACGGCGTTGGATAGAAGTGTTGAATGATTATGACTGCGAGATCAAGTATCACCCGGACAGAGCAGATGTAATGGCACAACTTGAGCTAGAAGGATGAGTGAAAACTTTACGTGTTCGAGCTTTAGAAATAACTATTTAGACGAACTTTACGACTCGAGTGCACGATGCACAAGAAGAAGCTCTAAAGCCGGAAAACATTCAAGCGGAATCATTACAGGGAATGAAAAACAAATGGAACCAAACAAGGATGGAACTTTATATTTCATGGAAAGGATCTAGATTCCCTATTTTGGCAATCTACGAGGCTGGGTGCTGGACGAAGCACACAAGTCAAAATACTCGATACACCTAGGATCCGATAAAATGTATCAGGATTTAAAGGAGTATTATTGGTGGCCTAATCTCAAGGGAGATATTGCGACCTATGTTGGGAAATGCCTAACTTTTGCAAATGGTCAAGGCCAAATACCAAAAGCCATCTGGCTTATTACAACAACCTGAGATCATTGTTTGGAAATGGGAGCAAATCTCAATGGATTTTATTACAAAACTACCACGGACCTCACGAGGTCATGACATGATTTGGGTTATCATTGATCGGTTAACCAAATCAGCTCACTTCTTACCCATCCGTGAGAAAGACAGTATCGAGAAGTTAGCTGAACTATATCTTAAGGAAATCGTGGCACGTTATGGAGTGCCAATCTCGATAATCTCCGATAGAGATGGTTGCTTTGTGTCGCGGATCTGGCAATCATTTCAAACTTTGTTTGGTTCTCGCTTAGATTTAAGCATAGCTTTTCACCCGCAGACCGATGGTCAAAGCGAGCGAACCATCCAAACGTTGGAAGACATGCTTCGGGCCTGTGTGATGGATTTTGGGGGAAACTGGGATACTCGAGAAGTTAGCTGAACTATATCTTAAGGAAATCGTGGCACGTTATGGAGTGCCAAACTTGATAATCTCCGATAGAGATGGTTGCTTTGTGTCGCGGATCTGGCAATCATTTCAAACTTTGTTTGGTTCTCGCTTAGATTAAACATAGCTTTTCACCCGCAGACCGATGGTCGAAGCGAGCGAACCATCCAAACGTTGGAAGACATGCTTCGGGCCTGTGTGATGGATTTGGGCGGAAACTGGGATACTCATTTGCCGTTGGTAGAGTTTTCCTACAATAACAGGTATCACACCAATATCAAGGTCGCGCCATTCTAAGCACTTTACGGACGAAAGTATCGGTCCCTGCTATGTTGGGCGGAAGTCGGTGACAAACAACTCATTGGTCTTGATATACAAAAGTGCTACGCAGATCGAAGACGCAAACCATTATCCTTCGAGGTCGGAGACAAAGTGTTACTAGAAGTCTCGCCTTGGAAGGACTTAGCTAGATTCGGGAAGCACAGAAAAATAAACCCGAGATACATTGGGCCTTTTGAAATTCTGTCAAAGGTTGGTACGGTAGCTTACAAGCTAAAACTGTCAGAAGAACTCAACAATGTACACGACAAATTTCATGTGTCTAAACTAAAAAAAAGCCCGACTAATGACACGGTTATCATCCCAGCGGATGGAATTCATATTGATGACAAACTCCAATTTACCGAGGAACTCGTTGAGGTTATGGACTGGAAAGTTCAAAAGACAAGAAGAAGTCGAATTAAACTAGTCAAAGTTCGCTGGAACTCACGTCACGGACCCGAGTATACATGGGAACGTGAAGATCAAATCAAGACTAAGTACCCCCACCTGTTCAAGGAGACTCCTTCAGAGGATGCCTCAAGGTGAATTTCGGGACGAAATTCTTTTTAACAGGGGGAGTATGTGACAAATGGCAAATAACCAAAAATTCTGTACAATCTAATCACTACTTTTAGTACATAATCTCATGCATTATATCATAATTTGATTGCGTAACTGAGTCGTACATCATATCATAAGCGTAGGACAAGTGAATCATGCCATAACATATATTGGTTTCCGTTACGAAGTGAAACAAATCAAACTATGCCCTAAAAGTGTTGATAGAAAGTGTTGGGCGCACTATTCGCGGTTGCACTATTCATGTCAGCAAAACCGCTAAAACGAAACAGAACAATGAATAATGGCATGCTAATGTCATAAATGAGTCCATATATATATACATGAAAACACTAATGTGGAAACACATCTTGCAATTATACATAACTTTCCGGTACAACGCCTAAATTACAAAATTGTCCGTTTCGACTAAAAAGGTGACAATTTCAATTCGTCCACACCATTAATTCGGTATTTTCCAGATTCCAGAATTATAACAGAACAATGATAAACACCCTAAAACAATATGAGAATATCAGAAATACATAAAAGACATCATTTCCGGTCGTACGACAAGCAATGCACAACTTGACCGGAAAGTGACCGATTGTCGAACCGACAAAAGATTTCAATGGCCGATAGTCTCATACATGACCACCCATTTGCGGGTGGTAGGGGGTAGCAATCCTATGGTCCACACCATACCGTTTGAGCAATTTTCCAAAATTAAAATTCTTAAATTGAGATCCCCCATCACTTACCGGGGTATCCCAAATCTAGAAATAATATTTGTTTGCACAAAATTGCAAACAACGGTATGGTCATTTGTTTTGGTGGCAATCGCTTCGACCCATTTTGACACGTAATCAACGGCCACCAAAATGTACAAATTACCATGAGAATTGGGGAATGGGCCCAGAAATCGATTCCCCAAACGTCAAAAATCTCGACAATAAGGATCGGTTGCATGGGCATCTCATCCCTCTTAGAAATGCCCCCTAACTTTTGACATTCAACGCAGTTCTTAGCAAAAGCAAAAGCATCTTTAATATAGTCGGCCAAAATAAACCGCTATTCAACACTTTATGTCCTGTTTTGTGACCACTGAAATGGCCTCCACAAGCAAAGGTGTGCAAATGTTTCAAAACACTTAGGATCTCTTCATCTGGAATGCATCTTCTCATTACTTGATCCGGACATGTCTTGAACAAATCCGGTTCCTCCCACGTGTAATACTTGATCTTAGACAAAAAATGCAATCTTCTTCGTCTGTCCCAATGAGCTGGTAAGTCACCTGTCACCAAATAATTCAAAATATTAGCAAACCATGGTAACGTTGACACTTTCAGGATGTACTCATCTGGGAAAGTCTCATTGATCTCCACACGAGAGGAACCCTCTTCTACCATCAATCAGGATAAGTGATCAGCCACCACATTCTGGCTGCCTTTCTTGTCCCGAATCTCAAGGTCAAACTCTTGTAGTAACAAAACCCATCGGATCAATCTCGGCTTTGCATCCTTCTTCTCCATAAGGTACCTGACAACAGTATGATTAGAATAGATAATTACCTTATTTCCCAAATATAAGCCCGGAATTTATCCAAAGCATACACCACCGCAAGTAACTCTTTCTCAGTTGTTGTGTAATTTAATTGCGCATCTGAAAGAGTCTTACTTGTGTAGTATATTGCCACAGGTTTCTTTTCTACCCTTTGACCCAACACAGCCCCCACTGCATAGTCACTTGTATCACACATGATTTCAAATGGTAACGACCGATTCAGTGATTGCAAGGTTGGGGCTTCAACCAACTTTTGTTTCAAAACATTAAAGGCATTTTGACACTCTTTATTGAAATCAAACGGCTGATCTTTTAATAATAGATTACATAAAGGTTTTGTTATGTCACTATACCCTTTTATAAACCTTCTATAAAACCCCGCCTGACCCAAAAATGACCTAACACCTTTAACGCTTGTGGGATATGGCAAAGTAAAGATATAACTTGCACTTTTGCCCTATCGACCTCTATCCCACGACTTGACACAACGTGACCCAACACGATTCCCTCTTGAACCACAAAATGGCTCTTTTCCCAACTCAAAACCAAATTCTTTTCAACACATAACCTTTTCAAGTTGGTCAAGGCAACCATCAAATGATTACCCAAATATTGAAAAGTCATCCATAAAGATTTCTAAGGACTCCCCTGTCACACCCCGACCCGCAGCGGAAATAAGAGTCGGGGCGTAATTGGGTTATCACCAAAGCACATGACATTTACTATCATGTTTCATAATTAATAAAGTCAAAGTTACATTCTTAAATATCCAAACATGTTCATTCAATACAAAGGAAATAAATCAAACATAACAATCCCAATGCTAAATTGTTTTATTCTTCTAATCCAGGTCCTATGTGTTCCTAGCTGCTGCTGTTTTATTCTTCTAACAAATGTTACATCCCCCACCATATCTGAAAAGATACTCATCATACACCTTTGAAAGGTGGCGGGGACATTACATAGCCCAAACGGCATTCGCCTAAATGCGAAGGTACCGTATGGGCAAGTAAAGGTGGTCTTAGCTTGGTCTTCCAGATGGATAACTATTTGATTGTAACCCGAATATCCATCCAAGAAACAACAATATTTTTGACCCGCTAACTTTTCAACTATTTGGTCAATAAAAGGCAAAGGGAAATGATCTTTGGAAGTTGCAGAATTCAACTTCCTATAACCAATACAAATCCGTCACCCGGTTACCAGTCGAGTGGCAACCTCTTCACCTGCGTCATTAGTGGCGACTTGGATGCCCGCCTTTTTGGGAACCGTCTGTGTTGGGCTCACCCGTTGGCTATCAGAAATGGGGTATATAATACCCACATCTAGCCATTTTAGCACTTCCTTCTTGACCACTTCTCTCATATTCGGATTCAGTCTTCGTTGTGTGTCACGAGAAGGTGTGCTTCCATCCTCCGTGATGATCTTGTGCATCACTATCGAAGGGCTAATCCCCTTCAAATCCGCAATGGTCCACCCAATAGCGGCTCTATGGGTGACCAACACACTCATCAGTTTCTTCTCTTGCTCCCCGGTCAAATCCGCCTCAATGATAACCGCTAGCGTGTTGCCCTCACCCACAAAAGCATACTTCAAATGCTTAGGCAACACCTTCAACTCAACATAGGAGGTTCTTCCAATGACGGCTTCAGTTTGGTGTCAATCTTCTCGGGAAGACTTTCCACTTGGTGTGTCCAAGGTGGTCTTCCTTCCCTTATCGCCATTACCTCCATCTTCTTCTCCTCCTCATCCATGCTTCGATTTGTCTCCATTTGCAACCTGTCAAACATAAAGCACTCCTCTATTGTGTTCTCCTCCTCGACACCCATGTCGCAAAGAGGTATACACGCGTCAACGACATCAGCCATATAGCACTCATCATTGACTAGAGGATCCGTTAATCCAGAAAAAACATTTAACCGTAACCGACGGTTACCAAAAGTCATGTCGACCGTTCCTGTTTTGCAATTTATTTGAGCATTTGATGTAGCCAAAAACGGTCGACCCAATATAATCGTGGGTTGCTTGGTAAGGTCCAATGAGACATAATCGAGTACAAGAAAGTCCACCAGGTAGTAAAAGTCCTCGACTTTAACAATCACGTCTGTGACTATTCCATATGGTAGCTTAGGAGTTAGATCAGCTAACACTACGGTAGTGTTTGCTGCTCTCAATGGACCAAACTCATGTTGGTCATATAAGCTACCCGGCAGAATACTCATACTAGCCCCAAGGTCCAAAAGTGCCCTTGTCATTTTAAATTCTCCAACTTGAATGGAGATAATAGGCGCCCCCGGATCTTGTAGCTTAGGTGGAAGTGCACCCGAAAGAATCAAACTCACGGTTTCGGTTAAATCAAGTTTTTTAGAAAATTTGTGAGTTCGCTTTTGGGTACATAAGTCTTTCAAGTACTTCCCATAGGATGGAACTTGCTTGATGGCATCCAAAAGAGGTAAATTAATTTTTACTTGTTTAAAGATTTCCCGCATTTCTTCTTGGTGGCGACCTCTTTTGTTTACCACCTTTTTGGATGGTCCCAACAAGGCTTCGGGATAAGGGGCGGTATTAACCTCCACACCCTTGTCTTTAGCTTTCGGGACGGGGACGGTCACAACGGGCGTACTTTGCTCATTTTTTAAAACATTTTCTTTTCGACCCGTTTGACCGTCAACATTCTCATTATCGCTAACCTCTTCCACCACGCCTTCAACAAACTAAGGTGGTGGTGACATGACACCATTATCAACAACTCGACCACTACGTAAAGAAATTTTATTAATGGGTACCTCACGTGTGTTCTTTGAGCTTGAGCCTTGATGCTTTGGATTAACGGTTGTATCACTAGGTAGCTTCCCTCCATTTCCTCTCAATTGCACCATCTCCTCCGCAAGTTGCCCCACTTGCTTCTCCAAAGCTTTATGCGATTTATCACGAACCTCGAACTCTTTCTTCATTTCCATCTTGATCTCTTGATTCGAGGTTGCGATAGCGTTCATGATAGCATCTAACTTGGAGCTTACGGAGTCTTCACCACCCATTGGAGGATTTGTATTACCACCTCCATTACCACCTTGGTTGTAACCCCTTTGATACCCGCCTTTGCGGTTTTGATAATGTTGGCCACTCCCTTGGTTATAATTTCGTTGATAACCTCCTTGATTACCGCCTTGGTGGTTTTGGTACATCAAACCCCCTTGATTTCCACCTGGATTATTTGTTTGAAAATTAGGGTTCATCTGATTTGAAGCATTTCCATAGCGAAAGTTGGGGTGATTTCTCAACCCCGGGTGATAGGTATTTGACTTCATATCGAACTGTTTTCTCTCACCATAGACTTGATTCACCTCTTCACTTACTTGTACCATGCCCACTTGACATTCCTCAGTTCGATGTCCAATATCCCCACAGTCTTCACACACCACAAATGGACCGCCCCAACATCTTTCTTTTTCATTCTTGCCAACTCTCGCTCCAAAGTGGCAATTCTATCCTTGGCACTTGAATCAAGATCGGGAAGAGATCGAGAGGTTGGATGCTTCTTTGATCGGTCCTCCATAGCGACCGCTTTTGAATTTTTACTCATCCGCTCCAAAAATTCCCAATCATCCTCCTCGTGATTGTTCAACAAAGTCCCATTGCTAGCCGATTGTAAATATTTGGGGTCATCGACATCTAACCCCCTTACAAAGCACTTAAGCAACTCCCACCTTGGAATTTGGTGACGAGGACATTTTCTGACCAACTCCTTGAAACGGGTCAAAGCCTTATGTAACAACTCCCCCGGTAATTGCCTAAACGATCGGATTTCGTCTCTTGCATCATCGGTCTTGGAAATAGAATAGTATTCATCTAAAAATACTTGCTGCATCTTTGCCCATGTATGACTACTATTCGTCGGCAATGTGAGAAACCATTGCTTCGCTTTATCTTTTACTGAAAATTGAAACAACCTCAATTTCACTTCTTCTAGGGCAAAATCATGACCTCCAATTGTGCCACAAATGGCCGAGAATTCCGCCAAATGGGTGTAAGGCTCGTCATTGGTTCTACCATTGAAGTGGGGTAATATATTGATGTATTTCGGCTTGCAATCGAACTCCCTTCTTCCTCTAGGTGTAGGCACAATCGGTGAGTTACTGTCGGTGACCACCGGTCTGAATCGCCCATTAACACCCCTCGGAGGTTGTTGATTCACGTGGTGTCTTGGGCCGTTCACCTCTTAATTCATTGGCCCATAATGGCCTCTTCGATCGCCACCCCCATTCTCACCTTGATTTCCGCCACCGACAAATTATGGAATTCGGCCATGGTTACCATTGTTGTTACCGTAATCCTGGTTCCGTCTATCATTCCTTGGCTGACGGTCATTCCCATAACCATCGTTCCTCCCATAGCCGCCATCGTTCCCTACGAAATTGGCATTTTGATAACCAAATTCTTCATAATCAAACCCCCTCGCATTGTAGAAATTTCCCATGTTATTATCCCCCCAATCGTCATCTCCAATTCTCTCATAATGATTTCCCCCTTCGTCTGAGTATTCCGAGGGAATGCTCATGTGGTCCGGCGATTGATAACCGGGAACACTGTATGGCGCATCATCAGGGATGTTGTTCCTCAACTCCTCAAGGTCAATGAATTGAGCTTCATTCGTGGGATTGCCACGACTGTTGTTAACCCCACGGTTGGCGTTAACGTTTCGGTTGTTGATATTGGGTGGTATTGGGTTTTGTTGGTTTTGATTTGAAGGTGGAGGTGTGCGTTGGTGATTGCTTGGATTTTGGTTTCGGTTTTGGAATGGTGGTGTTGGTGGTCTAGAGTTATGACCACCACCCGATTGATGGGTTTGGTTTTGAGTTGGGTAGTCATATTGTTGGTGTTGGGTGTTGGGTTGGTTGGAATTCTGAGGGTCCATTGGAATGGGTCCAACGGATGGTGTAGATGGTGGAATTGGTGTTGGGTGGGTTAGAAACAAGTGTTGCCTCTAACCGGTTGGCTAGGTTTCTTCTCACGACCCGCTCGATTTCCGGCTCAAACACTAATGGTGATGTCCTCCCGGAATTCCGTGTATGCATGCACTACCTGTATCCTGCACAAGTAACACACCCGTATAACACAAAAGCAAAGACGAGAATAAGAATAAGAAATAAGCACTTAAACAGTTAATCACAAAATCAAACAATTCCACACACAAAGCGCACGAACTCCCCGGCAACAGCGCCAAAATTTGATCGGAGTGTCGCGCCCCGGTCAAAGATAATATTTATATACCCAAATTACCCTTAACAATGTGTTAGTGGTAGTAAGGGGTCGAACCACGAAGAGTTTGTGGTTTGTGTTCGGATATGATTGATTTTACTAGGATTGTCACTTTTTATGAAGCTTGCTATTTTGGTTGTTTAGTTTGATTATTCGGTTTGAAAGAATGTCGGAATGGTCCGACGAACTTTTTTGCTTCTACTTAACTACTTTGAAAAGTCAATTGATTGTAAGAACATGTTAATTAAATTGATGAACACAATAGTTTGAAAGCAAGGTTCACACCCGGTTCGGTAATGCAACTCCTAAAGTTTCTACACGTTTTGGTTTTAACTCAACTGCAGAAAAATGATCATCGAATTTAGTATTGCGTGGTTTAGGTGTCAAAATCTATCAACATCATAGACAATGGACTACGATACACTTCATTACCAAGAACATGTAAACTCTAACCTAGATAAGGCATAATCACACATACACATTTTGCAAAGTCAAATTTCATAACTCGTTCGACAATTCACAAATACAATACTAATGCGAGACAATTATCATAAGTTTTCAAATCAAATTGCAATTTGTCACAAATCAAAACCCAAAACAATGTTAAACCCTAGGACTTACAAAACCTACACCGGGGTGAAACCTTCGAAAATTAGCCACTCATGGTGGACGGAACTTGATCAATGGAAGATTGGAATTCAAACACGAACATCTCGAGCTTTGATGGTGGTGATGGTGAAGATTAGGGCTTGGATTGGATGATTGTAGTGGAAGGATTGAGCGATTTGTGAAGATGATGATGATGGATTAGGGTTAGGGATGATGGAAGATTGATTCGGTTGAAGATGGATGAACAAGATGGATTGGAATTGAAAGTGATGATGTTCTTGGCTCCAAGATGGCTCTTTTTTGTTCAAAATCCCGTAACTCCTCACAAATGGGTCAACACCAACTTTAAAACCAGTTCAAAATTGAATTTCAGTGACACCATAAAAGGAGGGGCGTCGCCGACGGCCTCTAGAATTTCATGTATTCCTCCGACGCCGTAATCCACTGTCTACGACAAAATTTTGCCGACGGGGTTATCTGGGGGGCATCGCCGACAGTCCATATGGGCGTCGGCGACGGCCTTCCTAAACTACATTTTTCTATTTTCCCATTTTTCGCTCCCAGTTGATCTGGATTCCGTCCCGATGCTCTGAACGCTCCCGAATAGCTCCTTAAACTTCGTAAACCTGCAAAATACAAATCCAATCCAAAGTAGGCTATTCGAAACTAAAAGTTACGTAAAACGTCAACTTAAACTCAATAAAAGCAACGGTTTTCAACCACATATCACACCTTGGTGGCTTTTCTCTCAACTTGTATTAGACAAACTCAAGACTCGTATGCAAGTTGAACTTTCTATTTCATCTTATTTCTTCTATGTCGATTCTTAGTTTGTTTGTGTGATTCCGCCACCATTCAAGCTACGTGTGATATCATAAGATCCGGTTATCGGGACTTACAATTGGTATCAGAGCCTGTTTGAACCTGTTTCCAGGCTCAGATCTGATATCACACTGTTTCGGATTGTACCTGCTGCTGTTTTGGAGTTTCTGCTATTTTCTGTTGCATTTCGGATCATCTCGTAGGAACTCGTATCATTTGCTTAAATATATTGGATCATCTGTTGAAGACTCGAATCATCTCGGATACCATCTCGAATCATTGCTTGCATCTCGAATTTCTATCTCGAAACAATACTGTTGCATCTCGGATTAATACTATTGCATCTCAGATCATTACTGTTGCATCTCAGATCATCATCTACCAATTCGAATACCATCTCGGATAAAGTATTGTTCCGAGTTCGAGATATTGTTCGTAGTTACTGTTCTGAATTGACTCATTTCGAATCCTGTTTCGAGTTGACTGTTTGACCATTTCAAATTGGACTTGTCACTTTCATTAAAAAGTTAATTTAAGTAATATTCGGTAAAAAATGAATTAAAAATGATGAACCCGAACAGTATTTTGACTGCTGCAGATCTCACCAACGCTACCTTGATATCCATCTGGTCTCATACTCTGGCAATGCATCAAGAACTGGATCAGAGTATCGGAACGTCTACCAAGATTCCAAGGTTGCTGTATGGAGATGACTACTTTGATTGGACCTGGCGTTTTGAGCAGTATTGCAAAGCCAAGGAAGCCGGCATGTGGAGGTGTATTCGTGATGGTCCCCGTGCTATCATGTGCGCAACTGCAGATGATCCAGACACTCGGATTCCAAAACCAGAATGTTTGTGGTCCGAAGAAGATCAAAAAATCAAGGATGAAGATGATACGGGAATGGCAAATCTTACTATGGCTCTCCGTCCTGACATCTTGATTGGTGTCAGAAACTGCACAAATGGTCGAAAGAAATCTGGGATGTGCTCAAAAATTTGTACGAAGGAAACACTGACATGAAGGCTAGCAGGGGAAACATGTTGAACCAGCAGTTCAGTTCTTTTTAATCATATCTACGGGGAGACTGTGGAGAACCAAATCAGGAGATTCGTCAAACTCATCTCATAGATGATCAATGCTGGAATTCCAATCAATAACAGTGGGATGAGTCGCCAACTGTTGAATTCACTGCTAAAGTCTTGGGATGCCGATGTTTTGATGATCAAACTTACTACAAATCTGAATGAAGTTGCTCTCACCGAACTGATCGCCAACATCAAATCATGTGAAATCGACAACCAGCAAAGAGAGCTAAACCACAAGAACTCCATGATGGCTGTAGGGGTGACCGGCTCTAACACTACATTGATGTCTCAAAGTCATCCTAACCTTATCTTCAGCCTCGTGACGAACTTATTCCGAATGTTGTTTTCAGTCCGTTGACTCAAGCACAACTTCAAGCTCAAAAGACAAACTACATTTATGGCATGTCTCTTCCAAACAACTCGGCTGCTCCAACTATTGTTACTGCTCAGAAATTACCATAACACGAAATGTGGTCTACAGTCCTGTTAACCTCTCAAAATGTTCAATCTATACCCTTTGCTGAAAATCTCGCATTCCTGACTAAGTAGAACGAAGAGTAGTTGGCTCTAGCAGCATCCATGCTCAATAGTTTGAATGCTTTTCTTGCAGGTGATCTCTTGCCTCCTTCAGTGTTTGATACAGAGATGAATCAAGTTGTTGAAGAAGATATTGAAGAACTGGATGCTTCAAGTACTCTGGCTATGGCTGCATTTCGAGCAGAAAAGTTTCAAAAGAGATACGGACGCCGTCCCATGTCAAATATTCGCACTGGGTCTGTCAAAGATAAATTGAGGTGCTACAAATGCCAGAGTCTGCACAAAGACACCCGCGGGTTATGAAGCAACTACTACTGATGCTGCTAGCAACTCAGAGAGATCCATGGATCCAGTCACTCTGGCTCAAACGTTTACGTCAACTTCAACCTTATATGGCCATGGAGGATCTAGTGTGCGAAAGGCACTGATGGTGCAAGAGCAGCATGGTTTTAGTTGGGTTGATGCTGCAGCTCAAGTGGAATCTCTGAAGATTGCGGAAGTTGTTGAAAATCATCTCCATTGCTTGATGGCACAGACTGAGGAGCCCAAATCTCTATCTGAAATGATAAACTCCTCTTTTGTGCTCTGAAAAAGAAATAAAATGGCACAGATGAGAGCACATAATTTCAATCTCATCAGTGATTACAACAGTGCATGTTGAAGTGCATCGGTCTTCGAGAGAACAATAAAATTCTTTATGAAAAGATTGATGCATTGAAAAAGGACATAACATAACTCCACCTAGACGTAAACCAACAAAAATGTTGGGTCCATGATTATAAAACCAGACTACATTCAAAAACCTTGGAATGCGACTTGGTAAGAGTTGAGCTAGGACTTCTTACTAGAAAGTTTCAACAAAATGAGTTGAATATTAAAAAATATGATACTTCCAGTGACATTGTTCGTAATCTTTGCAATGTACAAATGGCGTACAAAGAAAACAAGGGAAAAGGGTTGGGTTTCACAAGTTACTCCGCCATATAATCATAACTATTCAAGAATGCCACTCACTGAGCAAGAATTGGAAAATTATAATAAAATGATGTATGGCAAACCAAGTGACTACGTTCCTTGGGGAACCTTTCAAGCCTAAGAATACCCAACCAACTGATTTTCAAAAGCCTATAAGTTTTGTAAAAAATACAAATCAAGAGTGCTTGAATGAATTAGTTGAAAAATTAAAAAGGGAAAAGGAGTCGACAAAAACTCCGTCCAAAGAACCACAGGAAACGACTTCTACCTCTGATTCTGTAAAAAACTTTTAATTGTTTTAGTGTATGTGAAGAGTCAATAATAGATGAAGAGCGGTCAAAAGTGGATGATGAACCTCTTCCAGTTGTTGCTGATGACTTAGATGTTTCTTTATATGATAAACATGATGGCTATGTTTAGAATTTTGTTCAGTCTATGGTATTTGAGACTCATGGTTTTTCTGGTGTTGTTGAAACTGAAACTTTGAATGATGTGGTTTTTGATTCAGACTATGATTTAACTGGTTACCCAGAGGAGTCTAAGGCACCAATTTCAAGTGATTCAGAAAACTATTCCGGTTCTCCTGAAACCTCAACGGATACCTCAGATATTTCCAAAACTTGTGAAACTGAAAATATTGTTGTTGTGCCGGATTGTGTGAATGAAATTGCTTGTGAACAGGAGATGTCTGATATTTCTGGGAATCAGACTGAAGATTCTAACTCATCACATAATGTGTAAGATGGTTGTGACAGTCAAAATATTGATGAAACTTGCTCATCATCTGGTAAACAAGAATCCATTGATATCGAAAGCTCAGTGTTAAATGAATCTGCTTCCAAAAAAACTGATACAGTTGTCTTAGAAAACTCAGTTTCTGAAGAAAATGTTTCAAATGAAACTAAGCTCGCAGAATCCACTCTTGCAAAGAAAGGAAGATTTCGAAAAACTAGAAAAGAACACAAAATGAAAATTCAAGAGGAAGTATCCTCAAGTGCTATAAATCAGAAGAAAACCCCAACTCAAAAACCAACTGAACCAAAGTTGAAGGGTAAAACTATCGATACTAACTTTTGTGTTGATGATTGTGAGCAGGTTTCTGTAACATCCGTCAAAAACGGATTTACTAAACCCGCTCCGTTTATCAACCGAACAGTCAGTCAAAATTTTCGTTGCGAATTAAATGCCCAAAATATTTTTAAACGATCCGTAATCAATTATTATACGGGAATATATATTTAGTTTTTGAAAAACTGTCAAAATCGAAAAATAAAAATGAAATGATTCAGCCGGGTTTCGAACCCGGGTCTGTACCGAATCAGCAGTGACTTATCTCTCAACACATAAACCACTGCGCCGCGGACTTTGTTTGTTATATAGTAGAATCATTTAATTGATATAATAACGTTACGAATTCAAAATCGGCGCCCAAACGGTTCAGTCGTCGGAATCCTGGTAAACTCGCGAGTCTTAACTACAATTTACGTTATAACGTAAATCATTAACCAGATATCGGTTATAACCGATGTTTGAAGTCCGCGACCAAAATCAAAACCGCCGGAAAATTTAAATAAACGAACACAGTCCGAAATCAGACCAAATACATCTCGTTATTCTCCTATAAATTGACCCACAACCGAAGACAAACCTTTTAGCTCAAAAACACCTCTTTTCACGGCGTAATTCCACTCGCCGGAATTTCTCTGCTCATCGCCGGAAAACCGAGTTTTTATCTCTGAGCTTTACCGAATCCCCTAAACCTTTACCGAAGTCACCCTTACCTTTTCCAAACTTTCCGGAGACTAGCTGCTATAAGGAACACGTCGCCGGAGGTGAATTCTGTCGCCGGAGTTCTGCCGGAAAACAGAGAAAAGCGAGTCGGTATACCTCACGCTTATTTTCCTTTCTTTTTACTTCTATCTTACCAGTAATTAACCTAAAACACTAATGAAACTTGAATAAAAACTCGAACCAGTCAGACCCGATTCTGGTTATAACCTGACGAGGAAGACGATGTTTTGTTATCATATAAGTATAATATAAATCAGGATTTTACTCGGGTTAGACACACAGTCCAGCGGTGGACTGTGTGCACATAAAACGTTAAACATGCAAAGGTCTCGAGTTCGATTCCCGTCTCACACACGCTGCCTTAATAAAAACCATTTTTTTTGTTTAACTGAACCGGAGTCGCCACAGTTATATGTTAAGTATATTAATAACCGGAATAATAACCAAGTTAGACACACAGTCCAGCGGTGGACTGTGTGTTTGTTTATATCGCTGGTCACGAGTTCGAGTCCGGTTTTCAGCACCGACTCGGACAATTATCTCCTCTTTTTAATTAAGGCAGAAAAGGAAATAAATAATTAGTATTTAAGTATAATAAAAATCGAATGATATAACATGTTGAACACACAGTCCAGCGGTGGACTATGTGTTGGATTAAACCACAGGTCCCGGGTTCGAGACCTGTGGAGCGCACCGCCGAATCGCTTAAAACTATTTTTAAAATAAAATGATTTTCAGTTTAAACTAATTAGTATATATATATAATTAAAATCAGATATATAACGGGTTAGACACGTAGCTCAGTTGGTAGAGCTGCGTGCACGCGTACGAGAGGTCTCGGGTTCGAGCCTCACTCAGCGCACAATAATATTCCATCGAACCGGTCAACGGTCAGGTCAACGGTCAACGGGCCGGTCAACGGTCAGAAAAAAATAAAATTTTTTATTATTTTTATTTAATTATTTTAATTAAAAATCAATTATAAATACTTAAAAATAACATTTTTAAGGTTAGAAAATAGCCTCAAACTCACAAAAATGCACCCAACAATCCTACTAAAATAGTTTAATAAATCCGTTTACTTACCAAACCATAATGCGATTTATCTAGGTTAAATCTCACTCGTGGTTAAAACCACTTCACGTGCATTCAACGTCATCAACCGAACGCACCCACTGTGAGTGAATCTTACAATTCCCCCTTTTAAATTACACGTTTTGGGGTGTGTCATGTGTTATGAAATTAATTAATTTATTTATTTAAACTTGTGCCATACCACATCATGACTTAAACTTAGATTGTTTTATTATTGTGATTTACTTATTGCCATTTGTCAAGTCATATGAAACTCATACATTAAGACCATCAGTTCCTCGTGGGAGACGAGTAGAACATCGCGTGCTTCACATCAAATTCATTATTATTCATGTGTGTATCATTGAGTTTATATTGTTTGTAGTTGTGTTATTCATATTATCATGTTTATGTAATTCATTCATCAGGCCCCTCAGTTCCTCGTGAGAGACGAGTTGAACATCGCGTGCCTTTAATTGTTCCATTATTATTCATGAGTGTTTCATTTAACATCTTATGATTGCCGATTTAGTTACATCTATTTTTACTCATGTTTGGTTGTGCACATATTTCATAATCAATTTAAATAAATTGTTCAAATGTTTTCCATAGGATTCACTCGCCAACATTATGTTGATCCAAAAACCTTTTTACACATGATACAGGTGAACAGGTTGAAGCAAGGATAACATAGGATATGCCTTAGAAGAGAACAAAGAAGTTAGATTGTTAGTTAGATCATGTTGTAACATTATTGTAATTTTCCATTTAATTTGTATTAATGAATATGAAACGTTTAATAAATGTCATGAGCTTTGATGATAACCCAATCATGCCCCGATCACCTTTTCCGCTGCGGGTCGGGGTGTAACAGATTGGTATCAGAGCCATGACTATAGGGATATAGGATAGGTTATTAGACCCTTAGAGCCTATACTATAGTCTGCCTAAATTTTAAATTGATTAGGTGGTTACATACAAACTTGTGATATTTATTTGTTTCATATTTATTTACATTTCAGTCAAACATACATGCTCATATACATATTCATTATACATATATACATATTCATTATACATATATCGATGTTCATGTATTCAATTTATTTTCATACTCTCATTATCCAAAGATTTTGTGCAATTTTCAATTCTCATCAAAGTAAGTTCTGCGACGGGCATGTAGTAACTGGAAGGGTACAAGTACCGGTAGTCGGAACGTCCTGTCTAGGCTGGCATTCGTATAAATCCAATATAATGGACCAGTTTGCCTACCTGGGGACCAACGATGAGAGTACGAAGGACCTATTAGGCCAAAGCATGCCACACCAAACGTCGTTCGAACTAACCCTACTTTGAGGTGTCACCGTGTCTACACCTGGACACATTCCGAACATCACACGTTGTATACATATTTCTCGATTTTCTCCGGGTTTTTGTGTACGCAACCAGGCAGAAACCATGCGAACCATATGAAAAACCGGTATTCATGGGGGCCCACATGATTACACAGGTAAAGTATGGCGGCATGACGGGCCTAACAGCGAGCAAAGCCCAAGACATCCTATGGATGTAGTATTTTTTTATAATTATTTTATGAATGTTCATCCCTAATGCGACCCATGATCTCAAAAGCATCCAACTCATACTCTTGTCATGTATTCATTGTAGATGTCTTCTAACCTCGCCCGTAGGAAGACGAGAGTAAGAAGGGCCCGCGAACGCATGGCTGCCTTAATCGCTCAACAAATGGCTGCCGTAATACCCAACATTGTAATCCAAGTTCAACAAGCACTCACCGATAATCCCATCAATCAAGCAAACCAAAACATTTTCAACTCTTCCCCAAATACCACTAAATGTACCTACAAGCATTTCAAATCATGTGACCCTCCGAAATACAAAGGGACTGAAGGCGTCACCGCTCTCCTCCATTGGTTTGAAGAAATGGAGAACACATTTCTAAATTGCGATTGTCCTGACGATCGCAAGGTGCGATATGCTACCGGTCGATTATATGGGATAGCACTTACTTGGTGGAACTCAGAAAAGGCCAAACGAGGTGTGGAAGATGCTATGTCCTTAACTTGGAACGAATTGAAAGAAATCATGACCAGACGATTTTGCCCAAGGAGTGAAATCAAGAAGTTAGAAGATGAATTTTACTCATTGAAGCAAGTGGAAGGAGACCACATCACCTACAACAAAAGGTTCCTCGAATTACGTCAAATGGTTCCCAACATGTTCACTCCCCTCTACCGTTTGATCGAGCACTACATTCGTGGTCTTCCGTCAAAGATTCAAGACCCTGTAATAAGTACCAAGCCTGCAACTTTGGAAGCAGCAATGGAGCTAGCAACAGAGCTCACCGAGAACCGAATCCGAAACAAAGACTTCAAGGAGGAGAAGAAGAAGGATAAAGAATCGACTGAAACCTCCGACTCCACTCAAACTGAATCCCCTTCTCAACCCAATCCTAAGAGAAGAAGAGTCGGGCGACTTTTCGCTGCGACCCAACGAAATCAACCAGTTTTACACGCCATACCCATCCGAGCTATCCCAATCACCCAAGTGGCACCCAACTCAACTTACCCAAATAAGAAACCATATCTTGGACCTCACCCTCGATGCAACAACTGTTTTTATCACCATCCCCATACTCTACCTTGTCGTCTATGTGCAACTTGTGGACGCTATGGTCATTTGAGCAATGTTTGTCGCACCTTTCAAGACCAAACCTTTTCCCCTACTCAAAACATGGCCCAAACTTATCACCAACCCCAATACCCCATGTTCCCATATGCTCGAGCTTGCTTCAATTGTGGCGACCCTACCCACCTTAGAAACACATGCCCTCAATTGGTTAACGTTATCAACACTCAAGCCCAATCAAACCCAGTTAACCAAGTAAACCAAGAAAACCCAACCACTATGCCACCAGCAAGAGGAAGAGTCTTCAATATCAGCGCCAATCCTGTCGAAGATAATGACGACCCAGATGAAGATACTCAGCTAGTCCTCTTCGCCGAGGATCCAGATTCAATTCCTATCGTTTAGTTTTATGTTTTTCCATGTGTAGACTGTTAGAGAAATTATTGGATATTATATATTATATATTGTTTTCAGTATATGCTTTTGCCGAGGCCGTAGCTCCCCATCCATCGAGGTTGAGTTTGATCCCCATTTTATTATGCGGTTGATCAGGGCGTGCCCGCACGATCGGCTCCGTTTGTTTGAGCCTTGATCGGTTATTTCATTTTACATTTCAATACATGCAATACGTTCGGCTCCGTTTGATTGAGCCTTGAGCGCACATTTCAATTTACATTTCTAGTTCATGCAATACGTTCGGCTCCGTTTGATTGAGCCTTGAGCGCACAGACAATTTCATTATCAGTATCTTGTGGTTGTGGTGTTTGTAGTAGAGTCGCATCGAACTAACCATAACTTGCGGATAAAGTCAATGAAAATTTGACAAGGATATGGTGGATACGCCGATGGTACTTCCTATATATAAGTATTCTTGTCAAATGATCGGAGGCATTATCAGGCGGTTATGAGAGGTTCCATGCATAGGCTGTTTGTGTGGTTAAGTTATTCATATTCAGTACATGCAATACGCTCGGCTCCGTTTGATTGAGCCTTGAGCACACAATTTCAATTTCAGTACATTCAATACGTTCGGCTCCGTTTGATTGAGCCTTGAGCGCACATCCATTTCATTTTCAGTACATGCAATACGATCGGCTCCGTTCGATTGAGCCTTGATCGCACAGATATATTTCATTTCAGTAATTTATGTTTGTTGTATTGATTGTAGAGTTATAGGACTAATCATAATTCACTGATAAAACTAATGAAAATTTGGCAAGAATATGGTGGATACGCCGCTGGTACTTCCTATATATAAGTATTCTTGCCAAAGGATCAAAGGCATTATCGGACGGTTATGAGAAGTTCTATGTAGGATTTATTAGTTTCTTGGTAACCAATCATAACTTGTGGATAAAACTAATGAAAATTTGGCAAGAATATGGTGGATACGCCGCTGGTACTTCCTATATATAAGTATTCTTGCCAAAGGATCAGAGGCATTATCAGGCGGTTATGAGAAGTTCCATGTAGGATTTAGTATTGCCTTGGTTGGAATTTGTGTTACATTGATATCATCATGTTATTTAAAGAGATTGGATTGTGATCCATTTCTACATAAACTAACCTCTCCATCATAACAAACGAGAGAGGAACTTCCACCATTCAAACATATATGCTATCAGAATGTGGATTCAAATATTTGCTGTTGTGTTTACTCATGTTCAAATATTTGCTGATGTGTTTATTCATGTTCAAATATTTGCTGATGTGTTTATTCATGTTCAAATATTTGCCGATGTGTTTATTCATGTTCGAATATGAGCTGTTGTGTTTACCTATGCTCAAATATCAGCTGTTGTGTTTTTATTTATGTTCCATAAAGGTTGTAGTGTTAGAAGTTTTGCCTTAGGATATAACCATACTTTCCCAAACGTATCTAAACTCTTATGCATGATATCATTTTTAGCAAATCATTTCTGCTTATCAATACTTATACAGTAGACAACAAAAAGCGATTCCTGAATAGGGTACTTAACCCTTACAAGGAACGTTACCGCCTCGAACAAAAACTTAAGCCCTTATTTTGTTAAGCATACAACTGTCAAACAAAACATCATCATCCTGTTAGTCAAAATATATCATTATTTAAATTTCGGGACGAAATTTCTAAAAAGCAGGGGATACTGTAACATCCATCAAAAACGGATTTACTAAACCCGCTCCGTTTATCAACCGAACAGTCAGTCAAAATTTTCGTTGCGAATTAAATGCCCAAAATATTTTTAAACGATCCGTAATCAATTATTATACGGGAATATATATTTAGTTTTTGAAAAACTGTCAAAAATCGAAAAATAAAAATGAAATGATTCAGCCGGGTTTCGAACCCGGGTCTGTACCGAATCAGCAGTGACTTATCTCTCAACACATAAACCACTGCGCCGCGGACTTTGTTTGTTATATAGTAGAATCATTTAATTGATATAATAACGTTACGAATTCAAAATCGGCGCCCAAACGGTTCCGTCGTCGGAATCCTGGTAAACTCGCGAGTCTTAACTACAATTTACGTTATAACGTAAATCATTAACCAGATATCGGTTATAACCGATGTTTGAAGTCCGCGACCAAAATCAAAACCGCCGGAAAATTTAAATAAACGAACACAGTCCGAAATCAGACCAAATACATCTCGTTATTCTCCTATAAATTGACCCACAACCGAAGACAAACCTTTTCGCTCAAAAACACCTCTTTTCACGGCGTAATTCCACTCGCCGGAATTTCTCTGCTCATCGCCGGAAAACCGAGTTTTTATCTCTGAGCTTTACCGAATCCCCTAAACCTTTACCGAAGTCACCCTTACCTTTTCCAAACTTTCCGGAGACTAGCTGCTATAAGGAACACGTCGCCGGAGGTGAATTCTGTCGCCGGAGTTCTGCCGGAAAACAGAGAAAAGCGAGTCGGTATACCTCACGCTTATTTTCCTTTCTTTTTACTTCTATCTTACCAGTAATTAACCTAAAACACTAATGAAACTTGAATAAAAACTCGAACCAGTCAGACCCGATTCTGGTTATAACCTGACGAGGAAGACGATGTTTTGTTATCATATAAGTATAATATAAATCAGGATTTTACTCGGGTTAGACACACAGTCCAGCGGTGGACTGTGTGCACATAAAACGATAACATGCAAAGGTCTCGAGTTCGATTCCCGTCTCACACACGCTGCCTTAATAAAAACCATTTTTTTTGTTTAACTGAACCGGAGTCGCCACAGTTATATGTTAAGTATATTAATAACCGGAATAATAACCAAGTTAGACACACAGTCCAGCGGTGGACTGTGTGTTTGTTTATATCGCTGGTCACGAGTTTGAGTCCGGTTTTCAGCACCAACTCGGACAATTATCTCCTCTTTTTAATTAAGGCAGAAAAGGAAATAAATAATTAGTATTTAAGTATAATAAAAATCGAATGATATAACATGTTGAACACACAGTCCAGCGGTGGACTGTGTGTTGGATTAAACCACAGGTCCCGGGTTCGAGACCTGTGGAGCGCACCGCCGAATCGCTTAAAACTATTTTTAAAATAAAATGATTTTCAGTTTAAACTAATTAGTATATATATAATTAAAATCAGATATATAACGGGTTAGACACGTAGCTCAGTTGGTAGAGCTGCGTGCACGCGTACGAGAGGTCTCGGGTTCGAGCCTCACTCAGCGCACAATAATATTCCATCGAACCGGTCAACGGTCAGGTCAACGGTCAACGGGCCGGTCAACGGTCAGAAAAAAATAAAATTTTTTATTATTTTTATTTAATTATTTTAATTAAAAATCAATTATAAATACTTAAAAATAACATTTTTAAGGTTAGAAAATAGCCTCAAACTCACAAAAATGCACCCAACAATCCTACTAAAATAGTTTAATAAAATCCGTTTACTTACCAAACCATAATGCGATTTATCTAGGTTAAATCTCACTCGTGGTTAAAACCACTTCACGTGCATTCAACGTCATCAACCGAACGCACCCACTGTGAGTGAATCTTACAATTCCCCCTTTTAAATTACACGTTTTGGGGTGTGTCATGTGTTATGAAATTAATTAATTTATTTATTTAAACTTGTGCCATACCACATCATGACTTAAACTTAGATTGTTTTTATTATTGTGATTTACTTATTGCCATTTGTCAAGTCATATGAAACTCATACATTAAGCCCATCAGTTCCTCGTGGGAGACGAGTAGAACATCGCGTGCTTCACATCAAATTCATTATTATTCATGTGTGTATCATTGAGTTTATATTGTTTGTAGTTGTGTTATTCATATTATCATGTTTATGCAATTCATTCATCAGGCCCCTCAGTTCCTCGTGAGAGACGAGTTGAACATCGCGTGCCTTTAATTGTTCCATTATTATTCATGAGTGTTTCATTTAACATCTTATGATTGCCGATTTAGTTACATCTATTTTTACTCATGTTTGGTTGTGCACATATTTCATAATCAAGAAATGTTTTCCATAGGATTCACTCGCCAACATTATGTTGATCCAAAAACCTTTTTACACATGATACAGGTGAACAGGTTGAAGCAAGGATAACATAGGATATGCCTTAGAAGAGAACAAAGAAGTTAGATTGTTAGTTAGATCATGTTGTAACATTATTGTAATTTTCCATTTAATTTGTATTAATGAATATGAAACGTTTAATAAATGTCATGAGCTTTGATGATAACCCAATCATGCCCCGATCACCTTTTCCGCTGCGGGTCGGGGTGTGACAGTTTCATCCAAGAGTAAATATGCACACAAGAAATCAGCACCTAGTGGAAAGAAGAGACCCAATCAGCTCCCCAGAATAACATAAGCAGAATTAAGAGTCTTTTTCTCGAAAAGATAAACTTGCTTCAATTGTGGAATTTCGAGGCAAATAGCAAGAAACTGTGTTCATCGTCCCCTCGTGTCTTATCCATTCGGAAATTCCATCCATCAGACGGCTTCGTGCCATCGACATCATGGACATCAAAAGCCCTCTAATGGAGACTGGAATCTAGCAAAGAAAAACAATCAAAAGCATTCAAATGCAAATGGTTTCATAAATCAATCCAAGAAATTAAACGCAACATCATCTAAAGTCTTTTCAAACAACAAAGAATTAAATATTTGGAAACCTAAAAATATTGCTAGATCTTAGTCAAAGTATTCTCAATCGCCAAATTCTACAGCCCCATCTTCTCAAACCTCAAAATCTACTAACCATGATGTGACCTTCCATGACACTTTGTGAAAGAAAAGTGATTATTAACCCAGATCGAAAATGATCTGGATTTCTGTTTCCCACTAATCCTGTTATATGTGTAGGAACGCCTATGGAGGGCTGTCGTTAGACTTTGGTTTATCGACAATGGTTGTTCCAGACACATAACAGGGGACATTCCCAGTTGAACGACATCAAAAGTTTTAACGGTGGATTTTTCACCTTTGCAGGTGGTGAAATGGGAAGAATTACTATGAAAGGCACAGTCATAAATGAGGTCCTCAGCTTCTCTGATGTCAACTATGTTCCTGAACTCAAACATAGTCTTCTCGGCGTCTCACAGATGTGTGACAACGGGTTAGAGGTCCTGTTTACAAAAGGTGGATGCGTGGTTTTGAAGCCCGGGATTGTCATACCCGAAGATTGGCACTTGATTGAAGCTGAACGCCGGTGAAACGCCTACGTGATCGACATGAACAAAGCCCCCACTACTCAAGTTACCTGCTTATTCTATGAAATTGCTGAACATGATGAAATGTTGTGGCATCGACGACTTGGCCATATGAACATGAAGAATCTTAATCGACTGGAAAAGGGAGGTCTAGTTAGAAACTTACCAATCAAGGATTTTATGCAGATTGAAAAGTGAGAATATGTGCCCGTGGGAAGCAGCATCTAAGCCTCATAAGCCCAAGCTCGTGCACACAACATCTAAAGTTCTGGAACTGCTTCACATGGATCTCTTTGGTCCTATCAATGTGCTGAGTATTAGAGGAAAGGCTTATTGCTTAGTTATCACCGATGACTTTTCTCGTTTCGCTTATGTGTTTTTCTTGGAACAAAAGAGAGAAACTGTTGGTCTGATAAAGAAATTCATCACTCTTATGGAAAACCAAGCGAACGAGCGTGTGAAGATTATACGCTGCGATAATGGGAAAGAGTTCTAAAAGACTGAACTGAACAATTTTTGTGCTTCAAAAGGAATTGATCGTCAATACAGTGCTGCTCGAACTCCTTAACAAAATGGAGTTGCTGAAAGGCGCAATCGGACTCTCATCAAAGCAGCTCGTACAACGCTAATAGATTCCCGCCTTCCATTGATATTTTGGGTAGAAGTAGTGAACACCACCTGCTATATTCAAAATCATGCGCTTATCAACAAACGTTATATGAAGACGCCGTATGAAATAGTGGAAGGACAGAAACCCTTTGTACAACACTTTCGTACATTTGGTTGTCCTTCTGTCCTCCTTACCATAGATGCTAAGGGAAAATTTGAAGCAAGAGGAGATCCATGCCATTTCATCGGCTATGCAAAGAATACCACATATCGAGTATACAATAAAATCAAGAAGCAGATCATGGAGCCGTACTATGTGGACTGGCTGGAAGAAATTCCCAAAGACGCACAGCTTGGACCTGATTGGTTATATAATTATTCTTCTCTGTTTAAGTCATTTAATATTTTATTTAATGTAATTGTTGCTGCAGATGTCTCGAGTACTGTGATACCTATTCCCATTATAGCTGAAGATGATGTTGTCCCTATTAAAGACTCTTTCAAGAAGCTTACTGTGGATCCATCAGGATTTCATGAAGCTACTACAGAAACACATCTTTCTTTACCAATTCAAGAGCCGGTTCTTGAACATAATGTGATTGTTACTCCTGAGCTTGCAGTTCACAATAATGATCCCTCTGCACAGCAAACTACTGTTGGTCCTTCAAATACTAATGTTTAGGGAGCTTCATTGTTTCCGGAGCCGATTCCGTCAAATTACACAGTGGATCCTCCGGTGATCAAAACTGCGACTACATCAAATGAGGGGGAGCAATCTGGAATAGTGTCAGGATGTTTTTCTAACTTGGAAACAAACTTGCAGGCACCTGCGGTGGCAATTCCTTAGCGTGTTCAGAGAAGCCATCTGGTTACAAATGTTATTGGTCCTATAACTGCCGGTGTTCAGACATGCAGTAGATCAAGAACCATTAACACATGTTTATATTCATGTTTTATCTCACAGATTGAGCCTAAGAGCATTGATGTCGCTTTGAAGGAACCTGGATGGGTTGATGCAATGCATGAAGTGCTCAATCAATTTGAGAAGCTGGGAGTATGGAAATTAGTGAAGCTGCCAGAAGGAAAACTCGCTCTTGGTACTCGCTGGGTATACAGAAACAAACAAGACGATACCGGAGTGATTGTGCGAAACAAAGCCTGGTTGGTGGTTCAGGGATTCAAACAAATCGAAGGTCTTGATTATGATGAGGTGTACGCACCTAGTAGCTCGTCTAGAAGCCATATGCATCTTCTTGGCATATGCATCCTACATGGGTTTCACCGTTTATCAATGGATGTCAAGACGACATTTCTGTATGGGAAGATCAAAGAGGAGATCTATGTCACTCAACCCCCTAGGTTTGTGGACTCAAAGAGGCAAGGATATGCATACAAGTTAGGTAAAGCTTTGTATGGATTGCACCAAGCACCTTGTGCATGGTATGCAACCTTAACGGAGCATCTGCTTGCACACGGATATACCCGGGGGACGATAGATCAAACGCTATTCATTAAACGCGTTGGCAAGGATCTTATCCTTGTCCAGATCTATACCGACGACATCATTTTTGGGTCAACCAATGAAGAGCTATGCAAAGTGTTTGAGGAGGTGATGAAGAAGAAGTTCGAAATGAGCTCATTGGGAGAAATGACTATGTTTCTAGGCTTGCAAGTTCGTCAGATCAGTCAAGGAATCTTGATTCATCAAGGAAAGTATGTTTGGGACGTTTTGTAAAATGTCAAATTCTAAGCCCATAGACTCCCTCATTGCTGAACGGCCACTGCTGAATGCGGATGCTGAAGGAGATCCGGTCAATCAAACAATGTATCGATTCATGATTGGTTCATTGATGTACTTAACTGTGAGCCGGCCGAACATTATGTTTGCTCTCTGCCAATGTGCCAGATATCAGTCTAATCCTAAACTTTCTCATCTCTCAGCCGTTAAACGAATCTTTAGATACCTCAAGGGAGCTACAAAATTGGGACTCTGGTATCCTAGAGATTGAAGTTTGATTTGTTTGCCTTTTCTGACAGTAATCTTGGAGGGACGGACAGGGATATGAAGTCCACATCGGCTGGATGCCAATACTTGGGAGACAAGCTTATTTCATGGCAGTGCAAGAAGCAACAAACGGTGTCTCTATCAACCGCAGAAGCCGAAATTGTTGCAGCATCTGCATGCTGCTCCCAGGTTATTTGGATCCAACATCAGCTCGAGGATTACGGTTTGACTTATCTTAACACTACTATCTACTGTGATAACGATGCCGCTATCCAAATCATCAAAAACCCTGTTTTTCACTCCAAAACCAAGCACATTGATATCAAAGTTCACTTTATTCGAGATTGCTACGACAGAGGTTTAATTAAACTTGAATAGATCCACACTGATGCTAATACAGAGGATCTTTATACAAAACTTGTCAGCAACTCAAGATTCAAGGTGCTTGTGGACCTTTTAAAAATGATGCGTTACACCGACTAAGAAAAAAATAAAAAATCCGAGTTCATATATGTAAATACCTATCCGCAAAATAACTAAATTTGCGCATAAAGTATTCCACTTTTGCACAAATTTAGGGGGAGAAATATTTGCTGTTTTGGGAAGTGAAATAAATTTCCGTACTAAGAATTTGATTAACACATGTAAGGTACCGAATCTGAAAAGGCAAGGATCCACTGCGATGTTTTGATAGGCTTATCGCTCAAAGACATAAAGAACCAAGTACCAAGTGACAAATACTGCAAGCTACACGTCATGTGGGTAGCATATCATCGGCATATGATTTCATGGTCTTAAATCTTGCATTGATAGATAGCCAACATCTAAGGTTTCGGGTCCTTATGCTAGTGAGTCATCCGGGATAACAGGACTGCCCTTCTACAGTATCCAGATATATTTAGACATAGGTCCAGTAAGGATATCTTTAAAAGAGCCAAATTTGATGGCCAAAACCTTAAAAGAAAGGAAATCTCATCATGATATAATTCCATGTGCTTGAAAAGTCATATACCGTATGAGGTACAGAGCCTAACCCTCGTCAGATATTGTTCGGTCACTCTGTAGTGCGATGTATTGACCTGTTCACCAACAAGTCTGACATTGTAAAATCAAAGGATGATCTTAGTATACTCACCTGTTACGATGAACGGTTGCGCTTACCATGATCGCGGGGGTATGCCATGATATGGGATACATGGACGTCATAGTTTGTTCAAAACAGATCAAGTCACGAGGTTAAAATGAAGAATTGACGCGATAAGTTTAAGAGGACAAATATATCGGCAATCGCACGAAAGCCTGACTAAGCTTGTGCTAAAAATGTTCCTTAATCGGTTAAAAAACGGTTTGATCCCATGGCAATTCTTCCCTTTTGCTATTTTTTATTATTATTTTATTATTATTATTAATATTATTATTATTATTGTTATTATTATTATTATTATTATTATTATTATTATTATTATTATATTATTATTATTATTATAAATGGGTTGCTCGGTTGGTTGGATCACGGATTTTGACAAAAGGTGTTATTGTTCAAAAAAAGTAGGTCACACCCCAACCGATGGCGGAATCATCAGGACGGACATAATAGATTGTTTGAGACTTCATAACACTAACTGCGACAAGTATTTAATAAATAGTATTTCATTTCATTGCTAACGGTTCAAGTACATGAATTGAAAAACAAAATACAATAAGTAAGGTATGACTAATCTATAACATGAATATAAAGTTTGGTGTGTTTCTAGTTCCTCCTATCAAGTTCCATTTGTCATCAACATCATAAACCTGCAACATGTTTAAAAGTATAGTTCAACACACAAAGCATTGGCGAGTATACAAGTTTAATATAGCATAAGTATGTGAAAAGTGATTAAACAAATCCACATGGCAAAAATAGTTAACTAGATTAATGTATCATGGAATGCAATTTAACAAGTTAACCCTCAAGTGTACCTCAAAAATAGAATACTAAACATGACCTCAAGAATACAGGTGGTGCGTTACTCTTATAGCGCTATACATGTTAAGGGGAGGCTCGTACGAAGTTAATGACAAGCGAATTACATAAGAATGTTCGAAGAATACAAATCATGTATCACATATGATGGTTGTTTGTCTTTACATAAGTATAGGTGTGATTGTGTGTGTTTTGATAGATTAAACATATTGCACCCAAAAGTGTAAAACAAAAGGGCGTTCGAGTGTACTCACGGTTTTGCAAAGCTTCCTTTATTAATCTCGTGAAGTGTTGGAGGTTGGAAACACCAAGGTTACCCTACAAGGTGTGTAAGTATTCTGAGTTGGAGTTGAATTACGATTTCGGACAGAAAGTGGCAGAAAGTGAAATTACACCGAGAGTAACGAGACTGTTGAGGTGGTAGTCCACTTCGTACGAGGTGACTGTTACACTTTATGCGAAGTGGGTGTCCACTTCGTACGGAGTGTGTCGGTCTGTGATGATTTGGCTTGTTTAACGCATGTTTCGATATCGGTTATGTCGAATAAGGATGTTAGGGACGAGACTGGAAAGTCCAGAACATAATCAGATTATATATGTATATAGATTTTTGTTGTATAGTTTATCGAGTTCTTCAATATGTCATAGAAGTTAAGCCTGGGGGTGCGAACACCTCATTATATGATTCACCAAAGCACAAGGTTTGTCAACCCAGTTGGTCATGAATAACATAATGAAAGTTGACTAAAACTTCAACAGCCGAGTGAGCAAGTTAGATGCGTGCATCCCAAACATAATGGCGTTTCAGGACGTGTCGTAGCTTTGTCACTCTAATGAAGGCTGAATCGATTCTTGGAGTAAAAACATGTACAAGTAGTGGTGGAACTTAATTCGGAAAGCTAACTCCCAACGTTCTCGCATTAGCTTAACACTTAGTTTCTGAGAACTTAGCTCGGCTCACTTGCTTGTACCAAAGAAAAGTAGAAGAAAAGTAAAAAAATTTATAAGAGTTTGAAGTATAGTGAGCTAAAACTCACTTAGAAGTTTAACATAATCTGCCAAGTTCTTGCAACTACAAGTGGGAGTAAGTGAAATTTTGGAAGGTTGGAAATGTGGGTGAAGGGTCAGATATAGGAGAATTGGCTGGACGAAGTGTTCGTGCGAGGTGTCATTTCGTGTGAAGTGGCAGACACTTCGTACGAGGTGGTGGCCACTTCGTACGAAGTGTGTCAGTTCGTGCGCAGGGCTTAGTTTGGGGCTAAGTTGTTGTATTTTAGTCGGTTTTAAGCATTATTAAGCATTGGGATGTATCGTGTGTGCATAGTATGTATCTTGAATGTAGATTTGCATAAAAGTCGCGTATTTAAATGATTGATTGCATGAATACTTGAGTATGAATGTATGAGTAACATATGTTAAAATATATGTTTGCTTGATTAATAAGTATAAGCGTTTTCATAAGGTATAAATGTTCATTATGATCAACGTCTCAGATTACAAGCTTGGAAAGAAATATGAACAAGGTACGAATACAAGTTTCCATAAATAGAAATACGATTATACTTTCTAAATAGGGAAAGTACAAGAATGCGAAGCATTACAAAGTATGGGGCCCACATAGTGAAGTGAACTGTCTCAGATGGGCCCACCCATTTCGGATGGGACTCGAAATGGACCATCATCTCGGATCACTATTCCGAGATGGGCCTGGCCCAATTACTCATGCCTATTTCGAGTCTATATAATGGCATCTTGATTAGTTTCAAGTCATTTCGGACTCATTTACTCATCTCGGAACTATCTCGAACATATTGACTCGAACTCATAGGTTAGCCTTTCCCTAGCATCTCGGATGGAACTCAAATGAACATCATGGTATCTCTGATGAACTTCATGGCATCTCAGATGGATCTCAGATAGTTATCCGAGATCTGACATCTTCATCCGAGATGTTAGGGTATCTCGGAAACTCACAAGGGGTCATTCGAGTTGAACCCTTGTCATCCGAGATACTCTTTACCTGGTTCATCTGAATCAGTTTGACCCAGTTCATTTGATTCATTTTGTCGGTTCAAAACTGTTTTGAACCCCTGGCTGACCTCTTGACCCCCTCTTTGAATTGTTGACTTGTTGACTATTTGAACCGTTTGATTTAGGATCAAATGGTCAAAAGGGTCAATTAAGTTGTTTTTGCTATAAAAAGATTGACATTTTTGTTCAAGTGCAGAAAATGACGCAAAAGATGGTTGGAAAACGCAAACTTGAAGTTGAAGCCTTCCATAATCAAGCCTTCTACCTATCCGATCCTCTGCCAGAGTATCGTGAAATGTTCAACTCCTTGATAGTCAGCCTGAACAACTGCCGACTCACTCACGCTTTGAAGACAAATCCAATTATTGACGAAGAAATGATACAAGATTTCTGGATCAACGGTAAAGTGAAAAGAGGCAGTGCGGCTATCGAATCAAAGATTCAAGGAACAGATGTTATTGCTTTAGAGTCAGCTGTGCGGGAGGCACTAAAATTCGAAGATCAAGATCGTCATCCAACAACGTATGACAGAGACAATGTGATTAAAGCACTTCGAAGCATGAGTTATGAAGGCACTTATCCGACAGTGTTGAAAAATTTGTTTCCACCATACTTGAGGTGTTTGGCTCACATCTTCCTATAATGTATATCTGAAAACAAAGGTGGCCAAGATCAGTTGAATTAGACGCAGACAGCCGCACTCGTTTCCTTAGTCAACGACCGGGATTACAACTTTTCAGCCTTCATCTTCGACAACATGAAGAATAGGTTAGAGAATACAAAGAAGAAGGTGTTTCTGTTATACCCAAGGTTTGGGCAAATAACCATAGATGAGAAGTATTTAGATTTGGTAAAGGGCACAAACCATTTGAATTTGAAGCTGCTAGGTCCCGGTTGTTTTGAAGCGGCCTGTAAACAACGTGATTCAGCGAAAATCAAGTATGTTGGAAGATATGATCTAGTGAAGCATGGGAAATTTAAGGAAGTTGTGTCGGCTCCTCAACCTGCAAACGCCATGATCGCTGAAGAACATGATATACAAATCATCGATGCGGCTACAAGCTCAAGTTGTGTCGACTCCACAACCTGTAAACGCCCTGTTAACCCCAAGCCTACAAGCTCAAATGCCATTCCTGAACCAATTACACAAGATGCCCAAATCACAGACATGCCAGAGAGTTCAAGTGGTTTTTGATTTGAAGGTGGAAGTTCGAGTGGTAGGTTTACAGAACATGATGAAGAAGCATTGAGAATAGTTGCAAAGAAGAAAAAAGTTTATTGAACAATCTGACAGTGATGATGATGAAGTAGTAGATGTCGGTAAACTGCAATGAAGATTGGTGTTGTTAGAACAAGACAATGAATTGAAGAGAGCTCAAATATCTTCGCTGCAAGCAGATTCTATGCTAAAAGATGCCCAGATATCGTCTCTGCAAGATCAAGTAACCATTAGAGATAAAGCAATTGAGCAACTGCAGGGCGATGTAAGTTTGTTAATGGCAGAGGTTTATGAGATGAAAACCAAGCTGCATAAGAAGTTCGGTGGTGAATTTGTAGATAAAGATGACGATCCTTTAAACATTGCACATCATGAATGTACTGTGAAGAGAAAGTTGCAGCCGATACTGAAAGAGAAGCTGGTTTGAATGCCTACCTAGCTGTAGAACAAACAAAGAAAAGAAAGCTATCTCAAAAGAAGCCAAGTAGCAAACAGATGTTAGTTATGTAAAACCAAGATGTGAATCCTCTGGATGGAAGTTTCCAACTAAAGGATACATCCAAAACCTCTGATCGCTACGTAATGGAGTTGGGATCAAGTCATTATGACAAAGTCGGAAACAAATCTGAGATCAAGTGTTGGAAATATGATCATGATAGAAAGCTATGGCTGGTGACTATAGAGAGCGGGCACAAATAATACTACTCGAAGGAGTCACAGTTTGAGTCTTGGACCAAGCTCGACCTAAAAAGCTTGTTGTGAGCTCACTACTATGATTCCGATCCAAATCAGCGCGGCCCAGGCTGGGCATTTCACTCAAAACTCGAATATGAAGTAAAGCTTGACTTCCCGAACATGAAGACTGCTAAGTCTTATCTTAGGAAGAATCCAGGAATCCGTGACCCCCACACTCACAAGCGTATGAAAGGAGTTATCTGGCCACCAACATATAAAGAAAAGGTTATTCCTGCTGCTCCAAAGTTTCAAAAAGGTGTGCTAAAGAACTTTTGCTACTGGGCATATAATCCACGGAGGGTAGAGGCTGTGATCGTGACAAAAGAGAAGGCTTTCAGATTGTCAGATGTATTGGAGCTGATCAACTTTCATGAAGAAGATATCAGGGTTTTGGGCCAATATCAGATTCACACAAATGACAAGTATGAAGCATGTGCGAAGTCCTGGACTAGTGGAGTGGCTGCAGTGATCCAAAACAAGTTGTATGTGGATCCAACTCCACTATTAGAAGCCATGTAACCTGTGGATCTTAAAGCGGAACACTACACTAATGCAGTAAACCTAGGGGGATTTTGTTAAGTCATGTTAGGTTTATGCATTAGTTATTTTATTACTTTGGGCATATCTTATGGATGGGCTTGGGGGTAGCTTTTGGGCCTAAGGGCTTTAGGGTAATGGAGCATTAATCCTTTAGTATAAATAGATAATGATGTATTAGGGTTAGTGGCTCCTTGGTGGCTTTTCTCTCAACTTGTATTAGACAAATTCAAGATTTGTATGCAAGTTGAACTTTCTATTTTATCTTATTTCTTCTATTTCCATTCTTAGCTTGTTTGTGTGATTTCGCCACCATTCAAGCTACGTGTGATATCGTAAGATCCGGTTATCGGGACTTACAAAATGTTTGGTCTTTTTCATCAAACTTTTGACTTCAACAGACTTTAGCCTTCAACATATGTTGTTTCTTCTTGAACAGCGGTTCCAAGTCTTGATCAGATGTTTGCTTTGTTCTTGAACAAATGTTTTAACTAGGTGTTCAACATTCACTATCTTTGGGGAGAGACTAGTTCAATCTTTTGTTTATTTCTTGATCAGTGAATCATGTTTTGTCTTTTGAATATCATCTATTCTTTTATAGGTCCAACAACTATACATTCGGTTTGACGTTCAGTTAGTTAATTAGGTTTATTGTCAAGGATTGTTCCTAAAAACAAAACAAAAAAATAATTAAAAAAATTGTTGCCAGAGTGCGATATTAGTTGTTATGGTTTTTTAAAGCTGGATTTTCGAATGCCGGTGAGTGTTTTCTTTAACTTTATCTTATAGATGGGTGGGTCCTCTATACATTGTGTTATAGGTTCTGGTAATTGTTTTTAGTCTGTTATCCATTGTATCTAATCTATGATCCATTGTGTTTTAGTCTGTTGTTTATTGTTTTTTTAGTCTGTTGTCTATTGTGTTTTTTATCTGGGTCAGTTGTGTTTTTAGCCTATTTTCTATTTCGTTTTTAGTCTACTTTCCATTGTGTTTTTAGTCTAATTTACATTGTATTTAGTTTGATACTCATTGTGCTTTACGTTATGTCCATTGTGTTTACGCAATTCAGTTTTCAATTTTTATTTCAAAAGTATAACAACAGGTAACTCATATTAAAGATGAAAAGACGCTCGATTTTGTGGAATAATTTTCTTATAAAGAAACAGCATATAAAAAGTTGCATGTGCTTAAAAAATAGGGAAAATAGCATGTTACTCGTATGTGCATGTTTCCACACATGTGATAACCATTTGATCTCTCCTTGGATACTTGTCACTCTATGATGGTTTCTCACCCTTCTCATCTGATTTAGGCTTTGTCGAATATCTTAATCGCACTAAACATATTATATATTTGATTGTTGAATATTAGTTGTTAACAACAACAAAGTTATATGTAATTTTATCTTAGAATAATACATAGTAATTTATTGATATATGAAATACAAAACACATAAAACAATAGTAAGTAAACCATGATATAACAAAACAAAACAAGTACATTTGGTCCTTTATAACAAAACAAGTACTTTTGGTCCTTTACAATTACATGGACCTGTAAGAACTCTAGAAAAATGATTATTTTGTTGTTTATATATTAAGGCTGAAGGGGCACCATGCGGTGACCCCTTCGGTGAGTTGATACACCGAGCGGCAACTGTGCCACCACCACCTCCTCGTCGCGCGGGGACTCCCCATTTCGTGGACTAGTCACCGAGAAGTTACCGTTTGATTTTTGACCGTTACACACTAAATTCGATCGTTGCTTTTATTTTTTTTAATAATACCTCAACCATCTCAACATTTCCAGCATTCTCAAACAAGCCAGGAAGCGCAGCATTATCAACACTAAACGGAAAATTTCCCATAAAAATCTTGAGATCAGGGGAGAAGCTCTGTTCCTTTTGATCATCACCATCGCTAGAGAGCTCTTCATCGACCTCCAACCCAGTAGAAACAGCGACAATACAGATGATTCTAGACGATGGGGTGGGCTCAAAGAGCTTGTTTGAAGATAAAAGCTTTGGAAATGGCTTCAGAGAAGCAGGGGAGAAGAACAGAGAAGTGGGTGTTGGGGTTTTAGAGATGGAAGATAGGGTTTTAGAGGAAGCTGCTAGGGTTAAGAATTGAAGAGATGATGTTGTTGAAGAAGCCATTTTTGGGTTGTGGGTATGAATGGGGAGGATAAGGTTTTGGAAAGGGGATGAGGGTTTGGGATGGGTTGTGTAAAGGGGTTTTTGTGGGGAATTCGACCGGCTTTTTTTAATATATGTTTTATTTATTTTTAATGCATGTATAAAAAATATGTTTCTAGAAAAAAATATTAAAAAAATCAAACACCCCAAGTGTTTGAGCACCCATAGTGATTGAGTGCAAAATGGGGAGTGGAGTGATGACTTGACATAGCATGATATTATTGGGTAAAAAAAGTTTACCACTCCCCATTTCGGAAGTGCCCCTTGCACCCTAAGAATATAACGTATTACATAACTTTAATTTAATGCTAGCAATTTATATCAATTTATAACGGTCATTTATGTATTACATTAAACTTATAACGAAATACTATATGTTCACTATTACCATAGATATATAATATGTATATATCTTCTTTTTGTTAGTTTTATGGTGATAACAATTCACACGTTAATTAACTTACAAATAACAAAGCAAAAATATTAAATTACGTTAACTAAATAACATAATTTAAGTTAACATATACGACAATTAAACTACTGTTGCACCTACTAATCCCATTTGGATAAAAAGTGATGATGATCTTAAATGTACACATAGGTGTTGTTTGTTTTTTAAGAGTTAAAATGTCTGCAGTATGCGGACCACATCTGTAGACATCTATAAAGAAGAGGTAGACCAAACCTCTGAAGTCTGCAAGAAGAAGGCTGTTTGTTTTTTAACGTATGTAAACTTCTAAAATAATCTGCTGGTGGTGGTGCTGGATGCTGAAATAATCTGTTGGTGGTGGTGGACGGTGATGGTGGTAGACGGTGGTTGACGATGGATGGTGGTGGTAGTGGGTGGGTGGTGGACGGTGGTGGTGGGTGGTGGTGTTTAACCCTTTGTAGACCTTAGAAGATCTTAGAAGTGGTTAGGCCAAGTCTGCACCAAGAAGAGTTCACGCAGACTTTTTTTTAATGAAATGTCTTCGAAAAAACAAACAGTCTGCGCGTGACAATGTCTGTGCGTGGTATGTGCGGCATGGACAAAAGAGACTATGTAGAGCTTTTAAAAAAAAGCAACACCATAGTTTAGATGTTAATCTTAGAAACCCATCCTAAAAGACGAGTACAGTGTTTGTTTTGGTTGGTCTTAGCTATATACATATCTCATTATTACTTCTGTTATTTGTTTTTACCATTTTTACTTATTCTCACAGTTACATCAACCCGACTGGTTTAAGAATGATTTCACAAATCATAAATTGTTATGAATGTATCCATTATGTAGTGACTTTCCACATGTATAACCCCTATCTATGAATGCATCCATTATGTAGTGACTTTCCACATGTATAACCCCTTTCTCTTATTTACTATTGTACTAATGTGAGTGCCTATATATAATGGCATTTGTATATCATGGTAGATCAATGAATAAGAATTCTTCATGTTCTATTCTCTACAGGATTTATAGTCTAGCTCTCATGTTTATATACATATATATTAGTTGCTAATAGAGCGTTGTTTCACAACACGTTATCAGCACGAGCGTGCTCTATGTGTTTTGCCACCCTTGGTATCCCTCTTTCCTTGCCTTTGATGTGCATTATTTTCCAACCTAACTCAATCTCGCACGTTGAGAAAGCAACCCAATAATTATGCAACTATCTCTACTAATAAAGGTATGATTCTTCGTATGATTATTTCATATTATATTTGATGATGATGATACATCAATCTTACTGGTGGCACTTATTAATATACATATATAAACTTAAAACTGATCATTACTATAAATTCTAGGATGTAGTCTTATGATTGAACTCTTATCTATATATTTTTTCATTTGCTTTTAGAAGTTATTATATAATATATATATATATATATATATATATTAGCATGTTGGTATTCATAAGGATTTAGATGTTACATCATAAATTATAATGTTACAATTGAATAATTCATCTTTTTCTAATACTCATTATTAATTGAATAACTATAGTTTTCGTTGACGACGACGATATTACGAATATTTATTTTATTTTTCTCTTTTACAAATGATCATTTCTATTATTCTAAATTGGCTGTATTATCATTTAATTAGTTAATTTAATATATGTTGTTTAGGACTCTTACAATCTAGTGATGCTCATCTACATATTCTTTGAGCAACCATAATCATATATTTATGCTTCTTTATTAACCTTGTTAAGTTGTAAATAAAATTTTGTTGAATTATTTTGATTTGAGGAAGTTAATTTGCAATCTAGAGAATATTATATGTGCTTTTAGAATCCATGAAAAACAATTAAATTCAATATTCAATATTACAAAGTATAGAACTCAATATTTATGGAATAAACAGTACAATTGTATTAGGTATATATGCTTGTATTGGTGGTAATATATACATGATGTATGTACTAGATTTTCATTTTGTATAGTTTATAATTTAAATGGATATGAATTCTGTAATTAATTGTTTTCATTAGTCATTGTTAATACATAGCATGCCAAAAGACTTTTACATAATTAGATATAAATGAGTTATGTGAGTAGTGCTTATTGGATATTAATCCTCTGTTTATAAACATCAATTGATTTAGTTTTAAATAAACTATACAACTTATAATGCAATATATTATTATTATTATCATTATTATTATTATTATTTATTATTATTATTATTGTTATAACATGATTATACAAATATCGTTTGGTATTTATACTAAGGTTAATGCTATAACAAATTTTGCATATAAGAAATTCATATAATAGATTAATATTGCTATATATCATTAGTTGTTTTTAGAGAAACATTTTCTAGCGATGTCGGTACCTCTCATGCATTTATTATGCCATGTCATAATGTTTAACAATTTATTTGCATATTAACTATTACTATTGCTAGTATAAAATAGTGACTATTGCTATTGCTTCATATGTACAATGTAAAGATTGCTTATATGATGTCATCAGTTGTTTAAATATTAATATTTGAGAAGAAAAAAAATGAGTATGTTATGTAATTCATCAGTATTACAATTTTCAAATAAAATTTTCAAATACAAGTAATAAATGATCTGAGAACATGAAAGAGATATATGTTTAAGTTTTAAAGTAAGTGTTCAAAATATATAAGATATTATGTTTGGTTATACCATAATAAGTTATTAATAAATTATATGCGTTTGCTTATTAGTGATAAAAAGGTTTCTTATTTTATAAAGGCCCATCAAAAGTTGTTTTTATATGATGACATGCTATAAGGTCATGTATTGTATGATTTGTTGCTACCTATACTTTGTATTCTATATGCTATCACTTCTTTGCATCGATAATATTGAATAGAACGACTAAACCAAAGTTGTGGTTTATTGTCATTCTCATGAAAAAGTAGAAATATGCTTCGATATGACACCAAAGTGTCATACTCCTTGAATCTTATTATCAAGCATAAAAGAAATATTATATGACTTGGACATATAATTACTTCTCAATTGACGTTATATGAAGAGAAGTTTATTTATAAGGGAAATCGGATAAAACAAATTTTGTTTGTCAAACCTCAAATATACTCCTGAAGTAGCAATAGCATTTAAAGGGTATGAACGGTTTGAAATGACTATATATCTATATGTTCGAGAAAATAATGAAAAACCGTAAAAATTGTATGGTTTTACTCTGATGCATGAAGTGAATATATGTGTTGATCATTGGCATCATTGAGAAATTGAGAAAGTTGTAATCATGATCATATTAATAATGAGATTGACCATTAGAAGTGCAACAATCATCATGTTAATAAGAGATCAAACTATCAGAAATTACAAGATAGTGAAGCTAATAATGAGATTGAATATAAGTATTATAATGATAGTCATGATGAGATCGACCACCAAAAGTGGTAAACTAGTGATTACATAACACGATGGTTTGAACTTTGAAGTTATAATACATTCTTTCATATCTTATGTTTTGTATTACATACGTGCAAGTAATACATATACAATATCATAAACCATAAGTTTATGGATCATGATTATTTACTTTATTGGTATGACCGGTTAGACCACACCGAGTCAATGATGATGTGGAATATAATGAAGAACTTGAAGATTCTTCTAGTTGATAGCATATTATGTTTGCTCTTAAGGGAAATTATTTATTCGCCAATTAATGGTATAAATCCCTAAAATATTATGGAATGAATGAAGGATGTATATATCCAAACATGATACCATTTAGTGTTTTTAAATCGATGCATCGTCTAAATGGTCATCAAATTTACAACTTGAAGTTGTGTGTAGCTTAGCTAATGAGATAGCAAGCATATTATTCCATATTATCATATTTATGGTGGTTATAACATTGAATTTAGTATCCATGTTACTAATGATTATTGGAATAAGTATTGAACTTTCTAAATGCTTAAGACACAAATTGCTTTTGTTGAAGACGATGATCAAACGTCTACAAATTGATTGCAAAGCCAATAATCAAGAGAGCAAAAGTTCATACTTGAGCACATGTGATTTTATATGCAGTAACCTTATTTCACATCAAGCCAATATGTTGTAATAGTTTCTCCCCATTATAGTTGGTTTTGGTCAGGAACCAAATATTTCCCATCAAACTTTTTATTGTTCGATATACATTGGAATTGATCCACCACAACGCACAAAGATCGAAACTCAAATAATGTTGGGAATATATGTTGAATGAAAATACTATTTATGATTACATACTTAGAGCAATTAACGAGAGATTTATTTATGGCTCGTTAAATCTTACTTTAAGTAAATTAACATTTTCAACATTAGGGGGAGATTAATGGTAGTTGAAAAAGGATTGGGTATGCATGAATTATCATTGATCCTCATACGAAATTGTGTGAACAAGAAGTTCAAAAGATAATTCGTTACCTAGATTAAAGAATCAATCACCAGACATGTTAACTGACCTAAATACAGTGACTAAGTAAGTCACGTAGTCAACTGCTAATGCTTCAATTAAGTTAATTGTCCTAGTAGGGCAAACCATATATTAATGAGTCTATTGCACGCCTGAAGCGTGGTAGACTAGTCGATTCCAAGAAAATAAAAATTCCTCGAAATATTGGAGCAAGTAATGAAGAAGATGGTCAAAAAGGTTTCTTGAAGAGACATTAGACATGATGGTTCTGGAAGAACCTCAGGTACCTGAAAATAAAGAGCTCTTAGTAAATTATATCATGTCTAGAAGTGTATGGAATCGAAACAAAATCGACGTTGTTATACTTTTGTATATATAGCGCTTAAAAAGATGAAATGATGAGGATCAAGATTTTAAAATCTGGCTATGAATTAATACAAAGAAATGATTGGCCAAAATGGAACGACGCAAATGAGGCAGAGTTGAATTCTCTATTGAAATGGAAAGCTTACGGGCCGGGAGTCCATAAAAAAAGTTGTAAAATATATTTAAGATAATTAGGTCTTTTATGTGGATCAACAATTGATGGCACAAGGATTTCGCAAAGACCTATGATTAATTATGAGGAGACGTATTCTCTAGTGGTGGATGCAATAGCTTTCCAGTATTTAATTAGTCTGGTAATATAAAGAGAGAATTGATATGCGTCTTATAAATGTTATGTATCATTTAGATAATAAAGTTTACATGCAAGTCCTTTAAGGATTTAAATTATGTAATTTATGTAAAGTAAGTTCTCGAGAACAATATGATCGTTGTATACAGATTCATTTTTTGAATACGATTGAACTCCTAATAAGTTTCTTAAAGCAATTGAGTTCTTTAAAGGTGAATCAAAACATCTTAACAATGTAATTCTTGTGCACCAATAAACATACATTGAAAACTTGTACCCAGTGATTGTGATATCTCAATAAGTAGTGTACACGCATGGTACAATATGGATTTTGGAGATAAAAGCAAGTGTTCATGACACTTTTACATGGTATAGATATGTATGTGTTAAATGGGCAAATTTATATAGCAAAACTCATGAAGAGTGAAAGCACATGCATATATGGATAAGATGGAACGAATTCCCTCATGGATTGATAATGCTAGAAGCATTGATGTCAAAACCTCAAGAACATACTATATGAAGTTGACAAAATATGTGTGGACTAAAATAGTCAGTTAAATATGATATAATTGACTCACCAGTGAGCTCGAAAACGAGAAATACATATGGTGAAGTTGGTCCATTTGTTTTCATTAAAAGAACAATATGAGGTTTACAAGTATTGCAATATATGTTGATGATGTCATTGAATCTCCCGAAGAGAAAAAAAAAGAGCTCAAATATTTAAGCAAGAATTTGCAAATGAAATACAATATTGCAAATTTATGGCTCGATAAGTAGGACATACGTTTATATTATAATCCATCAATCATAATACATCTAGAAAATGTTGGACATTTTCATGTGGACAAAGCTTTTGGTGTAAGTACATTTAATGATGTTCAAATATTTGATATAGATAAAATGACTTTTATCATCTTCTATCAAAGAAGCAAAGATCATTGGTCATGAAGTACCATAATTCAATACAAATTGTATTAATATATCTTGCTAGCTATACACGAACACATACTATTAAATTCATTGGCAAGATTTAACTCGTGTACGACGAGGAGATAGTGTAATGAGTAAAACATTTACTATACCCTTAAGGTACGAAAGATAAGGGTTCATATTTTACTAACCCATCAACAAGTTTGGTTAGTTTTGTAAATGCAGAGATTATAACAAAATACATTCATGGATCTTATGGTATCTACTTACAAGAGGAGGTAATTAAAGTTTTACATGAAGATTATACATCAAGTTTATTAATAGATTGCACATCAAGTGACAAATCACTCACTACAAAAGTTTTTCAACAACTTTCATAGAAAATTGGCACTTGTTACTTGAAATGATACATATTATATTGAGGGGGAGACAATACGCGTTGCACTGTTTTTCCCTTAGCTGAGGTTTTGTCCCATTGGGTTTTCCTAGCAAGGTTTTTAATGAGACAACATCATTAAGCGTATTAAAGAATAGTATTCCATCATGTGGATAGTCAAGGAGGAGTGTTATGAATGTATCCATTATTAGTGACTTTCCACATGTATAACTCTATCTATGAATGCATCAATTATGTAGTGACTTTCCACATGTATAACCTCTTTCTCTTATTTACTATTGTACTAATGTGAGTGCCTATATATAATGGCATTTGTATATGATGGTAAATCAATGAATAAGAATTCTTCTTTTTCTATTCTCTACATGATTTCATATCTACTCTCATGTTATATATATATATATATATATATTAGTTGCTAATATACCATTGTTTCACAACATAAATTTATATATTGTGAAAAGAAGTTATGTGACATATAATATAACCCCTGCCACATGGTTGTCTTTCAGAAAAACTCAAGTGGGCCCCACTTTCTTTTGAAAGCCACGTCATCACGCTCATTTCCTCTCTTCGAACTAATCGGGGTACAAACAATCTCTTGTAACGAGCGCACACGAAATTAGAAGGAATCTGAATCTTCTTTTTCCCAAAACAACAGAATAAAATATCAATATCAACTATACATACAAATATCTGCACGTATACATACCAAAAAGGTGAACCTACACAGATCTGCATAGTAATCTCAATGCAATCGATGTAGTTTGTTACTTTTTGTCTTTTGCTGTTTGCGTGATTCAGGATTATCGTTTCCTTAGGGTTTATCACTTCACTTGTTCAATCGAGATCGGTTTCTGCTTGTTCGATCGTTGCAGACCGAGATATTTACAGTTTGTAAGTGTTTGAATGATTTGATTGTTTTTATTTGCAGTTTGTGGTGATTTGCTGTTTGCGTGATTCAGGATTATCGTTTCCGTTAGGGTTTATCAGTTCACTCGCTCAATCGAGATTGGTTTCTGCTTGTTCGATCGGTACAGACAAGATATATACAGTTTGTAAGTGTTTATCTTCGTTTTTGAATGATTGATTGTATGTATTTGCAGTTTGTAGTGATTTGTGTGTCTGTGTGCTTGTTTTGACTTGCGTTTTGGTGGAAATTAGGAGAATAATGGCTTGTTGAATGGTGATGATTAGTGTGTATATGTTTTGTTGATAGAAAACCTAGAATTTTGTTGATGAAGTAGCGTTTGGTTTGATTTGGTTATTGTTGAAGGAATTGTAAGCAGAGAAGTTGTACCTGTGTTTGGTAGGGTTTATAATTGTAGACACCATTGCTGGTGGTTGTTGCGGTTTGAGTGATAAGAAAACTTCACTGACATAAATTTGGTTGTTTTCGACTTGGACCCTTGGTTTTGGCTGGTTATACTAGTTCTGACTGGTTTTTGGCTTGTTTTGACTGTTTTAGACTAGTTTCGGCTGGTTTTTGGCTTGTTTTGACTGTTTTAGACTAGTTTAGGCTGGTTCAGGCTGTTTTTTTTCCAGGTCTTTTACGCATCGATACACTCAAGGCGGTTTTGCTGCGCCTTGCCTCGCCTAGGCGCGTGCCTTTGGTGCTTTTGACTACTGTGATTCATGGAAGAATGGGGTTTTTGAAACTTTCTGTGTCAGCATTTGTGTTATTATTGTCTGACAGATTTGCTGTCTCTCTGTTTATGCTCACACTATTTATTTTGTTTTGTAGGTGATATATATGTAATTAGGTTTAGGGTTATCTACTTCCAGATTGAGCTTTGAAGATGAGCGTGTAGGTTTCTCTATAAGCTTAGTAATTGTACAGTGGAACTTTCATTGACTGCATGATGGCATTCAACAAGAGTTAGAACTTGTCGCATGCAGAATAGTGGAAGTTAGAGGATGGATGACTACAGTCAACCTGAAATTTTGCCTCCAGCATGGATAAATAAAGATCCATCTGAATTAGCAGAATCACGGATCTTCATTTTCTCTTGCTTTGTTGCTGGCATTATTGGTATCTTAACTATTGTGTATACTGCTTACCAATGGAGAAGAAACAACAGTTTAAGTTTAGTGAAAGCTACAACAAGAAAAAAGAAGGATCCAAAATCAAGAAAGAAGGTTCCTCTAGCTGCTCATACATGGTATCTGGAATCTGGGTCACGTGGTAAAAACTTGAATTGTTGTGTGTGCTTAAAATCCGTATCATCCTCCCAGACTCTTGGACCCGTGGTGGCTTCAGATAGTTTTATTCACCGTTGTAGTATATGTGGGGCCGCAGCTCACCTCAGTTGTTCAAAAAACGCTCACAGAGACTGTAAATGTGTGTCAATGATTGGGGCTACACATGTCCTGCACCTATGGGCTATCCGATGGACCGAGGTGGTTGACCAACCCGATAAAATCTCGTTTTGCAGCCACTGTGAAGAGCCATGTAGTGCTTCTTTTATTGGTGGTTCACCAATATGGTGTTGCTTATGGTGTCAACGGTTGGTTCATGTTGACTGTAATAGTGGTTTTTATAGTGACACAGGTGATGTTTGTGATTTGGGGCCGTTTAGAAGGATGATTGTCTCACCTCTTCATGTTAAGGAATTAAGTCAGTCAGGTGGAATCTTGAGTTCCATCACTCACGGAGCCAATGAGATTGCATCCTCTGTACGTGCGACTATTAGAAGCCAAAGTAAGAAAAAAAAGCAAGGAAATGAAGTCTCTGTGGAAAGAAGTAATGGTGGTGTAGGGGAATCTTCTACAGAAAGCACTGCAAACAGTAGTTTAGCAAATGATGTCTCAAATCGAACACATGAAAACCAAAATGGGAACACGAACACAGAGGTTACAAGTCCAAACCAAGACGGTAATGTGGTCGACAAGTTAAGTAGAAAGCTGAGTTTTAAAAGAAGCTTATCTAATAGTCAGAGAGATGAGTCCTACTTAGTAGGAATGAAGCAGAAATATGAGTTGACTGATTTGGGTCCAGATGCAAGGCCTCTTTTAATTTTCATTAACAAGAAGAGTGGTGCTCAACGTGGAGATTCACTCAGACTTCGTATGAATATACTCCTGAACCCTGTTCAGGTCAGTTCATATTAAGTACAGATGGTTAGATGGGTGGATGGTGGGTTGGGTGGTCCATGGTTGAGTAATGCTGTAATGGGTTACATGTTAAAACGCTCCTGGGTTGAAAGGGGTCTCTTTGAACAATTTAAATTGCTTTTATAAATAGTTAATGTGTTAATCATGAATGCAAAAGCAATTTTATTAGTATAACAAATTTCGGAGGTTGTATACATTAACATTAAATTTAGGGTGACATTTAAACCTTTTAGCCAGTTTGATCCATTTGACCCTTTTTTCCTTTTAGCTAACTCTTCTGATTTGAATCGTGTGGGATCAAACACAGCCCATTTATAAGTAAAATAGATTGAAATTGGCACCTCTAATCATAATTCATAAGGTCTCCAAATACTCATGGGATATTGCTTTCATGAAGTTTTTTATCTGCTATTAATATTTGCTAATAGCAAGGTTTATTATTTCTGTAATTGCTGAATTTGACAAAAAGATCCCTTTTTGCCATTCAAATTGTGGAGAGCGAGAATGCATAAATTTGTATCTATGATATTCTTAAACATTAGATGTTCTGCATTTAGCTCAGAGTTATTACTCTATAGGGGATACACATGCCTAACTGCCTATCTCTTTCTTAGATTCAAGTTAGATCACTGTTCTATTTTAATACACAAATATAAGTAAACCTTACTTATAACTTTTGGAATCTAATGCTGCTTTTTAAATTTGTAACGGAAAAGGAGAATTTGAAAATGTGTACAAGGAATTGCAGACTCATACCAAAATTTTCTTCTAAGCCAACTTTAGTATGATTAATGTAAGAGTAAAGTACATGTATGGTCCCTGTGGTTTACCAAAATTTTGGATTTGGTCCCTGGTTTTCCAAATTTACATGGATGGTCCCTGTGGTTTACACTTTGTAACACATTTAGCCCCTAACTTGGACCTACGTAAACCTTTTGATTTGTTGGTTGAGGACTAATTGTGCTACAAAGTGCAAAGTTGCAAACCACAGGGACCATTTGTTTACTTTGGAAAGCAGGGACCAAATCCAACTTTTTTCGTAAACCATAGGGACCATCCATGTACTTTACTCTTAATGTAATTAGTTGATGATCATCAAAAGGAAGTTTCATAGTTGCCTTTTTCTTAAAAAAGTCACGATTTAATGGTTTCTAGGTTTTTGAGTTGAGCTCAATAGAGGGTCCAGAAGTCGGTCTTTATCTATTTAGAAAAGTACCCAATTTCAGAATTCTCGTATGTGGCGGGGATGGAACAGTTGGATGGGTATTGGATGCGATTGAAAAGCAGAATTTTGTTTCTCCTCCACCGGTTGCTATTCTGCCAGCTGGAACTGGAAATGACCTGGCGAGAGTTCTAGGTTGGGGAGGTGGTTTGGGATCAGTGGAGAGACAAGGAGGCCTCTGTACAATGCTGCAAGATATAGAGCATGCTGCTGTAACCATTCTTGATCGTTGGAAGATTTCCATAACAACCCAAAAGGGAAAACAGCTCCGTGCCCCTAAATTTATGAATAATTATCTTGGTATGTGAAACGTCATTTTCTTAGAATAATTTGCAAATCCTTTTTTCTTAGGCTGTGTTGTCATACTAGATTCTGTTATCGTCTAATTACATGGATGCTTTTGAAACATATCACTGCAGGGGTAGGTTGTGATGCAAAGGTTGCTCTAGAAATTCACAATCTGAGGGAGGAGAATCCAGAGAAATTTTATAACCAGGTAGGCACAAAATTACGTAAGATTTAAAAATAAAAAAGTATAAACCAAGATTTAATAATCTTTCTTAGATGTTTACATTTAAGTTATTATGTTTAACCTTTTTAATAAATATCGTTCACATAAACCTAACTTCTAATCTATTTTTAGGATTCTCCAAATTTTTATCAAGATTTTATAAAACTTTGAAAATCATTTAATTTGTGTGAGCTTTTGTTATTTCTTGTAGGCAATGGATAAATCATCTCAAAGATAAATAAACATGTTAATGTTTTTATTATAAATAAACCATAAATTTCGGTTCCTGTTTTTGGTTTTTTTGTGCGGTTTGTTTGTTTTTGGTTTTTTTTCCGCTTTCTTTTCACCCCTATAACCAGTTGTTGTGTACACTTATCTGTTTTTCCCTCTTAAATGTATACACCGAGGCTAAAACATGTATTTCATCCAAGTCCAATAGCAGGAAGTTAGTATTACAAACTGGCCAAAATATCTGGTCATAATGCCTGTAATGATTGCTTAATAGATACAAAGAATTCATGTATGGTTCAGTTGATTCGATTTTTTTGCTGTTGTTCTTTTCCGTTTTCACTCTTGTAGAACTGAGGTGGGCACATGGTTATTAATTAAGGCTGCTGACAGTTTAGAATATATCAACTCATCTTTAATAATTCATTTTCATACACATGCAAGTGAAACACTTTATCGTTGCATATTGTATTAAATGACCATTGGTCAATGATGGGCATTCGTTATGTGACAGTTGGTCACATTGTGTTCACGACTTCACTAAGCTAAATTTGGAATATATCAACTCATCTTTAATAATTCATTTTCATACACATGCAAGTGAAACACATTGTCGTTGCATATTGTAGTCACTCGTAACTAGATGTCTCTTAAATGACCATTGATCAATGATGGACATTCGTTATGTGACAGTTGGTTACATTGTGTTCACTACATCACTAAGCTAAAAGTAGTCCGTTTATGATTGCAGTTTATGAATAAAGTTTTGTATGCTAGAGAAGGAGCTAGGACTATTATGGACAGAACATTTGCAGATTACCCTTGGCAAGTTAAAGTGGAGGTGGACGGCGTTGATGTTGAGGTGCCCGAGGTTAGTTCAAAATGTTTTCATCAGAAAAAAACCAATATGTATTATTTGCCCAATCAATATGCAATGTTATCATTTGTATTTATTTCACACACCAGTCACACAATTGATGACCTTACTTGTTGATTAGGGGGTTGTCAGGTTGACTGGCTTCGGGTTTGCGGTTGAATTGTTCAACCGGAATTGCCGAACACGACACATATTTATTCATGTAAAAACATCAGTCCTAACTGCACACACTTAAAATCGTGTAACCTGAGCCCTACCCATTTAACCTATTTTTCTAAACTTGTCAATCGGGTTGTAAACGTTTAATCGGGTTGGTTGGCTGTACAAAATGGGCTAAATGGGTCCACTGGTTTAATCAAACAGGGTTAAACAGGTCACCATGAACACGGCTCGTTTATTAAACGGATTATATTTCCGTGTCGTGTCGGAAATTTCCACCCTTGTTATGTCTAATTAAATTAGAATTGTATACAATTTTTTTGTCATTGCTACATGTACTGAATTTTGGTCATTTTTATGGTGTATTTTTCTTAGGATGCTGAGGGTGTTCTTGTTGTGAATATTGGAAGCTATATGGGTGGTGTAGACTTGTGGCAGAATGAAGATGATAATTATGATAATTTTGATCCGCAATCTATGCACGATAAGAGACTTGAAGTTGTGAGCATATCAGGGACCTGGCATCTTGGGAAGCTTCAGGTAACATCACTCTTAAGACAATTTGTTTTCAGATGCTACATCTAAAAAAAGTCAACATGGTCAAAAGTTTCAACAAGTCAACTGCCATGTTAAGATTCTGGCTGGTTAGCTGTCAAACAGATCAGATAACCTTAGATCCACTTTTTGGAAGCTGGTTACCTTCTTATACAATTTGCCTGTCTGAAAGTTATAGTCTTTTTGTTTCTAGTTTCCTTCATTTAAGCCACACATTGTTGACATGAGAAAACGAGAATTTTTTTTATGTTTTTTTTTATTTTAGTTTAAGGAGGGTGTATATTAATAATTTATTTTCCAGGTAGGGCTTTCTAGAGCTCGGAGGCTTGCACAAGGGAAGACCATTAAAATTCAGCTTCTTGCTCAATTGCCTGTTCAAATAGATGGTGAACCATGGATGCAGTCACCATGCACGTTAACCATTTCACATCATGGCCAGGTTCTCTCTCTACCACCCTCTCTCAGTATGACACACAGATATAGGGACACGTTTGTTTTATAACCAAGTTGAGAACCGTGAGAACCACAAAATGCACTTTTACATATAAGTAGTGGATACAGAGGCGCTTACATAACTGTCTTGCGTTTAAATTTAAAACATTAGGTAAAACATGCATTATGTTCTTAGCATGTTATTGGTTCTTGAACGAATGTCTCTCTCTCTCTCTATATATATACATATATATACATATACATATATATATATATATATACACCTATATATATATATACAGGGGTGGACCTACCTTAGGCGAAGAGTAGCCTCCGCTACCCCTTGGCGCTCCGGCGGTAGTGTAAATTTTGGAAAATTTTGACTTTTTTTTATGTTTTTCCGATTTCGTTATCCTTTATTTATAAAACGTTACCCCTACGAGTATTTTCTAGATCCGCCACTGTGTGTGATATATATATATATATGTATGTATATGTATGTGTGTGTAGCAAACGAACCGAACGTAACACGAACAAGACCTTGTTCGTGTTCGTTTGTTAAGGAAATACATTTGTTCACGAACTGTTCATGAACACTTACCGGACCAGATTTGATGTTCGTGTTCATTTGTTAAGGAAATGAGCGTGTTCGTGTTCTGTTCGTGTTCGTTTGTTAAGGAAATGAGCGTGTTCGTTTGTTAATTTTAGGCAACAAACGCAAACGAACGTTCATGAACACAAATGGAAATAAACGACAGAAACAAGCGTTCATGGGCATAATATATAAGACACAGATACTTTTAAATATTTTATTTGTCGGAATTTGAAGTATTTAAATAAAATTATAAAATAGAAAAATTGAAAACACTAATAAACTATTGAACACAAACGAACATACACGAACACGTTACCGAACGTTCACGAACATAAATGATCAAACACAACATTGTTCATGTTCGTTCATTTAACTAAACGAACACAATTTATTGTTCGTGTTCGTTAATTTATCAAATAAACGAACTTCCAGCCGTATGGTTCACAAACTGTTCGCCGAACGTTCTGTTCGTTTGCAGCCCTATAATATATAATGTGGGTATAATTTTTAGTATAGTTTGTCTTTCAGTGTTGGCTTAGTGGTCGACCAACACATACCAGAACATTAACTGTGTTGACCCGTTACCCAACCTGCGCGACTTTTCTAATTTATCACCTCTATTTACATCAATGCATCTAGAACGGATAATATATCCTTACATTCATTTAATTTAACTAAATAAAAAATTAAAGTCATTATTCTTCTCTTTTAAGTACTGATTCACATTGTTTAACTCATTTTGTTTTGGCTAATTAGGCTTTCATGCTGAAAAGATCATCAGAGGAACCTCTTGGTCATGCAGCTGCTATAGTAGCTGATGTGCTGGCACATGCCGAAACAAATCATGTGATAAATGCATCACAGAAACGCACTCTTCTTCAGGAAAGTGGCACTCAAACTATCCTAGAACACACACTACGTACTTGTGAGTAGCAATTCGTATATTTATATTTTATAGTTGTCGTGTTTTATCGTCAAGTGTTTCTTTAATACTTGTATACAAACCTTGTAATAACTATAAAATGAAAAGCTTTTTGACCTGTTTAACCCATTAGGATATATCATAACCCAAATCGACTCATTCTTTAGTGAACTGTGACTAATACTGTATGTGTAGATTCCATGCAAGCGATGATGATCATCGTCTCCCTGCAAAGCAGACATGATAAATTCTATATCAGATTATTGGTCATTGAATCTCACACATACATTCTTGCATGAATGCTGCATGCTTATATACACGTAATGTGTCGCTTCAGTTTTATGGTTTCATCACAAACATTATAATCTCACGCAATTGCATTGCGTAAAATATATGATTCAAAAGTTTGGCTACAACAGAATACATTACAGAGTTGTTCATACAATATACAAAAAACATGAAGTCATCAGGGAGCCGTTGATTAGTTCCACTGATTGAAACTCTTTTGCATCCTGTGTTTAGTTGTAGCAACGGAGTTTGAAACCTTTTTGAATAATGTTTGAATAAAGTTTTTGTAATGGTTAACTAAAAGTTTCTTTAGCTAATTTTTGACTTTTTACATTGTATACTTTTGTTTCAGAGTTTGAAACATTTTATTGTTGCTACTTTGACTTTGATTGGTTTGAACTTTAGATGTTGCAACTCTTAGTTATATGTTTTAAACTTTGATTGTTTTAATTGTTTTTATTTTGTTGTTAGTTTTAGGATTTAATTGACAACCAGTTCCTATTAGAACCGTTTAACCCGGTTCTGAATTGAATTGGAACCGTTAAAATGCGGTTAAGTTCCGGTTCTTATATTTAACATTAAACAGTTTCGATTCGGTTCGGTTCTGAACCGTTGCACAGTCCTAGTTGGAACTCACATTATTATTATTATTATATACATATGATTTCAAAGTTTGGATGAATAGTATTTCTATTTTTAAATATTTTATTTTAATTTTTAGTAATATTTTATGTTATTTAATTTAAGTTTTAGTAATAAACAGTAATTCATAATTTTAAGTGTTTGTTTTTTATTTTTATTGACAGTATTATATTTATTATTAAATTTGATGTTTTAGTAATAACTTGCGTTCGTTAACTTTAAAAAATAAATTAAAATCCAGGTCTATGTTTGTTTTTCTTAGCATTCTATAGGCGTTGGACCGGTATCGATATGGTTACGGTAATGGTATAACTTGTGTCCTTTAATTTAAAAAAAATCTAATTCCCCATCAATGTTAGTTTACTTCTTTTAACATTCCGTAGGGATTTGATCGGTATCGATACAGTTCGTTACAACAATGGTACAATACATGTACTAGGTATAGAAATCAACATGTGGTTTACATCGGCTGAAAATGATAAAAACGAACACCGATAGAGCGGCATTGATGTTGTTCAAACGATATCGATTAATTTAGATTGTCACGGCGCTATTCATTCATCGTCACATACGTAGTTGTATAAATGAATAATTTTCAAAACTGGAAACCATAAAAAATACGGTATCGATATTGATGTTGTACGGTACTGTACGATAGCGATACTGTGTTAGTTTATTGAAATAAAAAATAAAAATAAATATTGGTACGAACCAATGTTGTTCGTTGGTTTCGTTTCGGTTCACTATGGTAGCGATACGATACCGATGTTGTTCGGTTTGACACGGTATGGTAGCAATACGATGCAGTTTATCGAAAAAAACAATAAAAAATAAAACTGGTACCAATATTGATGTTGTTCAGTCAGTTTCAGTTAGGTTTCGTACGATAGTGGAACAATATTCGTTTGCAATAAAATTTACATCGCAATCTTGATAAAATAAACATAGAACGCAAACCAATTGAACTAATATTAACTAAACAACATCATATTCGTTTTTATTGTTTTTGATCGATGTAATGTTTTTTTTTCGATAAATGTAGTGAGTGCTGGTACCGTAATGAACCGAACAGATAAGGACGGAATTCCCACCGCGAAGCGCGGGGGAAAATGACTACTTTGTTATTAAAGACAAATATTGAATGCACAATTTTACCCCCGGGAATTAAAGTCTAAGTTGGACGAGGTTAACCATGAGGAGTCGAATATCTAACATTCATAACCTTGAGGTCATGATGAGGGAAAAAAACCAGAATTCGTCCTCAGATGGGCAAAACCGAAATTAACTCTACTAAAAATTTAATCTCATAAAAAGTTATTATTGTTATTAAAAAAACTTACTTATTTAAACTTTGTTTTCGCAGTACAAAGACTCACTCGAAAACATTAGTAAAAAGCAAACGCGAATTATGAAGAGTAGCCCCTTATAGCACGCTTAAAATTGTTCACAAATAGTAGCGTTGTTGGTTTACAAAGATCGATGAGCCATTCAATGTGCTTAAGAGTGATTTATGTAGTTTTTAGCCTGTATTTGCAAATTTTGGATTGATCAGTTTTAAAAAAGTTGTGAATGAACTTAGCAAGCAAGCAGCACAAACGTAAACAAGTTTTATTGTTTGTTATGTACTCTAATCCACACAACCAGAAATATGCTGGTTAGGAATTAAGCATATGAAATTCTTCAATTCAATGGATTACAATCATACAACAAACAAACAACAAAGGAGACTATGAGATTAGACTAAGATCTGAGACGAGAGAACCACAATTTACTTCACGCCTCTTTTCTACTTGTTGGGCCACATAGGTTGGTCCATTGGACCTTGTATGGGTTTGGTTCATACAGTTTACCTCGTGTTAATTGAAGTCTAAATACCAATTAATTAATAAATAGTTTTAACAAAAACCCTAGAACATATGCTTCTGCTTGGAGAAGAAGAAGAAGAAGAAGAAGAAGAAACAATTGTTATTAATATCCCCAATTCCACATGAAACCCTAAGGCTCCTGAAGAGCGAGGTGATTTTACAAACATCTGTGAAGAGCGAGGTGATTTTACAAACATCTGTGAAGAGCGAGGTGATTTTACAAACATCATCTGCCTTGAATTATTAGAATGAATACTTGATATATTGTCTTGGCATGTTTAGGATCATTATTATATCGTAATTTACAATTATGTCCCACTACTTAAGTAGATTGGTATGAGGAGGCAAGTGAAAACATTATATCGTCTCCATCTACGATTAGATAGGTATTTTTATTTGGGGAGTTTTAGATCATGTATGTATGTATCTATCTATCTATTTCTTAAATGTTGGTCATATGTGTGTATTTGGTTTACTCAAAATATTTAACATACTTGTTAACATGAATTGTGAAATCACTTAATATTTACAATATTACTTTCGTTTTGCTCAAATGTAAACTACTTTGAAACGTTCAGGCTAGTGGAACTATGATGAGACTACAAACACTACACCAATGCAACCCCAAGAGATTCGACCCTTTCGATGTGACCTTTGTAATATTACTTGCAATACTGAAGATCTCCTCCAGAAACATAAACGAGGAAAAAAACACTTAAACTGTCTGCAAAAGCCCGCCAGTGCACCAAAAATGCTACCACCACCCGTCATATTGCAAAATGGAGCACCCAAGCCTGACTTTATACGTTGTGATCTTTGCAACGTCGTATGCAATAATCAAGATATATATCAGAAACACGTTGTTGGTAAGAAGCATTCTGCTAAGGTAAACCGAATAAAGTTGGTCATTTGCTTTAGAAACCTGTCATTATTTTCTTTTTATTAATGACCATCGTTTGATACTTTTTTTCCTTGATGCATCAAACCAAATTCTATTATTCAAAAGTTCAATCATCTTTTCTGAAAGAGTAAAATGTCATTTTCGTCCCTGAGGTTTGGTCACTTTTGCGACTTCCGTCCAAAGGTTTGGTTTTCTGCATCTAGATCCAAAAGGTTTGAAATCTTTCCATTTTCATCCAACTCGTTAATTCCATCCATTAATGAAGGGGTATTTCTGTCTTTTTAGACATTTTTATTAAAATAAAAAACACTATTAAGAAATAAAGATCCACCTTTGTTGACTTTCTGGTTATGACTTCTCTTATGAACGTTAACAAATAGGTATAAGGACAAAAATACCCCTAACTTAACCTTAAAAAATGGATAAAGTTAACAAATCGGATGAATCGCAAGATTTTAAACCTTTTGGATGCAGATGCGGAAAACCAAACCTTTGGACGAAAGCTGAAAAAAGTGGTCAAACCTCAGGGATGAAAATGGCATTTTACTCGTTTTGAAATAATTTGATTTTTGTATGTATGACACGGGTCAACACCTTGAGTCCCAGCCTATATTAATGAAGATCAAAGTCATCTACCTGACCCGTCCTTTTTTCCACGTTAGTTTTTTGTATCCTTATAGAATGTGCATCCAAGTTCATTATCCTGAAACGTATGTTTATGTATGTTGCCATGTAGGCGCTCATGCAGCTGGCGAGTAAAAATGGTTTCTTTGCTGCCACATCAAACTCCAGCGGTGCTTCACAGAAGAAACCGAACACCTTTCAGTGTGGACTCTGCAAGATCACCTGCACCAGCAATGAACTCCTCAGCATGCACATAGCAGGGAAGAAGCATCTCAATAAACTTAGGGAATCTGGACTAATACCAAATCTGCCCTTGACCCCTATGGTTAATTCAGAGTCCAACGAGGGCAAAACTGTAAATTCAGATGGATGTAATATATATGGGAAAAGAGCGGGAAGTTATGTGGATGTGGAGTCGAAGAAGCAGAAGATTATGCAAGGAGGGGCGCCGTTAAATGCTATAAGAACATGTACGTTGTGCAATGTTGTTTGTAATAGCCCCACCGTGTTTGATGCGCATCTTGCTGGTCAGAAGCATGCTGCCATGGTTGTGCAACAAGCGGAAAATCTAACAACTGGTCAAGAATCTTGAACCCTTGTCTCATTTAACAATTTGTAGTTAAATTTTAATGAGTTATTGCCGAAAAAACTTGATATGATGCTGCTGAGGTTTTCATGAATTATGTCAGAAATGAGACGGTTGCTTTGATGCTGTGCTGCTTCATGCGCCTCTTGTATGTTTGTTTAACCTTAGACACATGAAAGAAGTGCAATTCTGCTTTCTTTCTTTTTGTTTTTCCTTTGTGGTTGGTTGTATGTTTGTCTTGCTTTTGTCTTAGGGTTAGTGAAGTTTGGACTAAAAATAAGGAAGATTGTCATATAACTGGATTGTTTTTGGTGGATTTTGTTTGGGATTGAAGCTTCTTTAAATTGTATAAGGTAGGTCGGTAGCTTTTGTGTTTGGGTTTGAAGCCTTTAGCTTCTTAAGTTTCCTATAAAGTCTCCTTGCATATCAAACAGAAAGAAGATATGGTAAGTGAAAGTGATGACTATAAACACCCGGTTTTTTTTCTACGTCATTGTCCAGTTTAGCCCCAAACCGGTTTTACCTCATTGACAGAATCCATCAGTCCAGTTGGGTTTGGCCAAAAATCCGGTTTTGTGCACCTCTACTAACAATCAATCAAATAGAGACAAGGAAAACTCATGACTTAATTTAAATATTATAAGTCGATTAGATTCAAATTATTAGTCCATATGCAGAAATTTAAAACTATTACAAACAGAAATGTGAGATATACCCAAATGATTGTCTAATTCTTAACTGTGGGTGCAATAGTGAACTTTGTCCCATTGCCCCTCCACATTTAATAAGATTTAAAAGCTTGCATGTGAAATGAAGGTAGGAAGCAGTTTAATGGCGTGGATATTAAGAAAGGTTTGAAAACTCAAGGAACATAAAATAAAATTTAGAAGAGCATGATGGCTAAACCAAATTGAAAGTAGATTTGAAATCTGAATGTGATAGGCAAAGTGAGCTAAACAATATCATCCATATTATTAAATGTATTTATGTGTTTGAAAGTAAGCTCTAGAAACAAAATCAGACTATGTTCTTCGTTGCCTTATTAAAACATCATTATGGCTAAATTTAAATACAACTTAGGATAATGTCAAGCATGCACGAAAAACGTTAAGAATAAGAGTAGTACACGAAAATTAAAGATGAAACTTTTATTTATTTTGTTTTATAAATAAAGTACATGGTGTCGGTGTTGTGGCACTACCCTCACCAACCAAAGCAATCTAAATCACGTGTTGATACAGATTCGAAACATACTGATACCGATCAAATTCTTACCGCATACCGTGGAGAATCTCGAGGCGCAACACACCGGTTTTGGTGCCACTAGTTGAAATAAAATGTTAGGGCTATTCGGTTGTTAGGGTCCAGTTCTTTAAAAACTATTAAGATAATGAAGAAACATCGGTTTAACAAGGAGAATACCGGGGATATCTTTGTTACAACTTAATGTAAAAGGTTGTGTCTCGTTTGCTCTTCTAGGTGATCTCACTTCAAACTATCTACAAAACTAGCACACCGTTAGCCTCGTCACAGGAGAAAGGGGAGGGTTTTCTCCGTGACCACACTCCGGCGTGAGAATAAGTATTTGGTATTGCAAGGTAATTAGCAAGTAGTAACTAGTGAGTGAGCTAGAAAGCATGTAATAGTATTGTCTGGTCACAAGTAACGTGTCGTTACCTTGTGATATCATCCTTATTTTATAGCCGAAGATAGGTGTGTAGGAGATGGGCTGATGGGCCTTGGGTCCGGCCCAGACGACCAGGGATATCCGTTCTGTCTCCTCTGCATCGATCATTAATGATCTCTGGCAGGAGGTGTGCTTTGTCGCATGTTGAATGGAGCCACGTGTCATGGCAGTTGTCCTTGGTGTCAGACCTGTCATCAGCCGAAAGTGGAGAATGTGTATAGTCGTTGGCGTGAGTTTGGTTGGTGTAAGGTCTATCCTCTGCATTACTGTTCATGCAACGCAGTCTGACACAATCTACTGAGTGGCTATTGGGTCACAGCTCTACCACTTTGTACCCTTGTATGTAGTCAACACCTCTTTACGCTTTTCCCTTCCGCGTGGCTTTCAGTGCTTTCTGGCCAGCGCAGAGTTGTAGGGATTACGTCCTTTTGTTCTCAAGACTATGAGTTGCTCTCATGTTGGTCTTGTCCTTGTGCAAGATTTTAGGAATTCGCGGCTAGAAGGTTGTTTGATCCGCAGGGTCAAGGGACCTACGCTTCTAGGTCTAACTTGCCGTTGCGCCAAGTATGCAAGGTTCATTGTGTGACCTGCGTTTCTAGGTCTAACTTGTCGTTGCGCAGTGCGCGCAAGGTTCGTTGTGTTACCTGCATTTCTAGGTCTAACTTACCGTTGCGCAATGTGCACAAGGTTCGTTGTGCGACCTGCTAGTATCAAGGTTGCTATACCATTGCACGTTACGCGCAAGGTTGTTAGGCAACCTACTGGTTTCAAGAATGGCGCACCATTGCCCATTGTGCCAAGGTCATTCTTGTAGTATGTTGTCATTGAGGGTATGGTTCCTTGAGCAGACGCAGGGTTTCTGGGACCATACCCCTCCAAGTCTCCCCAGTCCAGTTGTTCTCCTATGCGCAAGTTGGCAAGTAGGTGGAGTGCTGGGCTATAAGAAATCATGTATGCGCGCTTATTTCAACGGCAAAAATTCAATAAGGGTTGGAGAAAGCCTTTGTGTGAGGGAAACTTATCTCATGATAAGGGTCTTTGAAATTTGAATCTTCGTCATGCTGATTTTGGAGGCGAGTTGGTGAGAAAAAGGGTGCCCTGGAGGTGACACTTGACAGCTGTGGCATGCTGTCAACAGTGCAACCTCTCTTTCATTAATGAATTGGAAGAGAAAGTAGAAGCCACGCGCGCGTGACAACTGTCAGTTGCCACTTGCCTTCCACGCGTCTTGCTCGGATTGGTTGTTGATTCTGCGCGTGCTTTACAGTTCCCCATCGCATTAAATGCGATGGGTATAAATAAGGGACCTGTCTAGGGTTTCCATTCACGCTTTCAAAACTTCTTCTTTGAAATTCTATGAATTCTTGAGTTCTTGTTTTCTTCTCTCTTTAATCTTTTTGTGTTTTCTTCTCTGAGATCTTCTAATGGCGACCAGGGGGCCATAAAGTGCATCTGCCATGGAGGCGTCGACATCTTTGCCGGCGTTGAAAGGATCTGCTGCGAGTTTCCAACGCTTGGTCTCCGGCTTCCGGTTCCCTACGGACTGGGATGCTCGGTTTCCGGCGGAGGGTGACACTGCCGCCGATGCTCGGCCGGCTACATTACTTTATTTTTTGATTTTTTCGCCGATGGTAACTTCTAGTTACCAGCAACCAAATTTTTTCTTGAAATTTTTGAATACTGCCAATTCCACATCTCCCAACTCAATCCAATGGGGATGTTGAGAATAAAACATTTTGAGTTTTTGTGCCGCTCTATGGGCGTTATCCCAACGTTAACCAGTTTAGGGTTTTTTTACCAACTACACTGTTCCATAGGATTCTACTCTTTCCAACACAGAATCCAGGGGAAAAAATTTTGCTCACGCCCCCAAAGTCTTACCATGACTGGAAGACAAATTTTTTTATATAAAGGCTGGCGTTATACCCCTCCGTATGCACTTCCGGGGGGTGGAGGACATTGCTGTCGAGACCTCTCCTATACCAGTGGCGGAGTCCTGTATAAGGACCTCAAGGAGATCCCAGCGATTCAGTTGCCGGAGAGGGTGTTGGTGGCGGCGGGCATGAGTTTGGTCTGGAAGCCCAACCGCCGGGAGAAGCCTGTTTACATGAAAGGGGAGAAGAGTAAGTACTCTTGTCTCATTTTTTTATTTCCTGATTCCTCCTTGTGTGTAGACTAATTGTATGTGCTTTTTTTGTAGGGGTGGCGTTGTATGTGGTTGTGTTCCAAAGGGAACAGGGGCGGATAGAGAACATCGCCCTTGGCCTGGAGGAGCCCACATGGTATGCGCAAATCCTGGGGAACTTTGAGCTTCCTAGGATTGAGTATTTGTCGGCCCCCGCACCTGAGACTAGTAAGCCTTCATAGTTTGATGTTTACATCTTTGCAGATCACTTACTGTGTTGTGCCATTGTGCAGGCGCTTTAAAGAACTTGGGCATTGGTCCAGATCCTAGGAAAAGGAGGCGCACGGGGCCTAGCGCTGCGGTGGAGAAGAGGGGTGGCTCAGCCAGGGCAGACCCATCCAAAGGTATGTGTTCTGTGCCAGAGACTTGGACTGACTATGTAGCAGTCTCTGATTCCTTGGAGGATCTTGTGCCTGTAGGTCTGCGGAAGCCAAAGCTGGAGCTACGGGAGATGTCGGACATTCTGGTTGCTGATCTAAAGGATCCGATCGATGTGGAGTCGAGTCCGGAGCCCCTCAAGAGGAAGAGGGCTCCCAAGAGTGATATCTCCACTGCAGTCCTCCAAAAAGGCTGCACGGAAGATTATAGGTAAGCGTGGGAGTTTAGACGCGCTCGCCGCTAAACTTCCTTGGATAAAAACCTTTTAACTTGTTTTACACCACTTTTCTTCATGTTGCACTTGTGTACTGTTTGTCATCCTGCAGGGGGAAGTGAAACAATTTTTGTTGCTCCCACCGCTCCGGTCACGCCTGTCGAGATTCCAATGCCCCCACCTGTGGATGAGACAACGCAAGCGTCAAGTGCACAGGGTGGGGAGACAACTGCCGAGGCGACGGAGATGCAGGTGGAGGTTGAGGTGTGGAGCCTGAGGTGGTGGAAGAAGTTTGTGGTGGTATTGAGGCTGAGGAGGTGGTTGAGGAAGATGCTCCGCAGGGGGCTCATGCAGCAGAGCCCGCACTCGGGGGTGAGGTCGGAGGATCTGGGCAGAGCCTTTCTGCCGAAGGGTCCCCAATTTTCCCGGATGAAACGTCGGGTGATTATTATTACAGGTCATATACTGAAGGACGCGCTGAAGAGATCCACACCACTGTGTTGAAGCTAAAGAAAGGTGATGACTTCACTCACTGTTCGGCGTGTCGTGAGTGGTTCAAGGGGGCGTTCCCCCAACAAAGGTGCGCGCGCGGATCAAAGCCATGAGTAGGCTTACCGCGCGAACCTGCAGGCAGCTGATGGCTCCGCCTCCAACACTCACATGATCATAAGGGAATGGCGGATCATGCATAAAGAGCAAGAAATATTTGAATCTGCCAAAGCGGATCTGGTCCACGAGGGAGCCCAAGTGGCTGCGCAAAAATTTGAGTTAGAGGCGGAAAGGTTAAATTTGCCGAAACTCAACAAACTGAAGAATGGTTGTGTTAGGGCGGAGGAAGAGGGCAGAAAGCTCCGCTGCCACGCTTGCGGGGGAGCGCAAGCTGTGGAGGGAGGCTTGTGAAAGAGATAATAACGAGAAAAATCTTTAAGGGATGAGGTTGCCCGGATGTGCGGAGAGGTAGAGCGCATGAAGAAGGAGAAAGAGGCAGCTCCTGCTGCGGCCGTGGAGGCTAGGGCGCACCGCGAGCACAGTGAGCAGAAGGAGGTAAAAATTTGCCCTTTATTTATTCTAAATGATCAATAGGTTTCAGGCTAACCTTGTTGTACGTAACCAGGTGGAGGCTTGCCCCGCGCTGGAAGGTGCGAAGAAGGATCTCCATGTGGCCTTGGTGGAAAAAGCTGAATTATAACGCAGGCACCTGGAGGATAAGGAGAAGCTTCGCTTGGCGGAGGCCAAGGTGGGCGTGAGCGAGAAAAAACTAGAAGATTCTGAAGCCGCCAGTGCCATCTCTGTGAGTTTGGTGGAGTCACTGACCAACAACATGTTGTGGATGCAACATCATGGAGTTGTCAATGTAAGTATTCCGTTGGTATTTTGATCACTTTATCTTGATTCTCATCCTGTTTTCCTTGTATTGCAGATCGCAAACTCTATCCTTAATTTAGCAGAGTTGGACGGTGCAGTGGCCAAGCTGATGGCCACTGCGCACCATGATGGGTATGCGCAGGGCTACGCTGAGTGTGCACACCACGTCACTCATGCGCTGGACGTACAATGGGACACCAGCCGCGCTTCCACTCGTGGAGTCGATACCGAAGCTGCCTTCTCCCAGGCCAAGCGGGAGTACGACCTTCTTCAACTCCCGGTCATGGATTTAGTGAGCGGGACTACATCGATCGTTTGAAAGACATATGCCAAGATGTAGCAGAGGTTTAAGAGAGTGAAAGATGAATGTTTGTAGGAATCTGATTGCAATATCTTGAATGTAACTGTGCGTTGCGCATGCTTGTACATATTTTCTTTTTCTTTGAATGAAAAGGATGTTTTTATTTCAAGTTACAATATTTGCGTGAAGATAACGACTTTGTGTAGGTAGAGTGAATAAAACTAGTAATGAACTCGTGTATGAATATCCCCTTCCATGCGCATGCAATAGGTAGTGAATTTTTGTTCATGAGTCGTTGTACCATGGTGTTTTCGCGTAGACCCAAAGTGGTTTCGCGCATATGTAACAAAACATCTAGATAAAGAAAAGCATGTATCCATTATATTTGTTAATAACAAGGCATAAGAGCCATGTATAGTATAGACACTTAGATCATAGGTTTTGCTAGTTTACATGTAGCACCGTCTTAGCTGTTGCGCATTCCAGGTCCTAGGAATGTTTGTGCCGTCCAAACGTTTGAGGGTGTACGCACCCTTTCCTAGGACTTCATGGATTATGTAAGGTCCTTCCCACTTAGGTGCGAGTTTTCCAGGACTTTCAGCGTTGGACGCTTCGTTGTCGCGTAGAACGAAATCGCCAGGTAGGAAGGTACATATGCGGACTCGCGCACTGTAGTATTTCTCGAGCTTGGATTTGTACTTTGCTTCGTTGATTGCGGCGTTTTCACACCTTTCTTCAAGGAGGTCTAAGTCGAGTTTGCGCTCGTCTTCATTATTCTAGTTTTGCACAGCTAGCATGCGCGATGATGGGATGCCTATTTCCGCGGGAATCACTACCTCCGTCCCATACACTAGGCTGAATGGAGTTCACCGTGCTGATTTTTGGCATGGTTCGATGAGCCTAAAGGATAGTTGGAAACTTATCTACTCAGCCTCTCGCGCCGTCCCCAATCTCGTCTTGATCCCTTCGACGATACTCTTGTTTATGCTTTCCACTTGGTCGTTCCCTTGGGGATGCGCGACCGAAGTGAACACATATTCGATATGCATTTCTCCATCCACCGTTGTAGTTCTTCGCTGCAAAATTGGGGCCGTTATCACTGACAATGCGCAGGGGTAACCCGAAACGACAATGATATGCTCCCAAATGAATTTGCGCACTACAGTTGCTGTGGTGGATGCAAAGGGCTTTGCTTCTACCCACTTAGTGAAGTAATCGACGGCTACGATTATGAACTTCACCGCGCCTGGGGCATCTGGGAAAGGTCCCACCATATCGATTGCCCATTGTTGGAAGGGCAATGTTGTTGTCACTGGGATCAAGGGATTCTTGGGGTGCAACGTCTTCAGCGTAGGGCGCTGGCATGATGTTCATTTTCACAGCGTTTCAACTGCATCTAAGTGCATGCCAGGCCAGTAGTAGCCGACGTTCATGATCTTTGCAACGACTATGCGTGGACCGGCGTGAATTCTGCATAACCCTTCATGTGTTTCGCGGATCAAGTATTGCGCGTCTTGCTGGTCAACGCAACGGAGAAGGGGTCCAAGGTATGACTTCCGGTAAATGATATCGTCCGCCATTTCATAGTTGAGTGCCTTGTTCTGGACTTTCCTTGCTTCCGCCTTGCTTTCGGGGAGGGTCCTGTACTGCAAGAACATGAAGATGGGAGACATCCAGGAAGGATCCCCCATTTCGATGATGTTTACTTGACGCAAAGGTACAGAAGGGTTCTTGAGTACCTCAATGCGCACTTCATGCGCGAGGTGCTTGAAGCTTGTAGCAGCCAATTTGACATGGGTTATTTTGAAACTTTGGAATTTGGTTATTAAGGCTTGCGCTTGTTCAAGATATAGGATTATCGTCTCGCCCTTTGCATCATACAGGCCACTGATCTGTCTGCGACCAAAAGGGAATCGACGTGTGCTTCCAAATTCCTGGCCCGTATTTTGATGGCTAACCGAGGGCCTGCTAGAAACGCTTCATACTCAGCTTCATTATTCGTGCTTTTGAAATCCAACCTGATGGCATAGGTGAACTCTTGGTTATCAGGGCTTATTAGGCAGAGACCTGCCCCTGCGGCATCATCATTGGATGCGCCGTCTGTGTGAACTATCCATGCGCGGTCGTCTATAAAGGGCGCTGGATTCTGTACAGCTTCACACTCTTGCGCTTTATTTCTTGGTACTTCTATAACAAAGTCGGCTAATATCTGGCCTTTTATTGTTGGGCGTGGTTTGTACACGATGTTGTGTCCAACAAGCTCAATCGGCCACTTTGCTAGACGACCAGATATGTCCGGTTTAGACAAAATTGGCCTAAGTGATAGTTCGTGAGAACTGTTATCACATTGCCAGAAAAATACCGACGCAACCTGCGGGATGCGTGGACTAAAGCAAGAGCAAGCTTTTCCATCATGGGATACTTTGTCTCCGGGTCAGTTAGCATTTTGTTGACGTAGTAGATTGGAGTCTGGACTCCTGCGCGCTTTACTAGCAAGACTGCGCCCAAGCGATATCTTATGCGAAAAGATAAAGAATCAGTGTCTCTTTTGCGGTGCCGTGAGCGTGTAGCTGAATCAAGCACTCCTTCATTTATGTGAAGGCTTTCTCTGCATCCGGAGTCCACTAAAACTTGTTCTGCTTGACACAATTCCTTAAAGTGCTGAGGAATGGGAAGGACTTCATCGCGTGGTTGGCCAAGAACCTGTTCACGCAGCCAATCGCCCCGCCAACCGTTGCATTTCTTTGATGGTCGAGGGGGAAGGCATATGTTGAATCGCTTCCACTTTCTCGGGATTGACTTTGAATCCGTCGCGCGTGTCGATGAATCCCAAAAATTTGCCTTCTTCCATTCCAAAGGAGCACTTACTGGGGTTTAGCTTCAGGTTTGCCTTGCGCAAGGATGCAAACGTTTTCTGAACGTTTGTCAGCATCTTCTCCTCATCCGAGCTCATGATGACAAGGTCATCAATGTACACTTCTACGGTTTCGCCAATGTCATCCTTGAAGACATGGTCCATCAAACGTGGTAGGTGGCTCCTGCGTTGCGCAATCCGAAGGGCATCTTTGTATAGTAAAAGATTCCCTTGTCAGTGCGGAATGCGGTTTTGTCTTCGTCCTCTTTCTTCATTCGTATCTGGTGGTAGCCTTTGTAGCAGTCAAGAAAGCATTTCCACTTGAATGAAGCGAGGTAGTCCACCTTTTTGTCGATTTCGGGTAAAGAGTAACAGTCCTTGGGACATGCCTTGTTCAGATCTTTGAAATCGACGCACATGCGCCAACTGCCGTTGTGCTTTGGAAAATGACTGGGTTGGCTACCCATGTCTGATAGCGTACTTCTCTGATGATGCCGGCTTGGAGGAGCTCTGAAACTTGCTTGCACCGCTGCGCAAGTTTTTTCAGGTGCGCTTCTTCTGAACGATAGCTGAACTGAAGGGAATATGTGTAGCGCGTGCTCAGCAATTTCCCTCGGTACCCCTGTCATATCGCCGGTGACCAAGCGAAAATATCTACATTGCAGAACAAAAATTGTTTTAACCCCGACTTGACTGCAGGGTCATGGCGGGTCCTAACAGTACTGTTTGTTCCAGGTACTTGTTGTTTAGCATCCATTTCTCTGGCTTGCCATTAGATGATGAATTTGGTAGCTTCGTCGGTGGTTCCTCTTCGATGGACATGATCTCCTTCCTCGCGTACGATGGCCACCCTGGTTTCTGTTGGAAAACCGCAGGCAGCATGAGGAGTGGAAGTGATCATGCTGAACTCTTTTTGGGCGCGCTGGCCGAGCAACACATCATGGCGCGATGTAGTGGCCATGGCCATGAAGTTGACTGAGACCATACGCGAGTGTTGCCCATCGGAAAGAGTTACCGGAAATGAGATTGACCCAGGGGAAAGACGGCTTCGTTGCAGAAACCCGTCAGTGGGAAGTCGACCGGCTCCAAGCGCGCCTTGTCTTCTGGGTCCATTTGTTGGAAACATTGTCTATATATGATGTCCATAGAGCTTCCCGGGTCTATGAACATATAGTTGGTGTGATAATAGCCAAAGATGCCAGTTATCACGACCGGACGTTCCTCTTGCGGGCCCCCTGGAACTACGGGGAAGATGACCTGTTGTTCGCGCTAGTGAGGCATATAACTCTTTTAATGGTCACGCTTCTGTGACGGGCCACTTTGGATCGTATGAACAAATGCCCTCATCTTCTTGTTACTCGGGCCTTCTTCGCCTCGAGTAATCTGGCGCACCTCCTTGCGCACGTTTTGAATTAAGTGGGTGAGCTTCCCACTTTCAGCGCCTTCTCGATCTCCGTGCGCAAGGAGATGCAGTTGTCGGTTGTATGCCCTGTATCCTTGTGATAATCGCAAAAAAGGTTAGGGTCTTGACCTTTTTTGTTGCGCATCGGTGGTGGTGGTTTGAATTGGTGATCTTCAGTGCTGAGTACCTCCGTCGGGCTCTTCGTCAGTGGTGTCCACTGACGATCGCGATTATCTTGCTTGATGGCTCTTAGGGTAGCAATGTTATTTATGGTAGCGTGTGCGTCGACCGGTGAGTAGGATGGATTTTGGTTGGACTCCCTCCAAATATTCTTATTCTTCTTCGCAAAACTTCTACTCATGTCTTGCGGGCGATATTGGGGAGAGGTCTGCTGGATTTTAGGTTGCGCTCCGTCTGCACGTATACCTTTGTTGCCGCCATTAGTTTCTCCCAGCTTTTTGGGAGGCCAGTATTCCCCGACAAGACTTTGATCATCTCGTCGCAGCGGACAGCGTATTTGAATTGTGCGCGAATCAAGTTTTCATGCCGTCTCCAATCTCCAACACCTCTTTATTGTATCGGGTGATGAAATATTCAAGACTTTCATCATCCCGCCTCCATATGTTCATGACATCAGAGGAATCTCTGACGTACCGCCGTTGTTGGCTTAATGCCACAGGAGCTTGTCTTTGAGGTCGTTCCATGACGCGAGCTTACCCACGGGTAAGTTGTCAAACCATAGGCGCGCAACGCCTATATAGGTTTGAACAAACAAGTGACACTACATGGGCAGCGTCCATCCTCCGATTAGACCTGCGCCTGTGAACAGGCGCAGGTGATCATCTGGGTCTGTCAACCCATTGTACTTTCCCACGTTTGAGGGAAGTTCGCGCGCTCTAGTGGTGCGAGCGCAATCTCCTTAATGAACTTTGAGTGTTCGGCTGCTTCAGCCGGTCTGTATATCAGGTTATAATTGTACTCCGCCTCCGGGTTGTATACACACTGGCGCTATCACCCTCGCTATATGTTCTATCCTCCTCACACTGGGCGTCCCGCCCCTCTAGAGGACGTGGGCCCAGCCGTGAGTGGATAGACGCTCGGTTATGAGTGTGAGACTTATGTTTAGGCAGCGATTGAGAATACTCCGTCTCCCTGGTATGGAGGTGTGATGGGACACTCGCTGCGGCCGGCGAGTCATAACTGAGTACTCGTGGTGCAGGGAAGCATGCACATGAGTAGTTGGTGGCTGCGCCAGCGCAGCGGATTATTTGTTTGTGCGCAGAGTTGCGCGTAGACGACATTTAGTGCCACTTGAGATTTAATGTACCAAGATATCGGAGTCTCACCCGGGGGTAAGACCGATATGATTCGCAGGGGGTCTCCATTTGAAATCTGGGAGTTACTGGTATGTTCACACGACCTGAGTCGTGATGAACACCAGCATTTCGAAAGAACTTTCTTCCACTTGTCCGTCGGGTCGAGGGGCATGAAATGGGTTCTTGCCCTCAGCCCGAGGACCTCGTGGTGTGTTTGATGGAAAATCAGCCATTTGGAAGTGAGGTTTCTGAAAAAACGAACGAGAAACGGATGCAAGAGTGAGTAAAAAGCGGATAGCGCTAATGAAGAAACATCGGTTTAACAAGGAGAATATCTGGGGATATATTTGTTACAACTTAATGTCTCTGCATGAAAGGTTGTGTCTCGTTTCCTCTTCTGGGTGATCTCACTTCAAACTATCTACAAAACTAGCAACACCGTTAGCCTCGCCACAGGAGAAAATGGGAGGGTTTTCTCTGTGACCACACTCCGGCGTGAGAATAAGTATTTGGGATTGCAAGGTAATTAGCAAGTAGTAACTAGTGAGTGAGCTAGAAAGCATGTAATAGTATTGTCTGGTCATAAGTAACGTGTCGTTACCTTGTGGTATCATCCTTATTTTATAGCCGAAGATAGGTGTGTATGAGATGGCTGATGGGTCTTGGGCCCGGCCCAGACGACCAGGAATATCCGTTCTGTATTCTCTGCATCGATCATTAATGATCTCTGGCAGGAGGTGCGCTTTGTCGCATGGAGCCACGTGTCATGGCAGTTGTCCCTGGTGTCAGAGCTGTCATCAGCCGAAAGTGTAGAATGTGTGACAGTCGCTGGCGTGAGTTTGGTTGGTGTACAGTCTATCCTCTGCATTACTGTTCATGCGACGCAGTCTGACGCAATCTGCCGAGCGGCTATTGTGTCACAGCTCTGCCAATTTGTACCCTAGTATGTAGTCAACGCCTCTTTGCGCTTTTCCCTTCCGTGTGGCTTTCAGTGCTTTCTGGCCGGCGCAAATTTGTAGGGATTAAGTCCTTTTGTTCTCAAGACTATGAGTTGCTCTCATGTTGGTCTTGTCCTTGTGCAAGATTTTAGGAATTCGTGGCTAGAAGGTTGTTTGATCCGCGCAGGGTCAAGGGACCTAGCTTCTAGGTCTAACTTGCTGTTGCGCCAAGTACGCAAGGTTCATTGTGTGACCTGCGTTTCTAGTTCTAACTTGTGTGCGCAGTGTGCGTAGGTTCGTTGTGTGACCTGCATTTCAGGTCTAACTTGCGTTGCGCAGTGTGCGCAGGTTCGTTGTGCGACCTGCTAGTATCAAGGTTGCTATACCATTGCACGTTGCGCGCAAAGTTGTTAGGCAAACTGCTGGTTTCAAGTATGGCGCAGCGTTGCACATTGCGCGCCAGGTCCTTCTTGTAGTATGTTGTCATTGAGGTATGGTTCCTTGCGCGGGCGCAAGGTTTCTGAGACCATACTCCTCAAAATAAAAAGAGGTTTGATGTAAAAAAAATTGGGTAAAAATTATGCTTAAATAGAGTAAATTAATCACTTTGATTTTTTACTATCGCGGGGTGTTGCGGTCATAAATATTAAACTTTCAAAAATGCAAGACGCATAAAGCAAGTTTAACGGTCAAAAAAATTAAACTATCAAAAGTGCAAGACGTGCGAAACGGTGATCAATGCGACCCAAAATTTATGAAAAGCGGGTGGAGATATGGTGTCCCTGCAACAACCATGTCACCATTATGTGACTCCTTATACACTCATTTTTTTGTAAAAAAAGAAAACTTCAAAAGAAAAACATGAACAAAAGTTACCAAAACCAGAGGCGGACCTATTATCACCTGTGCCGTCCACCTTGATAAGAAAACGATTAATGTAATAAGTACGTGAAAATCCCTAACACCCTCCTACTCCCCCAATAAAATTTTGACACCCCTATGAACTTGGAAGGTGAAATGGAAGAGCAAACAAAGAAACAATTTAATTAATTATAAGTATTTTTTTCTCGGTGATCGGACGGAGAAGTTGTGAAATGCAAGTATCTAAATTATGAAGGAGGAGGAGGTAAATGATGTGTTGTTTTTCATTTTTATTTTTTTTAACTATTTTTTTAAGGTTACTGACATCATAATATAGATGGAAAGTGTGCATTGCAGGTATCTAAATTATAAAGAAGTATGAGATAAATGATGGGTCGTTTTTCATTTTTGCACTATTTTTTAAAGCTACAAATGACACTCGGTGTGGAGGTCGTCCAGGCCCGTCTGGTCCGGCGACGTCCCCCAACACCATTTTCGAGGGTCGGTGTCGTCTTGAACGGCAAATGCTAGACATTGAGGACGGAGCGTAAAAGGACAAAAAATAAGTGGGGTAGGGCATATTTAATTTGCCAAAATTAAAAGATACATAATTCAAATAAGTGGAGTAAGACAATCAACTATTTCATTGGTTCCGTCTTTGGAGGGGCATTCTATAAGAATTCTGACGTGACGCTTAGGTGATAAGTCATCCTGTAATGACTACCCTTCTTCCATATCGAGTAGCTGATACATAAAGTAGATGGAAAGTGTGTATTGGAATTTAGAAACTTTGACTTTATTATATTTTGTTGGTTTATTTATATACTATTAATTTGCATTAGGTTTTGGCATTAATGTAATGTATTATATGTTAATATGGTGTTTTATGCATTGCTTTGTTGCAAGTTGTGTTGTTTTATTTGTAAACTATTATTAATAATCTAATTAATTTAGCTAAAATTTTGTTTTTCTTTTATTACTTTTAAAATATAATGTTTTATATAATTATGAGCATGTAGTTGAAACCTGTTAATTTTTCTTTACATTTCAACCTAAGTTTTAATAAAAACAGAGAATGACCAAATATATAATATATTATTATTTAAACAATGTCTTATAATAGTACATGCTCGTTATCATTATTTTGAATTTGGGTTTCATCTTATATATATATATATATATATATATATAGCATTTTTTATTTTATTTTTTAGATTGTGTTTTATGTGTAATAGGTTAAGCTGTGTTTTATTGGTAACTGGTCAAAAATGATGTATATCATAAATTTCGAAAATTTTGCGCAGGCTAATTGATCTACTATAACATGTATCTCTACATTTTTAGATATATCATGACTTTACTTTTTGGGTTTTATCTTTTGTTTCTTATACTGAGATTGCACATAATGAACCAAACTGACGACGATCATACCCCCGCAACGCGCAGTTAAATTTACTGGTTTAATTTATTTTAGATCAAGCTAATTTTTCTTTAAACATGTAATTATTTTAAGCTCCCATTATTTTTGTATTCATATATCTTATTTTTATATCTTTTTCTATTTTATCTCTCTGTATCTATGTATATATAAAAAGAGATAGATGGGGTTATGAATATTAACTCTATTATTTTATTCATCATGCTACTTTATGTAATATTTGAATCAACAGAATGATATTTATAAGTAGATGTAAAAAAATTCATACATAATATATTTTTTAATCTTTCAATAAGTAAAGTGGAAGGACTCTAGAAATGATTTGTGATGAAAAATGAAATTATGGACAAAAATCATTTTATACAAACATTAACTATAAAATGAGAAAAAAAAAACAATTATTTTTTACTTTAGTTAATTTGGTTAAAAATATATGTTTATTTTTCTAGTTTTATTAATTTCATCATCTTATGGCTAGATTTATAAAAATAAATCGGTAGAGAGCAATTATAGACATATTGTACTTCCAATATGTATTTCTAAAGATTGACGAATTTTTATTATGTATTATAAGATTTAATTTGATTTTAGCTTTTTTCTACCATGTGATCCGACTCGAAACGGACTACTTTTTTTCTAATAGCTAAGAATAGGCAAATGATCCTTAAAAAATTCCACACTGATGAAAAAAAAATTGAGTTAGCCATCTTAAACCACTAGCAACTAACAGTAGAGGTGATTTGTATTCAACAAATAGCTTTAGTTTCATAGTTTTAACATAACTTAAAAAATGTGTAAGTAAAGCTATCAAATGACAGTACAAATCACCCCAAAACATTTATGATCTTTTGTAACCGAAATGTATTCAACTTTTGTGGCTTAATAATATACTTAAGGATTAAATATAAAGTCTCCTAAAAATACAAAGTCGTACAAATGGTACCAAACGAATTCCGATTGACCACATTAAAGCGGCATTAGAACCGTCTCATCGAACTCTGCGTAAGTGAAATTTAATTTTTCACTTTTGGATCTATAGGTTGTAGATTTTACGAATTTTGTTTATTATTATTGTGTTTTTTATATATTTGCTTCATTGTGACTTTTTTGCGTCTCATTGTGTCCTTTTTTCCTCAACATTGTGTTATATTTTGCTCGACAATGTGTCATCTTGTGCGATTCATTGTGTCTTTGTACACTTCCTATTTTTAGGAGCCTTTGTAAAATAACTTAACCTTTAATAACACATAGCAAGGGATACGAGGTTTAAGCCATGAATAAACCATTCTAATCATCCAACGGAAACTCAAAACCCCCAAATGTCAAAGAATTGTAATATGAAATTACATACAAAAATTACACGAAGAATACAAGTCAAGAACTCACATCTTCTGAAGCCTTGTCGCTTCTGCCACCATTTATATTTGTTGTATGGTAAGCACTACATTAACAAGAAGTTCTCTGTCAATCATTCCGCAATCATCGCGGTCCTGAAAAATATATATTTTTTTTATTTATCAAAATGCCCATCAATCACTAAAATTGCATTAAGAAAAACATAGATGTCAATTTGGCCCCATGTACCATTTGACCACCAACAGGCTACGCTAATAACAAAAATAAATAGGTCAAAAGTTATCCAAATTGTATAAAAATGCACAAAACCTACCAACATGCACACATGTAACCAAATTTAAGTAAAGAACTATGAGAACTGCATAAACACATTTGTGACTATCGCTTTAACTGTGATACAAAAGGTGGCTATGTAACTACTTAGCAATATCTCTTTCTCCATGCCACTATAGCTGTCATGCACACTACAAGTGTTTATGCGGTTTCTACTTATATTTGTGTGTTTTAATACCTTTTGCTTGTCTTGAACCGTTTTAAGGTTGGCTAGCAAGCGGTTCAGTTGTTTCTTAGCCTTGGCTCTTTCTGAGCGTCGTTCAGCACATTGAGCTGCTGTAACTTCAGCATGACATGCAATACAAAGAGTTCTCATGTTTCGAGTCTACATTCACCTGCCACATGGGTCGCATGGAATTCACAAGTAAAGAAAAGTTAAAAACAGGAGATGAGAAAGTATATAGGTAGGGTAACGGGCCAAAATGAGTATCTTTGGTACAGGCTCAAACACCCTTTATCGATTAATAAAAAAATGCCAGCTTTTTTAAGACAAGGATGTTTCTGTATCCATCTATACCAATTCCAGTCAAATAATAATAATATGTGACCCTTCAAAATTGCTTTTAGTAAGAGAAAAAAGAAGGCATTCAAAAACTAAGGGCACATTGGTCATTTAACAATTTTCCAGCATACATTTAGATGCATACTTCGGTGGCCTTATTGATACAATGGTGCAAAAACATTATACTAAATGAAGTTTAAAGAATACCTCCCCCACGATATACTGGCACAATGTGATCAGCATGCCACGCATTGCCCTCTGTGGGATCATTAATGAGCTTTTCAAGTCTAAAGAAAATTGAAAAAAAATATATTTATAAATAATACGAATAGATCTGAACAATGAGAAAGCAAATTATAAACCAACACGACACTTGATTTAAAAACTCACAAATTTTTACGCGCTGCCAGCTTCGGGGCTTCTTTGATAACAAATTCTCTACGCTTCTCAAGTGACAAAGGTTTTATATTCTTCACAAGTTTTCGACAATCAAGATGGCAATTTGTGCATACGCCATGTTCGATTTGAGCAAGTCCCTGCAGAACCCATTGTTAAAATAGAACAAAATATCATCCTACCACAAAATATTGAAAAAAAGCAAAGTATACAGGATAATTAAATTACTGACCGTGCGTAGGTATCTATTACAAGTTCGTAAGCGATATTCTTCATAACACTCCAAATCACAAAACAGATCCTCGAAGAATTCAGGCTCCCTCGCACTCTTTTTCCTGGACATGCAAGATGGCAATTTCAAATGGTTGATTCAGGTTAGATTTAACCTCAAATGGGTAAAACTAAAAACAGTTAAAAATGGAACAGGTCAAAAGTGAACAGCAAACTCAAGATAATAATAAAGTTTTCTTAATCATATTTCATTGACTAAGTATTGATAAAATTTATTACGATAAGGTAACAAAAATGCTTGCAGACCAAAAAAACACGAGCTCTGACCCGACCCAAACCCATTTTAACCCACCCATTTAGCCCGACTAGGCTCGAGCTCAGCTCGTCATCTTTTTATGAAGCTCGAGCTCGGCTCGGTTCGAGTCTACTTATTTGAGCTCGAACTCGGCTCGCGAGTAAAATCCAAAGCTCGAGCTCGCTTTGATATCGCTTAAACGAGCCAAAGCTCGGCTCACCAATGTTTTTGGTTTAAATCATATGGGCCTAAGTTGAAACCGACTTGGACTTTTTAGGATTGGGTTATAATCATCATTATCATTAAAATATATATAAAAAACTATAATGTTGTTTGGGCTCGTTTAGGAGCCTAAACAAGCTTTGTATTTCAGGCTCGGGCTCATTAAGTCTCAGCTCATTCGAGCGTTTTATCGAGCCAATCCCGAGTAGCTCTCGAGTCTCTGGGCTTGTTTACACCCCTAAGTCTTTGTGTTAACTGCAACTCGACTTACGTGCAATTCTTTTGACACAGTTTACAAAGCGGTTGACCAGTGAGAGTATAACCCTGCAGATACAGTCTTTCTTTTTTGCCATGAAAGATAGATACATTCTTCCATACAGCATTTGGAGGGAGGGGTTGGCTTATATCATCTAGTGATGTACCACGCTTCTTACTTCCTCCTTTTAGCAATCCCTGTTTAATAAAAGAGGGACCGTTACTCAAACTATAAATCAAAAAACCGTTAGCGGGTCACGTCTATGAAAGAATGAGTCGAATGACAAAGTTTAGGACATACGTCTTTATCATGGTTTTGGCTTTCATTCAGACACAACTCAACAGCCAAAGGAAGTTGAAGAGGTTTGTTGTATAATTTACTTTGCTCAACTGTTCCATTCTTTGACAAAACTTAGAAGAGCGGGTGTGTATATAGAATCGTCCTTGATACATTTTTTGTCATCAACTGATGGGTTTTTTGTCTCGAGTTCATCGGGTCGGAAATTTTTAAACAGGGGGGTAGGCCTTGTTTCCACCCCATGTATACATGAATACAAATGGATTCTTCCAGTGTATTTGCTTACCTGAAAATATAATAAAATTTGACTAAACAGTCAAACGTGATAAACATTATGTGCGTATCAACGGGTACCTCAAATCTGAGAGAATTTGCCGGGACACAATCTGGGTCGGCAGCTTCAGTTTCAGCCTGATCAATAGGTTCCTGATCACATGGTATTTCTATAGCATTCAACTTGTCCGCATCAACATCAAGCAAAGTGTGTGAAATTACTATATTATCCTTCTTAGTTTCATGATTATATACTTCCGAGGTCCCGTTGGAAGCCATATTTCCTTCATTATTTACATCTCGAACCATATTAGCCTGTCGATCAGCAAAAACTTTGATGCATTTAATTTAAAATCAAACTAATAACATAAAAGCACCAAAAGGAAGTTGTAATTAAAAAACAAGTTTGAAGTGAGTACGGTCTTCTTGTAGCAGTACTTGAGAAACGGACCAAACGCTTCATCATCAGTTTTTGAAGTTGCGGTTTCACTAAATACCTCAGGTTGCATCTCTTCACCAGATGCATACTGAGAGCATATCACGGGCTCGTTGGCAGAAGATTCACTATCATTTTCCCCCTCGAAGATTAAGTTTGCTTCGTTGTCTTTTTCTTCAACGGTTTTAAGTAAGGAAACATCTTCAACCTGCAAAAACACAAGACTTCTGAAAAAATTCTAAAAAGGTAAATTCTAAAAAAACTGATGAAGAAATACCATGATCTCCTTCAATGAGTCGTACTTCCCATCTACAGTTGATGAAGTGCGATGCAAACTTGTATTCAATCTTTTCCAGTGGTATTCATCTGATGTGTCCTAGACGGAAATCCTCGATAGTCGTGTTAGTCAAAGAAAAGAAATCATACATGGACCTGAATGTTGTGATAGATGAGTATGCATACCTTGGCACAAAATATATAAACGTTTACTGCATTAGTTTGACCACGTCTATGAGCTCGACTTTCGGCCTACAAGGTGCACACAAGTGCATCAGGCAACCACAACATTTTGAAATATTATAACAATAAAAACACTCGAGCTACGTACTTTTATATGAAAAAAATGCATGTAAACTACAACATTTCAACTTAATGCATCAAAGTACAAGAAAGCAGCATGCTTTATTTTCTTCTTATGGTTATTAAAGAATGTGCATATGACTTACGCGACTTTAAGATGATAATCTTAAGATGATAATCTTAAAAAATGTCTTAATAACATAAAACTCAAGAAGACAAAACCTGTTGAAAGTCAGATATTTTCTCGGGTAATTCTAAAAACACTACATTTTGTGCAGCTGACAAGTCAAGTCCGCTACTCCCAGCAAGTATCCCGACCAATGCAATTTTCATCTAACAGAATACAGAAATTACGTAAGGATAACCCATCAATAACACTACATTTTGTGCATCAGACTTTTTAAAACCAAGTAGTGAAGAGTAGTTTATATCAAGTATAAACTTCATAGGAGCTGCGATAGACAGCCAGATGCTGAATTTTATTAAAATGATATTTAAGTGAATGTACCAAAAAGGCACTTTACATGCCTCTTTTGAATGTTGGAAAGAACTGATAGCTTGTTGTCTATCTCTGGCAGATGCATCACGTCCATCTATACGTACAAACTTAATCCCCTTCTCACATAGGAATTCCTGTTGAATTTATAGACATCATGATAAGTACAATATGAACCGCCAACGTACTTTCAGATGTATTAAAAAAATCCCATTGAGATATTACAACAAAAGTACGAAGAAAAGGTAAAAGCAGACGGCTAGAATCAAGTTTGATTTGTTTGGTTTTCAACTAACATAAAATGGTATACCAAACAAAAAAAGGAATACTTCATCACCTGTAATCTATCAGTAACCTTATGATAATGAACAAAAATTATCATTTTATGAGAGCTTTGACTCGAGTCAAACTTTTCATCATCATCAGACTCAGCGATGATTGGATGCATCAGTAACCACTCTTTGAATCCAGCTAGTTTGGCGATACCGATAACTTGATTGGATGGTCTTGAAGAGTTGCAACAATCATCATCATCATCTAAAAGCAAGAAAAATAACAAGTTCTTAAAGGTAATCGTAATTCCTTGATCTCTTATTCAGTAATATCTAAATATATATACAGGACTAGGACCGACTTCTTAGGAGCTAAAATAGGAAACAGATAAACACAAATAGTACATGATACTAATCTTCTAATATATTATCCTAAAATAATATACACGCTAATACACCCCCGAAGTCTGAGCGGAAGAAGGCTGAATGCACAGGCTAGACTTGAAACGACAGAAAAGTTGACGAGGCAGCCCTTTTGTAAAAATATCAGCGTATTGGTAATCAGCAGGAACATGGAGGACCCGAACTGCGCCAATTCTGACCTTTTCGCGTACGAAATGAATATCCAACTCAACATGTTTAGTACGTTGGTGCTGAACGGGGTTCTCAGATAAGTAAACAGCTGATATGTTGTCACAGTAGACAACAGTGGTTGTACGAATCGGAACATGTAGTTCTGTCAATAAGTTGTGCAACCAACTCGTTTCAGCAACGGCATTAGCTACCCCACGGTATTCGGCCTCAGCACTTGAACGAGAAATGGTAGCTTGCCGTTTTGATGACCATGACACAATATTATCGCCAAGAAAAACACAATAGCCTGACGTAGAACGCCGGGAATCCGGACATCCCCCCAGTTAGCATCTGAATATGCAATTAGAGCATTAGACTTGGAGGGACGAATAAGAATACCTTGATCACTCGTCCCTTTTAAATAACGTAGAATACGCTTAAAAAATTGAAAATGGTGTTCACGAGGATCATGCATAAACAAACAAACTTATTGGACTGCATAGCAATGTCAGGACGTGTAAACGTAAGATATTGCAGTGCACCAGCAAGGCTACGGTATAATGAACCATCTGAAAGCGGGGGACCAGATGAAGCACTTAATTTAGAAGCTGTGTCCACAGGTGTGGCACATGGCTTACAGTTTGTCATGTTAGCCCGAGCAATAATGTCATGTGTGTAATGCTCTTGCGATAAAAATAGACCACCTTGTTTAGGGGTGACCGTGATACCCAGAAATTGATGCAAAGAGCCCAAGTCCGTCATAGCAAATTCATTGGATAGTGAGCCAATAATTTGACGAAGTAATGTATCAGTGGAAGCTGTGAGTATAATATCGTCTACATATAAGAGAAGATACGCCATTTGATTACCGTGTTTTTAGACAAATAAGGACGTGTCACTAACCGTGCCGATAAAACCACAAGAAGTAATAAATTTTGCAAACCGTTGGTACCATGCCCGAGGGGCCTGCTTGAGGCCATAGAGAGACTTTTGTAGCTTACACACAAGATGTGGTTTAGAAGGGTCCTTAAAACCTGGTGGTTGATGCATATAAACAGTTTCGTTCAAATCACCATGCAAAAACGCATTTTTAACATCTAACTAATTTATTTGCCATCCCCGCGAAACCACAAGACTAAGGACAGTGCGTATAGTGGATGGTTTTACGACGGGGCTAAAAGTGTCATCACAGTCAATACTAACCTGCTGGGATTTCCCATTCACAACTAAGCGGGCCTTGTAACGTTCCAACGTGCCATCAGCATGGAACTTATGGCGAAACAGCCACATACAACGGATGACATGTGCATCCAGAGGTCTAATCACTAATTCCCATGTATTATTATCCTGTAAAGCTTTGTATTCAGTTTTCATAGCATCAAGCCAATTAGGATCCGATTGGGCATCAATATGGGATTTAGGTACCGGTGAGATAGGTTGGTTTGCGGAAGTACGTAATGTGTAGGGTGTGTTGGTTTTGATGGTTCCATCACGAGTGCGTGTGACCATCGGGTGTCTGGGTGGGGGAGGGGCGGAGGAGGTGTAGGGGCTGCGAGAGACGTGGGAGACGGTGAACCCGAGTTAGCGGGCTGAGTAGAAGGGCTGGTGTAGACAGGTTTTGGTGGGGGAAGGTTTTTGTTTCGTCGCTGGTAGGTAATAGGTGAGGGAGGCGGCTGATGCGATGTAGGAGAGGACGAGGTTGGCGGAGAAGATTTGGGTTCAGGCTGGTTAGGAGATGGTGGATCCGTAGGGGTGTGTGGGGCATGCGGAAAAGATGTAGGTGGTGAAAGAAGTGGTGAGATGTCACTTTCTAGAAAGGTATGGTCTACAGGTGAGGAGGGTTTAGAAAACGGGAACACGGTCTCCGCAAAAAGTGACGTGCCGTGAGAGGATTACCTTTCCGGTAGAAAGGTCGAGACACCGATAACCCCGAAAATGAGCGGGGTATCCAAGGAAAACGCAAAGGGAGGACCGATGGGTTAATTTATGGGGTCGGGTTGAGGACGTGTTCGGATAACATGCGCATCCGAAGACCCGGAGGTGGTCGTAATCAGGTTGACGACCATAGAGAGAAGCCATTGGGGTTATAAACCGTAGTTTGGCGGACGGTAGGATGTTATGAAGATAGGAAGCTGTATGAAGCACTTCGACCCAGAAATTGGATGGAAGCGAAGCATGAGTTAAGAGACAGGACATGATTTCGTTTAGATGACGAATCATGCGTTCGGACTTCCCATTTTGTTGGGAAGTGTGTGGGCATGAAAACCTAAAGTGAAGACCATTTGCCTTAGCAAATTTTCGAAAATTTATGTTGTCAAATTCACCCCCTAAATCGCATTGGAATGACTTAATATCAATGTGAAATTGGGTTTTAACATATTTATGGAATTGGGCAAATTTGAAAAAAGTTTCAGATTTGTATTTCAATGGAAAAACCCAAGTAAAATTAGTGTAATCATCAATCAACACCATATATATTTGTAACCAGATTTACTAAGAACGGGGGACGTCCACAAATCACAATGAACAATATCAAATGGTAATAAAGTAGACGAAGTTGAATTAGCAAATGGTAATCGTTTATGTTTCGACAATTGGCATGAATGACAAACGAGCGATCGTGATCGCTTATTACACGAAATTAAATGACTAGAATGAAAAAAATCCATAATATGATGTCCTGGATGTCCAAGACGATCATACCAAAAATCGGTTGATGAAGATGAAGCAACAAAAGCGGAAGCTGAAACAGTGTTCTTGGTGAGAGGATAAAGTGGGCTGGAGCTATCATGCCTGGTTAGGATCTTCCCACTCTTGTAGTCCTTCACAGAAAAAACCATACGGATCAAATTCCACAGAAACATTGTTATCTTTAGTGAATTGTTTGACAATATAAGGTTTTTGACGATGTGTGGTGAATAAAGAACATTGTTAAGGACAAAGTGTTTGGTAGGTGAGGTAATGGTGGTGTTACCGGATCCGTGAATTGGTACTCGATTACCATTACCAACTTTAACAAATTTAATAGGACAAAAATCATGGAAAAAAGAGATTTTACCTTGGTCCCCAGTGACGTGATTAGTAGCACCAGTGTCCATATCCCATGGGTCTTCACCATCATCAGTTTCTTGAACATTTAGGACCTGAAAAGCATTAGCAAGGGCCTGAGGATCCATTGGGTTCACTTCTGTTAAATGCGCCTGAGGTGTTTGGGCTGCTGGTGATTGGGACTGGTTGTGCTGTGAGCCAAAACCTTGAGGCCAAGGGGAAGCCACCCTGGCATCGTCGGGTATGGGCTTGGTGGTGGTGGATACCATGGGGCTGGGGATTGGGCCATCCACCAGTTTGGCCAAGGACCCATGGGCCCATTTGATCGCCGATTACTGTTGTTATTGGGCCAGGACCCATTGCAATTGGGCTGACCCGAAGAACCTGAAGATCCAGAATTTGTTGTCCATATTGCCTGTTGCTGTTACGCTGCTGTTGTTGACCCGAACCACCGCCGCGACGGTTACTCCTGCCGCCGCCCCTGTATGAGCCACCACCTCCGCGTGTAGGCTGTTTGCTGCTGTGCGGTGTGGTGGTTGCTGATCTTCAGAGATAGTCATGATGTTTGACGAGGCGGCTGAAGCATTAAGGGATTCCCGTGCCTCTTGTCGCTGCTGATCAGACTGAAGCAAACTAACAGCCTCTTCCCATGTAGGAATTTCCTTGTTGATGATGCTTGCAGTTGTGTCAAATTCAGATGGTAGGCCCCTAACTAATTGAAGGATGAGGCGCTGATTGGAGACCGGTTGGTCAACATCAGCCAGTTGATTAGCAATATCCTTTAATCGTTGGCAATAGGCGTCGAGAGATGGCATGGATTTCAGAGTCAGATTAACAAACTGATGTTCTAGGGTGGTTGCCCTAGATCCTTTGTTGTTGTAGAACAGGCCTTTGATACGTAACCAGGCCTCTAAAGCAGTAGAGTCAGTTTCAAGAACACGAACCAGGAGATCGTCGGAGAGGGTACTGTAAAGCCACTGCAGAACAATGGCATCGATCTCCATCCATGACTCGTAGTCAGGATCAGTTTTCTCTGGTGGAAGGGTGCCATCGATGTGGTTTGTTACCTTGTAACCACGAGCAGTCAACTGAAACAGTTTCACCCAAGACGAATAGGTGACCTTGGTACCATCCAGAACCCGCACCTTGTTCTGGATGTTTGTAACAGTGTAAACAGGATGGAGAGTAGATGTTTTAGGGTCGGATGATGAACCAGCATCAGTTTGCTTGGTATCGACCATGGCTGATCTGTGAAGATAATACGGGTGTTGAAAAAAAACGAATAAAAGAAGGCTGGGGCAGCAAACTGGGATCTGTGAAGAACTAGGGTTTAGAGCTTGAAAGCTCTGATACCATAAAGGTAATCGTAATTCCTTGATCTCTTATTCAGTAATATCTAAAATACATATACAGGACTAGGACCGACTTCTTAGGAGCTAAAATAGGAAACAGATAAACACAAATAATACATGATACTAATCTTCTAATATATTATCCTAAAATAATATACACGCTAATAGTTCTTACATCAGAACAAAACTCTTTTTACATACAAAAACAAATGAAATGCTGAAATCTTACTTTCTCCATCACGTTTATTAGGATCATCTGATAGAGCATCTTCAGCCTCATTTTCCGTCGAAGCATCATCATTTGCCATACTGCAAACTTCTTTTGCAAAATCAATATTTGATTTCTTGAGAACCAAGTTAATGATCTGTCGTCGTATGGGTGGTAATTGCATCAAGACATGATCCTTCAGTCTGACAGAAATTCAAGATATTAACTGAAAAAAAAAATAAATAACAAGGAATCCACAACCTGAAGAACTGACCATAACAGTCTGCTTCAGTAACACGTTCAGTTCCTCCAATCGAATGCCCTTTGAAAAATCCTACAAGGATGAAAGCGCCGAAATATACCGAACTGTAAAACTTACAAACACCAGTAATATAGGAGAGATTTAGAGGTGTGCAAATGGCGGTTCGGTTCGGTTCCTACCTTTAACCATATCCGTAACCGCTAGCTTTGGTTATGAAATTTCCTTAAGCATAACCATAACCAAACTTTGGTTCGGTTAATCGGTTATGGTTCGGTTTCGGTTAATTAATTGATCTAAGTTTGAACTTAAATTTAAACTAAATAAACATATTAGACAATTATTGTCTCAGTTACAATCGTTTTTATGAATTAAAAAAGACAAGAAAACATACACATGCATAAAATGAGTCAACTTTTATACAATAATTATTTTTTTAAACATTTTGAAACTGACTATATAACATAAAAAGCTATCGTATATGGTTTTTTTTATGTATATAGAGGTTGGTTCCTTGAACATGTATATTTTAAATATAGATATATTTTAAAAGCATGCCTTAATTCATTTCGGTTCGGTTCACGTTCGGTTATGGGACATCTTTAATCATGTCCATAACTGACTTATCCTTTAATCAAATAGCACTACCCATAACCGTCGGTTAATATCGGTTGTCGGTTAATTCGGTTCGGTTAATTCTGGTTAACGGTTAAGGTTTGCTCACTCCTAGAGATGGATTCTGCCCAACACAGCATGATACGTGTCTATAATCTATATCATATACATATCTAGATACAAACACTGTATGTGTGTGTGAGAGCGCACATAGTTAGGACAAAGAGAAGCTACCTGGTAGACAATCCCTTGGTATTTCCGGACAGTACACATTGAACAGTAGGTTTTTGCGAAGGCAAGCTTGTCCTTACCAAGCAGACCAGGCCTAACCAAAAGCAGCATTTATCAAGATAATCGCGATTATTAACAAAACAAACAAAATGGAAAGGGAGAAGCAAAACTTACCACAACATGTTTATCTGGTGAAAAATGTCATATGGCCTATTAGCACCTAGGAGAAATATGAGACCAAAGAAATTAGGACACATGCGTAAAACTGTAAAAGTACTACGAAGCAGTAGATTCCAAAACTGTCAGATGACTGATAAGCATAAAACAATATCATCCAGAAAAATGTAACATTTGCTTTGCCACAACCTTGACAACGATGGAGTCCCTGAGAGTAAAACTATACGATCGATCTTTGATGCAACATCAAGTACAGCTTGTGTCTGTAAAAATAAGAGGAAAGAGAATAAGTAGGACCCACAAGGAGTACTACTATGTGCTACGATGATACAGGATATGGTTATTATTCTTTCAATCACATTGATATCTGCTCCGGATATTTCATATTGGATATATCTGTTTGGATTTCGACATTTTGTTTGTCCCTTGTCCATAGTGATAATATTTATATTATTATATTATCAGAAACATCAACAGGATAAAATAGGTACATAACATTTGAATATGTGATGGTATGAATAAGAGTTTCGATATCAGATATACTTAGTGGATACAAATACGAAGGTTGTATTTGGTTCATTTAGCATCCACTCACATCTATCTCAAGCAATGTAAATAAGTTATTTGATAGGGTTTGGTGTCACAAAATAGCAACGTGCCTATCTTGTTGTTCCACATTGATCATTATACTTTGATCCATAACATTTTAGTCATTACGTGTCAAGATATATTTGTCACTTTTTGATAAATTGTACAATGAGCAACTTGTACATCGGAGAAAGTATGTTGCTTTTATATGATATTAAAGCACATGCTGGCAGAAAGATGATCTACTACTGATGTCAGGATAAAGCGTTGTGTAGGCTTGTAAACGAACCGAACGAACACAAACGGAAGCATGATCTTGTTCGTTCATTTAACTTTAACCGAACACGAACATATAATCGAACAAATATTTTTGTACATGTTCGTTTATTAAAAAAATGGGTATGTTCGTGTTCGTTTATGTTCGTTCTTTTAAAACCTAAACGAACAGTTCATGAACGTAAATGAACATAAACAAACAAACATATACGAACATAATTTAACAAACATAATGGAGCACATATGAACATAATTGAACAACACAAACGAACATAGAGTAGTTATTTTAATATAAATATAAGTGATTAATTACGACAAGTTCCATTGAAAATCCAACTTTTATTACTAAAAAGCTCATTTACTAATTTGTTATATTTATATAAGTAGTTAGAAAGGCCCTATTATGTTTATATTTATATAAATATAACTACTTATGTATATATTAATATTTAAACAAACATAAACGAACGTTCATGAACATAAATGAACAAAGTGTGTGTTCATGTTCGTCCGTTTAATTAGATGAATAACTTTTTGTTCATTTATTAAATAAACGAACTTCCCAGTGTTATGTTAATAGCCCCTCTACTTAATTTGCATATAGTGATATCACTATATATTTCATTCTTAACCAAATAATGCACAAGCTTCAGACAATGCTTCATATTTAAGATGGTATATTCCAGCAATAGAAAGCAAAAAGCTATGTTTTATTAAAAAAAGAAATAGCGTTTAATTTTAAAGGATCATATAGAGGTGCAGCTCAAGCACCATATGAGGACTCAACAAGTTTACTTGCACGAAACATGTAAGAAAACAAGGTTACATTAATGCCAATATAAGATGCACTATACCTCTCCTGCTTCAGATGATTTTCACTTCGTACAACGCACATGATGTGATTCATCAACAATCAATAGAGCCCATTTTTGCTTTAATATGCTCTTCTTCAAATGGTTCAGCATTGTATAAGATATAACGACAACTTTTGGAGACCTTGCTAGGTTTGCAGGATTGTTTACATGACCAAAAACTGAAAGACAATGTAATTAAAGAAGCAAAGCATCAGCTATCATAAACTGCTCACAACTTATACCTCTTATCATTACTAATTGTGGTATATGCTACTAAAGTGATACTGCTATTTGGCAGCACATGCAGATAACAACATAGTTATAAAACTAATTTATTTACATCAGGTAAACATGGATATGTTGAAGAGATAGTATCACCCTAGAGAACACACACATGTATATAGTATATACATTAAAACATAAAAATGAAACAACGATTTCTTATTCAGACCATCAGCTGCCAGTAGCCTACTACGGTACAATTCCATAAAATGTGAACTGCATTGATCTCCACTCCTTTCCAGTAGGAGCAACACTAATGTAAGGAGGAGGTAGTATGCTTTGAGCCAGTTGCACCTCTCATGATGAATTTTCTCAAGATTGAACATCACATTAATTTTTTTATTAAAAGAGTAAAATGCCATTTTCGTCCCTGAGGTTTGGCTACTTTTGCAACTTTCGTCCAAAGGTTTGTTCTTCCGCATCTGGGTCCAAAAGGTTTAAAATCTTGCCATTTTCATCTGACTTGTTACTCCATCCATTTTTTAAGGTTAAGTCAAGGGTATTTTTGTCTTTTTACCTATTTGGGTGGGGATGGGATGAGGAGAAAGTCGACATAGGTGGATCTTTATTTCTAATAGTGTTTTTTTCTTTTAATAAAAATGCCTAAAAAGACGAAAATGCCCCTCATTTAACGGAGAAAATGGATGGAGTTAACAAGTCGGATCAAAATGGCAAGATGTCAAACCTTTTGGATCCAGATGCGGAAAAAAAAACCTTTGGACGAAAATCGCAAAAGTGGCCAAAACTCAGGGATGAGAATAGCTTTTTACTCTTATTAAAAAGAATCAGCTCACCATCAATGGTGAAAAATTCTCATCATCTTTATGCTAGAATTAATCATCACAGTATCAATCAAAAAAGAATACCTAGATGAATATCAGATGGAAAACAAGATGGAAGCCAATGCTCCAATTCTTCTGCCCACGTATATCTCAAAATAGCCGGGCAAACAACTAGAATTGGACCTTCATCCATGAAACAGCTTGCAATTGCAATGGCCTGAAAACCAAACAAACAACTAAAAGTCTATACACCATGATAGGAGTCACTGGACATGCTAATCAGATTTTAATTATATAAAAATGACCATTTATTAAAAGACTATTTATTAAATAATATTCACCTGAAGTGTTTTCCCTAGGCCCATCTCATCAGCAATGAGACACCGACCGCCCCTACGCAATCCGAACTTTACACCTTCAATTTGGAAAGGGAGCAGTACCTCCAACAGAGACTTTGGAAGTTGTCCCATTAACTCATCTACTTTCGCATCAGATAAATGTTCTGGCCTGCAGGGTTCCCATCTCCCCTCAACATAAGAACGTGACAGTATGCTTATAGCTCTACGCGTTACATAGGGGATATCTTCATAATCAACGCGCTCAATGTTTAAAGCCTTAACAACAGCATCATAATCTTTGAGATTGTAAACACAAGCCTCTCCACCAACATGATTTTGTGTAAAATGTGATGGAACCACCTAATAACACCAACGAAATTGGTGAATATTAGACTAGTTGTATATATTAACATATCTAAATGGTATTCAAGTGTAATATTATACTCTACATACAGAGCCCCTGTGTAACCCTAACACAATCAATATACAATACTCTTCGTGGTTTATCTATTATGTATACAGTATACCAAACAAAACTAATTGCTCCTCTACAAGAGCTTCACCTTTCAAACAGCATACTATGATCACAATTAGGGCAAGATCAATAAAATCACAGGCTATGCCATCATAAAATTAGCCAATGTGGCACACGATCAATATACAAAATCTTTGTGGTTTATCGATTAGGTATACCAAACATAACTAATTATTCCACTAGAAGAGCTTCACCTTTCAAACAGTATACTATAATCACATTAGGGCAAGACTGATAAACTCAGGTTATGCCATCATGAAATTAAACAATGTGACACACGATCAATATACATAACTATTTGTGGTTTATCGATTAGGTATACCAAACAAAACTAATTATTCCAGTACAAGAGTTTCACCTTTCATATTTCAAGCAGAATACTATTATCACACAAGATCAATAAAATCACAGGTTATGCCATCATAAAAGTAACCAATGCGGCACACGATCAATATACAATACCCTTCGTGGTTTAACTATTATGTATACCAAACAACACTAGTTACTCCCCTACAAGATATCCACCTTTCAAACAGCATACTATGATCAATTAGGGCAAGACGGATAAAATCACAGGTTATGCAATGCCACACAGGATCAATTTACAATATCTATTACATATACCAAAAGAAACTAATTGTTCCACTAGAAGAGTTTCACCTTTCAAGTTTCAGGCAGCATACTATAATCACAGTTAGGGTAAGATCACTAAAACTAACAATTTATAAACAATTAAACTACTAGTAATCAAAATTAACCATCAATCAACATATCCAGTTAAGAAGAACATACATTAGGGAGGCACACGCTTAATTTTTCGAAGCAAGCGGCTTCGCCGGGGAACTTGTAACCGTCAACGGGAAAAGGCTTGACGGAGAACGAATCCGGTGAGGAAATCTCGAGTCGGACCATGAAATTTTCCGGCGAGGGTTTCTGACACTTGGATAGTTTCCAGGATTCGTCGGCGACTTCGTATTCCGGTGCCTTGCGCTTTGAATCGACGGCGACAGGACGTGGTTCCATTCGCTCCGGCGAGTTACCGTTTCTGGTTAGGGTTTTGAACCAGTGCGTGTACTCAAAAGGCCCGTTAGAAAGGATTAGTTTTCAAATTTGAAAAGATACTAAGAATTTTGATCATGTATTTATGTTACACCTTTTTTCATACGGTATCTCAAGTTTGTATTTGACGTTTCAAAATGTTATATGTTATGTTCTTTAGTTCTAATCTAGTTAGGTTTTTTAGTTAAATTTGATTATGTATCTTACAGACGAGGATATTCTTGTAATTTCAGCTTCTTAAAGACTATTGAGTAAAAATTAAAAAAATAAAGTATATATAAATCAATAAAACACCTCTCTCTAAAATCCTTGTCTCTCTCTCTTTCTTCTCTCGCCTCTTTCTACCTCTCTGTCATACTTATCAGTTCCAAACCAATTACATAAACAAGCCTATACGCCCTAGAAAGACGACATGAAACGAAGTAAACCCATGATTAGGTTGTTGCTGATTTGGGTTGTTGGGGTTAGGGTTTAGCGGTGGGGGTGATGATGGTGGAGACGGTAGCGGATTGATGGTGATGGTAGTTTAGTAGAGAGGGAGAGAGAGAATATATAATTTTGTTTATTTTTTTAAATAATATTTAAAAAATTGAGTAAATGACCAAATTACCCTTGTGTAATATGATTTAACAGAAAAAATAACTAGGTTAAGCTTAAAGGACATATCGTGCAAGATTTTGAAACATCAAGTACATACCTTGTCAACAATTATGTCAAAGGAAGCGCCTGAAAAATAGTGTAAAGATAAAGGACAAAACTTGGAATTTACTCTTTACTTTATTCAACCAACCATAAAGCTTACCCTAAAGGTTTTATTAGGGGTGGCAATCGTGACCCAAATGCATTTTTATGGGTCAATCTGGGTTTTTTTATAAACTATTTGGGTGGTTTTTGTCACACACAGCCGATGGCGGAAAGATCGGGACGGGACGAAATAGATTGCAAGAGACTTCATAACGCTATTTGTGACAATAATTAATGAACAAGGGTTTAATTTCATTTCAAATCGAAGTACAATGTTTTGAAGTAAATACAATAATTGAACAAGAAACAAATTTCATTAACAGTCCTAAAACTAAAGCGGGTTTCTAGTCATCCTACTAGATTTCCATTCATCGTTATCATTTTTCTGCAATACGCATTAAAGTACATGTCAACACATTAAGTATTAGTGAGCATACAAGTTTGATTACTAGTAGTATAAATACGGTTAGCGAATCCACATGGCAAAAACGTAATCTAGAACATATCATTGTGATACTAGCATGCAACTCCTATTTGTCAACCCAAAGTTTCCCGCTAGCATAATCTTGTCGTAGCAACGACAAGACCGTTTTGTTTAACTTAACATGACCTAAAGAATACGGGCGGTGCGTTAATCCTATAACGCTATACATGTTAAGGGATGCTTGATCGAAGTTAATGACAAAGCATATTGCAAACAAGTTTCTAGCATGTATGAATTCTTAGCATAACGTATTAAGCATGTATACCGGATTGTTTGTTTGTGTTTAAGCATAAAGTATGTGATTGTGTGAGTTTGATAATGTATACGTATTGCACCCAAAGTAACAAAAAGTAAAAATGGGTCATGTATACTCACGGTTTTGTAAAGTTTTCCGATTAAACTGAGAGTTGATGAGTTGTTGAGATAGGAACACCGAAGTTACCCTACATTGGGGAAACAGTGTGTATTAGTATTCAGATTTGGTGAAGGATTCGGATTTGAAATTGAAGTATAAAAAAAGTATGTACACGAAAATATATCTTGTCTTAAACACTCGTTTTGACACTAAGATTTTATGTGATTTCATATGTTCTAACTTGCCCATTAGAATCATAAACGAGGAATTAAGAACGAAGATAGTATAACCTAAGTTCATAACATTTAACCATAAACCGGTTAGTATCATGAATTCAGTTAAATTATGTAGTATATATTTTGTAAGTTATTTATTTGGTCCATCATGTATAATCATATAATTCATGTAAGTCAAGCATGGAGGTGTGTATAACCTCATTGTATGATGCACCAAAGCACAAAGTCATCAACTTAGTTGATGACCTGGTTGGTCACGAATGATAATAAAATAAAGACTAACTAACTAGTTCATCATGTAGCCAAGTAAGATCAACCCGGGTGTTTCATACCCATCATGGCAATTGTTGAAGATGCGACAGGGTTGTGTTACTTTGAATCTTGGAAACTAGTTGGAATAATATAGTAAAACATCAAGTGAGGTGGTGGAACAAGTTTGGAAAGCCAAGGCTTCCATGGTTCACACCTTCACCAAAACACAAGTCTCGTCATACTGAAGATGGTGAGTTTGGATGGTTTAACACTTGTAGGTTGTCTAAAACCTTGTCAAAATAGAAGATTTAGAGAGTGTTTACACCTCTAAGCTCATAAGAATCAACCTTAAACGAGTCCCATAACCATAGATGGGTTTAGGAACAAGATAAGCACAAGATTCATGCAAGAAAGTTAAGTTCACAAAAAGTTTGCAACATAAACTTCAAAACAGAAAGTTTGGACCTCAAAATGGTGATGTTCCACCTTAGTTTACTGTGGTAAACTTATGAAAACACTCCTAGAGGTGTTCTAAGCTTTTAAGAAGAAGAAAAGTTGAAGATAAGTGAGGTAGATGCTCACTTTTGATAGTTAGATAATTATGTTATATCTTGCAAATGCAACTGATTTGAGAGTGTAGGAGAGTTGAAAAAGTGAAAATGAGGTGTAGGAGGCTTGTTTATATAATTGGGAGGTAGGGTTTTGTGTTAAATAAGGTTCACAGGTGATTGGGGAAGAAAAGAGATAAGTGAAATTGGCCAACCAGCTCAAGGGAAACAACTCGTTGCGGATAAGCAGTCTTGGCATCACGCCAAGCCAGGAGGTTGCGTGATGTGGCGCCTCTCTTGGCCACCAGTTTGAGTCTATTACATTTAGTCCATGGTCTTTATTGTGTTGTCTGTAACATCCGTGTAAATAGAGTTTCGAAAACCCGCTCCTTTTTGTTTCAATAAAAGAATCTTTGTTTATGTGTTTAGTTATTTAATGATTAAATTTAATGTTTAAAAATAAGTTAATAAATAAAGTTTAAAGATATAATCCAATTAGTAATAAAACAAAACAACTAATTAGTAATTATTTATAATAGTTCTAAAAGATAATAAAAAAAAAGAAAATAACTAAAGAGAAACGATTTATAAAAAAAACGGGTGAACTGGGAATCAAACCCGGGTTCCCCCGGACACACACACACCACCAACACCACTGGACTGCACACACTATTGTGCAAAGTCTAGAATTCTAAATCTATTATGTTGACTTCAAAATTAAACCTGCAATCAAGGCCGCGATCGAAGACGCGCCTTTCCTTTTTGGTTGACATCTCCGACAACTGACCGGATTATTTATGGCAAGAAGACCCAATTAGCTCGGTTGTTATCTTCTGGCAATTGCCAATCACCATAATTTTCCAAAAACCGAAATCGAAATCATCTCCTGTGTTGCCTATATATACCGCAGCTTAATCACAACTAAAATCGCTCATACCCTCAATTCACACTACACCACTGCCGTCGGAAAACCTTGGCCATCGGGGAAACTCACCGGAATAATCAAAACCCACACCGCCGAGCTCGAGATCCTCTGTTTCGGTTCTACGGTAGACTCCTACCCTCTCTTTTTTATTGTTTAATTAACATATCATACTGTTAGTAATTCGATGTGAATCGGAGTTAAAAATCCGGCGGGAGCAGGTTTGGGTAAAAAAATCAAACTGAAGAAGACGAAGCAAGAACTCGTGTTTTATATATTTTAATTTTAAGATTTAACCCCTTTTTAATCCATCATTCCGGTTTACACTTAATCAGTATATTAATATAATCAAACTTCAGGTATTTGCGGGTTAGACACCCAGCCCAGTTGGTCGGGCTGGGTGCAAATCATAGCAAAGGTCTCAGGTTTGAGACCGGTTGTATGCGTCCGATTCAATTCAGTATAAATTTTTTTTAATTTAATTAAATTTGATTAAACCCAAAAGGTGTATAAATATAATTAAAATCAGGTTTCTTTCGGGTTAGACACGTAGCTCAGTTGGAATTGTGTGCACACGTACGGGAGGTCACGGGTTCGAGTCTTAACACGCATGCCTAAAATTCGAATAAAACCGGTCTGACACGTGTCAGACTGTCAAATATACTTAAAAATACATAAATTTATGGACTTAATTATATCCTTAAAAAATTATAAAATTAACTTAAAAATCTAAACAAATGTTTCAACCAGAAATTTAGTTTGTTTATTTATCGCGTTATTATTTCTAGGTTAGTACTTTCTCGTCGGTAAACCACAACTCGTGCGCTCTCTTTCCCGCTCAAGAATACGCACCCAATGTGAGTGAATCTCTATAAATTCCCCGTTTTAATCATGTTTTGGGGTGTATCATGTGTCGTACCATTTCTTTATTTTATTTAACGCTTGTGCTAACATCATTTCGTGACCAAATGTGTATTGTTTGTTATGTGGTTTATATGTGGACTCATCTTATCATTTCAGTGCAATCATTTCATTAGGCCCATCAGTTCTTCGTGGGATACGGGTTGAGCATCAGGTGCCTCATTAGATCGGATCCGTTTGATTGAGCCTTGATCTCACATACATCATCCATTATGTCATATGTTCATACAATGTGGTTTGTGATTGTTACATATATACATTTGTTCACATGTGATTTATGCACAATCCTATTTAAACAACAATAAAATTCATTTACTTAAATGTTTTATCAAGGTTCACTCGCCAACTTTTGTTGACCCAAATTTCTTCTGTTTTACGCATGATACAGGTGATCAAGTTGAGGAAAGAAACACCTAGGATGGCATTAGAAGAATAATCAAGTTATTTCGTTGGAACAATCGTTTGTTTTATTGTTTGTGCTTGTATGAAAATTTGTGTTGGATATTTGAATTTAATTTGAATTTAATAAATATGAAACTTGTTAGTAAATATCATGAGCTTTGGTGATAGCCCAATCATGCCTCGACTTTTATTCCGCTGCGGGTGGGTGTGACATTGTCATTTTATGCAGTAACTTCAATATTTAGCACGTTTTTCAAACATGGAACGTGTATGTAAGTATAATTCGTGTGTCGTGAATGTATGTGTGAGTATTTTCACGTATGATAAGTATCGGTTTCCAAGTAAACACGTATTTAACGATTGATTGTATGTATAACACGTATGTATAAAGTATGGAATTTCATTACGATCAAAGTCTCGGATTACAAGTTGGGAGTGAATACGAATACAAGTTTCCAAAAATAGAAATACGATTACATCATTTTAATTAAGGAAAGAACAAAACTGCAAAGTGTTCCAGTTTTGGGTGATGTTTTATAGTTAAAGGATTAGACTGGGTCACTTAAAAGATGCAGAAACTAATCCACGGGTCAAATTGGGTTGGCAAAGCTATATCCACGGGTCGTTTAGGGTTGCGAAACAAACCACAGGTGAACAAAATCCCTCGTTAATCAGACCTCAAGCAATAAGATTCCGTGCATATTTCATGAGTCATCAATCACACAACATCTATATGAAACTCCTTTGGATGTTTACTCATTTTTGTTCGCTTTTATTCTTCAATTATTTGTTCGTATTCTGCAACTTTTTGTTCGTATTCTGCAAATTTCTGAACGGAATTTGCAGTTGGTCACAATCCTTGCAATTTTATGTCCGAATTCTGCAATTTTCTGTTCGTAATATGCAATTGGTAACAATCCTTTATGTTCATGTATAATTCACTGAAGAACTGGTGATAATTTAGTTTTTTTTTTACTAATTATAATGTTTCGATTTGTCGAAGATAACCTTGTTTCGTAACTTATTTCAGGAAATGTGACATTAGATTGATAGGGATTTGTTGAATTTAGGGTTTAGTTGTTTCATATAGATTGAGAGATACCTTGAATAGTGGTGCAAATATGAAATATAAAGAACTGAAAGTGGATCTACTACTTTTACGTCTTTCTTCTTTTATATAAAAAAATTGCTTAAACCAACCCAACTTCACCCGACCCGAAACCCGTTCCAACTTGAACCCCTTCTGACCTAAACCTGTTCCGACCTGAACTAACGCAACTCTGTATTTTGAATCGATTCATTTTGACTGAAAACCCGTTTTGACCCTAACCCGTATCGACCCAACACCCGACCCGATCCACCCGTTTTGCCAGGTGTAGGTTTTATACATATACTCCCCCTTTTAATCTCACACTCTTCCTCGTCATCAAACCACCATTTGACAATGAGGAAAACGGGCGTTTAAAATTAGGGGGCTATGATTTGACATATAGACTTACAAGAAATCGCTTGACATACAGGCAAGGCAAACGATCATTTGAAATTTAGAAGACATATATGACAATCTTCTATCAATTTTTTTTAACAACAATTCTTAAATTTTATAGGATAAACACATTGTTGATGTATCTGTAAATACATATTGTACGTGATTGATACTTTAGTGTCTCGTGTGTCACTCTTATGATTGCATGTACGACATTGATTATGAACAAACATATATTCAAAACAATCGTGTTTAAAACCGATTTTATACAAAACTATATATATAGAGCTCGGTTCAAATGAGAACCATCACGAGTTGCGAGAACCGTGATAACATTTTCTTCCCCGCGCGAGTTGGGTTAAATTTTTTTTACACAAACGTAGATGAACATATTATAAACATATCTGTAAAAAAAGTAAAAAAAAAAATTGTCGAGTCAGTAGTTTTGACTGATGCAAGTTTTTTTTACGTGCTGGCGTAGATAAATATTTTGTTTACGTCACATGTAAATGTGGGTATGCGGCATTTTTTAGATTTTTAATTGCTGAAACAAATGATCTTTTTTATGACTTTTGAGAAAAAAAATCGAAAAAGTCTTTTGGATGGCCTAGTTCTCACGGTTCTCACAATTTAAGGTGATTCTCATTTTAACCCATCCCTATATATATATATATATATTCATGGCACACTAAACTCTCTCTCAAACTTCTTAGCCTAAACCTTTAAGTTCTTACATAGCTTCATATCCCTTGTACTTCATAATATATCCCATTAATATAAAAAAAAAAAAAAAAAAAAAAAAAAACTTCCTGGAGCTTCAACTCTATCTTCCGCTGTGCATACTCTCTCAAGATCAGTAGCTGCTGCTCCTCCAATCCATCCTCCTCTCCTTCTTACTGTAAGTGTTTCTTCTTTCTTTGATCCCCCCCCTTAAATGGTATCAGAGCAAGGCTTTCTTAAAATCTAAAAGACTAAGACAAGCTCCATGTTTTTGGCTTGATATGCCGCTTTTATTATGGAGAACTCTCTTAGGTGAAGATTATGGGAAAACTAAGCTCCGACTACCTTAAAGAATTAAGGAAAGAATTTTGTAAAAATTAATTTTTTTAAAAAAAAAAAAAAACTTTTAAAATATATGGGATATAAGAAAATCTTTTAAGGGAAAAGCTATAAATTAAAGGCTAAAGCTAAGAAGTTTGATTTCATTAAAAATATTGAGAATCATTTCAAAAAACTTGAGTTCCTTAATCTTGAATTTAGTGATAAAAGTGCTTCTAAATATATTACTACTGATAATTATAGTTTAGTTTGTCATATTAGAGATAATTGTAAACATAGTCTTCATACTGATAATTCACATTTAAACGCATTAACAGATTTAATTATAAATTTAGCAATAAATTTACAAAAAGAATCTAATAGTAATAAACAATTAATCGAAAAATATACAGAAGAAATTAGAAAATATAACAACAACTTAAATTTTATTAAAGAACAAAACGAATTATTATTAAATAAGCTTAAACAAATAAATATAGAAACTAAAACAATTAATATTGAAAAGTCAATTACAAATAATAACAACGCATTTAGTGAAGAAATTGAAAGAGTAACACAAGCTATTAATAAATTACACATAAACAGTTCTGAAGTTATAAAAAATATTAATAAACCCATACCTTATAAACATTGGCAAATAAGAAAATGAGCTTTTTAGGACGAAGTAGAACTATTCAGGAAGCAAGACACTCTACTAGTAATATACAGGATATTATAACCTCTGATAATTTCTTAAATAGAATAATTAGAAGAGGATCAAGATCAAATAATAGTGATAGACATACGTTACACATAGAAGATGAAATAGATGTAGACAAAAATATAGACTTATATAATCAACATCAATTAGATGTATTAAATCCAAGAGTATTATATCAAACAGGAAGATTTAATATTAACACAACATTAATACAAAGTAGTAGAGAAGAAAGTTTAAGAGTAGTTGATAGGATAGTAACAATTGATTTATTATCTCCAGAAACTATACAAAAAATAAAACAATCAGGAAAACATTATATACATACAGGATTAATCATAATTGGAATAAAAGCTTTAGGAAGAAAAAATTTAGGAACAAAATTATTAGCTTTAATATTAGACAAAAGTTGGAAAAAAGAAATGAAAAAAGCAATAATCTCAGGAATAGAAGTAGACATGAGTCAAAATACAGCATTATTTTATTGTACACCAGGAATACTAAAAGATGTTAAAGATATAAAAAACTTAAAAATAGCATTACAAACAAAAGGTTACGAAAATTATGATGGTAATAATTTAGTGGTTAGTATAGGGGTATTAGGAAAAGTAAGTAATAGCTCAGGAATGAAATACAAAGTAAACATAGAAGGAATAGTACAAACAATGGCTTCTAAGTCAATAAGTATGATAAATCCAATAAAAATAGACCCAGAACAATTAGCAGGGTTAGAATGGAACCTAGATGAATTACAAGAAAATGAAAACACAGTTCTAGTACCTAATAAAAGTATTATATACGAAGGAATAGATGGAAAACAAAGTATTAGATTTGTAGGATTTAAAGAAGAAGATAACGTAGAAAATATAGAAGGGACTAGTGAAACAAATACAGAATATAGTTTTATGAATATTATAGAAGACGAACTAATAGACGAACCAATATACGATAACGAACCAATATACGATACAGAAACAGAAGAAGTAGATAATAATGAAATAGATTTTAATTTCCTAAAATTTGAACAAGAAGAATGTTGGAATTATACACTACTAGAAGTCGAAGAAAATAATGAAATTATTACAGGATTTAAGAGTGAGGAAACTACTAAAACAATTGAACAAATAATAGATAAAAAATTTACAGAATTAAATATACAAGAAGAAGTAGATGATATGATTATAGAATGTATGACAGAATTAGGTATGACATACGAAGAAAGTTATAAAACATTAACACAATACTATAACTTACCATTAATAGAAAGTATAACACAAGGTAAAACAATGTTATCAGAATTCTATAAGCAAGATAATACATTTATGGCAGATGAAGAGAGAAAACGACCAAAATTTACACATGGAGAAGCAAGTGAAACACATGAAACTCATGGAAGAGAACCATGGGCAAATCCCTCAATTAATTACCAACAACAACAACAAACGTATAAAGGAACAGGTAAAAGAATGCCTATAGGACAAATATACAGTGGAAATATGTTATTATTAGAACAACAAAAGCCTCAATTATGGGTTGATGAAATACTAACATGGGAACAAATAGTAGTACGAATGTGGGAAACAAATAAAAAAGATAGTATGGATATGTTTTCATATTTAGAAACAACATTAGGACCAATAGCATTAGGTATTTGGCAAAGTAAAAAAGCCCAAGATCCTACCTCAATTAATGCCTTAAAAGCTTTAGGAGATAATCCATATAATTTTACATCACAAATTAGAACACTTATTTTAGGAGTAGACCCAGCTAAGAATAATAGTTTAATACAAGATACAGCTATTAGAAATTTAGAACAGTTAAGCATTGCAGATATGAAATATATAAACGAATTTACCTTAGATTTTATAAGACTATTATCACAAACAGGAAAAGCTATGGATGATGATCTCTGTGATAAATATTTTATAAAACTCCCAGGAGATTTAGGAAAATCTATACATGAATCATGGAAACAAACATATGGACAAATACAAAATCTAGGAATAGGACCAAGAATAACATATACATTTGGAATATTAGAAGAAAAATGTAAGGAAGTAGCATTACAAGAACAATTAAAAAGAAATTCTTATGCATTTTGTAAAACAGCTATATATACACCACAAGCATATGGAGTATACGATAAAAAGAAAAAGATTAGAAAAAGTACTACATATAATAAAAATTAAAATCAAATTACAATAAAAATAAATATGTAAGAAAACCACAAACAAGAAAGTGTAAATGCTTTATATGTGGAGATGAAAAACATTTAGCTAATAGATGCCCAAATAAAAATAAACATATGGAAAGAACTAATTTAATAGAACAAATTAACGATTATGAAATAGAATCAATACAAACTGATGACTCGGATAATGAATCAGTATATAGCATATACAGCGAAGACGAAAAGCAAATAGCTAAAGTAACTTATACATATATGAATATACAAGAGGAATGTCAACACCAATGGATACATAATAGGGGAAATAATTATATTAAATGCTATAATTGTGGATTATTCCCTAGCATAGAAAAAAGATACCAATGTAATACATGTTTTATTGAAATATGTTATATATGTATTAAAAAATTATATAGTATAGAGATTATACCAACAACATCTACATCTAACAATAATAATAATATAAAAATGGAAAAAATAGAAAAATTAGAATTACTAGTTGAAATACATACCTTAAAAATAAAAGAGTTAGAAAATAGAATACTACAACTTGAAGGAAAATCAAATACAGAAATAAATCAAGAAATTAGTAAAATGTCTGTGGAAGATAAAAAACCTACACAAGGGCTTACATATATACAAACACAAGGATCAATAAATATGATAAAAATACAGTGTAGAATATGGCTAGATCAAAATAAATTTATAGATGTTACAGGATTAGTCGATACGGGAGCAAGCACAAGTGTAATATCTTATAGTTTAGCACCAATAGATTATCATATAAAACTACCATATATAATACAGAGTAGAACAATAGAAAATAGGTTAATACAAATTACACATTGTTTAAAACCAATAGCTATACAATTTTTAGATTTCTCAAATAATTATAGTATGAAATATGTTATACCTCAAATAAACATTAATCCTAAAAACATACAATCAAAAGACTTTGTCTTAGGATTGAATTTTCTATTTTATAGTAATGGTGCACTTACATTAACACGACATTTTATTACATTTAGTAAAAATATTTATACAATCCCTACCTTAAAATATAATTACACATCAGAAGTTGCGCAGAAGCGTGGTGGACAAGGTAGTTTAGATTTTTTAAAAACTTCTACACCCCGAATCAATTACATTGAAAATGAAAGCATAAAATTATTAACAGAATTTTTAAATCAAGAATTTGAAAAGGGAATGAACATTACTAAAAGTATAAATCATCCTATTATTTTACATTTAGAAAAAATAGGTTTAATAGGAGAAGATATAACTAAGTCCAAGGTAAAATATGCATGTAAATTTAAACTTAAAAATCCTGATATTATAATTAGAACCGCTAATATTGAATACAGTCCATTAGACAAAGAAGAATTTAGAAAGCAAATACCTGAAATGATAACACAAGGATTAATTAGAAAATCTGAAAGTCCTCATAGAACAGCAGCATTCATAGTAAGAAATCATAGTGAAATTAAAAGAGGAAAAGCTAGAATTGTATACAATTATAAAAGGTTAAATGATAATACAATAGACGATGGATATAACATTCCTAATAAAGATACATTATTAAACTTAATACAGAAAAAGAAAGTATTTTCAAAATTTGATTTAAAATCTGGATATAATCAATTACAATTAGAAGAAAATTTTAAACAATGGACAGCTTTTACATGTTCAGAAGGACAATTTGAATGGAATGTGCTTAGTTTTGGATTAAAAAATGCACCTTCTATTTTTCAAAGATTTATGGATAGTATATTTCTGAAATATGATTTCTGCTTAGTATATATAGATGACATACTAGTAGCAAGTAATACAATACAAGAACATGAACAACATTTACAACAAATATTCAGTGAAATAAAAACAAATGGGATCGTAGTATCAAAAAAGAAAATGGAATTATTTAAAAGAAAAATTTCATTTTTAGGATTAGAATTAGGAAATGGGAAAATAGAATTACAACCACATATTTCTACAAAGATATTGGAATTTCCTGAAAGATTTGAAAATCTAAAACAAATACAAGCATTTTTAGGGTTAGTAAATTATGCTAGAAAATTTATACCAAATTTATCAAGATTAGTAGGACCACTATATAGTAAAACGACTAAAAATGGGCAAAGATATTTTAATAGTGAAGATATTAAGTTAGTAAGAGAAATAAAAAAGAAGGTTAAAAATATTAAACCATTAGAATTACCTTTAACTACTGATTATTTGATTATTGAGACAGATGGATGCAAAGAAGGATGGGGAGCAGTACTTTTATGTAAACCTCATAAATACAGTTCAAAGAATGAAGAAAAAATATGTGCTTATACTAGTGGAAATTTTCAAAACAAAAATAATTGGACAACCATAGATTTTGAAATACAAGCATTAATAAATGCTTTAGAAAAATTTAAAATCTTTTTACAACAAGAATTTACAGCGAGAACAGATTGTGAAGCTATAGTTAAATTTATAAAAAATGATCAAAGTAAAAAAGTAAATAGAACGAGATGGATAAATTTACAAAATATTATTCAAGGAAATGGTTATACTATAAATTTTGAACATATTAAAGGAAAAAACAATGGTATAGCAGACATGTTATCTAGAAACATTAACAAATTATTTTTATAGATGGACAGGCCAAACGATAAAGGAAAGGCAAAGCATATACATCTTATACAGCCAAAGTATACACAACCATCACAAGATACAGAAAAGGTATTGAGCCAAGCCATTCGAGCTGCTCATACACAACAGTTTACACAGCAAGCCGACAGTGGTTACCAACAGTTATACACATCTGAGGTTAAAGCAATGGCAGTTAAACCTCCAAGAATTAGACATTTTACACAAAGGACAACTCCAGTACAACCTACACAAAATACAATAATTACCTTTGGTAATTATGCTTTACAAAAATGCAATGATCCACGTACAAAGTTTAGACCAATTGTGGGTATGCAATTAAATGAAAAACAAGAGTGTTTACTAGATAACTTGTGGCATGTTCAAACTATGCCGCAAGCTTCATCTTTTAAAGCTCAAGTTTTAAATGCTTTAAGTATTTACTTTCATGAACAAAATACAAATACATCTATTACACAAAGCCCACAAAAACCAAAATATACACATTATGTAATTTTTAGAGGTTTAAAAACTGGTATTTTTAATAAATGGGAATCAGTGGGAAAATATATACAATGCCAAGGTCAAGCAATATGGAAAGGCTACACATCATTCAATGAAGCCTTATCTGTAGCTAGAGAAGCCTTTGGTATAGACGACTTCTACATTGAACCTGAAGTAGTCAAGACATTTACACAGATTACAAAAACGACCCCTGAGCAAATAATAAAAGCTCAAGAGGAAGTTATTTCAAAACTACAAGAAAAGATTATACAAATGCAAAAAGATACACAGTGTATACAAGAAAATAGCCTCTTAAAACAACAGTTGGCTTTGCTCGAGACAAAAAATGCACAGTTATTACAAAGACTCGAGGAAAAGAGAAAAAAGAAAATACAGTTATACATTGTAATTACGACTCATTCAGAGTACGTATGTTAGACACACCATGGTGGAAATGCTTAAAACCGGTCACCGACAGATTTCCGGATTTTCAAAGACTAGTTTCAAAGAAAGTGGTAACAATTCCCTCTAATTTTATACAAGCTCCAACAACAACTGGTAGACTTGGCCTTCAGAATGGATAGCGAAAGAGCAGGCTTTACAGTTATTGAAAGAAAAGACGATGAAGGAAACGGAACAGGACTCCTCCTGCTCCAAGTCTTTTTCCCTACACAATTGACAGATGAACAGATTATTCAATTTTACCATCACGGTATGATTGATTATATCGAATTAAAGATAAACAACAGGACTGAAGATCTTTTAAACAAGCTTGGAGAAAAATTCTTATTAATAGCAGGAAACATCGCAGTCCGCACAACATTTCCAACAATAGGATGCAAGATTTTTGCATCTTTTCCATATTCAAATGCCTACACTTACATCCCTTCTCGAAAACGAATTTTCATAGACCATAAACCTACAACAAACAAACTACAAACAATAGCTACAAATATCACAATTGACTTTTCAACTCTTCCTTGGATAGATGAAACCATCGACCAACCTTCCAAAGCCTTTAAAAATTTCATAGAAAAACACCAAAAAACCCCAGACATCCCAGAATGTTTTCAATGGGAAAAATACAAACTACTCGGTGAAGGACATTATACACAAATATATGGAGAACACAATTGGAGAATGTTCTTGCCTTTTGCAGGGGAAGGAGATAGTCTTCAATTACAAAACATCGTTAATCTTGAAGAACCAGAAGATCTAGACATAGAAAACAACAGCCCAGTATCAGTAGACAGTACACACAGAGACTTCTAGAAGATGACGCAAGAGATGACCGTTGCACACCAATTATACACACAAATAATTCAAGGAAACATGTGGACCCAACTAATTATTCTCAAAAAACAAGACATGCGGAAGAATTCAAGGAATTCAAATTGATGTGGGCCCCACTACTTTGAAAATAAGCTCAAATGATTAAAGTTTGATGCTTTTCAATTTTGTTATTTTGCAATTATATGTACTTTTACTGTTTATTTTGTACGAGTTAATTAGGACCATTCTTTTAGGAATCAAAATGCCTATATAAGGCATTCGATTTTTCATTGTATATAGAGAGAAACGAATAAAAAAAAAAAAAAAATTCAAGTAATATTCATGGCACACTAAACTCTCTCTCAAACTTCTTAGCCTAAACCTTTAAGTTCTTACATAGCTTCATATCCCTTGTACTTCATAATATATCCCATTAATATAAAAAAAAAAAAAAGAAAAAAAAAAAAGAAAATCTTTTAAGGGAAAAGCTATAAATTAAAGGCTAAAGCTAAGAAGTTTGATTTCATTAAAAATATTGAGAATCATTTCAAAAAACTTGAGTTCCTTAATCTTGAATTTAGTGATAAAAGTGCTTCTAAATATATTACTACTGATAATTATAGTTTAGTTTGTCATATTAGAGATAATTGTAAACATAGTCTTCATACTGATAATTCACATTTAAACGCATTAACAGATTTAATTATAAATTTAGCAATAAATTTACAAAAAGAATCTAATAGTAATAAACAATTAATCGAAAAATATACAGAAGAAATTAGAAAATATAACAACAACTTAAATTTTATTAAAGAACAAAACGAATTATTATTAAATAAGCTTAAACAAATAAATATAGAAACTAAAACAATTAATATTGAAAAGTCAATTACAAATAATAACAACGCATTTAGTGAAGAAATTGAAAGAGTAACACAAGCTATTAATAAATTACACATAAACAGTTCTGAAGTTATAAAAAATATTAATAAACCCATACCTTATAAACATTGGCAAATAAGAAAATGAGCTTTTTAGGACGAAGTAGAACTATTCAGGAAGCAAGACACTCTACTAGTAATATACAGGATATTATAACCTCTGATAATTTCTTAAATAGAATAATTAGAAGAGGATCAAGATCAAATAATAGTGATAGACATACGTTACACATAGAAGATGAAATAGATGTAGACAAAAATATAGACTTATATAATCAACATCAATTAGATGTATTAAATCCAAGAGTATTATATCAAACAGGAAGATTTAATATTAACACAACATTAATACAAAGTAGTAGAGAAGAAAGTTTAAGAGTAGTTGATAGGATAGTAACAATTGATTTATTATCTCCAGAAACTATACAAAAAATAAAACAATCAGGAAAACATTATATACATACAGGATTAATCATAATTGGAATAAAAGCTTTAGGAAGAAAAAATTTAGGAACAAAATTATTAGCTTTAATATTAGACAAAAGTTGGAAAAAAGAAATGAAAAAAGCAATAATCTCAGGAATGGAAGTAGACATGAGTCAAAATACAGCATTATTTTATTGTACACCAGGAATACTAAAAGATGTTAAAGATATAAAAAACTTAAAAATAGCATTACAAACAAAAGGTTACGAAAATTATGATGGTAATAATTTAGTGGTTAGTATAGGGGTATTAGGAAAAGTAAGTAATAGCTCAGGAATGAAATACAAAGTAAACATAGAAGGAATAGTACAAACAATGGCTTCTAAGTCAATAAGTATGATAAATCCAATAAAAATAGACCCAGAACAATTAGCAGGGTTAGAATGGAACCTAGATGAATTACAAGAAAATGAAAAACACAGTTCTAGTACCTAATAAAAGTATTATATACGAAGGAATAGATGGAAAACAAAGTATTAGATTTGTAGGATTTAAAGAAGAAGATAACGTAGAAAATATAGAAGGGACTAGTGAAACAAATACAGAATATAGTTTTATGAATATTATAGAAGACGAACTAATAGACGAACCAATATACGATAACGAACCAATATACGATACAGAAACAGAAGAAGTAGATAATAATGAAATAGATTTTAATTTCCTAAAATTTGAACAAGAAGAATGTTGGAATTATACACTACTAGAAGTCGAAGAAAATAATGAAATTATTACAGGATTTAAGAGTGAGGAAACTACTAAAACAATTGAACAAATAATAGATAAAAAATTTACAGAATTAAATATACAAGAAGAAGTAGATGATATGATTATAGAATGTATGACAGAATTAGGTATGACATACGAAGAAAGTTATAAAACATTAACACAATACTATAACTTACCATTAATAGAAAGTATAACACAAGGTAAAACAATGTTATCAGAATTCTATAAGCAAGATAATACATTTATGGCAGATGAAGAGAGAAAACGACCAAAATTTACACATGGAGAAGCAAGTGAAACACATGAAACTCATGGAAGAGAACCATGGGCAAATCCCTCAATTAATTACCAACAACAACAACAAACGTATAAAGGAACAGGTAAAAGAATGCCTATAGGACAAATATACAGTGGAAATATGTTATTATTAGAACAACAAAAGCCTCAATTATGGGTTGATGAAATACTAACATGGGAACAAATAGTAGTACGAATGTGGGAAACAAATAAAAAAGATAGTATGGATATGTTTTCATATTTAGAAACAACATTAGGACCAATAGCATTAGGTATTTGGCAAAGTAAAAAAGCCCAAGATCCTACCTCAATTAATGCCTTAAAAGCTTTAGGAGATAATCCATATAATTTTACATCACAAATTAGAACACTTATTTTAGGAGTAGACCCAGCTAAGAATAATAGTTTAATACAAGATACAGCTATTAGAAATTTAGAACAGTTAAGCATTGCAGATATGAAATATATATAAACGAATTTACCTTAGATTTTATAAGACTATTATCACAAACAGGAAAAGCTATGGATGATGATCTCTGTGATAAATATTTTATAAAACTCCCAGGAGATTTAGGAAAATCTATACATGAATCATGGAAACAAACATATGGACAAATACAAAATCTAGGAATAGGACCAAGAATAACATATACATTTGGAATATTAGAAGAAAAATGTAAGGAAGTAGCATTACAAGAACAATTAAAAAGAAATTCTTATGCATTTTGTAAAACAGCTATATATACACCACAAGCATATGGAGTATACGATAAAAAGAAAAAGATTAGAAAAAGTACTACATATAATAAAAATTATAAATCAAATTACAATAAAAATAAATATGTAAGAAAACCACAAACAAGAAAGTGTAAATGCTTTATATGTGGAGATGAAAAACATTTAGCTAATAGATGCCCAAATAAAAATAAACATATGGAAAGAACTAATTTAATAGAACAAATTAACGATTATGAAATAGAATCAATACAAACTGATGACTCGGATAATGAATCAGTATATAGCATATACAGCGAAGACGAAAAGCAAATAGCTAAAGTAACTTATACATATATGAATATACAAGAGGAATGTCAACACCAATGGATACATAATAGGGGAAATAATTATATTAAATGCTATAATTGTGGATTATTCCCTAGCATAGAAAAAAGATACCAATGTAATACATGTTTTATTGAAATATGTTATATATGTATTAAAAAATTATATAGTATAGAGATTATACCAACAACATCTACATCTAACAATAATAATAATATAAAAATGGAAAAAATAGAAAAATTAGAATTACTAGTTGAAATACATACCTTAAAAATAAAAGAGTTAGAAAATAGAATACTACAACTTGAAGGAAAATCAAATACAGAAATAAATCAAGAAATTAGTAAAATGTCTGTGGAAGATAAAAAACCTACACAAGGGCTTACATATATACAAACACAAGGATCAATAAATATGATAAAAATACAGTGTAGAATATGGCTAGATCAAAATAAATTTATAGATGTTACAGGATTAGTCGATACGGGAGCAAGCACAAGTGTAATATCTTATAGTTTAGCACCAATAGATTATCATATAAAACTACCATATATAATACAGAGTAGAACAATAGAAAATAGGTTAATACAAATTACACATTGTTTAAAACCAATAGCTATACAATTTTTAGATTTCTCAAATAATTATAGTATGAAATATGTTATACCTCAAATAAACATTAATCCTAAAAACATACAATCAAAAGACTTTGTCTTAGGATTGAATTTTCTATTTTATAGTAATGGTGCACTTACATTAACACGACATTTTATTACATTTAGTAAAAATATTTATACAATCCCTACCTTAAAATATAATTACACATCAGAAGTTGCGCAGAAGCGTGGTGGACAAGGTAGTTTAGATTTTTTAAAAACTTCTACACCCCGAATCAATTACATTGAAAATGAAAGCATAAAATTATTAACAGAATTTTTAAATCAAGAATTTGAAAAGGGAATGAACATTACTAAAAGTATAAATCATCCTATTATTTTACATTTAGAAAAAATAGGTTTAATAGGAGAAGATATAACTAAGTCCAAGGTAAAATATGCATGTAAATTTAAACTTAAAAATCCTGATATTATAATTAGAACCGCTAATATTGAATACAGTCCATTAGACAAAGAAGAATTTAGAAAGCAAATACCTGAAATGATAACACAAGGATTAATTAGAAAATCTGAAAGTCCTCATAGAACAGCAGCATTCATAGTAAGAAATCATAGTGAAATTAAAAGAGGAAAAGCTAGAATTGTATACAATTATAAAAGGTTAAATGATAATACAATAGACGATGGATATAACATTCCTAATAAAGATACATTATTAAACTTAATACAGAAAAAGAAAGTATTTTCAAAATTTGATTTAAAATCTGGATATAATCAATTACAATTAGAAGAAAATTTTAAACAATGGACAGCTTTTACATGTTCAGAAGGACAATTTGAATGGAATGTGCTTAGTTTTGGATTAAAAAATGCACCTTCTATTTTTCAAAGATTTATGGATAGTATATTTCTGAAATATGATTTCTGCTTAGTATATATAGATGACATACTAGTAGCAAGTAATACAATACAAGAACATGAACAACATTTACAACAAATATTCAGTGAAATAAAAACAAATGGGATCGTAGTATCAAAAAAGAAAATGGAATTATTTAAAAGAAAAATTTCATTTTTAGGATTAGAATTAGGAAATGGGAAAATAGAATTACAACCACATATTTCTACAAAGATATTGGAATTTCCTGAAAGATTTGAAAATCTAAAACAAATACAAGCATTTTTAGGGTTAGTAAATTATGCTAGAAAATTTATACCAAATTTATCAAGATTAGTAGGACCACTATATAGTAAAACGACTAAAAATGGGCAAAGATATTTTAATAGTGAAGATATTAAGTTAGTAAGAGAAATAAAAAAGAAGGTTAAAAATATTAAACCATTAGAATTACCTTTAACTACTGATTATTTGATTATTGAGACAGATGGATGCAAAGAAGGATGGGGAGCAGTACTTTTATGTAAACCTCATAAATACAGTTCAAAGAATGAAGAAAAAATATGTGCTTATACTAGTGGAAATTTTCAAAACAAAAATAATTGGACAACCATAGATTTTGAAATACAAGCATTAATAAATGCTTTAGAAAAATTTAAAATCTTTTTACAACAAGAATTTACAGCGAGAACAGATTGTGAAGCTATAGTTAAATTTATAAAAAATGATCAAAGTAAAAAAGTAAATAGAACGAGATGGATAAATTTACAAAATATTATTCAAGGAAATGGTTATACTATAAATTTTGAACATATTAAAGGAAAAAACAATGGTATAGCAGACATGTTATCTAGAAACATTAACAAATTATTTTTATAGATGGACAGGCCAAACGATAAAGGAAAGGCAAAGCATATACATCTTATACAGCCAAAGTATACACAACCATCACAAGATACAGAAAAGGTATTGAGCCAAGCCATTCGAGCTGCTCATACACAACAGTTTACACAGCAAGCCGACAGTGGTTACCAACAGTTATACACATCTGAGGTTAAAGCAATGGCAGTTAAACCTCCAAGAATTAGACATTTTACACAAAGGACAACTCCAGTACAACCTACACAAAATACAATAATTACCTTTGGTAATTATGCTTTACAAAAATGCAATGATCCACGTACAAAGTTTAGACCAATTGTGGGTATGCAATTAAATGAAAAACAAGAGTGTTTACTAGATAACTTGTGGCATGTTCAAACTATGCCGCAAGCTTCATCTTTTAAAGCTCAAGTTTTAAATGCTTTAAGTATTTACTTTCATGAACAAAATACAAATACATCTATTACACAAAGCCCACAAAAACCAAAATATACACATTATGTAATTTTTAGAGGTTTAAAAACTGGTATTTTTAATAAATGGGAATCAGTGGGAAAATATATACAATGCCAAGGTCAAGCAATATGGAAAGGCTACACATCATTCAATGAAGCCTTATCTGTAGCTAGAGAAGCCTTTGGTATAGACGACTTCTACATTGAACCTGAAGTAGTCAAGACATTTACACAGATTACAAAAACGACCCCTGAGCAAATAATAAAAGCTCAAGAGGAAGTTATTTCAAAACTACAAGAAAAGATTATACAAATGCAAAAAGATACACAGTGTATACAAGAAAATAGCCTCTTAAAACAACAGTTGGCTTTGCTCGAGACAAAAAATGCACAGTTATTACAAAGACTCGAGGAAAAAGAGAAAAAAAGAAAATACAGTTATACATTGTAATTACGACTCATTCAGAGTACGTATGTTAGACACACCATGGTGGAAATGCTTAAAACCGGTCACCGACAGATTTCCGGATTTTCAAAGACTAGTTTCAAAGAAAGTGGTAACAATTCCCTCTAATTTTATACAAGCTCCAACAACAACTGGTAGACTTGGCCTTCAGAATGGATAGCGAAAGAGCAGGCTTTACAGTTATTGAAAGAAAAGACGATGAAGGAAACGGAACAGGACTCCTCCTGCTCCAAGTCTTTTTCCCTACACAATTGACAGATGAACAGATTATTCAATTTTACCATCACGGTATGATTGATTATATCGAATTAAAGATAAACAACAGGACTGAAGATCTTTTAAACAAGCTTGGAGAAAAATTCTTATTAATAGCAGGAAACATCGCAGTCCGCACAACATTTCCAACAATAGGATGCAAGATTTTTGCATCTTTTCCATATTCAAATGCCTACACTTACATCCCTTCTCGAAAACGAATTTTCATAGACCATAAACCTACAACAAACAAACTACAAACAATAGCTACAAATATCACAATTGACTTTTCAACTCTTCCTTGGATAGATGAAACCATCGACCAACCTTCCAAAGCCTTTAAAAATTTCATAGAAAAACACCAAAAAACCCCAGACATCCCAGAATGTTTTCAATGGGAAAAATACAAACTACTCGGTGAAGGACATTATACACAAATATATGGAGAACACAATTGGAGAATGTTCTTGCCTTTTGCAGGGGAAGGAGATAGTCTTCAATTACAAAACATCGTTAATCTTGAAGAACCAGAAGATCTAGACATAGAAAACAACAGCCCAGTATCAGTAGACAGTACACACAGAGACTTCTAGAAGATGACGCAAGAGATGACGGTTGCACACCAATTATACACACAAATAATTTAAGGAAACATGTGGACCCAACTAATTATTCTCAAAAAACAAGACATGCGGAAGAATTCAAGGAATTCAAATTGATGTGGGCCCCACTACTTTGAAAATAAGCTCAAATGATTAAAGTTTGATGCTTTTCAATTTTGTTATTTTGCAATTATATGTACTTTTACTGTTTATTTTGTACGAGTTAATTAGGACCATTCTTTTAGGAATCAAAATGCCTATATAAGGCATTCGATTTTTCATTGTATATATAAGAAACGAATAAAAAAAAAAAAAAAAAAAATTCAAGTAATATTCATGGCACACTAAACTCTCTCTCAAACTTCTTAGCCTAAACCTTTAAGTTCTTACATAGCTTCATATCCCTTGTACTTCATAATATATCCCATTAATATAAAAAAAAAAAAAAAAAAAAAAACTTCCTGGAGCTTCAACTCTATCTTCCGCTGTGCATACTCTCTCAAGATCAGTAGCTGCTGCTCCTCCAATCCATCCTCCTCTCCTTCTTACTGTAAGTGTTTCTTCTTTCTTTGATCCCCCCCCTTAAATATATATATATATATATATGGTTAGGTTCATTTGTGAACAACCCCCTTGATAGTGAACTAATCATACCCCTTGATTATCAATACACAAGTGTAAATCAATGGTCAAGATTTAATGATGAAAATACACTTGTGTATTTTACGATTTGATGATGTAAATCAATAGCCAAAATTTGTTCACTCAATTCACAAATACATTAGTGTTCACTCTACCCACCCTATATATATATATATATATATATATGTATCTTGACATATGTGAGAGGTTTGTTAGTAAGTTCACTTAACCTGATCTGACCCACCCGTGTTGAAGACCTAACTAGAAGCCGCCAAAGTGGAGTTTATTTTAATTCAGCTTTTTTCGTTTTTATCTTTTATTTGACTTTTATTAAGTTTGGTTATATCTCTTTGGGTTGTTACATATATTGTAGGATCTTGGATAGTTTATATTCTAGGTCTTTTCTGTTAAGAACGTTTGATTGATTTTTTAAAGAAAGAATTGGCGTAGCTTCTGTTTAGGAAATTCTGAGTTCCACTGATTGTGCGTAAGAAATTGCATCCGTTGGTATCAGAGCCCAGCACAGCTCGATGGCAGAACGTGGAGGAAACAATCGACAACATCACCGTAGAGACGCCCACCAAGGCAACTAAGATGGCGCGAGAGACCCACGTGATATCACAAAGATTGCGAGGTTGCAACAACGGGTCCGAGACCTGGGGTTGTGACATGAAGAGTACTATGATGAATCTGATACCGTGTATGAGGAAGGTTCGGTCTACCGGGTTGATGAAGGGAACCGCTGAATCCAGACCGCTTCGAAACACGAGGATAAAGATCGAGATTACAGAATTTGATGGTCGAGCAATGCTGGATAAATTCATCAGTTGGCTAAATATCGTGGAGCGTATTTTTTTTTTTTTACCTCAAGGACATTTCTGACTTGAATAAGGTAAAACTTGTGGCTATTCAAATTCGTAAAAAAAGAGGGCTCAAGAGGGCAGGTCAAAAGTTCGGACCTGGGAAAAAATGAAGAAGCTTTTAAGGGAGAAATTTTTACCGACTAATTATCGCCAATAAGCTTTCTTGGAGTATCATAACCTATCCCAACATACCTTAACTGTTGAGGATTTGATTAATAAATTTTACGTGTTAAGGATGAGATGTGGGGCTGAAGAAGAAGAAGAACAACAACAAGTCATTGCTAGTTGTTTTGGTGCCTTACGTTTAGACATATCTGATATGGTTCAACACAAACTATATTGGAGCTTTAATGATGCGTGCCAATTGGCACTGAAAGTTGAGAAACAACTCAAGGCAAGGTCCAAGAACACACTATCCAAACTCGGCTCAATCAAAGCCGAGGTTGCTCATAGTCCAACACCTGTTACAACAATCAACCGGTCCGGCCCAATCAAAGTCGAGGTTATGGGTGGTTCTTCTGGTTCAGCCGTTAGACCAACTCGTGTCACAAACTGTTTTTAAGTGTTATGGCTTGGGTCATTTCGCCCGAGACTGCCCAAATAAGCACCTTGTTGCATTTACCGAAGACACCGACCCTGTTTACTATACCTTGGGGAGGACGAAACTGGATCAACAATTTATGGTGAGGTTATATACCCGGACACGGGGGAGTCCTTGGTTGTATGGCAGGTGCTTAGTACAACCCCAAGAACCCGTCTCGACGACACCATGTGGCTTGGCAACAATATTTCTCGTACCAGATGTACTGAAAAAGGGAAGGTTTGCACAATTATAGTTGATGGGGGAGCTGTGAAAACATGGTGGCTGCTAGTAAGGTTGAAAAATTGGGCTTGAAGGCTGATCCACACCCTAATCCGTACAATTAACATTGATGAAGGTGTGGTGTGAAGTTATTCCTATGGATGTGTGTCATCTCCTTCTAGGGCGACCGTGGCAATACGATCGATAAACAAAACACGATGGGTTTAAGAACACTTACTTGTTTCAGAAAGACGGAATCAACGTCATTCTCACACCCTTAGATACTCGAGAAACAAGCATATAAGCTGTTGTGCTCACGAAATCAGCCTTCATCAATTTCACCAGACTCATCGCACCACTATTCATACATGCTCTTGTGGTTGTAGAACATAATCCATCATCTGGAGTGCCACCCATTGAAGTACAACCTCTTCTAGAAGAATTTAGTGATATATTTTGGGATGAAATTCCAGCAGAATTACCACTTATGTGGGACATTCAACACTGTGTTGATCTTATTCCTGGTTCGGTCACACCTAATAAGCCATCCTATCATATGAACCCTAAACAATTTGAGGAACTCCATCGACAAGTCATCAAGTTTCTCAACAAAGGACACATTCGAGAGAGTATGAGCCCCTATGCCATTCCAGCTTTACTTGTGCCAAAACCCGGGGGAGCATATCGCATGTGTGTCGACAGTCGAGCAATCAACAAGATCACCGTCAAGTTTCGTTTTCCTATACCCCGTTTTGAGGACCTCCTTGATCAATTACATGGGGCTTCGATTTTTTCCAAGATTGACCTACGTAGTGGGTACCATTAGATTCATAGGCGACCCGAGGATGAGTGAAAGACTTTAAAACACGTGACGGTCTCTACAAATGGATGGTTATGTCTTTTGGGCTTTCAAATGCTCCAAGTATGTTCATGCGTTTAATGAATCATGTGTTCAAAGCTCTTATCAACAATGTGTTGTCGATTAATTCGTTGATCTTATTATTTAGCCACGATGTTCAGCAGCTCCTCCTTTGGTATTTACAGTCCTTCGGGAACATAAACTTTATGCTAATGATAAAAGTGTCTCTTCCTCTCATGGGAAGTCCTATTCTTGGGCTATCTTATTTCAAAACAGGGAATTCGGATAGACGAGCCCAAGATTGAAGCTATTTTGTCATGGCCAACTCCCACTTCTGTCCATGAGGTTCGAAGTTTTCATGGCCTCGCATCCTTCTACCATTGTTTCATCCAGAATTTTAGCTCCTAGTGGCTCCCATTACTGATTGTTTAAAAGGCCAGGCGTTTACTTTGTCCACCCTTGCTAATAGGCAATTTGAAGAGTTAAAGCTGCTAGTAACCCAAGCTCCGTACTTGCCTTACCCAATTTTAACATCGCCTTTCAAGTTGAATGCGACGCATCGGGTTTCGACATTGGAGGAGTCTTGAGTCAAGAAAACCGCCCCATGGCTTTCTATAGCGAAAAACTCAGTGATGCGAGACTAAAGTATAGCACATATGACAAAGAATTAAATGCAATTATTAGAAGTTTGGAGTAGTGGCATCACTATTTAGTAGCGGGAGAATTCGTATTATTCTCGGACCACTAGACCTTACGGTTTATTAATGGCCAACTTAAGTTGAATGCTCGGCATGCTAAGTATCTGCAGGATTTTTCTTTTATCATTAAACACAAGGCTGGTAGTCACAATATTGTAGTCGATGCCTTAAGTCGGCACCGAAACCTCAATCGAAGGATTCATTTTTCGTAGCCTTACCCGATGACCCTATTTCTCACACTATGGTGATTCAGTGGCACATTCAAGAGGTTACGCCGTCCAGGATGGTTTTTGTTTCGTGGACCTTGGTTGCCTGTTCCTCGATGTTCTCTATGAGATGCTATTATTCTAGAAAGCCACCAAGGGGGTCTAGCAGGGCACTTTGGACAAGATAAAACTTTTAAGCTGGTTCAAGACCATTTTTTTTTGGCCAAAAATGAAGGTTGATGTCAACTGGATTGTCGAACGGTGTCGTGTCTGCCATGTTGCCAAAACTCATCACTCAAATGCGGGCTTGTATACTCCATTGCAAATCCCGGATGTCCCGTGGGAAGATGTTAGTCTTGACTTCGTGGTGGGACTTCCTCGTACTCAACGACAAAAGGATTTGATTATGGTGGTGGTGGACCGATTTTCCAAATGGCACACTTTGTTCCATGTTCCAAGACGTATAATGCAAGTCAAGTAGCCCGTCTTTGTTTTGCTGAAATTGTGTGCCTCCATGGGGTGCCCGTATCACACCCGGCTAATCAGAGTCTATACCGTACTAGTGAACACGTGTTAATTATGAATAAAGGCATTACTTGATTTGGATTAGTGTTAATTAATGGTATTTGGTGTTCTAGCAAGTCTAAATTTTATATAAAGTTATGTTGGTAAAAAAAACAAGATATAAGTTTATCGCTTAGCGACCAAAATGCGAAACGAACGTCGGTGACAGCCCGGTTAATGTTAACATCCTAAAAATATTCCGTTTTGATTAAAATCCTATTTTTAATCATATAAAATTAAATAAACCTCTTATAAAAACATTATTTCGTGATTTTAAACGCGTACTGCGCAATGCCGCACATATCTTACAAAATTTAAACGACCTTGTCAGTCAAGACAAATAATTTATTGTTCAACAATATTATGGCGAGCTAATTTCTATAAATTAGTGAAAATAATATTAAACACCTTAAAACGCGAAATACGACAATCCCGTCACTAGTCTGTAACTCATGCATGTTTCGAAAAACGCATAAGTTTTTGTAAAACCGGTGTGTTTTGGTATAAAGCTTTCGTAAACCATTTGTATTCGTTGGAACTTGTTTGTAACATGGTTTAAAAATATGTAATTTTATATAAATCTCTGAGTTTGGTTAAGTTATAAACCGTTATGAAATATTACAACTTGCTTTGTGGGTTGTGCAAGTCGTCCAAAATAAATATATACTTATATTTATTTTATAAAATCCTTTGCATCCTGCATATTTTCGTTTTGTTAAAAAGAAAACTAAATTCATATTATCGATTTTTATGCAAATCGGGCAAAGTTCCTTATGTTTTTTTTAAATCCCGACAACATAAGTTGTCGATAATCGGCAAAACTCAACATTCAAATGTAGCAATGTATCTTTTTATATCCGAATTTATCACTTCTCGAATTCAAATGTGTCTAAATATACAATTTTTACTTTACAGTTCGCAATATTTAGTTTAATACATACATACATACATACATACATAAACTACGTATACATGTTTATATACAAATCGACCAAATCCAATAATTTACAGTCCACGTGGATAATCATTGTCCCATTTAAAGATATCAATAGTCGGGTCGGTGTAGAGCTCGGGCCCACGTTAATCACATTGTTAGTATAAATTATAATTATAAAAAAAGTTCATTAGAATTTTACCAATGCCTCTCGTGACGTGTCGGATCCACGTGTTAGCCAAAACTGCCGGTTAACACGCCTTTGACCATAGTTGCCTGAGTTAACCAGCTTTGACTGAGTTTGGCCAGCTTTGACTCGTTGACCGAGTTTGACCAGCTTTGACTGTGTTGACCGGGTTTGACCCGAACCCAAAACTGAACCGAGGCACCAAAAATGACAAGAAACTGTCCCTTGACTAGTTTTGACCCGTGTTTGACTTGTTGACCACATTGACCGAGTTGACTCGAGCCCAAGAGTGTCCCAAAATTTATTTTTCGCCCAAGACGAAAGTATTTACTATGCACTCTATGGGTTACTAGGAGCCCAAAAATATATTTTTCGTCGAAAATGAATGGCCGGAACCTCGCTAGAGCCATGTCAGGAGTCAGAATTTCGCGGAGAACAGTTTTTTCATGAGAACTTGCGTATAGGTCACAAAACCTCCGATCTTGACATACATGGAAAGAAAACTTGAAAACGAGCTCGCCGGAATTTGGTCGGAATGTCCCCGGAGTTGCTCATGTGCTCAAACAACTTTAAATCTTGAAAAACGGTCACCGCCATCGCGTTGGGAAGGCTTGATTTAGTGGTGGAGGTTTGTTTGTCCAAAAAAAACGTTGTTCGAAAAGTCACCGGAATACCACCGCCAGCGGTGGTGCCGCGTATTACCGCCGGTGGCCGGCCGACCGAGAAAGAGAGAGAGTATGAAGGTTAGAGAGAGACTGAATGTGTGAATCATGAAGTTTGTGTGTGTTATGGGTCTATAAATAGTTAGTTGGTTGGTTGAAGTGTGCGTGCACACAACTCCGTTTGAGCCTGTTTTCGCGTTCCTTTATTCGTTTTCTCGCTCCGATTTCAGTAAAATTATTTTATAAATTAGAATAATTATTTTTATACCCAAAATGGTATTATTCGGTTGAAATGGAAATAATTATCGCTGCGTTCATGTTGCGCGTTTAACTCATCTGTATTGCTTCGGTTGTCGTTTCTGATCTGTTTTTCGATCCGATTTCAACAATGAAAATTAAAATTCGATTACGAAGCTAAATCAATCATATTATATCAAGTTCAAGATAATTAATGATTCTGATGCTCCTGCCTCGAATCGGCGCGTTCTTACTATTGCGTTTTCATTCACGTTTGCGTACAGCTGCATTCGAAAGTAAGGATAAGCTCGAAATTTGGTTTTGCACCGTTTTCCCAAATAAGCTTTGCTCCTATGGGTGCTAGGCGCTTTTGTGGTTCGTGAGAAGTATATATTAAGTATACGTGTATAAACTCGTATTTTCGACGTTGTCAATGTTTCACCAGATGTTAGTCCGTTAAAGTTCAAGCGTTCGATAGTTTTCTTGCAATTTCACCAAGCATGTACCGTGAAGTCGAAGAGATGTTCCTAGGCTTTCCAAAGGCTTAATTAACTTGAATTGTGTCTTAAAACACCATCATTGTTGTCTTAATGTTTGTTATGTGCATAATTATGAATAAAAAATTACAGGTCATCACACAAGTGGCGGCCATGGGTGCCTCCAACACCACTAAGCTTTCATAAGCTCTGAGATCTCAACACTTGGCATGCATGCACAAGAATTTTGACAACTACACCCTCATTTCTTCCTCATAACCATCCACCACCTACTCCCTATTATTTTCATTTTCTTTGAACTTTCTTTGAAGATCTAAGTTGTCCCTTCAAAGCTATTTGGGTGAATTGAAGTCCATACAAGGAGCTTTCGGATGACATGGGTCATCTAAATTCAAGAACCATCATCCAAAACCCATCTTATGCTCGAAAAGGTAATAAACCCACTAAAAATTCTTATTTTTAATTCTTGATGATGATGGTGGAATTGTTTCTCAAATACCTGGCTTCTTCGCACACTTAATATCTAAACAAGAAAATGGTTTTTAATCAAATGAAAATGGAAGTGATAAAGTGTGTGTGTGACCGTTGACGTGATGCGAGCGTGTGTATTTTTTAGATATACTTTAAGCTTTTGTCACTCGTTATTCAAGCTTTAAATTATAAAAAGACGATATAACACTATCACTCTCTACAACACGCTAGGGCAAGTGCACCCATAATTGGCGTAACATAGTGATGGTAAGATACCAAAGTCGTCCAATGACACAAGAGCTTTTAGTACCGGAATATCGCCGACGTCTAATCTAATCAAATTTTGAGAAAATATTTTTTTGATAAACTAAATGGATAAAGAAATTAAAATAATAAAAGAAACAAATAGACAAGATAGAATCACTTGGCTTCGACTCGTCATTTATGTATCCTTTAATGATTTCCGCAATTTGGGTTTTTTTAAAAGATTATCTTAGTTAAAGTGGCATGTCCCTCTTTTGGAGGCAATGCTACCCCCAGTCATATTGGTCTGAGTCATCAGGGATACAATCTCGCAAGGCCGAGATATTGAAAGATAACTAAGTAAGTTATTAATGCAAAATTGGCATGTCCCACTTTTGGAGGCAACGCTACCCTCGGCCAATTAGTCTGAGTCAGCAGGGATACATTCATGCAATGCCTGTTTAAAGTTTTAATAGTAGTTTATTTATAAGATATTCAAGCCGTTCTTACTTCCCCCAATTTGATGCAATCTGCCTCAAAGGAAGTTATAATAAGCTTGAATAAGTCCTGGCAGGATCTATACACTGAACGAGGCAAGAACTTTACCCATACCACCCTTCTAACCTCCTTCCAGGAAGTTAACGCGCTTTAAATAGACCGTAAAGACACGAATGAGTGAATCAACAAAACATTAAGAGATGATAAAATAAAGTTCACTTCCAATATAAAAAACACGTTATTAAAGTCATTAATACATACCTAATTAAAAAGTTAACCAAAGCATGGAAATAAAAAGTAATATATAAATAACTTGTCTTCACCAAGTGATGTAAGAGATTAGCCAAGCATGGCCTTTGTTTGAAAAAACTCTTACGGTTAATCTTAGATCCCGAGACTACTACACACACTCTAAAGATGGATGATGGGTGAATGTGGTGAATGATGGTGGTATTGTGGTGGTGGAGTAGTGGCAGGTGTAAGAGAAGTGGCTTGCTAAGGGATGAGTTGGAATGGAACCAAGCCCCCCCTGTTATAGCTGGAAACAGACTGCTCACACGGGCCCTACCTTCCTTCTTCTCTGTCTTCATTTAATGAGTTTGTCAAACCGGATGCTCACACGATCCCATGTTTCACTGACACGGCCCCGTGGCCATTGTACTTGCTGTACTATCCAAGATTTTGCGTATCTAGGAGTTGACAACGGCCCATGCTCCATGGGACACAACCCCGTGTCTCTTGTCTGCTACTGTTTGTGTTCTTCTTTCTGGAATCTTGAATGGGGCACGACCCCATGCCGAGCAGGGACGGCCCCGTGCTTGACTTATGATTCGTTGTTTTTGGTCTTGGTTGAAGCTCGGAGGGTTGGTATAGTGTATCATCTTTCCTTCTTTTGTATTTATGCTAGTTTTTGTCATTAATTTGTTCCTTTTGTACATTTAAGCTTTTTTAATCTTGAAAATAAAAAGTATACAAAGAAACACACTTTTTCCAACACTGGTACTAAAAATGGTTGATTTTATACCTTATTTGATATAATCTATATGTTGCATTTGGCGCATATCAACCGTAGGTGCGTTGGTGTGTGAGTTAGTGTTTGTGTTTTGTTAAAAAGTTAAAGTATGGTTATGATAAATCTTAAAAGTGGTTGCACGCATGATCAAAGTGGATTTATGTGAAAGTGAGTGTGATTGAAGTTGAAATATATGAAAAATGGATGTTTGGAAGTATGTATATATATATATATATATGTGTGTGTGTGTGTGTTATATGTAAAAGTATGTATATGTGATATTTGTATGTTTGTTCATAAATATATGAGAATGTTTTACATGCAATGATGTGATGATGATTAAATGAATTATTTTAGTGAAGAGATGACTTGGATTATTTGGAGTTATAATAAATGAATTAGATTGCATTTAGTTACATGATGATGGAGAAATGAGTGTTATGCATTGAATGCTTGTACATAAGTACTAATGATATATGATAACGATATGAAGATGATTTGATGATGATATGATGTGTTGCATGAAAGATGATTTAAATCAGGTTGCATGCATGATAATATGATGAAATATGATGTGTTATGATGATACAAAAGGTGTCATGAGTTTGATGGTCTTGAATGTTGTACATGAGGATTAAAAAGTAGTAAAATGGATGAAAATCGTATGATTTATGCGGTTCACATGAAATCTACACTAATATGGTTATTAGCATCACTTTATACAATAAATAACATTTTTTGTTTTAAAATATGAAGTCTTGATGATTTGGTATGATTATGGTAAAGTTCGATATAAGACTATACGTTAAAAACGGTAAAAATTAGCTTTTAAAGTGATTTTTGTGAAACATATTTAGATCAGGTTACAAAGTGATATTTTATAACAAATATAAGTATTTAAACTTATATTAAGTATCCATGGTGTTTGGCTAGTCATATGCGACTTTTGACGCCTGAAAACGTTAATGAAACGTTAAAAATACGCATATTTTGATGTACGTGAATATGGATTGATAAGTGTGATCTTGCGTGATGAGATGTGTTATATGGATATTGGTATGTGATATGTGGAATGATAAGTGTTACCATGATAGTAGGGTATAAGACTATGCATGTGTACTTGTATGATTAAACGATCGTTAAAAAGGCGCGTTAAAATGTAATTTATTTATCGAGCATGAAAAATTATACATAGGTTAACTCATGAAGTTATTGCATGTATAAAAGCTTTGAAAATAAGTAAATATATAAGCTAGCAAAGTACTTGCAATTTGATGTTTGATAATATGTTATGTGCTAAGTGTTTGTGTGTAAATATGTTACAAAGCGCAAATTGTAGATATATTGTACAAAAACGGATGTGATAACAAATATAACACATTAAAGGTCACATTAAAATCGTTCAAGTTTGCAAAATCATATATATATATATATATATAATAATATATATATATATATAAACACACCAAAATAACAAAAAATAAAGACATTTTGAGAAACCATAAAGTTATGTGAAATCATAAGCTTTGGAGAAACTTAGGGTTGTAGAATATTTGGTCAATAAATCGTTCTTACTTGAAATTAGGACGTTTCGATCAATTTGTGTGGAAATAGTTGCTTGTTTGAAACACACCCAAAAGTGAGTTTCACTACCCCTCTTTTTACCGTTTTATATAATGTTTTGGGGGAAGAACACATATCAAAAAGGATATAATATGTTTTTATATAAAACATGCCTTTAAACGAATTATTAATATATTTTCGAGGAAAGTATAGTTCGAAAATGAATGTATTGTTTTTCGAGGAAGACATGGTTTTGGAATTTGGATGATATAAAATTGTTTTCGAGGAAAATGAGAATGTATTGAATATATATTTTTTTCAGGGAGAAATAGGGAAGGATAAATTATAGTTTCGGGGAGAAACTGGGAGGATTACGGTGATTTGGGTAAAAACAGCTGTATAGGTTTAAGAATATTTAATTCTAAGTTGTGACGATCTTGCCTGATCTTAAGAGGTTAGGTAATTGAATAGGCCTATGACTTTGGTGGGGACTTCGGGAATTCATACAACATAAAATATTAAATATTTCGATTTATTAGCATATAATATATATATATATATATATATATATATATAATATATATATATTCATGATGCAGACACCATAAGTTACACAATTTAAGGTACTTTGCCCGATATAGCCGTTTAATCATTAATACCAGTATACGTAGAATTGTTGACAGATCTATCAGGTTGACAACCCCGTCGTGACCGGCAGCTCCGTGTCAAGTCAAAACGATGAATTGATATTCTGTGATTGTTTAGCATTGATCATACCCTTATTGTTAATATACAACTCATATGCTTTACAAACCTATGAATATGAAATTTTGATGCTAGAAATTTTATATATATAAACAGTTGGGAAGATAAATTAAGACGAATGTTTTGGGAAAATCGCTTACGATAAGTTTGCCTCTATGATATATCGCCACATTAGTGGACGTATACCACTTGAAATGGCTAGCTTTTAGGGTTGCTGGCATGGGAAATGTAGATTTTTGTTGTTTTACATGTCAAATTATAACTTTCATAGATGTTTATATTTAGCTTTGCTATTGGTGAGATTTATCGAGCATAATGATGATGACGATAATATTCCGAAAATCATATTGCTTGTGTTAGCATAACTATGCACATTTAAGAGGATTGTATGTCTATAACTCGTTAGTAACTTATACATGAAATGACACTAGCTGCTTGAATTTCATGATGTTTGAATGAGAACTCATTTTTTTCTACCATTCATTGACACTACATAATGCATTGTAGGGATTCCAAACACACTGCTTCTAAAATCGACACCACTTGTCTCCAATAAGACTAAAAGTCTAGAAATCTCAACACTTGAGAAAAGGACACCAATGCAACACCTTGATTCCAAAATATTGCAATTATTTATGGTTTTCTCCCACAATATATCCAGTGGCGGATCTACAAAATCTTTGTAGGGGTAATGTTCCAAAGAAAAGGCGTAACGAAATCGAAAAAACATAAAAAAGTCGAATTTTTCCAAATTTACACTACTACCGGAGCGTTAAGGGGTAGCGGAGACTACCCCTTATTGTATGGTAGATCCGCCCCTGAATATATCTCTTTTTAAAAGAAATGTATTACAAACAAGCACCAATATTGCATTGTACTGAAAATATCAATTACTAAATTAGTAAGGTAGAAAAACATGTTATAGACGTTTCAACCTATCAAAGTATTATTAAAGTATCAAGGTGAGAAACCAACCCTTTGTCGTTCGTTATGTATGATATAATTTTATATTCATTGCATTTATTCATTATTCTCAAGCACTAATTACATCTTATCTACAATAATACATATCGATTCAACTTTCTTTTTCCTAAGATCGACTTTTTCTTTATTAATATAAGATACAATTATCTTGATTTTAATATTGTAACAAGTTTACAGCAAGGTTAAAGAACGGTTACGATTTTGGAATAGGTTAACGAATGGTTATGATATTCAAATACGTTTAATAGGCACAATAATGATTTAAATGAAATATGGTGTTTGTATAAATATAAGTTAATTAAAACAATGAGCCAAATTATGATCCATTTGGTAAATATAATTTGTTAAGTGAATATAAATGCAAACATTACGCATACATATACATACACTAGGTCCACTTCTGGTTCAAGATAATGCCCCCACTAACTTAACAATGTACTGGGAGGCTAACATGACATAACACCACAACCACCAGATGCAGTTTGGTTTGACGAATTCTCTCACTTACGATTAAGATGTCATTATGATCTATTTATGCATAAAATTACACTCATACACACTTTGCAATGTTTGACCAAGCCCCACAATATTCTGTAGACCTCCCCACAACATCCAAGCACACTCAGACATGCTCTCTAGGCATGCCTTACGACATTTAAACATCAAAATTTGATGTTTGTGAATCTCCTACAGCAAGACAAGACACACTTCACAACTTTGGGCATACAAATCATATTCATACACGCTCCGCAACATATCCCTAATGCTGGACATGCCGCACGACATCCAAGCACACGACGGACATTCTCTAGAACATCTAGGTACGTCATTCGACATTCAGACATGCTTTTGCTGTATGTGAGCCTCTTCCTATGGCAAAGAGACACAATCCATACATTTGGGCATGTAGTCCAACGAAAAACAAACAAACAAACTCCATACGTTTGGGGATGTCTAACGACAAACTGACAGACTCAATGCATTAGAGAATGTCGCACAACAGGCCCACTACGTTTCAAATACAATCGAAGTTTCTACGCATCTAATTCACCATGCATTTGGACCCACCCCAACAGCCCCAACGCGTTCAATAATATATCTATTGGTTTGGCAGAACCTCTAAACCACCACACATTAAGGCATGTCCAAACGGGTATCGGTGTGTCTGATAACATATCTAAAGGTTCAACACACCTTCTAGCAGTCCTAACATGTCCAATAATACATCTAACGCCTAATTCACCATTCGTTTGGGCATGTCCCATAGCAGTCCTAATATGTCTCATGGTACATCTAAGGTTCAACAAATCTTCTTATTCGCCAAACATTTGGGTACGTCCCACAACAGTCCCTAAATACAGAGGTTTGACCTATCTTATAATTCTCCATACACTTTGGCTTGTTCCCAAAAGTCACTATACGTTTGATAATCTACATGAAGGTTTATCACACCTTCTAATTCGCCACACATTTCAACTTGGAGCAGAGCTCTCAACTTCGCTCCACGACATAACATTGGTTGAGCTACCCAATTATTCGCTCCTTGTTATTGAGCAGGTCCATTAACTGTTATTGAATGCACAAACCTTAATCTTTCAGATGTTCCAAGGTTTTTAGTCTTAATTGTAAGATGATAAAATACATGAACATAAACAAAAGAAATATAGCTAAACTGGCATCTTAACATTCAAGTACAGACTCGAAATCACTTTAAACAAAAGTTTGTTCAACAAATTTCACATTTGGCGACGGAAATGGGTCACAATAACCAACTCCAACCCTAATTGATGATCTCCCTAACCAGCCAATCAAGACTTGGGTATGCAAAATACAAAACAAGAAAAGATGGGACGGCAAACAGAATTGTAATGAGAATATACACAGCTAAGATGAGCGCACTTGCAGGTATTGCGTATAGAACAATGAGAAGAAGTATAAAGACGAATGGGAACTTAGAGGTTAACTGAAGAAAAAAGATCAACGATTTACGAAGAGATGAGTGAAGTCTATCTATGTTAAAACTTGTAGCACGAATCTCTTGAATATGATCTGGCTCAAGGGTAGTGTTAGCCCGGGTGATCTGATTCCAACCGCGGTTCCATGACCAAGAAGACACGGGTGCATGATCCCCACAGGAAGATGAATGGGACTTGAGCCGATCACCATTCATACTCTCAACCATCCAAAGAAGAAAGAAATTCTTTTTGGGAAACTTAAGATTCCCTTTGTAAACGAGCCGAAATGATAACATGTTGCACCAAGGACAAGAATATAAAAAACGGGAGTTGAATTGGAAGGGTTGGTAGTTTCACGACAGCCCATTGGAACCCGAGTACACAGTTCTTACAGAGAGTGTGACCACACCATAACACGTAAGGAACGTTTTCTACGATATTAAAGGATTCGCAGCAGATTGGGCACTCAAAACCTTCATCTCTGCTGTTGCTTTCTGAGGTTTCATCATCTGAGCAATCAAAAGAAGCTTGATTGTATCTTATAGAATCATTTTTTAGTCCAGAGGTACCCGCAATGGCCTTTGAAGTAAATCCCCACATGTTGAATACCCTAAATTTATTCCCGAAACTACCTGCTGGTCAAATCCATGCCTGCAGATTAGAAAACCTTAGACTTAACTTCACAGTATGAAAGAAACCAAGGAGCACATAAGCATAGAGGGCAGTTCAATACATCACCAACTTTAAGCAGATAAACGCATAAAAACTTGTGTATGTTGCTTTAACTATGATACATCAGGCAGTTATGTAACCGCATAACCACCTCTATTTTTCTCTCCGACTATATCTAGTCAGCACCTAGGTAATCAAAGGCTCAAGGCGCAAAGGGTGAGTTTGCCGCTTAGGCACGAGACGTTTAAAAAGTGAAGGCCCAAGACACCAGGCCACTTTAAGGTGTTTTAGGCTTAGTTTAGACTTCTCTTTAGGCTAACTTAGGGCTCATTCAGACCATTTAAAGCTGCCTAGGACCGGTTCAGAGAAGTTTTTTCCGGTTCAGGCCTGTTAACTGCGCATGTACACCTAAGTTTGCCAACATAGGTCAGCACTACGTACAAGTAATTATTCACTTTTTGGTGGTTTTCTACTTACGCCTGATTCTGCATCAAATGCATGATACATACAAAATAGGTTTGTAATTCCCCTAAAATACTCGCTTACCCTACAAAACTAAACCACAATGGTGAGATAAGTTAGCAACAAAAAGATTCTAGTAACAGATTATATGTCTACCGTCATCAAATTTCCAAACATCATATGATCCACCAGAATTCCAGAAACCACTAACAGTTACATATATATTGCATTATGAAGCTTGTAATCATTCCATTTTTTCTTTAATCATCACTAAAAATGAGACTTCATTGCTTCAAAAATATCCTTTTTACAACAATTTAAGCAATCTGACAAACAATCTTCAACAGTCAAACACCTAAAGATCAGATGATGTTCAAAACAATTTCTTCTTTCAACCATATGAATATAATGATCAAAACATCCAGAAATCAATTCAAAGTAAATAGGCATGGTATATATAACTTAACAAATGTCCAAGCAATACAAATTTGTAACATTTACGTTAACAATCAAAACACACAAACTATTAGCGATCCGATCACATCAAACCCTAGCGAACATTCATAAACTATACAACAACCAACATTTCAGTCCGAAATCGGTATAAACAACAAAATCGAGGCTAATTAATCAATCTGACAAACAATCTTCAACAGTCAGACACCTAAAAATCAAATAATATTCAAAAACTATAACAATTTATTCTTTCAACAATATTAATCTTATGATCACAGAGATCAATTCAAAGTAGATACACATGTATATATAACTTAACAAATTATAACTTAACGAATGTCCAGACGATGCAATATTTGTAACAAGTACGTTAACAATTAAAACACACAAACTATTAGCGATCCAGTCAATCACATCAAACCCTAGCGAACATTTAAACTAATCAAGCACTCTGACAAACAATCTTCATCAGTCAGACACCTAACGATCAAATAATTTTCAAAAACTGTAACAATTTCCTCTTTCAACCATATGAATATGATGATCGAAACATCCAGAAATCAATTCAAAGTCAAGAGACGTGCATATATAACCTAACAAATATCCAAACAACACAATATATTTGTAAAAATCCGTTAACAACTAAAAGACGCAACCTAATAGCGATCAATCACATCAAACCCTAGAGAACATTCATAAACTATCTAGCACACAACATTTAGGTCCGAAATCGATATAAACAACAAAATCGACGCTGATTCTCATCATATAAGCTACTGAAACCTCTAATTTGTCAGAATCGTTGCAATTAGCAAGCTATTAGCGATTCGATCGATCACATCAAACCTAGCGAAAGTCTGAAATTGATATAAACAACAAAATCGAACCTAATTCTCATCAAATAGAACGTTTACCTAATGAAATTAATGGGGAAATCTGTTGCGTTTAGCGGATGATTATTGTAAGAAGATGAACATCGATGAGCAGTGTCAGTTTTTTCTCTCTCTAGAAAAAACGTCGCACAGAAGATACCATAGTGACCGGTTTGCATCCAAGTGATCGATGAAAATGATTTGGTGAGGGAGTGTGGGGTGAATGAGTGGTGTTATTTGACGTACGGTAGAGTGGTGATGTTTTTATAAAAAAAATAAGAAGAAGAAACAATTAAAACACATTTAAAATTCACCTATCAATTAAAAGTCTCTTTTTTATAACCCAAATGCCCCTCACATCGGTGGAAAACTCCACGCTCTCATCGCTAGTGCTGTTCATTTTTATCCGAAACCCGACCCAGAGTTGAAGCCACCCGAACTAAAGAATGCCCGAATAACCTGAACCCGACCAACCCGAACCTTAAATAGGTCGGTTATCGGGTCACTTTTTCCCAACCAAAAACCTGAATAACCTAAAAAAACCCCGAACATTTAATGTCTTTTTTGGTAAATGTGTTTTGGTTTAGAGTTTTTGGTATCTAAAACATTATGTTTTAGGACATCTGAATATGATCATATCATATTGTCAAATATTGTTTTAATTTTGATAATATTTTTGTAAGTAGAATGATGAATTTTAATTATATATATTGCGAAAAAAACACTTTTTTGATATTACATCTAAACCAGAGAACCGAATAACCCGACCCGAACTAGCCCGAACTTGAATAACCCGAACCCGACCAAACCGAGCTTTAAATGGTTTGGTTATCGGGTCACTTTTTCCTAGCCAAAAACCCGAACAACTCGACCCGAAAAACCCAAAACCCGAGAAAAACCCGAAGAACACCCCTACTCATCGCCATGCCATGTCCACGCCACTACAACGGATGGTGTTCCCAGCGTGGAAAGACCCCCACGCCACTTTTCCACGCCCACACCGTGTGGTCTAAATCGCATTCAGTGTAGTTACAAACGCTCTAGCCAATTGCCGAGTTTGGGCTTAAATTGAGGTGCACATCCAAAGCGGTTCACAAGGAACAATTTGCCGGTTTAGAACAATTTTGGGATTTTAGTCCAATCAAACAACTCACCTACCATTTCAGGCACGAACTTGTTAACATGAAACAACACATTTTTAATAAGTTTTGTGTCTCAAAGAGGTCGACAAGTTTAGGACACGATATAATCCATGGTTAAACAGGCTAAAGACCAGTTAACTTGTTATTTGACTTATTAGTAACTTGTTTATATTCGTAATGGATTTCATTATTTGACTTTTATGAATTTTTGTTATAAATTTGCTAAGGATTATATGTTGGTTAAAACTTTTTATGAATTTTAACAATTTTTGTTTCACTAAACAGATTCCTAAGATATGTAATATATATTGTATCCTTAAATAGTTTTGTTAACATGTCATTTCGTGTTGACATCTTTCTAAACAAGTCGTGTTTGTGTTTTGGAAGTTATTGTGTCTCGTGTTCGTGCCTAGAATTTCGGATCATCGTGTTGTGTCTAGCCTATTATGTGATCCCTATGACCAATATAAATACAAACCTTCATTGTCCACTATCCGCTAATCTCCAATGGCGGGCTCCTCTTTCTCTGATGTCCCCTCTTATTCCTCACCCCACACCACCTAAACCCTAACCTTAACCCAGACCCATCAATAATTCCCCTAAAACCCTCACAATCAAAGCCACATTCTCCTCCAACAAACCCATCGAAACATTCGCCACCCCCACCTACACCCCCTGCCACCAAATACCGTTGTCCCGCTGACGAATCCATTTGCGAAGTCGCCCTATCTCCAACCACAAATTCTCTAGCCAAATACGTATCTTTCAACGCTGGCCCATAAAACACCGAATCTTACCCTTATAAGAAGTCGTATACTGTTCCCATTCGGTGGCTTACTCAACGTCCAACACGACATCAAAACCCTCAAACCATTTGAAGGAAGCTACTGAAAATCACTCTTTGATTCACGAATCGGCAAAACCATGTGGCGCAACTGGCACATATACAAGATAAAAAGTTAAAAAAAATAATGTATGCATGCATTATCTTACATAATATAATCTTGGAGGATTTGGGCAGAGTAATTTGTGTGGAATTTGACGATTATGTCCAATCACCGACCACACTACTAAGCTCCAATGAGAAACTTGCTATCATCTATAAATATGACACAAGGAGACACATTTAAATCTTCGATCAGATTTAGTAGAAAATAGAGGTTGAATCGCCATGATGAAGATGACGGTAACAATGATGACGAGTAGAATAATTGGAAATTTTAGTAGTTTGTTTTGATGTAATTTGTTTGGCAAAATTAATTTTAGTATGTTATTTTATTTTATTTGTTTGTGTTGTTTTTTTTACTTTATTATTTTTTAATAAAGGAATAAATTTAATAAACCTAGTTAAAATAATACATAAATTAAAAAAGAAACATTACCGAAACCACATGATTAACCCTTAATAAAACTATACATAAACCACGTAATTAACCCTTAATAAAAATTACATAAATTAAAATTAAAACATTACATCAACCACATCAAACATTACTTAACAACCAACATGGAAATTATAGGAGGAGCAATTATCATCACTATCATTGCGATCCAACCAGTCAGCATCACAACTGTTTTAGGTTAACGGACCAATTCTTGATCCGGATGTGTTACATATTCTGCCCCATGGTTGGTTTTGTACCCATCATCCCAACTTGGGACTACTTGTGCGGACATGGATTTGCTATAGGAGGGTGGTTTGGCTTAGTACGAGGGTTTGCTAATAGAGGACGAGGCCCTTCCCTAATTCGATAGTTTGTCAAGTTGTAGTTGATTGAAGGTATAATCATGCACCTAGTTCAACTATTCATACGTTATGGGAGTTTGAGCATCATCTGGAGGATTTGTCATTTGATGAGGGTTTAAAGGTAGAGCATGGTTGACATCGGGAGGAAAAGGGTTTTCACTTAATAGTTTGAAGGTGAAAGGTTTGAGCATTGACGGTTCGATCATAAATTGATAATCAGCGCCCATATCTCAAGGGTATTATGGTATTTTAAATGAAATGTGAATTGATTAATACAAATGAGAGTAAGTGGACGAAGTGAATTTATAATCGTTTAAATATAGCCGTTGAAAATTTGATTAATTTTTTAGTTTTAACATTATTATTATTTATTAAATAATTATATAAAAAGGAATAAATTGAAATTAAGTTAAAGCCACGGATAGATAAATGATCAATGAACTTTAAATCATACCATGTTAGTTAAAGAATTGACTGGTGATGAGACACTTTAACTACTAGGAGGCTTCAAACCGTAGCCTAAGCAAAGCAAAGACATAAGGAAAAGAATACATTACATTTAACGTTCATTAAATTTGAAACAGACTGCAGGCGTTGTCTTTTAATTATCAAAATTACAGTAGATGTCCTTTTTGTTACTATTTTTTTATCAGGCAGTGTTCTTATGGCTTATGTTGATTAATTTTAACGTTAAGTATGACCATGTGTCCCTCACATGAGAGCATTTTAGTCTTTTTACCTTTTTTTGAAATCTAATTAAATTAAAAACAAATCTCAACGTTAAGTCAGACCATGTGTCCCTCACATGAGGGCATTTTAGTCTTTTACCTTTTTTGAAAAATCTAATTAGATGTCACGCCCCGGATTTCCACAATCCGAATCCATACATCGGTGGGCCTGGGTGGGGAGTATCTTGACGTAAGTTGGCAATATCATTGTTAATTAAACACGGCACAACGGAAGTCTTGGAGTAAAATTACTACTACAAACCGAATGTTCGAAATATAAAATAATATACATGCTCGTAACAGAAGATCCACAGGCGGATCATAAAATGTATAAAGAAAGAATATAAAACAGACTTTAGGGCAGATCTAAGGATTTGCAAGATCCTCTTATTCACTACCGAGCAGCTTCCGGCCTATTTCGTATTGTACCTGCAAGCTTAGTCTTTTGAAAATACGTCAGCTTTCGCTGGTAAATACACCCGACTGACTCATTTTGAAAACATTTTAGAAATTAGATTTAGGTGCACAGGACAAAAATCTTTTATAACTTGGGAAAGTTACTTTGTAACCTTGTTAACAAATTCACATGTTTGTCCATACATACAGGGCCCAGTACAGAGACCGAGACATGATTAAATACACACCACTTAGAACTCACAGAGGAGTTATCCCCAACGTCTTGGGTAATTTGCATTTCAGCGTCTGTCAGGTGTATGCCTACACCCCGCGCTAAGGTCGTGACCATTATCTAATGTAGTGAGCCGAGGATATTCAGGACACGGTAATTTAACCCCCGATGTTTAAAGTATCAAACAAAACTGATTACAACGGAATATGCGGATTTACTATCCACAATCCGGCATTCGATTGATCCCTTTCTGACCAAGCGGTAATAATTTACCGTATCCCAACCCCGTATAGGGAAAATAAGTCAGGAGTATTTACCTGAATTAGCCTTGTTAAAAATGCAAGATTATAACCAGCCGTATTCAAAATGAGCTAAGTACAGATAGCATTTACCGGAAGGCTCTAGTCTGGATTATGGCATAAGCTAACCAATTAAATACTAACGGTCTTATTTAAGTCATAGACTTAGACTGAGTAGTGTACAGGATCAAAACGGTACGCTAGATTAAGCGATGACCGGATAGAATGTAGTTTAAACCGGACAAGTAACTTGACTTGTGTAAAATGGGTAAACAATTAACATTCTGGATTTTGAAACTTAAATGACATGGTTAAACCCGTTTCGGTTAATTTCCCTAAAATAGTTACGTATACTTGACCGTACGCATATTAGCAATATCGGGTAACCGGATAAGTCATGGACAAGTTCTATATGCCATTATACTTTAAATAAGTTGTAATATCAGTAGGATATCAACTTATATGCCTGTTAAGGTTTTAAAATGAAGTTATGCCTTATAAGGGCATTTTGGTAATTTCATATCGTGTAAAAGAACTTGTGTAAAAGGAACTTGATTATAATTTAATGTTATAACCATAAGTGTTTTGGAAAAATGATTTATTTATGATATAATATCATTAGGATGTTAATTATATGTGTAATTTATCTTTTATGACCAAACTATGCACCGAAGGGGCATTTTGGTCATTTTACACAAAGTTTATAAATTATTTGGGATTCTGAGTTTATAACATGTACCTACTGTAAAAATATTTAAAATAAGTTTTAAAATCAGTAGGTAAGAAGTCTTGGTCAAATAATATGGTTTAAAACCATACTATGCGCCGAAACGACGCTTATGTCGTAATATGACGTTTTATGCGATGTTTAATGAAAACTGATGTTAAGTTCAAATTAATGTGTCTTAGATATGTTATTTAATATAATATATTAGTAGGTAAAATATTTACCTTGAAAAGATTTGATTAAAACCATTTTATGAGCCACAAGGGCTAAATCGTCATTTATTGACATAATTCAAGGACCTGCTTGTAAACTCAGTTTATAATCTGATTTGACATCCCAATTAATCCTATTTATAATATTATATCAATAGGAAACTTATTTTCAAGTTCATTATCATTAAAACCTTGATTTATACAAAAAGGGCATTTTAGTCAAAAATGGCATATTACGGAACTTGCGCATAAACTCAGATTCTGATTATGATCATGTAATATAACCTCATAGGGTTATGCTAGATTATATTACGATCATAATTCAACTTTAGATCAGTAGGTAACTAATCTAAATCGGGTCGGAATCGAAAGTCAAAGCAGAAGTCAAACTTCGCGACTTTCGGTTGCGAACCGAACCTAGAACTGAAATTGATGAGCCGTACATGTTCTTACATGTTCTAATAATTATTACCAACTTGTTTAAGTGTCAAAACATGTTTCATAACATGTATAAGATCAATTTAGGATTTTTCCGAAAAATGGGCTGTTTGACTTTTTAATATCATAACTTTGACCCGTCAATTGGTCTAGCAAACGTGATCTTCAGGAGGTGCCCTTTATAAGGACTAACACCTACCTTATTACGATCACTTAGCCATGTTTGTTACAAACAATGGCTGTACCATAATGGTCTTAACCGAAAGTCAAAGCGTTTTCCGTAAAACGGTTGACTTTTGGCTATAAAAGCCTATAAACGAAAATGCACAAGGAAGGAACACTTACAAGTGGTTCCTAGAATGCAAGAGAACTAAGTTGGATCTCCTTTTAGTTAGGAACTTCCAGAGGAGGGAGAAGAGTTATGAATAAGAAAGGTGCAAGTTCAAATGATGAACTTGGGCACCTATTTATAGTTGGAGAACTCAAAGGAGGTGATGCCAGCTGTTAAGGGGTGTAAGAAGGAGCTTACAAGTGTCCTAAAATGGCATAGCTGATTGAAAGTCCATAGTTTCGAAAAATGGTTTTTGGCTACATGTGTGGAGGCCAAGCAAAACTTTCTGCAGATACAAGCCTCTCGTGGCCCGCGAGAGGCACAAGCCTTGCCTCTCGCGCCCCGTGAGCGCCCCATGTCAGTTTTCAAATTTTGCCACGTTTAGCCCCCTCAACTTATTAAACACCCTTAAACCTTCTAAAACACTCTTTTAGAATATTTAGCCCTTGTAGCCAATATTTGGCATACCCGAGATTATGCCTGGACATTGTCGAGCTCTCGGTTCGTTAAAAGGTCACTCAAAGGTATAAATTAACATGTTGACACTTTTAATCCCTCCATTATCCAACTTTCACATATTTACAGAATTGAACGCTCTCGTCCATCAATTGGCACGCATGAGAGTTAGGACTTCGTAAAGGATCACTCAGAGGCCCACTATAAGCATGTTGACTCCGATGTCACTCAGAGGCTGGGCATGTTGACATATCAGTCACTCAGAGGCCAAGTTTTAAGCATGTTGACATATCAGTCACTCAGAGGCTAATGATTTAAGCATGTTGACATATCAGTCACTCAGAGGCTATTATTTATGCATGTTGACATCGGCCAGTCACTCAGAGGTTTAGTTTGAGCATGTTGACACCTTTAGTCCTTATTAGTCTTTAATAGACTAAGTTTAAAATACAACACGTGTTTACGATAGATGTTACATCCTCACCCCCTTAAAAGAAATCTCGACCTCGAGATTTTTATTCAAAAAGATGGGGGTACTTTTGTCGCATAGTGGACTCAACCTCCCATGTATATTCGGACCTCTAAAGGCGTCCCACTTAACCTTTACTATAGGTATCAATTTTCGTCGGAGCTTCTTAATCTGTCGATCCTCGATCGATATAGGTTTCTCAACAAACCTCGGGTTTTCATCTATTTGCAATCTTTATGTGACATTTGCTAGCGACTCATCGGCTAGACATTTCTTAAGGTTACTGATGTGGAATACATCATGGATTCCACTAAGCTCCTCTGGCAATTGAGCTTCTAAGCTACAGTGCCGACACATTCGTCTATCTCGAATGGTCCTGATATATCTTGGGCTTAACTTGCCCTTCTTCCCAAAGCGCATCACACCTTTCCAGGGTGACACTTTTAACATGACTTTGTCCCCTACTTGGAACTTAAGAGGTTTACGCCTCTTGTCAGCATAGCTCTTCTGCCTATCCCTGTAGCTTTGAGACGATCACGGATTTGACACAATCTTTTCCGTGGTCTCCAGGACAATCTCCGGTCCTGATAGTTGGGCTTCTCCAACTTCTGCCCAACACACGAGCTTCTACATTTTCTCCCATACAAGGACTCAAAAGGAGCAGCCTTGATGTCGTATGATAACTATTATTGTAGGAGAATTCTATTAGGGGTAAGTGGTCATCCCAACTTCCACCTAAATCAATCACACATGCCCTAAGCTGTCTTCCGATGTTTGAATAGAACGCTCACTTTGCCCATCCGTCTGCGGGTGGTAAGCCGTACTAAAGTTCAATCTTGTGCCTAACGATTGTTGGAAACTCTTCCAAAAGTGAGATGTGTATCTAGTATCTCTATCAGATACAATAGATACCGGCACACTGTGTAGGGACACAATCTTGTCCACATACAACTTAGCCAATCTGTCAGAGTTATAAGTTTCCTTTATTGGCAAGAAATGTGCTGACTTAGTCAGCCTATCCACAATGACCCAAATAGTGTCATTTCCACTTTTGGTTTAGGTAACTTGGTAATCAAGTCCATAGTTACCATTTCCCATTTCCAAGTGGGAATTTCTAGTTGTTGTAGAAGTCCTGACGGTTTCTGGTGTTCGGCTTTAACTTGCGAACACGTCAGACATTGGCTACATAAGTGGCTATGGATTTCTTCAAACCCATCCACCAATAATTCTTCTTCAGATCTTGATACATCTTATCACCACCTGGGTGAACTGAGTATCTTTATTATGTGCTTCTTGGAGGATTAGATCTCTAAGTCCTCCAAAGATTGGAACCCAAATTCTATCATTAAATTAAGGATTCCATCCTTTCCAGGCGTTAATTGATTAACAGTTCCGCCTAATCCTTCATTAGGAGCTTTAGCCTCTAACAGAGCTTGCCTTTGCGCATCTAATAGCTTCTCATTTAAGCTAATTCTGAGCTCAATGCTCTTGGCGTTAATCCTTATAGGTTTAACCCGTTCCTTGCAACTTAAGGCATCAGCAACTACATTTGCCTTGCCTGGATGGTAGCGAATCTCGCAATCATAATCATTAAGCGTTTCCATCCATCGACGTTGTCGCATGTTCAATTCCTTCTGATTGAACAGATGCTGGAGACTTTTGTGGTCTGTGTATATAATACATTTTGTGCCATATAAATAATGTCTCCATAGTTTTTGTGCAAATACAACGGTACCCAATTCCAAATCATGGGTGGTGTAATTCCTTTCGTGCACCTTTAACTGTCATGATGCATAGGCAATCACCTTGCCTTTTGCATTAGCAACAACCCATGCCAGTGTGCGAAGCATCACAGTAAACTACAAAATCCTCAATACCCTCAGGTAGAAATAACACAGGAGCATTGCTCAACTTGTGCTTCAGAATCTCAAAAGATTCTTGTTGTTTTGGACCCCAAATACTTAACATTCTTACGGGTCAAGGTAGTTAAAGGAGTGGCTATCCTTGAAAAGTTCTCAATGAACCTCCTGTAGTATCCAGCCAATCCTAGGAAACTACGAATCTCCAATGGGGTCTTGGTACTTCCCAATTTATTATGGCCTCTATTTTGGCGGGATCCACTTGGATACCACGCTCACTTACCATATATCCTAGAAATTGGACTTCTCTAAGCCAAAACTCACACTTAGAGAATTTAGCATAAAGCTTCTCTTGCCTTAGCAGCTCTAAGATGCACCGAAGATGTTTCTCGTGATCAACTTGATTACGAGAATAAATAAGTATGTCGTCTATGAAGACAATGACAAACTTATCTAAATATGGTTTGCAGACTCTATTCATGAGATCCATGAATGCTGCAGGTGCATTTGTGAGCCCAAAAGGCATCACCAAGAATTCAAAATGACCATATTGGGTCCTGAAGGCAGTTTTAGGAACATCCTCACTCTTAACCTTCAGCTGATGATATCCATATCTTAGATCAATCTTGGAAAAGTAACTAGCCCCTTGAAGTTGTTCGAATAAATCATCGATCCTGGGCAATGGATAAAGGTTCTTAATTGTTAACTTATTTAGCTCTCGGTAGTCAATGCACATCCGCATTGAACCGTTTTTCTTCTTAACGAAGAGGATAGGAGCTCCCCAAGGCGAGAAACTTGGATGAATAAAGCCTTTCTCTAAGAGTTCATCCAATTGAACTCTTAACTCCTTCAATTCCGTTGGTGCTAGTCTATATGGAGCTCTAGCAACAGGTGCTGAACCTGGCAGGATATCAATTCTAAATTCTAGTTGTCTATCTGGAGGTAGGCCTGGTAGTTTTCGGAAAGACATCGGAATACTCCGAAATAATTGGGAGATCTTCAATGTTGGCTTAGGCTCATTAATAGTGACTTGTGCCATGTAAATGACACAACCTCTTCCTAAATACTTGGATGCCTTAAATAATGACACTTTGTCTGGTAATCCATAATGTGAATCTCCAGGGATTGTGATTATTTCAACAGATGGGGTTTTAATCTCGATGAGTTTCTTATCGCAGGCAATGCGGGCTTGGTTATGTGATAACCAATCCATGCCTAAAACTACATCGAACCCCGCCAATTTCATTGGCAGCAAAGAGATAGGAATAGAATGATTCTTAATGGATATAGAACATCCATCAAGAATGGAAGACACTGATTCTAATGTTCTATCAGCGAGTTCTATCCCATAAGTTTTATCTAGAGTTCTTATGGGTAAGTTTAATAGTTTACTAAACTTATGATCAACAAAAGAATTATCTGCACCTGAATCAAAAGAACTCTAGCATAAGTATCGTTAATGAGGAATGTACCTGTTATGATATTGTTGTCATTAACAGCCTCTCTTGAGTTATTTGAAAGGCACGAGCATTCCCCTTCTTGGCCTCTCCAGGCTTTGCATTATTATTCTTAAGAATCTTAGGGCAGTTAGTCATAATATGCCCTTTTTCATTGCAGATGTAGCAAACAACATCCTTAAGATCCTTGCATTCTAGGGTCTTATGTCCATTTCTCTTACAAATACCACATGGTTTGGCTTGTGGAACATAATTACACTGTCCCTAGTGTCTGCGGTTGCATGTTGGCATCACAGTCGACTTGTCTTGATTCCTTTTGAACCCAAATCTCCCTTTATTTTTCTTATTAAATCTTTGGGAGTTGTCATCTTCTCTCTTTCTTTTCCCGTCAGTTTTCAGACTTAATTGACTTTTGCCTTACTAGATCAAGGGTGAGGGAGAGAGACAGGTCAACAGCGGACCTATAGGTACTAGGCTGAGCAGCCTTACCATGCTCTTAATCTCAGGAGCTAACCCATTGATAAAACGCGTAATGCGTTTGGTTTCAGGGGTGATCAGATAGGAAACTAACCTAGATAGGGAGTTGAAGTAAAAATTACTTCCAACAATCTAGGTTTTAAATGAAAGAGACAAAAAGTCTGTCTCTAATTTCTCCACCTCATGAGGTGGGCAGTAAGTTTCCTTGACTAATTCGACAAACTTAGACCATCCTAAGTTGTACAGGTGGACTTTACCCGTAGATTGGATCATAGCTTTCCACCAGATTAGGGCATCGCCCTTAAAGAACTACGATACATATTTGACCACATCCTTATCAGCACAACTGCTGATATCTACGATTGTTTCCATCTCATCCAACCACTTTCGGGCTTCCACAACTCCTTTCTCCCCATTAAAGTCTTGGGGCTTGCAGGAGACGAAATATTTATAGGTACATCCATCTTTAACAGAACGGGACCTATCACTGAAATCTAGTTTCTTTGGTTCACTCTTCGCATTCGAACTGAGAGTGCAGCCACGAATAACAGACTCAAGAGTAACGGGTTTCCCTTCAGCCATTTCAACAGTGTAGAACTTACCCAAACTCTTCCTAGGCACTCCAAGAACAGACTCGAAATCCAAAGACACAAAACTTTTATCCACCCCTGAATCAAATAAGATGATGCATAAATACCATTAATAAGAAACGTACCATTCATCACATTGTTGTCAGCCTGCGCCTGATTTGCATTAACGTTGAAGACTCTGCCCCGAGCAGGTGGATTGGATTGATTGGCTGGGTTGGCTTGATTAACCGGGTTGGCCTATGCTTGAGCGTTGATAATGTTGACCAACCTTGGACAAGTGTTACGAAATTGGGTTGGGTCACCACAATTATAGCAGGCTCTAGCATAAGGCATCATGGGTGGCTGGTAAGGCTGGAGCATGTTTTGAGGAGGTGGAGCCATGAATTGAGGTGACTGGTACATGGGTTGAAACATCTCTAGGTTGTTGGGTTGAGCTCAGTTCGGGTTAGAGGCTTGACCCTGACCAACACGGCAGGCTTGGCTCAAATGACTGAAACGCCCACACTTGGTACATTGTTGACAAGGTGTGTGAGGCTGGTGATGGTAGCGGCAGTGTCCACACAAAGGGTGAGGACAGGTGTAGGGCTTTTTGTTTGTGTGGATAGTCGGTGCGACCCGGTTCATTGGCACGGCTAGGATAGGAGGGTTTGTGGTAACCGCATAGTTTCTTCCATTTCCCTTGTGTTTCTTCTTAAAGACAAAGTGAGAAGACAATTCTGTTTTTGTTTCTTTTATCTCCTTTGGCTTTTCAGCAGGAGCTTTGTCCGATGAACCCTGATCCCCCTTGCGTTTCAGGTTTTTGGACTTTACTCGATTTCCAGTGAGCTGGCCAGCTAGACGCATGGCCTCTTCGATAGTAGCCGGCTTACTACCTTCCACCGTGTCCTTGATAATTACCGGGAGACCCTTAATGTACTGCCTAATGAGTCGGGTAAGGGGAGTGAATAAATACGGAACCATCATTATAAGCTCATGGAACCGCTTATTGTAAGCCGGTTCTCACCTTCAACTTGTTTCAAATTCCAGAATCATCTTCTAAGTTCTTGATTTCATGTTGGGGCAAAACTACTCCTTCATATTCTCCTTGAGCTGCTCCCAGGTTAAAGCCACAACAGCTTCCTCACCACGGGTATTTTTCTCGGTATTCCACCAAATTAATGCATTTCCTAGCAAACGGCCCGTAGCATATCGAACCTTACGATTGTTGGGGGTATTCAGAGTTCAGAAACGTACTCTCCATTTCTTCGAACCAACGGAGTAGAGTAGTAGCACCACCGGTGCCTTCATAAGTAGGAGGGTCATAAGAATTGAAATGTTTGTACGAGCATCTGGAAGAACCAGAACCGCCATGGTTCTCTTGGTCATCAGCCCCCTTGAGGGTTTGGTGAACTTGAGCCACGATGTTGGGAAGGATAGTGGCCATCTCTTTGGTAATGTGAGACGCCATGCGTCATCCAGAATTTCCAACACGCTTTCTATTGAGGTTGTTTTGGCCGACATCTACAAGTACTGAACGCAATAAGTTGTGAGTTTTGAGTATAAACGAGTGGACATTAAGTGTGTTCAACATAATAAATAAGAAACTTATGCTATATAGAGAAATTTGAAGCTTGTGATATGTAATAATGTGAAACGTGACATCTCATAATAAAATATAATAAGTAAACATTTCATCATGAAATCATATGAATCATGGAGTCAAATGGAACTTAGGATAAAACAATAAAATGAAATACTAAAAGTTGTAGGGTTGGTATACTTAGAGTTTCAATATGCCTTCCATGCATCACTTTCGTAATCACGTGGGTGATTAATGAGCATTTGCATGGCCCACATATGTCTACCCTTTGACATACAACTAGCCCAAAAGAAATCATGAAATGACAGGGTTTGAGGTGATATGAAACATTGTGTGAGGGCACCTATGACTTAACGTGGGTACGTTTGACTTATCAAAGTGTTGTTGGTTTACTGATGTTTGGTGTGACATGCTTTGGCCTAATAGGTATTGGTACTCTCAGCAATGGTCCAGGTAGGCAACAGGTCCTTAATGGATTTATACGAATGCTAAGCCTAGACAGGACGTCCTGACTACCGGTACCTAACTCTTCCAGTTACTACATGTCCGTCACTTAGCCCACTTTGACGAGATGTTAAACTCAAATGAAATCCAAAACTTTAAATGAAATAATTGAAATTCAAAAGGGTATGAAAAAAGATATAATGAAATCAACATACTTTAGATATATAAATAATAAATAAAAGATAATTATTTATTTATTATATAGTATGTGTGAACGCGACATGAATAAAAGAGAAACATACTTTAGATAAAAAATATAACACATTGTATCATGTAACGCACCTTTAACATGTAACAATTAAATAAGTGAACTTGTGCATGTGTACATCAAACATTTCAAACATTCATAAGCTATGAACAATTAATCAAATAAGCACATAAGTACCTAAAAAAACTATAGTCTAAGTCTATGGTCTAATAACCTATCTTAATTCCTATAGTCTCGAGCTCTGATACCAATCTATCACACCCCAACCCACATCGGATATGGTACAGGGTATTATATGATTGTTTCATAGCTTTTGACATTTATTTAATGTTTAAATATTTATTTCATCAATATTAATTTGTCTCTCATAACCAAATAATTGTTTTAAATAAAACCATACAATATAAGTCTTGATTTAATTATTCTAAGGCACAATCCTATGTGTCTTCTCAAGTAGCTATCAACCTTGTGTACCTGTTTCATGTGTAAAAGAAATTTGGGTCAACAATAGTTGGCGAATAGATCTTTATTTGTTTTTGTTAACTTTAAAAGTTTAGTTGATTTTATTTAATAGAAATTATTTAACATGCAATATTAAGTGTAATAGGTGACAAAAATCAATTAATGTCACACCCAAATTTCCAACCAAATCCCGGTGGGCCCGGGTGGGGGAGTATCTTGATGTAAGTTGATATCATCATAATCAATTAACACACCACAGCGGAAGTCTTAGAGTTTAAAATACTATTACAAACCAATATGTCCAAAGTTTGAAATTAATATACAAACGGTTTGTAAAGGAAGATCCACAGTCGGATCGTAAAATATACAAAAGATGTACAACAGACTTTAGGCAGATCTAAGGATTAGCAAGATCCTCTTATATCACTACCAAGCAGCCTCCAGTCTATTTCGTATTGTACCTGCAACTTAGTCTTTTGAAAATACGTCAGCTTTCATTGGTAAATACAATTAACTGACTCGTTTTGAAAACATTTCAAATATTGATTTAAGTGCACAAGGCACATTAAAATCTTTGATAACTTGGGAAAGTTAAGCTTTTAACCTTGTACACAGATTCACATGTTTGTAAATACATATGGGGACCAGTATAGAAACAGAGACATGATTAACTGACACACCACTTATAAACCCACGAAGAGTTATCCCTAACTTGTGGTAATATATTTTAGCATTTGCATCTGTAAGGTATATGCCTACACCCCGTGCTTTTGGTCATGACCATTAGTAACTTCAATGAGCCGAGGATATCCATGACACGGTCGTTAACCCCCAACATTTAAGTTATCAAACAAAACTGATCAAAACAGAATATGCGGATTTACTAGCCACAATCCGCCATTCGATTGGTCCCATTCCTAACCAAGCGGTAATAATTTACCGTATCCCAAGCCCGTATAGGGAAAATAAGTTAAAGGTATTTACCTGAGCTAGTACTTGACTTTAAATGTAAAATTTATATTAACCTGGCTGTTTAATCAATAGATAAGTGTAGATAGCATTTACTGGAAGGCTTCTAGTCTGAAATGATGGCATAAATTAACCAATTAGAATGCTAACGGTCCTATTTAAGTCATAGACTTAGACCGGCTAGCTTAAAGAATCAAAATAGTACGATACGCTAGATTAAACGATGACCAGATAAAATGTAGTTTAAACCCAACAAGTATTATGACTTGTATGACATGGGTAAACAATTAACATTCTGGAATTTGAGATTAAAATGATAAGGTTAAACCCGTTTCGGTTAATTTTCGTAAACTAGTTACATAAACTTAATCGTACCATATAAGCGATATCAGGTAACCGGGTGAGTCATGAACAAGTTTTGTATGCTATTATACTTTAAATAAGTTGTAATACAGTAAGATATCAACTTATATGCCCATTGAGGTTTTAAAACGAAACTATGCCTCATAAGGCTTTTGATCATTATATGACGTAAAAAAGAAACTTGCATATATTCTGATGTTATGATCGTAAACATTCTGAAAAAATACATAATTTGTGATATATTATTAGTAAGATGTCAAACATAAGTGTGGTTTATGTTTAGGACCAAACTATGCACCGAAAGGGCATTTTGGTCCTTTTAAAAGCATAATTTACGATGTTATAATAAAAAAGTTCCGATTAGAACAATAACATCATAATATGTTAATTATATTAACATATCAACAGGTAATTCATTTGCAAGTTCGTTGTTGATCAAAACCTTATTTTATGTAAAAAGGGCATTTTAGGCAAAGTTTGACATATTAGCGGAACTTGTGCATAAACTCAGATTATGATTATGACCATGTAATATAACTTCAGAGGGTTACGCTATACTATATTACGATCATAATGCAATCATAAATCAGTAGTAAACTAATCTAAATAAGGTCAGAATCAAAAGTTATAGCAGAAGTCAAACTTTATGACTTTCGGTTGTGAACCGACCCAAGGATTGGAATTGACGAGTCGAACATGCTCCCACATGTTTTAATAATTATTACCAACTTGTTTACGTGTTAAAACATATTTATATCATATATAAACTCAGATTATAATATTATATAATCTGTCCCTTTTGACTTTTTAAAACATTAGCTTTGACCCGTGAATTGACCTAGTAAACGTGATTCTTAGGAAGTGCCCTTTTAAGGGATTAATACCTACCTAATTATGATCACTTAGCCATGTTCATTTTGAACAATGGCTAGACCATAATGGTTATAACCGAAAGTCAAAGCGTTTATAAAAAAATGCTTGACTTTTGGTTATTAAAAGCCTATAATAGAAAAGAGCAGAGATGGAACATTTACAAGTGATCCAAGAGAAAGTCTAGAACTCAAAGCGATATTCCTAGATGACCAGGAACTTATAAGAGTGTAATAGAGAGGAGAAGAGGAATGAGCAAGGAATGGAGTTAAATTGATGGGTTATTTATAGTGCAAGGGGATGAATGAGGATGATGTCAGGTGTTAGAGGTGTTGTAGGATCAGTACAAGTGGTTAGCTGGGTGTCAAGAACTGCAAGAGGGTGGGATATTGCAAGATATGTGGAAACTTGGCAGAATTTGGCATGTTAACACTTTTAGTCCCTCAAAGAATATAGTTTTTTGAATTGTCCCTTGACTATATCCAATGACACAATGACCCAACTAATTTTTGTCGTTCAACATGTGGCACACTGAATGAAGAGTGTGAATACCTAGACATTAATGTGTGTTTTAATATGTGCTTTTGGTGAGTTTTAAGTGGTTACAAGCTTAGAATGTGATAAATACGAGTTCTTATGGTTTTTACAGGTTAAATCACTTGGATTAGTAAAGTTTACGGTTCGATGATGATGCGAAACACTCAAGGATGGTAAATCAAAAGATATCACATCAACCGGGAGTCGTTTGGGTCGAGAGATGGCTTGATTATGTAAGAAATATGAAAATAATGAAGTACAGGGCCTCCGGGTCATTTGTTGAAAGTTGATATAATAAAAGAAAGAGAGTTTAGGACTTCGCCGTAGGTTACGATCGCCAGACCGTAGCTTACGGTTGATATAAAGATAATCCAGAAAGTCTGGACCGTAACTTACGGTCCTTGACCGTAGGTTACGGCCAGGTTGGATTCTTTAACAACATAGCCGAACTGTAGCTTACGCTTGGAACCGTAGCTTACGGTCTGGCATATGGAAAATATGCGAATTGGACACGTTGTGTGAGATAAGCAGCTAATTCATTCAAGGCTTCATCCGTGAGTATATACACATGTTGGTATATAACCGGATCTGAATTTACGAGGTGTTATATCATCACCCTCTTAAAAGAAATCTCGACCTCGAGATCTTATTAAAAAAGATGGGGTATTTTTGTCGCTTAGTGGACTCAACCTCCCATGTATACTCGGGGCCTTGACAGGCATCCCGCTTAACCTTTTCAATAGGTATAAACTTTCTTCGGAGCTTTTAACCCGTCGATCCTCGATCAAGATTGGTTTCTCAATGAACCTTAGGCTTTTATCAATTTGCACATCTTGATGTGACATTGCTAGTGACTCATCGGCTAGACATTTGTTCAGATTAGATATGTGGAGCACATCATGGATTCCACTGAGCTCCTTAGGCAGCTTAAACTTATAAGCTACAGAACCGACACATTCGATTACCTCGAACGGTCCAATATAACTCGGGCTCAACTTGCCCTTCTTTCCGAAGCGCATCACACCTTTCCAGGGTGACACCTTCAACAAGACTTTGTCCCCTACTTGAAACTTAAGAGGTTTTCGCCTCTTGTCTGCATAACTTTTCTACCTATCACGGGCAGCTTTGAGACAATCACGGATTTGTATTATCTTATCCATGGTCTCTAGGATAATTTTGGGTCCAGACAGTTGGGCTTCTCCTACTTCAGCCCAACAGACATGCGTTCTACATTTCTCCCATACAAGACTTCAAAAGGTGCAACCTTGATGCTTGTATGATAACTATTATTATAAGGAGAATTCTATTAGGGGTAAGTGGTCGTCCCAACTTCCGCCTAAATCAATCACACATACTCTAAGCATCTCTTCCAAGTCTGGTAGTATGCTCACTCTGTCCATCAGTCTGTGGATGGCAAGCCGTACTAAAGTTTAATCTTGTGCCTAATGATTGTTGGAAACTTTTCCAAAAGTTAGATGTGTATTTAGTATCTCTATCAGATACAATAGATACGGCACGCCATGCAGGGACACAATCTCGTCCACATATAACTTTAGCCAACTTGTCAAAATTATAAGTCTCTTTAATTGGAAAGCAATGTGCTGACTTAGTTAGCCTATCCACAATAACCCAAATCGTGTCATTACCACGTTTGGTCTTAGGTAATTTGGTAATCAAATCCATAGTTACCATTTCCCATTTCCATGTGGGAATCTCACGCTGTTGTAGAAGTCCTGATGGTTTCTGATGTTTGGCTTTAACCTGCGAACACGTTAGATACTTAGCTATGTAAGTGGCTACGGATTTCTTCAAACCCATCAAACAATAATTCTTTTTCAAACCTTGATACATCTTGCCACCACCCGGGTGAACTGAGTATCTCGAAATATACGCTTCCTGGAGGATTAGGTCCCTAAGTCCTCCAAAGATTGGATCCCAGATTCTGCCATTAAATCTAAGGATCCCATCTTTTCCAGGCACTAACTGATCAACAGTTCCACCTAATCATTCATTAGAAATATTAGCCTCTAACAAGGCTTGCTTTTGTGCATTTAATAGCTTCTCATTCAAGTTATTTCCAAGCTCAAGCTCTTGGCATTAATCCTAATAGGCTTAACCCTTTCCTTGCGATTCAAGGCGTCAACAATGACATTTTACTTGCCGGGATGAAAGCGAATTTCACAATCATAATCACTAAGCGTTTTTATCCAGCGGCGCTGTCGCATGTTCAAATCCTTTTAATTGAATAGATGCTGGAGACTCTGTGCCATAAAGTAATGTGTCACAACTTAGGTGCAAATACAACAACACCCAATTCCAAGTCATGGGTGGTGTAATTCCTTTCGTGCACCTTTAATTGTCGTGATGCATAAACAATCACTTTATCACTTTGCATTAGCACACAACCCATGCTAGTGCGCGAGGCATCACAATGAACAATAAAATCCTCAATACCTTTAGGTAGAGATAACACAGGAACATTACTCAACTTGTATTTTAGAATTTCAAAAGATTCTTGTTGTGTTGGACCCCAGTCAAACTTGACATTCTTTCGGGTCAAGGTAGTTAAGGGAGTGGCTATTCTTGAAAAGTTCTCAATTAATCTCCTATAATAACCGGCCAATCCTAAGAAACTACGAATCGCCGATGGAGTTTTGGGTGTCACACCCTGACCCGCAGCGGAAATGGTAGTCGGGGCATGATTGGGTTTTTTTATCAAAGCTCATTTACTATAAAGTTTCATATTTATTATTTCTATTTAAAGAAGAAATTACAATAAACATATAAGCACAACATGTTCAAATACATTTTTCATGACTTCTTTAATTTTCTTCTAAGGCAATTTCCTATGTGTTCCTTGCTTCAACCTGTCCACCTGTATCATGTGTAAAAATAGGGTTTTGGGTCAACAAAAGTTGGCAAGTGAATCTTATTTAAATATTTGAAAGAATTAGTTATATTGGTTATTTGGATAAAAATGTGCATTACCAAATATGAGTATACGTATATGTAAATTAAATCACAGAACACATAATATCAATTAATGCACACACACACATACCAAATGATGAACAATGAGATCAAGGCTCAATCAAACAGAGCCGATCTAATGAGGCACCTGATGCTCAACTCGTCTCCAACGAGGAACTGATGGGCCTAATGAATGATTTGCACGCAACTTGACAAAAATATAAACACGCAATACAACAAACAACATTTACATCACACGATAATTCATATAATGGTAATAGCACACGGGTTTGAATAAATGAAATGTATAAATGACACATGATACACCTCAAAACATGAATAAAAAGGGGAATTTGTAAGAATTCACTCACAGTGGGTGCGTTTCCTTGATTGATGAAGAGTGTGCACGAATTGAGGATTTAACCGACGAAGAAGACTAACCTAAATAATAACAAAATAATTCGATAAATATATAAAAATTATTATTTTGATTTAATACTTTTTGTTAGATTTTTAGGTTATTTATGTGGTATTTGTTGGGATTTTTTTTAACCTACAAAATTGTATCTTTAAGTGTTTTTAATTAATTTTTAAATAAAACCATATGTATACAAAAATAATATAGAATAAAATAAAATAATATAAAAAATTAATCTTGTCAGACCTGACCGGTCGTGTGGGATTATTGGCAACGTGGGTGGGATTCGAACTTGAGACCTCTCGTACGTGTGCACGCAGCTCTTCCAACTGAGCTACGTGTATAACCCGAAAGTATTCTGAATTTAATTATTCTTATATCCTTATTAGATTATTTCAGAAATTATTTAATTTAAAAAGATTTTTAAAATTATCGAACTGGTGTGAAAGAGCTGCCTCGAACCCGCGACCTCAGAGATGTTTTGCACCCAGCCCAACCAACTGGGCTGGGTGTCTAACCCGTTATATACAGAATTTATATTATACTTACATCTTACTTTGAGTTAGCGCATTGGCTTAAAAAGAAAACCGGTTTTAAGTTTACAACATGGATCAAAACAACACTCGAACTCGGGACGTGCATGATAAATGTGCACACAGTCCACCACTGGACTGTGTGTCTAACTCGGTTAAAAACCCACATTTAATTATATTAATTGTAACGCCTCGTATTTTTATTATTTTTCTAGATAATAATAATAATAATAAACAAAATAAATTTGACGTTTTATGAAACTTGTACTTGAAATCGGATCTCGTCGGTACGTTCGGGCCACTCAAAAACGTTAGATCGGGTTAACAAGCTTTGGCCCAACACACCACCTAAACCTAAATAAACCCTAAACCTAATTACAACTAAATAAAACCCCACACCCTCACACATTTCACCCACACGCTCATCTCCCAGCCCCCTTCTCCTTTCCCGCCTGCACACAACCCTCGCCCCCCCATCCCTGATCTCCCCTGCAGTTCCCATCGACACCCTTTCACCTCTCCAGCCGCACCCACTCACCCCTCACACTCGCACATCCCCTGCAATCTCTTAAACCCGACACACACACACCCGCTTAGATGCTTACAGAGAGAGAGAGAGAGGGAGCTGTGAGGAGAGAGAGACTAGATAGAGCGGCGCGGCTGCGACGATGCATCGGTTCAGCAACGGCGGTGCAGCAGCGGCGGCGATTTAGATCGATGGCGGCAGCAGCCGTCACCTCCAGCGGGCGACGGTGGTGGTGGATGATTCAAACGAAACATAGCAGCGGCGGCAGCAGGCTCGACGGCAGCAACACCAGCATCATGTTCGTCTCCAAAACCTCCGGTAAACACCTCTAAGCTTGTTCTTTCCCTTTTTATTTCAGATCTGTAAAAATCCGCGTCTCCGGCCCCGTTTGGTTTCGTTTCAGGTGGTGCCGGCATGGCCTACGGCGGCGGTAGTAGTTCATCACGGCGGCAGTGATGGTGGTGGCCTTCATTTTGTGACTCGGTTCTCCGAGTCGACTCGGTTCAGGCTTGATTAGGGTTCGGGTTCGAGCTCAAGTGTTTCGGGTTTAGTCAAGTTTGGCGACTCGGCTCGGTACGACTCAGTTGTCCGAGTTTACTCGGTTAACACCGGGTCAAACCCGGTCAAGCTGGTCAACATCAGTCAACAGACAGATTTGGTTCAAAGTTTGCGTGATCTCGGCTCGGGTTAAGTTTGAATGTTCGGTCAAACTTGGTCAATGAAAGTCAACTGGTCAACTGTGGTCAAACAGTCAACGGTCAGCCTTAGTCAAAGTCAGATTCGGTTCGGGTCAACACTAGTCAACAGCCGTCTTGATTCGTTTCAGGTTCGAGTCTCTTATTCTATTTTGTTTCCGATTTAGTCAGTTTCGTGTCTCAACTCGACGGTTGTTTTGTCGTTTCAGTTGGCTCGGCCTTCACGACACAAGTTAACTCGGTTCAGTTTAGTGCGACTCGGCTTAGCTCCAGTCAAAAAGTCAAACCTGGTCAACTGTCGGGTCAACGATCTAGAAACGAGGCCCGGTATAGCAATGACGTGTATATTAAACCTTGTTATTCCATATTCATTTATCGTTTTAATTGTGTAACCTAATTTTATATATAATTTGGAAACATAAGTAGGATATGTAAATATATATTTGTATTGTTTTGATAAAATTGTTGAGTTTTGAAAGCATTTAATCGACACTTGGCGTTGTCGGGATCGTCCTAAAACAGGGGAAACTCTGCCCGTTTTCTGACAAAAATATACATATATTTATTTTACTTCCCGACAAAGATATATTTAGTTAATACGTTTTTTTCGACAAAATATATTATCTAACGACAAAAGAGATATACTTATTCGTTACATCTTTCGATAAAATATATATTGATTTATTACACTTCCGGCAATATATATATATTTTCACTTTATGCTTTTCGACAAAACACATTTATTCATTACACCGTTCAACAACATATTTATTTAATATTCCTTTCGTCAAAGTATATATCTATTTAACGACAAGATATACTCATATTATTCCTTCCGGCAAAATAAATATATATTATATACTTTTCAAAAATTATACTTCTCTAACGGCAATATATATATATATATTACGTGTTTCCGACAAACAATATATATTTATCTATTATTCTTTTCGTTAAAAAAATACCTATATGTCTATTATCCCGTTTCGTCAAAATATGCTTTTATCTACTTTCTTTTCGCCAAAAATATATATATTTATTGTATTATTTTGATAACACTTTTACGGCACTATTGACGAATTTAACTTTAGAGTCGTTACACAAATTCCGTGCTAAACGTACACGTATCTTCAACTCCGATTCGATTATTCATCCATGTTCGTTGTCATTTAAGGTGGCATTGGTGTCCCTTTCTCCCACTCATCAACTCGTCGTGGAATTTCCAAAGAAGACTTAGCAATTCTGTGAGTACACTCGACCCACATTTGTTTAATATCACTTTTTGGGTGTAACATGTTTCCATATACAAAAATCACAAACACTTAAACTTTATGAAACGCACAAACAATCCTATACACATGACTACTTGAATCGTATACTTGTTGCTTGTCTGGGGATAAACGTTGTGCTGTGCTTTAGTCATTAACTATTTTTAGCCTTGTTTGACATGCTTAGCGCTATAGGAATTCACGCATCCACCTCCATCGCTTTACACGTGAGGTCATGTTAAAACATCGTGATTGCGTTACTGGTTTGATTATTAGCATTGCATGCCTTGATATTGCTCTTGTATAGATTTAGTTGCCATGAGGATTGTTAAAACTTTATTCGTATACGTATGCTATGCTTAAACTTGTGTACTCGCCTTTGCTTTTGCATTGACTTTATTTTAAAACATGTTACAGGTTGAAGGAGATGACGCTATGAAAACAATATAGCAAGGACTAGATACACACAAATTAGACGTTAGGTTTAATGTCGACGTATCAATTTTGTTATAACATTGCAAATGTTAGATTGTTCTTTGTTTTGTTACATTGATGTATTTGACAATTCTTATGAAATGAAATATGGTTTAATTAATTATTGTCACTTAATAATGTTGTGAGCAATGAGCAATCTCGTTTTCGTCTCATCCCGATGTTTCCGCCATCGGTTGGGGTGTTACATTAATACACTATATAATACATCATCTTCCTCATGAATATTACCCAGAACTGAACTCGATCATGCTAAGTGGAAATGATGTTGTTGCTATGCGTTTTGTAAATTAGACAGGGTAATAACAAATTACAAGAATAACTTAGAAATTTACCGACATTGTAGTGCTCCGACGATGAATTCCGGCGAGCAGTGCCAAATTTCCGGCGAATAGAAAACTGTATTCCGTTTGAGCAGGGTGTTCCGAATAACGAGTGGAAGTGTGAGTGAGCTAGAGAATGATTGATAGTTGGTATTTATAAGCAAAGGTGATCTCCATCTCGGTTAATGCCTTCGGTTACGATTTACACGATCTTGAATGATATGATTTTAAGTTTTCGGTTATAACTGATGTTTGCCATCAGTTATATCTGTTTTCAATCGAAAGAAGACGTCACCACCCCAGATTTCGCGATTTGTTCTTGACAGCCGATCCGGAGATGAAGCTTTTGATTTGCGGGTTTATTTGTTAGTTCTGCGATATAGATTATTTGTTCCCGATTTAATCACTAAAGTGCGTGTAGAGGAGTGGTGTTTTGTGTGTGTGCATGCGCGGGAGACCCGGGTTCGAAACCCGGCTACTCCTTTCAAATGTTTGTTTTATTTTTGGGGTTTATTTTTATTTTCATTTACTTATTATTATTATTACTATTATTATTATTATTATTATTATTATTATTATTATCTATTATAGTTTTTAAATTCTACAATATTTATTAATTATGAAACATTTAAAAATAACCGGCACTAATAGGATACGCAACGAACTTAAACTGAATATTTGATTGTTAAACGAAGCGGGTTTTGAAACCCGTGTTACATAAATGTTACATTGGGTACTTCCCAATTCATTATGGCTTCAATCTTGGCGGAATCCACTTGGATACCGCGCTCACTTACAACATGTCCAAGAAAATGGACTTCTCTAAGCCAAAAGTCGCACTTAGAGAACTTAGCATAAAGATTCTCTTGTCTTAACAACTCTAGGATGCACCGAAGATGTTTCTTGTGATCAACTTGATAACGATAGTAGATAAGTATGTCGTCTATAAAGACAATGACAAACTTATCCAGATACGGTTTTCAGATTCTATTCATGAGATCCATGAATGCTGCAGGTGCATTTGTGAGCCCAAAAGGCATCACCAGAAATTCATAATGACCATAACTGGTCCTGAAGGCAGTCTTGGGAACATCCTCACTTCAAACCTTTAGTTGATGAAATCCCGATCTCAAGTCGATTTTAGAGAAGGAACTAGCCCCTTGGAGTTGATCGAGCAAGTCATCAATCCTGGGAAGAGGATAACGATTTTGATTGTTATCTTTTTTAATTTGCGGTAATCAATGCACATCCGCATTGAACCGTCCTTCTTCTTAACAAAAAGGATAGGAACTCCCCAAGGTTAGGAACTAGGCTGAATGAAGCCTTTCTCTAAAAGTTCGTCTAATTGTATTCTCAATTCCTTCATTTCTATTGGTGCTATATGGAGCTCTTGCAACAGGTGCCGCTCCTGAGAGTATGTCAATCCTAAACTCCACTTGCCTATCTGGAGGTAGACCCAGTAGTTTTCAGGGAAGACATCAGGATATTAAAAAATGATTGAAAGGTCTTCAATCTTTGGCTGTGGCTCGTTAATAGTTACTTGTGCCATGTAGATGACACAATCTTTCCCCAGACACTTGGATGCCTAAAGCAATGACACTTTGTCTGGCAACCCATAGTGTGAATCTCCAAGAATGGTGAGCATTTCACCAGATGGGGTTTTAACTTCGACGAGTTTCTTATCACAGGCAATGCGGGCTTGGTTATAGGATAACCAATCCATGCCTAAGACAACATCGAACCCCGCCAATTTCATTGGCAGAAGAGAGATAGGAATAAAATGATTCTTAATGGATATAAAACATCCATCAAGAATGGAAGATGTTGTTTCTAAGGTTTCGTCAGCAAGTTCTACCTCATAAGTTATGTCTAGAGTTCTTATGGGTAAGTTTAATAGTTTGCTAAACTTATGGTCTACAAATGACTAACGCACTTGAATAAAAAAGAACTCTAGCATATACATCATTGATGAGGAATATACCTATTATGGCGTTGTTGTCATTAACAGCCTCCCTAGCTTTCATCTGAAAGGCCTTTGCATTTCCTTTCTTAGCCTCTCCACGCTTTCTATTGTTACTCTTGGGATCCTTAGGGTAGTTAGTCTTAATATGTTAGTTTTCATTACAGTGGTAGCAGACGACATCCTTAAGATCCTTGCATTCTAGGGTCTTATGCCCCTTTTTTCTTGCAGATACCACAGGGTTTAGCCTGTGGGTCAGAATTGCACTGTCCCTCAGGCCTGCGATTGCAAGCTTTGCATGTCGGTTTCTTGCCCGGCCTATCTTGGTTCTTTCTAAACCCAAATCCCCCCTTATTCTTCTTGTTTGATCTCTAGGAGTTATCATCCTCTCTCTTCCTCTTCCCGTCAATCTTAGTCTTGACTGACTTTTGTCTCACCAAATCTAAGGTGAGAGAGAGAGAGAGAGATAGGTCAACAGCAAACATGTAAGTAGTAGGCTGAGCAGCCTTCACCATGCCTTTAATCTCAGGCTCTAACCTATTTATGAAACGCACAATGCGCTTGGGTTCAGGAGAAATCAGATAAGATACCAATCTGGATAGGGAATTAAAGTCGGTAACATACTTCCGGAAATACAGATTCTTCATTGTAAGAGCTAGAAAATCTAACTCTATCTTCTCCACCTCATGAGGTGAGTAGTAAGTTTCCTTGACAAGGTCCGCAAACTTGGACCATCCCAAGTTATACAAGTGTACCTTTCCTGTTGACTGGACCATATTAGGGCATCGCCCTTAAAGGATTGCGATACAAACTTCACCACATCCTTATTAGCACAACCATTAGTATCTACAATAGTTTCCATTTTGTTGAGCTATCTCACCAGGCTTCTATAGCCCCTTTTCCTCCTTAAAGTCTCGGGGCTTGCATGAGACAAAGTATTTATAGGTACATAGGTCTTTGGAAGAACGGGACGTATCAAGAAACTCTAGTTTGTAGGTCCACCTGAGGATCAAGTTAAACCAGTTCCTTGTTCAAATGACATACACACAAGTGCGAAATCCAAGTGGGCATGCAACCAAAGCAAAGTAAAGAACACAGGGTAACCAAAGATTCACTATCTTGATTAATGATTGAGAACAAGTACAAACATATACACACAATGCTCGTATGACTCAAACAAACTTGTTGTGTTCTTGTGTTTTCATCTTCAGAGAGAATACTGAGAGGCTCACTTAGACCAACTAGCTAACCCACTCTCACACGCGAGTCCACCAGTCAACAAAAGGCTAACCCTCACTGAGAGGTACAAGTCTGCTTATATAGTGTCCGTCTAGATTCGTACGAATCACAAATCCAGACATATGGAACACACTATTTCACACGAGACAGAACTCCCAAATTTGGTGCGTGACAACTGTTTCGTACGAAATACTTATTTCGTACGAAACAAGTAACACACTTGTTACTGAAGTATTTTGTACGAATCACCTAATTCGTACGAAAACTATGACTCGCACATAATTCTTCTTCTTGGAGAACGTGTGTAGACTTGACGTACACAAGACTTATCAGTATGCACACATGCAACTGATTAACACAGACAATCTAAGATGTCATACTAGATCAAGATAGAAGGATATCTCGATCTATTCGACACGACCAAACCTATACAGACACTTGAACAAAGACCGTATAATTACAACTGTAATTAAGAACAAGCGACAGACACAAAACTGTATCAACAAACTCCCCCTTGGATGTTGCTTGGTCTTCGGTCTTTGGTCTTCAGACTTTGGTCTTCACATAGAATAGTTTGGAGTATTAACAAACTCCCCCTGAAGATCTACAATTCATTGATAGATCTGCTATCCAATGATTAGAGCATCAGGTCTTCGAACTTCTAAGAAACTTCAAATCTTTCTTGCTTCCTCCTCCGACTTGTTAGAGTTCTTCATTGCTGGTCTTTGTTCATGTTCTTTTGTATCAATCTGTACTCAATAGACAAATATAATTAGAACACAAATTTCTCAGGGAATACACACGAAAAACTTATCGTAAATTCTTCGTATGACTGTATTCCCTGAACGAGATACACACACTCGTTATGAATTCCAGCAACAGATTTGAGAAAAACAAGTGACCAAGTCAAACAAATGACTAGGTTCATTCGTATGAGATACACACACTCAAACGAATTTCAGATTTTGGATTTCTTTGATGGATTACTTGTTGCAAGATATTACTTTATGAAGCTGCGATATCAGACAGATGGTTTTCTGGCGTATCTTGGTAGAAACTCTCGATTAGCGACTTTGGCTAACTTTCAAAAAGTAATCACATAAGCAACTAAGTAAACTAGACTGAAAAACTAGATATACAGATAAACTACAATCTTTTTATAGTTTCAAGGTAAAGGAATCATACCAGCATTTTAATCTTTGTCAAAAACGATATCTGGATTTCAAAATTAAACAGATAAGTATTCAACTATGATTATCGGTATTGTTGTCCACGTAAGCTCAGACTTATCAGATGTAATCATGATTAGGAGATATGATTAAGGTATGAATTTATACTTACTAACCGGTGTTCAACCACATCACGACACATTCCCATATCAAGATATGCACGAGAGAAAATCTTACCGGTGAGTATACTGCTTTATCATTTGTTTTGACGTATATGAATGATGTGAGATACTCACTTATTTTTGATTGAAAACAAGCCCTTTGTGATTTAATCACTTATTGATGAGGAACTTGATTTTCATATGCACGAGGGCACAGAAGTAAGTCCGTGAACAGGTTAGTACCATCGTAACGACAAAGAGACGAACTTAGCTCCCGCATAAAGCTCTGATATTATATCACTTATTTTGGGGATGTGATATTTTTATCACTTATTTAACGGCCGAATGCAGTATGAACACGTATGTATGATATCATGGAAGTTCTAGACTTGCGCACCGTTATTTTTCGGCAAAGATTCAACCATGATACCCAGATGATAAGCCAGCATAAAGACCGTATATCTCAGAACCTCGGCACTCTATCAAACGAAATTTCGGTACCAAGACCATATGCCAATGAATGGTTCCCACCTGGCGTTCTGTCTGTTAGGTTTATATCAACCTGCACATTTTAGTCTGATTATGAGCCTATCGATACATCATAAGTAAAAGCTACTTATCAATCTACTTTTTATGCTTTTAACCATTTCTGACAAATTTACCAGTGAATTTCATCAACATCAACTTATCAAAGAAACTCATTTTTGATTTTTCTAATGTTTTTGTATTTTTTCTGATTTTTCTCCCCCTTAAACAAAGAAGGTAAATAAAAGACATATTTTTGTTTTTTCTTGAAATTTACTCCCCCTAAAATATAAAACTGAAAATCTTTTTGTAGTTTTAGATTTTTAGAAAAGTATTTACAATAATAGTTAGCCATGGTTGAATTACTCGGGTTTCACCTTGATGCCATTGACCAAAAGTAGATAATCAAAACGTGATTTATCAAAGGCTTTGGTAAAAAGGTCGGCACGTTGGTGATCAGTGTGGATTTTAACAACATCGATAAGTCTCTCAATGTGTTTTGTTTTTTAATACTGTACAGGATTCCGAGTGATCTGTAAAGCAGCTTCATTATCAACAAAAATAGGAGTAGTAAGAAATTCAAAACCGTAGTCGCGCGTTGCTGTTGAATCCATAGAACTTGAGAGCAGCAACTAGAAGCTGAAATATACTCAGCCTCACATGTTGATGTAGCTACACAAGTCTGCTTTTTGCATTGCCACGTGACTAGGCGATTTCCCAAGAACTGACATCCTGCTGTTGTTGACTTTGCATCGATTTTGCAGCCGCCATGATCAGAATCACCGAATGCTGTCAGATCAAAGTTATCATCCTTAGGGTACCATAGACCAGTGTCAGGGCGTCCCTTCAAATAACGAAAGATCCTTTTCACAGCCATCAAGTGAGAAACTTTCAGACTAGACTGATAGCGTGCCAGAAGGCATGTTGGGTACATTATATCGGGTCTTGAAGCAGTAAGATACATGAGAGAGCCGATCATAGCACGGTAGAGAGATGGTTCTACATGTTCACCCATTCCGTCTGGAGTAATCCCATGATTTTGAGCTAATGGAGTTCCCAAAGGTTTTGAGTCATCCATCTGAAATCACTTGAGAATATCTCCGACGTACTTGGTTTGATGGATAAAAATCCCTTCCTTTGATTGTTGAACCTGTAAACCTAAAAAGAAATTCATTTATCCCATAGCGCTCATCTCGAACTTCTCCTGCATAACCTGTTCGAATTCTTTGCACATTCGAGTGTTAGTAGACCCAAATATAATATCATCAACATAAACCTGTACTAGTAGCAAATCCTCGTCCTGTTCCTTGATGAAGAGAGTACAGTCAATCAGGCCTCGTTGAAAACCATTCTTCAACAGATAGGTAGACAACGTTTCATACCAAGCCCTCGGAGCTTGATGAAGACCATATAACGCCTTGTTGAGAAGCCAAACCTTGTCAGGATGGTGAGGATCTTCAAAACTTGGCGGTTGCTCAACATATACTTCCTCTTCTACCACACCATGAAGAAATGCACTCTTCACATCCATCTGATAAACGGTGAACTTCTTGAAGGACGCATAAGCCAAAAAGATTCTTATGGCCTCAAGTTGTGCAACCAGTGCATAAACTTCATTGTAATCGATCCCTTTGACCTGATTAAAACCTTGAACAACCAATCGCGCTTTGTTTCTCACAACAACACCTCGGTCATCCTTCTTGCACTTGTACACCCATCGTGTACCAATCTTCTTGTAGTTGTCAGGCCTGTCAACCAATTTCCAGACGCCTAACTTCTGAAACTGCTGAAGTTCTACCTACATGGCTTCAACCCAAGAGTCTTCTTTCATTGCCTCCTTCCAAGATTTTGGTTCTACTTGGCACACATAGCAGGCAAATGACCAATCGTTCAGACCACCAGATTCCCTGATTTCCGAATACAATCCAGCATTCTAGTTGTTTCGAAGCTGATTACGAGTCTGCACGCCACTCTGGACATCTCCAATAATATTCTGCTGAGGATGGATATTATGAATTCGAGTTTCTGGCACATCAGGAACTCGAGAGTTGATATCCAAATTGTAGATATTCAGATCAACAGTTACATCGAGAGCTAGATTTGATGACTTTGTAGATGCCTGACCTTCAGTCGTTCCTTGAGGTTGAATATTTGACGTATCATTTGAAAATCCAGAAACCGCACCAGAGGCAGCTTCATTTGCATCATGAAACTCATCATCTTTTGATGAAACATTATAATCCGCGACGTCTTCGAATTCCTCATTTTGAACAAGATTGTTAACGGAAGTCGACACTTGAGGGTTAACAATAATTGGTCGAACTAATGACGAGTGTACTGCAGTATCACTTTCCAATAACATCTGAGCAGCAGCTGTTGCATCATCAAAAGTTGGCAGATTAAAGGAGTCAAACAGCCCATCGAAGTCAAACATCCAAGGAGCACCCGGAGCTCTAACCGCTTCTGTATATCTTTGAACCTTGAGTTCACCCCATTCTTCAATCTTCTTCGAAGACAAATTCCACACCCGGAAATTAGGAGTAGCATATCCAAGAAAGAAACCTTCGATTGCCTTGGGACCAAACTTTCCATGTGGGTTGATTATAGTGCATGGAGCTCCAAAAGGTTCTAGGAAAGAAATATCCGGTTTCCTTTTATGTAGCAACTCAAAGCATGTCTTCCCATGTCTCTTCACCGTCAGAACTCTATTCATCGTATAACACGCAGTAGCAATAGCTTCACCCCAAAATTGAACAGGAAGTTCTGATTCTACTAGCATGGTTCTTGCAGTTTCAGTAAGAGTTCTGTTATTCCTCTCAGCGACACTATTTTGTTGTGGAGTGTATCGAGAATTGTACTCATGCAGAATACCCTTTGAGGAACAGTACTCATCCATAACTTGATTCTTAAATTCCGTGCCATTGTCGCTTCTGATTCTCCTTACATTCAGATTGTACAATTTTTCTAGCAGAGTCAGGAGATTCTTGAGGAGAGTAGGAACTTCACTCTTGTGTGCCAACATGTTTACCCATGAGAATCTGGAATAGTCATCAACAACTACCAGACAATAAGAATCACCAAAGGTTGTCTTGTGTTTCATAGGTCCAAAGAGGTCCATATGAAGACGTTCTAGTGGCATATTCACAGTGTTGATCTTCTTCACGGGATGGGATTTTCTTGCTTGCTTCCCTTTCTGGCATGAAACACAAACGTCTTGAAGATGAAAATTCTTCACTGGTACACCCTTCACTAGATTGTTCTTCACCAAATAGTTCATTTTCCTCAGGTGAATGTGTCCTATACGTCTATGCCAGGAGATTGATTCCTTCTCGGTGGCTTTAGAGACAAAAATGTGACTTGTGCAGATGTTGTAATATCTTGGCTCATATCAAGAATATATAAATCACTAATTCTTGGAGCCGACAGGAGAATCCATTCCTTGGGGATCTTGAATCCAGGCTTCAGCACATAACATCCGGCATCATCAAAATGTACCGTGAACTTCTTGTCGCATATTTGAGAAACGCTAAGAAGATTATGATCAATTTGCTGCACATAATTGATCTTGTCGAAGCTCACAACACCATTGGAGGCCATTCCTTCTCCAGTGATGTATCCACCTTTGTCACCAGCAAAAGCAACATAACCACCCCTAATACTTTTCACATCATATAGGAGCTGCAAGTCGCCCGTCATGTGCCTTGATGCTCCACTGTCAACAATCCAATGACTGTTTACAGTTCCTCCTGGAACACCCTGCACATTGCACAAACAAGATTAGTTTGAGATGGGGACCCAAGCCTTAGTGGTCTTGGGTCGTCCCTTATCATCGAGAAATGTAATCTCAATTTCTTGATGATTAACAAACTGAGAGACTCCTTTTGAACCATTACCGGTCTTCTGTTTCCAAGATCTTTGTTTATTACCAGATTTACTATTATTTACAGTTTTAACAGTGTCTGTTTTATTGACTTTGAAGATCTTTGATCCGTTTTCGAAGAAATCGATTTTAAAGCTTTCTCAACTGCTTTTACTTGTTTACATTTTTGTTTCTCTTTTTGATTTTTAATAATTCGTCTATCTTGTGTCAGAGAAACAGATTTACGTTTGCAAGTTGGTTCATGGGGGGTTTTCTCTATACATCTTGATTTGGCTGGATTTTGACAATCTTTTATAATGTGGCCAAATTCTCGACATTTGAAACATGTTCTCCTCTCAAAAAAACTAGGAGATCGTGTTTCTCGGCTTGATGTTGAACTTGTGGATCCTGAGGTACTAGGTTCATTTTCATTACATCCATCAGTGTGTTGGGTGTAATTGTTTTGACTATTTCTTTTCATAATCTTAACTTTCTTTACAAAATCAACACTAGATTTTCCTTGAAAAGTTTGGACTTTATCGGTACCTTTAGAACTCACAAATTTAACAGTTTTAGCCTTTTTCTGGTCACGAGAGCCTTTTGCTTCAACCTTCGGTTGAGAAACTGTAGGCTTTTCAACTCGCTTCCTTTGTTTTTCTTTTGAAGCGGATAATTGTTGTGATTTGGTGGACTTTTTCTTCTCTACAGGTTTGGTTGTTAACTTTTCAAAAACCTGATCTATAGAGATTGTATTTATGTTTTTAATTGAAAAATCTTTGTTTGAATAGATTTTCTTATCTCCAACCAAGGTATACAACACATTATCTACTTCTTGTGTAGACACACTTGTCTTCACAGATTTCTTAGGAACAGTCTCTTGATTCTCAACAGATTGAGTACTAGGAGTAGCAGAAGATTCTACTCTTTTCCTTTTATCAAGCGGCTGATCCTGATCATCATTTATTGATTCATCATCTGATGTATCATCCTCTTCTTCATCAGATGATGAACTTTCTGGCTTGCTTGGTTCTTGAGAGGAATTTCCTAGTTTGACCCTAACCCTGCTGCGAATTCCTCAGGATTCAAAGGTACAGAGGGTTCAAAACGAGGCATCTCCTCTTCATCAGGCATTTTGCTATAGTTGTGTTTCATTGGGGGTGGACACGACTTATACCCTATGCGTTGAGCATCTCCCTTTAGTTTTTGAACTTCAATAATATGATCAAGCACATATTGGGAGTTAGAATAACTTTCCAATTTGCGTTTGATCGAATCATATTCGCATTTGGCGATGGCTAACTCTTTCTTTGTTTCTTCTAGGAGACTAATGTAGTTATTAATTCCTGTCTGTTTATTCAAAACTGTTTTTGTCAATTCAGAAACACTTTTCTTAAGGGTTTCTATTACATATTTGAATTCTTTTTAGTTAGCGCCAAATTCACCTCTTTGCATTTTGATAGTTCAAGAACTAAATTTTGATTATGACTGTTGACGGTTTCATACTTTATTTTCAGTTCAACACAGTCATTGCGAACAGTAGGAGGTTCAGAATTAACCTATTTTGAAGAACCTTCAACATTTGCCATAAAGGCAGTGTGATGAGAAAAAGCTGCACCATCTGTAGAAAGTGTCTCTGTCTCTTTTTCCGCAGCTTCTGCATTCCTCGTCATGCCTACCTTTTCAGATTTTAACATCTCAGCTTCACTCAGCAATTCTTTAACCTCAGCATCTCTTCCTTTCTTCACATCAGAATTAGATCCATAACCATCTGAACTTGAACACTCTTCATCAGAACTACCAGCATCCCCAGATGTATCATCGTTATTTGGAGTGTTGATGCTGTGATCATGCTTGATTTGATCCACGATCTTCGCGTAGCATGCAGTTCATCCGTTGTTCTCAGTTCCCAAGTGTACTGACCAATCGCATCCTTCATCAGACTGAACTACCAAAGCTCAGTGCGTGTTTGAAGGTCCTAATTGATTGGTATTGTTAGAGTTGCCAACAGCTACTATTCTTCTTTCGTTGTTGTACTGTGCTGTGTTGGATGTTTGAGACTGATTTCGAAAGGGGTTGTGATTTCCTTCCTTGCTGGGTCTTGTGCATTCCCGCTTAAAGTGACCTCTTTCTCCGCAGTTGAAGCAAGTGTCGGCGGTTTTGTCAAAGCCGTATTTTGTATCCTTCTTGCTTTCCAAACTGGTTCTACCCGTTCTTCTCATATAATCCTTCGCTCTTCTCATAGCACTTGCAAATGCCCACTTGATGTCCATCAGCTCCATTTCATCTCGGTCAATTTGTTCATAGTCTTCGTTTGTCAAATTGATGTTCCCTATTTGACCTGCAACTAAACCACAATATGCACTGACCATGGTATTTAGAAGTTCTGCATGTTCCTGTGCAACTTCTACGTTGATTTTGGAGAGATTTGACGTGTCAAGTTTGACAGTGTTGGGATTTGCCGATTGACTGCTGTTTCCATAGAAAGCTTGTTGAGGAGCTTGCTATGGAGCTTTATGCGCTAAATCCCTTGGCTATGGAAGGAATGCTTTCGGATCAAAAGCCTGTCCATAGGTTTGATTGCTCGAACCTGTAGACTGACTTGTTTGAACTGGTTGGGGTAGAAAAGGGTTCACGTTTGACACAAACGCGGTCTGCAGCTTCAGTTGCTGACTTGAGCTTGTACCTGCATTTATACCTCCAAAATACATTTCAGGGTTTTGTGGAGCAGACTCATTGTGCCTTCCGGAGTTCTTCTTCATTCTTGTTCTCCAGTTTCTGCACAAATTCATAAATACTAATTGAGCCAAAACACCTGCATGTTTTAAAAGATCAATAAATTGACCCCATTTCGGTGGTAAAGCATCAGCAAATCGCATCACAATTTCTTGTGGTGCTGCTAACACTTTATACGAGTACATTTTGCTGGGAAGATGATAAAACCGAGTGGTCATATCATTCAAGGTTTCGTTCTCCATGAACATGAAACCTTCAAACTCTTTCTTGAGCAGATCATGCTGAATCTTCCTGGTAGCAGCGTTACCTTCACCTCTTGCTTCCATAGTGTCCCACAATTTTTTCGTTGTAGTACAATACACAAACTGATGATAAATGTCTTTATGCAGAGCTTGTGTGAGGATAGCAAATGCCTTTTTCTCTAGATCGTAAGATTTCTTGTCACTTTCGACTAGCATGGCCAATGTGGTTGGATTTGATCCAGTTTCTTCAAGTGCTTCATTCTAGGGGGTAGTGAAACACGTCCACAATTATGTGTTCTGACCGAGAACATACGTATGAAAACGACTTTTCCATGAAGGATAATCGTTCATGTGATTTAACTTCGGCGGTCGGTTATTACTCCCTGTTTCACTTTCATTCATTAGCAGAGTTTGGATGCTTTGATTCTGATTCGCAACACACGCCCATTGATTTGCAGAGATCATTGCTGTATGTTGAGGAATCAAAGATTTTACCCATGATGTTGCGGAGCTTTGCGAAGACTCCTGATTTGAGCTTGAACAACTCCAATCCCACGGGTTAGAACTCATTATATTTTCTTGTTTTATGAATATTTAAAGGTTTTAAAGTTTCACGATTATAATTACCTTTTAAAAAATCACAGATCTGAAAATATGATAAATTCTTAAAATCACAAAGCTTTGAAAAACACGAAAAACAAACAATTTCTGTTTCATGCGAGACACCTGTTTCGTGTGAAACACTGATGTTTCCTGCGAGCCAGGTGTTTCGTGCGGGTCAGATGATTCGCACGAAATAATCAGTCGCACCAAATGTTTTGTTTAGTGTTTTTCAGAGGAATCTTTTCAGAAATGGTTTGGTGAGAAATTTCCTTTCTTGTGTAGACCTGCTTGTTCGAAAATACCTGTTGTCTTACCCACTTTTAGTTAAAACACAGATTTTAATAGTCCACAGTCCAAGTCCAGATCCAAGTCAGAAAATGTCAGCTCTACCAAAACTAATCAGATTCAAATTTTTGCAGATTTCTTCTTCAAGGGTGTTCTTCAGAAAAATATTACCATAAAATTTTCTGCATGCAGCAGATTTTGATCAAGTTTTAATTTAGTTATCTATCCAAAACTTATGTTTTCTGCTGGAGATTCAAGAACACTTCAGAAATCTTCAAACTAGCTCAGACACAACTAAGCCCGGTTTTGAACAAGGAAAGAGCCAAAGCTCTGATACCACTTGTAGGTCCACCTGATCAAGTTAAACCAGTTCCTTGTTCAAATGACATACACACAAGTGCGGAATCCAAGTGTGCATGCAACCAAAGCAAAGTAAAGAACACGGGGTAACCAAAGATTCACTATCTTGATTAATGATTGAGAACAAGTACAAACATAAAGACACAATGCTCGTATGACTCAAACAAACTTGCTGTGTTCTTGTGTCTTCGTCTTCGGAGAGAATACTGAGAGGCTCACTTAGACCAACTAGCTAACCCACTCTCACACGCGAGTCCACCAGTCAACAAAAGGCTAACTCTCACTGAGAGGTACAAGTCTGCTTGTATAGTGTCCGTCTAGATTCGTACGAATCACAAATCCAGACATATGGAACACACTATTTCACACGAGACAGAACTCCAGAATTTGGTGCGTGACAGCTGTTTCGTACGAAATACTTATTTCGTACGAAACAAGTAACACACTTGTTACTCAAGTATTTCGTACGAATCACCTGATTCGTACGAAAACTATGACTCGCACAGAATTCTTCTTCTTGGAGAACGTGTGTAGACTTGACGTACACACGACTTATCAGTATGCACACATTCAACTAATTAACACAGACAAGCTAAGATGGCATACTAGATCAAGATAGAAGGATATCTCGATCTATTCGACACGACCAAACCTATACAGACACTTGAACAAAGACCGTACAATTACAACTGTAATTAAGAACAAGCGACAGACACAAAACTGTATCAACATAGTTTCTTTGTTTCACTCTTCCCATTTGATGAGTGAACAGAGCTCTCATTTCGAGCTGAAGATGGTGGAATAGATAAAGGTTTGGAGCGAGTAGCGCTCGATTCCTTAAATTTTTCCATGGCCTTTCTAACAGCTGCATCAATGCGAGCTTGGAAATCATCAGTGTTGATGGCTATGTTTTCAGCGTTGTCAGTATTATTAACACGGTGAGTACTTTGTGCCTCATCTGAATTAGCCATCTCTGAAGTTGGTACTAAGCACTAAATGAAACATACATTAGCCATGGCATTAATAACCATATACGCTATAAAGTTTGGACATATATATATATATATCCATTGCCTATTTGAACCAGTGTGCATAGAAATACAACTATCAGGCTTAACATTTTAAATGAATATTCTTTGAGATATTTAGGTATAATTGGCCTAGGTCTCAAAGGGACCATCAAAAGGCTTTCTAAATTTGGACGTAGTCCATATGTTATTCGACAATGGATCATCAAGTCACAATAAAACTCAGTTTATGATCAGAATAATAATATCATAATATCTTAGTTATATTAACATATCAACAGGTAATTCATTTGCAAGTTTGTTGTTGATTAAAACTTATTTTACGTAAAAAGGGCATTTTAGTCAAAGTTTGACATATTAGCGGAACTTGTGCATAAACTCATATTATGAGTATGATTATGATCATGTAATATAACCTCAGAGGGTTATGCTATACTATATTACGATCATAATGCAACCATAAATCAGTAGTAAACTAATTTAAATTGGGTCAGAATCGAAAGTCAAAGCAGAAGTTAAACTTTGTGACTTTCGGTTGTGAACCGACCCTAGGATTAGAATTGACGAGACGAACATGTTCCCACATGTTCTAATGATTATTACCAACTTTTTTTAAGTGTTAAAACATATTTATATCATATATAAACTCAGATTATAATATTATATAATCTAACACATTTGACTTTTTAAAACATTAGCTTTGACCCGTCAATTGACCTAGTAAACGTGATTCTTAGGAGGTGCCCTTTTAAGAGATTAATACCTACCTAATTACGATCACTTAGCCATGTTCATTTTGAACAATGGCTAGACCATAATGGTTATAACTGAAAGTCAAAGCGTTTATCAAAAATGCTTGATTTTTTACTATTAAAAGCCTATAAAAGAAAAGAGCAGAGATAGAACACTTACAAGTGATCCAAGAGAAAGTCTAGAACTCAAAGGGATGCCCCTAGATGAACAGGAACTTATAAGAGTGTAATAGAGAGGAGAAGAGGAATGAGCAAGGAATGGCGTGAAATTGATGGGTTATTTATAGTGCAAGGGGATGAATGAGGATGATGCCAGGTGTTAGAGGTGTTGTAGGATCTGTACAAGTGGTTAGTTAGGTGTCAAGAACTGCAAGAGAGTGGCATATTGCAAGATATGTGGCAACTTGGCAGAATTTGGCATGTTGACACTATTAGTCCCTCAAAGAATATAGTTTTAGGAATTGTCCCTTGACTATATCCAATGACACAATAAGCCAACTAATTTTTCTCGTTCAACATGTGGCACACTGAATGAAGAGTGTGAATACCCATACATTAATGTGTTACAATATGTGCTTTTAGTGAGTTTTAAGTGGTTCCAAGCTTAGAATGTGATAAATTCGAGTTCTTATGGTTTTACAGGTTAAATCACTTGGATTAGTAAAGTTTACGGTTCGGTGATGATGCGAAACACTCAAGGATGGTAAATCAAAAGATATCACATCAACCGGGAGTCGTTTGGGTCGAGAGATGGCTTGATTATGTAAGAAATATGAAAATAATGAAGTCCAGGGGCCTCCGGGTCATTTGTTGAAAGTTGAAATAATAAAAGAAAGAGAGTTTAGGACTTCGCCGTAGGCTACGATCGCCAGACCGTAGCTTACGTTTGATATAAAGATAATCCAGCAAGTCTAGACCGTAACTTATGGTCCTTGACCGTAGGTTACGGTCAGGTTGGATTCTTGAATAGCATAGCCGAACCGTAGCTTACGCTTTGGAACTGTAGCTTACGATCTGGCATATGGAAAATATGCAAATTGGATACGTTTGTGCTAGATGAGCGGCTAATTCATTCAAGGCTTCATCCGTGAGTATATACACGTATCGGTATATAACCGGATCTGAATTTACGAGGTGCTACAATTAATCCGAAAAATAACCAATCCATAAGTAAATAATAACATGACATAACAAAACAAAACACAAGAAATGAAACAATGATGCGATTCAAGCTCCGAAAGGCGAAAAGCGAAACTATGAAATCCATGACATAAAGCGGTGAACACGTATAGCGTATGAATGAAACAAGTAATGCAACATACAAAACAAATAGGAGCACATATGACACTTAACTTGGCATGTTATTGAAAAAGTATACGGATCATATCAAACATGACACATGAAACACCCCAAAATAGTTAAAGTGACAAAAGGGGAAAAATAAGATCTACTCACAGTTTTGCGTTTCGTTAAAACCCGCTAATCCGCACGAGTAATGAAAGAGAGATAACACCCGAAGACACAATCATCCTAAATATTATAACACCTACTTAAATAAAATAACGTAAGGAAAATATATAAAAATATTACAACCTAATACTTAGGGTTTTTGTCCTAAAATAAATATTACTATGTAATTAAATGTCATATGTAAATATATCTAATGTTTGTGTGACAAATTAGTCCAACTAATAATAAATATTTATTGAAATGTTATAAACTATTTTTGTGACCTTTCTATATATATCAATAATCATTTAAGAAAAAAACTATATATATTTATAGGTTTTTATGAGATAGCCTTGATGACAATAAAGTGTATCTTTTTGTATGTTCATTTTAATAACCATAATTTATACATATATATTTTTTTTCATATTTCCTAAAATTATCTATATATATACACACATTGCATATTCTATCTATATCCATTTAATAGGTGATAAGATATTATAACATAACCATTTGAGTTGTCTATATTTGTATGCAAGACAAATATACATATATTTTTATAAAAATCTGATTTTTTATATGAAGTCCTAGAAATAAATAAAATGATATAAACATTTGGGAGTCAAAACTTATGTGACATCAAACACTACTATCATTTGATCAAAATGAAAACAACTTTAATACATGATTATGAAACTAATTTTATTAGTAGCAAAAATTATGAAATCTTAATATTTTTATGACACTAGTTTAGAGTTATAATATTTTGCCATCACAATTTCTATTTTAAAGTAAAACACAATTATAACTAGTATCAAAACTCAAACTATTATAAACCCAGGTATTGTAAAAGTGTAAATTGCAAGGAAACTAAAGTCTGAACATGAAACAATAAGGAATAAAGAAATATAAAGAAATAAATGACATTAAAACTACCTCCTATGAAGAAGAGAGGGTAAAGAGATGGAGATGAGGGCGATGTTGGATTCTTGCTCCTCCTTCTTGGTGGTTTTGGAAAACTTGCAAGGCTTGAATGGTGGTGGCTAGGGTTTCTTTGACAGAGAGATGGTGGTGGCTAGGGTTTTTTTCAGAGAGAAGATAAAGATGTTGAAATGACAAAAGAAATAGGGTTGCGATTTACATTTTAAAAGCATGACATTAATCTTTGATTGAGAATATAAAATCTTGCATTTAAAAGAGATTGAAAAAAATATTTTTTTATTTAACATTATGCGGCCAAGAAATAGAAAAAATAACTGTGTTAATTTTTTATTATATAATATTTATATATATAAAAAATTAATTAAGGTGCTTAACTTGTTTTTTCGTATAACTTGAAAAGTATAAACGTTTTATGAAAATTCGAACATACCGTTGGAACGAGCGCATTTTTCTCTATGATATGACCTAAGTTTCATAAAAATCGGAGTAGAGTCAAAAATAATATATTTTTTATAACAGCTCGAACTAGTTTACAAACGGTTCGGATTCCATTTTTTTCAAAACGAGTACCCTTCTTGGTGGATGTTACAACTTCAGCTGCCATCCGCCGATAGAAATATGATCTACAGTCGCAATTATGTTCAATGAAGATTCATGTTCTCGTGACCGATCCAAACGCAGATCTGTTCATCGGTTTGATGTTTGTGTTACTTTCTGACATTGTTTTCTTTTTGTTCATTTATCATATGTGGATGGTCTTGCATAAAACGTTTGTCTTGGCTATTATCTTGGATATTGAGACAGGTATATCATGAACCCGAAACATTTGGGATGGGTATACGCAATACCTGATGGGTATGGGATTGAAGCGATTTGCGATTCGGCGAGGCTTGCCCTGATTTCTTTCCGCCAAAGCCTTAGGTAATTGAACTTTGACCTTTTGTTTGATTGGTTCCGAATTTAGATTCTTTATGTGTGTGAGAGAGAGGGGTTTCATGTTTTAGATCAAAACTCATAAAGATGTCACCAGCCTTATTAGATGAGAATACGATCATTGTGGTAAGTTTTTTTAAACGGAGCTCACTCTCTAACTACCTTTGACTTTTTACATGTGACTCAAACGTTTAATGTGCCATTTCATGTAAAGATACAAGTTGGTCCTGTGTCGTTTGAGATCAAAGCTCATGAAGATGCCACCAGCCTTATATATGACAATAAGGACGTTGTGGTAAGTTTTTCTAAACTGAAACTTTCTTCCTCACTGACTTTCAAATTACTGTGACTTAAATGTTTAATGTGCCATTTCAGGTAGGAATTTTCCCCGATTAGGTTGGAATTTTCCCCGAGTTATTTGGGGTTGAGTTTGATAACTTCAACATTATAGCTGACAAGCTACGTTCCGATTACGACTTTCGTCACACTACAAAAGTGGAACTCTTTCGGATTAACGGAGCCAGAATCAACTAAAGTTTCATTGTCCATCAGGTTAGTCATCTTCTTTATTCCTTATACATACATTCATATATATATATATATATATTGTGACATATATTGGTTAATTTAATATATTTAATATATTGGTTAACGACGGTTGGGTGGAACATGGAATGAAAGTAAATCTCTAAGAAAATACTTATAAGGTTGTGGACCAGACCATTGTTCAACAACACCAAAGGATTCTATTCGAAAGAGATGATCATCATGGATGAGGTGGTATTTTAAACTTTATTCTCCATATAATTTATATTTAAATCTCTTTCACATTTAAATTGAGTATAATTAACTTTATTATGTGTTGTATATGTAAGGCAACAAACTTCAATGTAATGTTTTTTTTTATAAAAATTATGAAAATTTTCACATCTTCTTCATGAAAACTAGTGCATTTTCATTAATAATCCAACCTTTGTTGAGAACAAGGCCAAATATAAGTATGTGATCAATGCACATAAGGTCTTTTTGAATCAGAACACTACTATCAGAAGGTGCAATGACTTTGCTGGGTCACAGTATGGATTTTCTTTTGCTCCATTTCAAGTAGTTTTGGAGAGGATAATTGATTTAACTCATACAGTTGGTTTGTTTATAATTTTTTATATTTACATATTTTGATTTTAATTTGTCTAACCATGTTTATATATATAATATATATATATATATATATATATATATATATATATATATATATGTTTATGAATATGAATTATAGTTAACAAAATATGTCCTTTTCCTAGATATCATCGACATGATTGCAAACATATACAAGATGGTGGTCGAGACCTTGGTTAATGGCAAGTCATCTAAAAGAATCAACCTCAAACTACAAAGCCTAATGTGAGAACTCTTTTATTTTAGTATGCATTTGTATTTAACATGAATTATAAATCTAAATATTGTTTAATGTACTGGTTAACCTTATCAATATCCTTTTATATGTAGTGGCCATTATTTGGATGTAACTTTATGGGATGCATATGCTGAACAGATGGCCGCATTTCAGGCAAAAAATGCTGATCGTACAGGTGTAGTTATCATCCTTCAGTTTGCAAAAGTCAAGACGTATGGGGTAAGTATATGCTCTTGTATTGTTATATTTATCATTGGATATGATTTATAAAATTGATTATATACATAATATTCATTGTTACTTCAAAATTTCAAATTCCATTTCGGTTTCCAATTGCTATGATGTTGCTAGGCTTTTCATTGATGATGTCACACCCCGACCCGCAGCGGAAAAGGTGATCGGGGCATGATTGGGTTATCATCAAAGCTCATGACATTTATTATGCGTTTCATATTCATTAATACAATTTAATGGAAATTTACAATAAAGATTACAACATGTTCTAGCTATCAATCTAGGCATCTTTGTTCTCTTCTAAGGCATTTCCTATGTTTTCTTTGCTTCAACCTGTTCACCTGTATCATGTGTAAAAAGGTTTTGGATCAACATAAAGTTGGCGAGTGAATCCTATGGAAAACATTTGAACAAGTTTATATAAATTGGTTATGAAATATGTGCACAACCAAACATGAGTAAAAATAGATGTAAACTTATTCAACAATCATAAGATATTAAATAAAAACACACATGAACAATAATGGAACATTTAGAGGCACGCGATGCTCAACTCGTCTCTCACGAGGAACTGAGGGGCTTAATGAATGAATTGCATAAACATGATAATATGAATGACACAACTACAAACAATATAAACTCAAAGATACACACATGAACAATAATGAATTTGATTTGAGGCACGCGTTGTTCAACTCGTCTCCCACGAGGAACTGATGGGCTTAATGAATGAGTTTAATATAATTTGACAAAAGGAAATAAGTAATCACAACAATATAAACAATCTAAGTTTAGATCATGATGTGGTATGGCACAAGTTTAAATAAACCAGTTAATTATTTTTATAACACATGACACACCCCAAAACGTGTAATTTAAAAGGGGAGTTGTAAGATTCACTCACAGTGGGTGCGTTCGGTTGATGATGTTGAATGCACGCGAAGTGGTTTTAACCACGAGTGAGATTAACCGACTAGCTTTCCTCTGTTTTCCGGCAGAACTCCGGCGACAGCAATCCCTTCCGGCGACGAGTGTCTTGCAGCAGCGAGTCTCCAGGAAGCTTACAAAGGGTGTGGGTGACTTCGGTATAAGCTCAAAGGGTTTAGTAAGGCTCAGAAATGGGGAAACCGGTTTTCCGGCGACGAACAGAATAATTCCGGCGAGTGGAATTACGTCCGGTAAAGGTGTGGTTTTGAGCGAAAAAGTTTGCGGTGGGTTGTGGGTGAATTTATAGGGAGAAACCGAGAAGTATTTGGCCTGATTTCCAACTGGATTCATTGGTTTGAATTTCTCCGGCGGTTATGACTTTGGTCGCGGACTCAAACATCGGTTATAACCGATATGGCGTTTATGATTTACGTTATAACTGAAAGAAACGTTAAGTTTCGCGAGATTGCCGGGATTTCCGACGACTGAATTTTTGGGCGCAGGTTTTGAATTCGTAACGTCATGATATCAATTAAATGATTCTAATATTTAACAAATAACATCGGTGGCGCAGTGGTTTAGTGCGCGTGTGTTAAGTAGTTTGCTGGACCGGTACTGACCCGGGTTCGAAACCCGGCAGAACCAAAACATTTTTATTTTGCGATTTTTAACAGTTTTTCAAAAACTAATTATATATTCCCGTATAATAATTGATTATGTATCGTTTAAAATTATTTTGGGCATTTAATTCGCAACGAAAATTTTGACTGACTGTTCGGTTGATAAACGGAGCGGGTTTGGTAAATCCGTTTTTGACGGATGTTACAGTATCCCCTGCTTTTTAGAAATTTCGTCCCGAAATTTAAATAGTGATATATTTGACTAAAAGAATGATGGTGTTTAGTTTGTCGGTTATATGCTTAGAAAAATAAGGGTTTAAGTTTTTGTTCGAGGCGGTAACGTTCCTTGTAAGGGTTAAGTAACCTATTACAGGAATCGCTTTTTGTTGCCTACTGTATAAGTTTTGATAAGCAGGAATGATTCGCTAAAAAATGATATCATGCATAAGAGTTTAGATACGTTTGGAAAAGTATGGTTATATCCTAAGGCAAAACTTCTAACACTACAACCTACATGGAAACATAAATAAAACACAACAGCTGATATTTGAACATAATTAAACACAACAGCTAATATTTGAACATAAATAAGCACAACAGCTAATATTTGAATCCACATTCTGATTGCATATATGTTTGAATGGTGGAAGTTCCTCTCTCGTTTGTTATGATGGAGAGGTTAGTTTATGTAGAAATGGAACACAATCCAATCTCTTTAAATAGCAAGATGATATAAATGTAACACAAATTCCAACCAAGGTAATACTAAATCCTACATGGAACTTCTCATAACCGCCTGATAATGCCTCTGATCCTTTGGCAAGAATACTTATATATAGGAAGTACCAGCGGCGTATCCACCATATTCTTGCCAAATTTTCATTAGTTTTATCCACAAGTTATGATTTGTTACCAAGAAACTAATAAATCCTACATAGAACTTCTCATAACCGTCCGACAATGCCTCTGATCCTTTGACAAGAATACTTATATATAGGAAGTACCAGCGGCGTATCCACCATATTCTTGTCAAATTTTCATTGGTTTTATCAGTGAATTATGATTAGTCCTATAACTCTACAACCAATACAACAAACATAAAATACTGAAATGAAATATATCTGTGCGATCAAGGCTCAATCAAACGGAGCCGATCGTATTGCATGTACTGAAAATGAAATGTCTGTGCGCTCAAGGCTCAATCAAACGGAGCCGAACGTATTGAATGTACTGAAAATGAAATTGTCTGTGTGCTCAAGGCTCAATCAAACGGAGCCGAGCGTATTGCATGTACTGAAAATGAATAACTTAATCACACAAACAACCTATGCATGGAACCTCTCATAACCGCCTGATAATGCCTCCGATCATTTGACAAGAATACTTATATATAGGAAGTACCAGCGGCGTATCCACCATATTCTTGTCAAATTCTCATTGACTTTATCCGCAAGTTATGATTAGTTCTATGCGACTCTACAACAAACACAACAACCACAAGATACTGATAATGAAATTGTCTGTGCGCTCAAGGCTCAATCAAACGGAGCCGAACGTATTGTATGTACTGAAAATGAAATTGTATGTGCGCTCAAGGCTCAATCAAACGGAGCCGAACGTATTGCATGTACTGAAAATGAACAACTTAATCTAAACAACAATCACACAAACAGCCTATGCATGGAACCTCTCATAACCGCCTGATAATGCCTCCGATCATTTGACAAGAATACTTATATATAGGAAGTACCAGCGGCGTATCCACCATATTCTTGTCAAATTCTCATTGACTTTATCCGCAAGTTATGATTAGTTCTATGCGACTCTACTACAAACACCACAACCACAAGATACTGATAATGAAATTGTCTGTGCGCTCAAGGCTCAATCAAACGGAGCCGAGCGTATTGCATGTACTGAAAATGTAAAATGAACTGTGCGCTCAAGGCTCAATCAAACGGAGTCGAGCGTATTGCATGTAATGAAAATGTAAAATGAACTGATCGATCAAGGCTCAATCAAACGGAGCCGATCGTATTGCATGTATTGAAATGTAAAATGAAATGACCGATCAAGGCTCTATCAAACGGAGCCGATCGTGCGGGCACGCCACAGATCAACCGCATAATAAAATGGGGATCAAGCTCAACCTCATGGATGGGGAGCTGCGGCCTCGGTAAATGCATATACTGAAAACAATAAATAATAATTACTCTAACAGTCTACACATGAACCTCTCATAACCGCCAGATAATGCTTATGATCCTTTGACAAGAATACTTATATATAGGAAGTACCAGTGGCGTATCCACCGTATTCTCGTCAAAGTTTCATTGGCTTTATCCTTAAGTTATGTTTGGTTCTATGTGACAAAGAAAAACATAAAACTAAACGATAGGAGTTGAATCTGGATCTTCAGCGAAGAGGACTAGTTGAGTATCTTCGCTTGGGCCGTCATTATCTTCGACAAGATTAGCGTTGAGGTTGAAGACTCTTCCTCTTGCTGGTGGCATAGTGGTTGGGTTTTCTTGGTTTACTTGGTTAACTGGGTTTGATTGGGCTTGAGTGTTGATAACGTTAACCAATTGAGGGCATGTGTTTCTAAAGTGGGTAGGGTCACCACAATTGAAACAAGCTCGAGCATATGGGAACATGGGTATTGGGGTTGATGATAAGTTTGGTTTATGGTTTGAGTAGTGGAAAAGGTTTGGTTTTGAAAGGTGCGACAAACCTTGCTCAAATGACCATAGCGTCCACAAGTTGTACATAGCCGACAAGGTAAGGTAAGGGGATGATGATAAAAACAGTTGTTGCATCGAGGGTGAGGTCCAAGATATGGTTTCTTATTTGGGTAAGTTGAGTTGGGTGCCACTTGAGTGATTGGGATAGCTTGGATGGGTATGGCGTGTAAAACTGGTTGATTTCGTTGGGTAGAAGCGAAAAGTTGCCCGTCTCTTCTTCTCTTAGGATTGGGTTGAGAAGGGGATTCGGTTTGGGTGAAGTCGGAGGTTTCATTCGGTTCTTTATCCTTCTTCTCCTCCTCCTTGAAGTCTTTGTTTCGAATTCGGTTCTCGGTGAGCTCTGTTGCTAGCTCCATTGCTGCTTCCAAGGTTGCAGGCGAGGTACTTATTACAGGGTCTTGAATCTTAGACGGAAGACAACGAATGTAGTGCTCGATCAAACGGTAGAGGGGAGTGAACATGTTGGGAACCATTTGATGTAACTCGAGGAATCTTTTGTTGTAGGTGGTGTGGTCTCCTTCCTTTTGCTTCAACGAATAAAATTCATCTTCTAATTTCTTGATTTCGCTCCTTGGGCAAAATCGTCTGGTCATGATTTCCTTCAATTCGTTCCAAGTTAAGGTCATAGCATCGTCGACGCCTCGTTTGGCCTTCTCTGTATTCCACCAAGTAAGTGCTATTCCATATAATCGACCGGTAGCATATCGCACTTTGCGATCGTCAGGGCAATCGCAATTTAGAAAAGTGTTCTCCATTTCTTCAAACCAATGGAGGAGAGCGGTGACACCTTCAGTCCCTTTGTATTTCGGAGGATCGCATGATTTGAAATGCTTGTAGGTGCATTTAGTGATATTTGATGGAGAGTTGATAACGTTTTGGTTTGCTTGATTGACAGGATTATCGGTGAGTGCTTGTTGAACTTGGATTACTATGTTGGGTATTACGGCAGCCATTTGTTGAGCGATTAAGGCAGCCATGCGTTCGCGGGCTTTTCTTGCTCTCGTCTTCCTACGGGCGAGATTAGAAGACATCTACAAGGAATACATGACAAGAGTATGAGTTGGATATTTTTGGGTTCATGGGTCGCATTAGGAATGAACATTCATAAAATAATTATAAAAAAAATAAAAATAAATCTACTACATCCATAGGATGTCTTGGGTTTTGCTCGCCGTTAGGCCCTACATGCCGCCATACTTTACCTGTGTAATCATGTGGGCCCCCATGAATACCGGTTTTTCATATGGTTCGCACGGGTTTGCCAGGTTGCGTACACAAAAACCCGGAGAAAATCGAGAAATATGTATACAACGTGTGATATTCGGAATGTGTCCAGGTGTAGACACGGTGACACCTCAAAGTAGGTTAGTTCGAACGACGTTTGGTGTGGCATGCTTTGGCCTAATAGGTCCTTCGTACTCTCATCGTTGGTCCCCAGGTAGGCAAACTGGTCCGTTATATTAGATTTATACGAATGCCAACCTAGACAGGACGTTCCGACTACCGGTACTTGTACCCTTCCAGTTACTACATGCCCGTCGCAGAACTTACTTTGATGAGATTTGAAAATTGCAACAAAATCTTTGGATAATGAGAGTATGAAAATAAATTGAATACATGAACATCGATATATGTATAATGAATATGTATATATGTATAATGAATATGTATATAAGCATGTATGTTTGACTGTAAATGTAAACAAATATGAAACAAATAAATATCACAAGTTTGTATGTAACCACCTAATCAATTAAAATTTAGGCAGACTATAGTATAGGCTCTAAGGGTCTAATAACCTATCCTATATCCCTATAGTCATGGCTCTGATACCAATCTGTCACACCCCGACCCGCAGCGGAAAAGGTGATCGGGGCATGATTGGGTTTCATCAAAGCTCATGACATTTATTATGCGTTTCATATTCATTAATACAATTTAATGGAAATTTACAATAAAGATTACAACATGTTCTAGCTATCAATCTAGGCATCTTTGTTCTCTTCTAAGGCATTTCCTATGTTTTCTTTGCTTCAACCTGTTCACTTGTATCATGTGTAAAAAGGTTTTGGATCAACATAAAGTTGGCGAGTGAATCCTATGGAAAACATTTGAACAAGTTTATTTAAATTGGTTATGAAATATGTGCACAACCAAACATGAGTAAAAATTGATGTAAACTTATTCAACAATCATAAGATATTAAATAAAAACACACATGAACAAAATGGAACATTTAGAGGCACGCGATGCTCAACTCGTCTCTCACGAGGAACTGAGGGGCCTAATGAATGAATTGCATAAACATGATAATATGAATGACACAACTACAAACAATATAAACTCAAAGATACACACATGAACAATAATGAATTTGATTTGAGGCACGCGTTGTTCAACTCGTCTCCCACGAGGAACTGATGGGCTTAATGAATGAGTTTCATATAATTTGACAAAAGGAAATAAGTAATCACAACAATATAAACAATCTAAGTTTAGATCATGATGTGATATGGCACAAGTTTAAATAAACCAGTTAATTATTTTTATAACACATGACACACCCCAAAACGTGTAATTTAAAAGGGGGAGTTGTAAGATTCACTCACAGTGGGTGCGTTCGGTTGATGATGTTGAATGCACGCGAAGTGGTTTTAACCACGAGTGAGATTAACCGACTAGCTTTCCTCTGTTTTCCGGCAGAACTCCGGCGACAGCAATCCCTTCCGGCGACGAGTGTCTTGCAGCAGCGAGTCTCCAGGAAGCTTACAAAGGGTGTGGGTGACTTCGGTATAAGCTCAAAGGGTTTAGTAAGGCTCAGAAATGGGGAAACCGGTTTTTCGGCGACGAACAGAATAATTCCGGCGAGTGGAATTACGTCCGGTAAAGGTGTGGTTTTGAGCGAAAAAGTTTGCGGTGGGTTGTGGGTGAATTTATAGGGAGAAACCGAGATGTATTTGGCCTGATTTCCAACTGGATTCATTGGTTTGAATTTCTCCGGCGGTTATGACTTTGGTCGCGGACTCAAACATCGGTTATAACCGATATGGCGTTTATGATTTACGTTATAACTGAAAGAAACGTTAAGTTTCGCGAGATTGCCGGGATTTCCGACGATTGAATTTTTGGGCGCCGGTTTTGAATTCGTAACGTCATGATATCAATTAAATGATTCTAATGTTTAACAAATAACATCGGTGGCGCAGTGGTTTAGTGCGCGTGTGTTAAGTAGTTTGCTGGACCGGTACTGACCCGGGTTCGAAACCCGGCAGAACCAAAACATTTTTATTTTGCGATTTTTAACAGTTTTTCAAAAACTAATTTATATATTCCCGTATAATAATTGATTATGTATCGTTTAAAATTATTTTGGGCATTTAATTCGCAACGAAAATTTTGACTGACTGTTCGGTTAATAAACGGAGCGGGTTTGGTAAATCCGTTTTTTACGGATGTTACAGATGAGGACATCGATGATATTGCAAGTTTTAAGAAAAGATATTGGAAATTACTTTATTGTCATCATATTGCCTACGATTCTTGTCACATCAACCATTGTTAAACGAACCTTTTATTTTTATCAACAGTTGGTCTTCAAAACCACGGTGTGAAACCGCCTCGAGTCTTCGTGGAATTGGTTCTTTCATATCAGGTTCTTTTTATGATGAGTTCTTTGGATGATGAGTTTCTAAAGATCATCCATTCACGCTCATCTTTGATATTAGTCTAATAACTGAGGTATGTTTTTAAACAACATACTCCAGCATAATTTAATTCTTTATACATATTGACTATTCATATGTTGATTGTTTATAGATTACCAAGGTTATCATTCTTGGTACAATAGTTGTTGTTAAGGATGATATGGAGTGGTATTACACTGGATGCAGGAGATGCAATTGTAGGTTTTCCCAAAAGTAATTTTAAATAAAACCGATGATGTTGAAGATAAGAAGGTCTATGCGTGTCAAAGTAAGATATGTAAGGACCAAGAGATAACTCCAGTACCCCTTTTGATTTGTTTTATGTGATTTTTTTTACATTTTAGCTTACCTGTTCATAGGTTATTTTAGGTACAAAATTTCGATCAAAGTTATGGATGTCACTAGAACAATGTTTCTTACTATGTTTGAGCAGGAAGTGTACAAAGTTATTAAAAAATCTTGCTATGATTTGCTTGAAAGCGTCTTGGATGTATGTTTATTTTATATTTAATTAATTAATTGATCAATAACATAATGGATGGCGATTAAGTATGGGTCGACAATATTGTTTTACAGGGAAACGCTGAATTGTTTATGATGGAATTAAACGCTTTGAAGGATAAAAAGTTCACATTCATGATTTCAGTTGGACAATATAACTAGAAAAACAAGAATGATCTTTATTCCATCACTAAAATGACCGACGTCCAGAAATTCTTGTAGCGCTTGAAAAGAAGTTTGATGTCGACAGGTATAATCTTCGCTACAAAAAATTCGACTACATATATATTCTACCTTTTATGCTTAAAAACGAATGTATTAATTCTAATTGATGTCAACGATCTAGGTTAATGAAACCGTTTCAGCTGAAAATGAAGTCACCTCTTCGGTTGGCAAAAAGGTTTGGACTATTTGATATATAATAAATACGTTAAAATACAAACATAAAAAAACCATGCTTATTTACAATCATTTATTGTTAATGTTATTATCTCTCACAGATTTCCATCTCTTGCGTCGGTGATAATGTGACGCCAATTTCTTCTGCCGACAAGAGTCGCACGGTAGAAACGGTGAAGACAATGAGGTATCTCCAACTAATAGTCTTAAACGTAATTTAGGTTATGTTTATGACGTTGATGATAGTGCGTGTCAGTCTTCCTCTAAAATTCGTGGTTGAGAAAGATCAAGATAATTGCAATAAGAAAGAAAAGCTTTTGATACCCAAAGTCGAGAAGTAGCTCAAGTGGTATTTCAACTCGAAAGGATGAATTTGATTTCCAAATTATTTAAAAAGTATTTTAATTTTGATTTGTTTGAGACTATTTTTTATTTTCAATTGTGTGTTACCACTTTGTTTGTGGCATGAGACGTTTAGAACGTTTAAATAAAATGTCCTTTCGAGTTTTAATCTGTCACGTTCGTGTTTAATTACGTTAAAATGTCCTTGTGTGTTTGCATGACTGGATACTGTTAATTGAGCCGGCTTCAGCGTTTTTGTGGTTTAGATCTACGCTTTTAATTTTCTTATTTTTTGATTCGTGAACTATCCTTTCGATTTGATGTTCTCGAGCAAACCATTAAGGGGTCGTTTGGTTCACAAAATGTTTTGGAAAGAATTGGAATGTTCGGTTCGAATTGAAATTGTAGGAATTAGAATTAATTCTATAAATATCTATAAAAGTGCTTGGTTGGTAAACTTGTAAAAAAGAATTGAAATTTAAAAACCTCAAAAGGACCAAATTACCATTTTATTTACAAAGTCTGCATACACTCTTATATATTTCAATTAATGAATCTCTACACATTTGTTTTACTATCTTTTCATGTGATATTATAGTTTTTCCAATTCCATATCCCTTGAATTCTCCGAACCAAAGGGGCCCTAAATACCTCATGCCTCTGAAATAGTGTTTTCAAAGATTGGGCTTTGAAAATTTGTAGGTTTGAAATCTGAAACCATGTTAGTGGAGTGACTATTGTTCCTCTACAAACAGAATGTTTTGCCTTAGTTCTCGGAGGGTACTACCTTGTAGAAAGGTAATAAAACCTGCTTTCGTATGTTCAAATGAACCAATCAATTAACCATGGTTATTTGCTGATATAATACACTTTAGTTTTTGATATTCAAACCAATTTCGACCATCCCTCTCATCACAATCTAAAATAAACACCTCATTGTTAGTATACCCTTAATCCTAATTTGTTATTTAGGCACCTATTAATGGCAGGCGTACATAATATGTTGTCCATTTTTCTTATATTTTATAAAACAATTCATAAAACAATTTCAGTATTGATAAAATTCTGTTTCATGTTTGAAGTCATACCTTAAAAAACATGGGATATTTTTTTTAAACATGAATGTGACTTTCTTTAAAATATAAATGAGATAATTATTTGGTCTATATCCATCGTGCTATCCCTACAAATCCATAAACAACTCTTTGAACTTAATTTTTTTATTGTCAACAAAATTAATTTCAAAAATGATTTTGTACTGAATATATTTCAAATGAGTTTTGACTTTTTTTTACGCAACAAAAATTATTTGCGTAGATGATTTCATTTTTCCCAAAATGATTTCATATATAGTGCAAATACATTTCCAATTAGTTGATTTAAAAAAAAAAGGTTATTCACCATGGTGATTTCGTATACTAAATATAAATTTCAAATTAGTTGACATTTTTATACTATTCTTAATGTTTGATTGGTTAAATATACACTTTTTTTAGTTATAAGTTTTATATTAATCATATATAAATACTCATTTCCATATTTGATTACAATATCTACCAAGTTTAAATAGGCACTATATAATGAATCATATGTATCATTTTCACTAAATCATTGTCTTTCTCTATTTTCTTCCTTTGCACTCAATATATTACACATCAGTTCTTGATGTTCGATCATCTTCTCCTTTGTAAGTGAAATCTATATCTCTTATTACTTGATTAAATATTATTTTATTATTAGCTTGCTTATAGTGAGCAATTGGGTCAGTATATACATATATACTAGATGAAGATTCGACAAAAAAAATTATGTCTGTAAATATATGAACTATATTGAGAAAAGTGCTTGATCGCTTATTAAAATTATAGGAAAGAAATTAGATCTTTTTTTTTAATTCATGAGTACGTGGGAGCTCTAATATGAAATATGTAAATGTTGTTTACATTCTATTTAGCATTATATAAGATCCTTTATTTTTATTTATATTTTGATAGTATCATGGGAGAACTCGACTTTGATGTTGTACTATCTGATATCTTAACAAGACTCCCGTCTAAAGCGATTGGTCGTTTTAAGGTAGTTTCCAAGCTATGGTTATTTGAGTTATCAACCGAACACTTCACAAACATGCATTGTCTTCGCATGTCCAAATCGCCAAACCAAAAATTCATAAACATCAAACATGAAGCGATTTATCTTGATGACCTTCATCATGGAAAGCAAATTCCTACTTACGACAATGGTTATTTCTTTCCCTATAAAAACCAATTTTTATGATATATCTATTGTTTCTGCTTTAGATGGGTTGCTATTGGTTTGCAGAAGGGATGCCTCTGATTTGATTATTTGGAACCCAATAACCACGTCTTATAATCTTTTACCCAAGTCTCAAATTCAAGGTTTCTATAAACCCAATGATACTATTAGTATATGCAGCACTAGATTATAAGATATTACATTTAAAGCTATGTCGTGATATGCTTGATGCTTCTGTTTATTCAAGAAGAAGTGGCAGTTGGATGGGTATAGGTTTCTTTACCAATAAAAAATACAGAACAAGCGCATATCAATGGTCAACTAGAACCTTTTGCAAAGATACCGTTTATTTCACTGTGTCTCAACATTGGTATGAAAGCGAAAATATCATAATCGCCTATCATGTGGATTTACAAACATGCAGGGAGATCGCCTTTCCTAACATTCAAATTGCTGGTGTTATCCAAGGACACTTACTTACGGTTAAAAACATAGTTCATATGTTTCTTTGCTATGGGTTCTCTAAAGTTTCCGTTGATTTGTGGATTTTGGATCAAGGTTAAAGATTTTCTAACTGTCCATGAACTACCATTCGATGCATGTTGCAACGTTACACATGTTGTGAAGGACGGTAAATGGTTTTTGATGCCAAACTTGGGAAATCTTATTGAAGTAGACATGAATAAGGACTTTGACTACTTTTTCCCATTACAAGCTTTCGTGGACTAAGAGGAGCTATGTTTAACGACACTATGGTCTCGCCTACTATTTAGCTATTTTGATGTATCTTTTTTCTTATGTTTTTTTTTTCTTTTTTGCGTATTATTTTGTTTCACATCTTAGTCTTTACAGCATCTTATTTCGTTAATGATCAATTCAGTGGTTTTTCCGTTTTACTTTTTTTTGTTTTGGATTGCAATGTGTCGGGGGATGTTTAACATGTATTTTTTCTCAAAGAGTATTCCCTAAGAAGCTAATTTTTCCGTGAGACTTTTGACAGAATTGTATGTGACCAAACACATGTTATTATATATGTATAGAGAAATCATATACATCTCAAATTCTTTACTGGTACCTAAATTTAATTCCACAAATCTTTTGCCATAATTACGAATTTGTTAATTTCACAAATCTTTTTCCATATTTATGAATTTGTTATGATTTTAATTTCATAAACCTTTTGCTATCCTTTAGAATTTGTTATGGAATGTTTATAAAATTACATGGGGCAAAGTGTAAATATGGAAATCCCTTTCATCTCCATATTCTTGCAGACACCACCCCACGATGTACTTCCATAATTGATTGATTACAATCACCCAACTCTAATCTTCAACTAACAATTTAGAGATCACAATCAATCTTTCTAAATTGTCTTCAATCATCTGCCCGAAATCAAGCGACTTTGCTTTTTTATGCAACGGTTTTTGTCCTATAAATAATTTATATCTTTATGGTTTACGAACACACACACGCCGCCTACCTTTCTATTGAACACTAGAATAGCCCGCCAGTTTTTTTTCCGTCACATATTCAATCCAAGATTCGCACCGGTGTCGACCGAGCTCCAGTGGAAGGTAAATATTTTATCGATTAAATGGTAGTTTTTTTTATTCCGGCCACCTGTAAATGCAACGTAGAAGATGGTCCCTATTTGTTTCTTTCTTACTTTTTGTCAAAATTAGAGGTTAGCATGATCGAATTTAAGTATGCGATTGAACGTTCAAGTATGCAGTTTGATGATCAACGGAAGTGTTGATAAGTGTGAATTGTTATATGTTTGAGATCTGGCATGAATGTAAGTAGTGGAATTGGTTCATTTTTTAGGTTTAGATTAGATCGCTTTGTTACCTGTGTTCATATCCATGATTGAACTATACAATTAGGATGAGAAAAGTAAATGTAGACTGATATAAAGAACTTTTTAGAGAGTGATGGATAATAAAAGAAATAATACCACATCAGCGCTTTTGAAAGATCCGACGAACTCATCAACTCAACATGCAACTCAATCATCCAATAATCAACGATATTGTATTCCTTCAAATATCATCCATTCGACCAACAATGCAATACGTAAGCTCTTGAAATACCTTTCTGTTTTTAGATTTTAAAATAGTTAACCCATTGGTAATTAAATTATGTTTTATTATCCCTTTTCTAGGTGACGTGCTAATATCTCAGGTATCTTGCGTTTCAAATGGTATGCTTTTTTATATTACTTTCACTCATTTATAATTGTTTTACAGTGGCAATTCCCACCACTTCAAATACTGAACCCGCTCATATGCGTAAATTAATAAAGCTATACTTGGATAGTAGAAAATCTAATACGATTTCACCATCTTCAAATCCAAATTTGAATTCGTCACTTAACCTTACAACTCCATCATCCAACAATAGACAAACTTCTATTTTTTTCAAATCGAATCCCATGCAACAGTGACTCGTAGAAGATTTCTCTTTACAACGATTACTGATGTGCGTGAATTAAATCTTTTATTTTTATGATTTTTGTTCACACAAATTAGGTTTTAAAATGATTTTTACTTAAAACCAACTACACACACAAAGGGCAAGTGTACCCGTCAGGTGGTAGTACAGTCTGTCGGTGAGAACCGGAAATCAATCCGTAGACTCGGTGTCTCAATACTAGATTTTCGTTACTTTTAAACCTGGTTCAATGGGTGAATTGATTTCTTAACTTGTTTAACTATTATGAAAAGATAACAATTAACTATTTGAATCTAGAGAACAATAATTAAGGAAGGTTACTTAAATTAAGTATCCACTAACAAACATATGACAACATTTGAGGAATGTTAATGGTGATGCAAGTTCTAGATTCAACTAAGTTTTCATTCAAGGTTTCCTAGTTTTATAAATCTTGGGAAAATTATAATGAAATAACATTTTAATCACCTAAGATTCATTCTTTTAAGCTCACTTGTTAAGTTGATGTTAATCTTTAAATATGAGTTAATTGTTTGTCAAAACTTCTGACTCTACAAATTAAGGAAAACTAACATGAACAACACATTAATCACCCTAACTTGGTTTCAAGTAAATGATATCTTCAACAAGTTCTTGACATGAATCACAAGCATGGTCATGCTAGATAACAACCTTGGCCTAAATCATCAATCCAAACATGAACACAAACTATAAAATCCATATAAACATTCATATGATCTTTCCAAATCCAAATGCAAGAATTCATACTCATATTCAAATCATCATTCTAATCATGTTAGCAATTACCATTCCTAGTTTCATGCTATGAATCAAATCAACAAACTAACAAGATTCAACAATCATAATCTCTACATGGGCTTTCCAACACTACATGTAAATACTTATGGTCAAACATTCAAGAATAATGACTTTAAACATGAACATGCATTCCAAGAACAAGATCAACTTTCATCATGAATATTAACATACAACAATCACCACATCTATTTCCATGTTGTCAAGTGTTCATTAGCTTCAACAAAATTTAAGCAACACAAATATTTAGCCTAGAAGGCTCATGATAACTAAGACAAATGTAAATTAATATGGATTGTGCATGAATAACAAGTGGAATACTAGAGTTTAAGACAAGATAATTAGCAAAATAAGTTGAATATCAAGTGATACAACCTCCTAAAGACTCCTTCTTCAATCTCCAAGCTTCCAAGATCAGCTTTTTGAGAGAGAAAATCACCCAAATGCTCCAACTTCATTTCAGATGAGCTGAATTCACGTATTTAAGCTACTGGGCATTTGGCACGACCGTGCCACCGTTTGGCACGGTCGTGCTTGGTAAGTGGCAGGTGCCTTTCTGAGTTGTTGACCAAGTTTGATGCCAAATCCGGAAAGATCCCGTTAAAATTTCCCCGAGGTGGCACGACTATGCCAAAGTGCGGCATGGTCGTGCTTATCGATATTGTACTCGGAAATGACTAAGTTGATCTCGGAAACTAGCTGATCAGGACTTGTGATTGCACGTGCACGGTCGTGCTTGGGGTTGGCACGATCGTGCCAAGTGCTGGACTGGCTTGGTTTGTGCAGACTGATGATAGTGCTGGTGATAGTGCCGGCTTCTGAAGGCTTGGCACGGTCGTGCCATATCTGGCAGTTTGGCTGAAATGTTCCGTTTTTGCTCCAATTTGCTCCAAAATCCTTTGTTTCTTCACCGGACCGAAGCCCAGACCTGTATTTTCACAAACAACTAAAATGAGTATCAAGATCAATGAAAACACAACGAATTTCCGCATTAATGGGGAATATTTGATGTTTAAAAGATGTATAAATTCTTATACATCAATTACCATCACAAAAACGTAAGTCGGTCACCAACGCAGGAATAGCCTCTCCTATACCAACGTTTGACTTGACATTAGATGGACAATTTTCTATTCAACAAATTACTGAAGACCCCTTAAAAGGCATCTCTAAAGGTATTGCATGTAAAAAACCTTACATTACTACTTTAAATACAACGTGTATTTTTAAACTGTATTTTAACCAATAAACGTAATTAAGTGCCAATTAATTCAACAGATTACTTGGATCACGGTGATCAAACTGTTACATGTGAAATGTGTAATGCAAAATTATGGGAACATGAAGCTTCTAGGAGTCAAGACATGCATGGAAAAACAACATATTTGCAGTGTTGTGCATATGGCAAAGTTAAACTCCCCCTTTATAAGGATGCAACTATAAAAGTATATTTTTGTCTGCTGATTCTAAAAGTAAATACTTTTTGAAGAACATACGTCGTTTCAACTCAATATTCTCTTTTACTTCAATGGGTGGCAAGGTTGATAACAAGATAAATCGAGGTAACGCTCCATATGTGTACAGACTAAGTAGTCAAAATTATCATAGCATGGGAACCCTTGTACCTGAAGATGGAGACAAACCTAAGTTCTCACGACTATACATTTATGATACCGAAAATGAAGTTCAAGACATACAAAATTTGTTTAGGTATGGCCTTAAAGCTATAACTTATTATTTATTTATTTATTTATTGTATACATGTTTCTTTGAAATATTTCTTAATAAATTCATACATTCTTATTAGTGGATCAAACTCTTCCCCATCAACTTCTGACATTCCTGATCATGAAATTATAAACCATCTCAAGTATATGTTAAATTCAGACAATGCTTATGTCAAATCATACAGGATGGTTAGAGATTGTTTTAAGGAAGATACTCACGTTTGTCACACCCCGACCCGCAGCGGAAAAGGTGATCGGGGCATGATTGGGTTATCATCAAAGATCATGACATTTATTATGCGTTTCATATTCATTAAATACAATTTAATGGAAATTTACAATAAATATTACAACATGTTCTAACTATCAATCTAAGCTTCTTTGTTCTCTTCTAAGGCATTTCCTATGTTTTCCTTGCTTCAACCTGTTCACCTGTATCATGTGTGAAAAGGTTTTTGGATCAACATAAAGTTGGCGAGTGAATCCCATGGAAAACATTTGAACAAGTTTATTTAATTGATTATGAAATATGTGCACAACCAAACATGAGTAAAAATAGATGTAAACTTATTCAACAATCATTAGATATTAAATAAAGCACACATGAACAATAATGGAACATTTAGAGGCACGAGTTGCTCTACTCGTCTCTCACGAGGAACTGATGGGCCTAATGAATGAATTGCATAAACATGATAATATGAATGACACAACTACAAACAATATAAACTCAATGATACACACATGAACAATAATGAATTGGTTTTGAGGCACGCGTTGCTCACTCGTCTCCCACGAGGAACTGATGGGCTTAATGAATGAATTTCATATAATTTGATAAAATGAAATAAGTAATCACAACAATATAAACAATCTAAGTTTAGGTCACGATATGGTATGGCACAAATTTAAATAAACGAGTTAATTATTTGAGACACATGACACACCCCAAAACGTGTAATTAAAAAGGGGAGTTGTAAGATTCACTCACAGTGGGTGCGTTCGGTTGATGATGTTGAATGCACGCGAAGTGGTTTTAACCACGAGTGAGATTAACCTAGATAAATCGCATTATGGTTTGGTCAGTAAACGGATTTTATTAATCCATTTTAGTAGAATTGTTGGGTGTATTTTTGTGAGTTTAAGGCTATTTTCTAACCTTAAAAATGTTATTTTTAAGTATTTTTAATTGATTTTTAATTAAAATAAATAAATGAAAATAATAAAAAAATTTGATTTTTTTGCTACAGTTGACCGTTGACCTTGACCGTTGACTGTTGACTTTGACCGGTTCGTTAGAATAATTGTGCGCTGAGTGAGGCTCGAACCCGAGACCTCCCGTACGCGTGCACGCAGCTCTACCAACTGAGCTACGTGTCTAACCCGAAATATTTCTGTTTTTAATTATATTTATATATTAATTAGATTAAACCGAAAATCATTTTATTTTTAAAAACGATTTCATTGATTCGGACCGGTGCGCTCCACAGGTCTCGAACCCGGGACCTGTGGGTTGCGCTAACACACAGTCCACCGCTGGACTGTGTGTTTAACATGTTATATAATCCAATTTTTATTATACTTAAACACAAACTAATCATTTTTATTTCTGACTTATTTAAAAAGGTAAATAATTGTCCGGGTCGATGCAGAAGACCGGACTCGAACTCGTGCGCTTTGATTAAACATACACACAGTCCACCACTGGACTGTGTGTCTAACTTGGTTATTTTTCCGGTTATTAATATACTTAACATATAACAGTGTGACTCCGGTTCGGTTAACAAAAAAATCATTTTTATTAAGGCAGCGTGTGTGGAACAGGATTCGAACTCGAGACGTTAGTGTGTTTATTGTGCACACAGTCCACCGCTGGACTGTGTGTCTAACCCGAGTTATAACTTGATTTAAATTATACTTATATGTTACTGCAACATCGTCTTCTTCGTTAGATTTTAACCAGGAACGATGACGATCTGGTTCGAAGTTTTAATCAGGATTCTTTAGCGTTTTTAGGTTAATTACAGATGAGATGTAAGTAAAAAGAAAGGAAATTAGGCGTGAGGTATACCGACTGGCTTCCTCTGTTTTTCCGGCGTAACTCCGGCGACAGCAATCAGGCTCCGGCGTCGGGTGTCTTGCAGCAGCGAGTCTCCAGAAAGCTTACAAAGGATGTGGGTGACTTCGGTATAAGTTCAGAGGGTTTAGTAAGTCTCAGAAATGAAGAACCCGGTTTTCCGGCGACGAACAGAATATTTCCGGCGAGTTAGTTTTCGCCGAGAAAAGGTGCGGTTTTGAGCGAAAAGGTTTGCAGAGGTTCGAGGGGGTATTTATAGGGCAAGTCGTCGATGGATTTGGTCCGATTTCAGACTTGATTCATCGGTTATAATTTCTCCGGCGGTTATAGATGGTGTCGCGGACTCAGACGTCGGTTATAACCGATATAGATTTAAAGTTTACGTTATAACGGAAGGATTCGTTAAATTATTGGCGAGATCGCCGGGATTTCCGACGACTGCATTTGGGCGCCGGTTTTGAATTCGGAAAGTCATGATATCAATTAAATGATCCTAACATTTAACAAGGAACATCAGTGGCGCAGTGGTTTATGTGTTGAATGATAAGTCTTTGCTGGCCGGTACTGACCCGGGTTCGAAACCCGGCAGGAACAAAACATTTTTATTTTCTTATTTTTGACAGTTTTTCAAAAACAAATTATATATTCCCATATAATAATTGATTATGTATCGTTTAAAATTATTTTAGGCCTTTAATTCGCAACGAAATTTAGCTGACTGTTCGGTTAATACACGGAGCGGGTTTGGTAAATCCGTTTTTTGACGGATGTTACAGTATCCCCTGCTTTTTAGAAATTTCGTCCCGAAATTTAAATAGAGATATATTTGACTAAAAGAATGATGGTGTTGACAGTTACATGCTTAGAAAAGTAAGGGTTTTAGTTTTTGTTCGAGGCGGGTAACGTTCTTGTAAGGGTTAAGTACCCTATTACAGGAATCGCTTTTCGTTGCCTACTGTAAAAGAATTGATAAGCAGAATTGATTTGCTAACTAAGATATCATGCATAAGAGTTTGGATATGTTTGGAAAGGTATGGTTATATCCTAAGGCAAAACTTCTAATACTATAACCTACATGGAACATAAATAAAACACAACAGCTAATATTTGAACATAAATAAACACAACAGCTAATATTTGAATCCACATTCTGATAGCATATATGTTTGGATGGTGACAGTTCCTCTCTCGTTTGTTATGATGGAGAGGTTAGTTTATGTAGAAATGGAACACAATCAAATCTCCTTAAATAGCAAGATGATATAAATGTAACACAAAATTCAACCAAGGCAATACTAAATCCTATATGGAACTTCTCATAACCGCCTGATAATGCCTCTGATCCTTTGGCAAGAATACTTATATATAGGAAGTACCAGCGGCGTATCCACCATATTCTTGCCAAATTTTCATTGGTTTTATCCACAAGTTATGATTAGTTACCAATGAACTACTAAATCCTACATAGAACTTCTCATAACCATCTAACAATGCCTCTGATCCTTTGACAAGAATACTTATATATAGGAAGTACCAACGGCGTATCCACCATATTCTTGTCAAATTTTCATTGGTTTTATCAGTGAATTATGATTAGTCCTATATAACTCTACAACCAATACAACAAACATAAAATACTGAAATGAAAAATGTCTGTGCGATCAAGGCACAATCAAACGGAGCCGATCGTATTGCATGTACTGAAAATGAAATTGTCTGTGCGCTCAAGGCTCAATCACACGGAGCCGAGCGTATTGCATGTACTGAAAATGAATAACTTAATCTAAACAACAATCACACAAACAGCCTATGCATGGAACCTCTCATAACCGCCTGATAATGCCTCTGATCCTTTGACAAGAATACTTATATATAGGAAGTACCAGCGGCGTATCCACCATATTCTTGTCAAATTCTCATTGACTTTATCCGCAAGTTATGATTAGTTCTACGCGACTCTACAACAAACACCACAACCACAAGATACTGATAATGAAAATGTCTGTGCGATCAAGGCTCAATCAAACGGAGCCGATCGTATTGCATGTACTGAAAATGAAAATGTCTGTGCGCTCAAGGCTCAATCAAACGGAGCCGAGCGTATTGCATGTAATGAAAATGTAAAATGAACTGTGCGATCAAGGCTCAATCAATCCCCAGCCGATCGTATGCGGGCACGCCAGGTTCAACCGCATAATAAAATGGGGAACAAGCTCAAACCTCATAAATGGGGAGCGGCGGCCTCGGCAATTGCATTTACTGAAAATAATAAACAATAATTACTCTAACAGTCTACACATGGAACCTCTCATAACCGCCAGATAATGCTTCTGATCCTTTGACAAGAATACTTATATATAGGAAGTACCAGCGGCGTATCCACCGTATTCTCGTCAAAGTTTCATTGGCTTTATCCTTAAGTTATGTTTGGTTCTATGTGATAAAGAAAACATAAAACTAAACGATAGGAGTTGAATCTGGATCTTCGGCGAAGAGGACTAGTTAGGTATCTTCGTTTGGGCCGTCATTATCTTCGACAGGATTGGCGTTGATATTGAAGACTCTTCCTCTTGCTGGTGGCCTATCGGTTGGGTTTTCTTGGTTTACTTGGTTAACTGGGTTTGATTGGGCTTGAGTGTTGATGACGTTAACCAATTGAGGGCATGTGTTTCTAAAGTGGGTAGAGTCGCCACAATTGAAACAAGCTCGAACATATGGAAACACGGGGTATTGGGGTTGATGATTAGTTTGGGCCATGTTTTGAGTAGGGAAAGAGGTTTGGTTTTGAAAGGTGCGATAAACCTTGCTCAAATGACCATAGCGTCCATAAGTTGTACATAGTCGACAAGGTAAGGTAAGGGGATGGTGATAAAAAACAGCTGTTGCATTGAGGGTGAGGTCCAAGATATGGTTTCTTATTTGGGTAAGTTGAGTTGGGTGCCACTTGGGTGATTGGGATAGCTTGGATGGGTATGGCATGTGAAATTGGTTGATTTCGTTGGATAGCAGCGAAAAGTTGCCCGTCTCTTTTTCTCTTAGAATTGGGTTGAGAAGGGGATTCGGTTTGGGTGGAGTCGGAGGTTTCAGTCGATTCTTTATCCTTCTTCTTCTCCTCCTTGAAGTCTTTGTTCCGGATTCGGTTCTCGGTGAGCTCTGTTGCTAACTCCATTGCTGCTTCCAAAGTTGCAGGCGAGGTACTAATTACAGGGTCTTGAATCTTTGACGGAAGACCACGAATGTAGTGCTCGATCAAACGGTAGAGGGGAATGAACATGTTGGGAACCATTTGATGTAATTCGAGGAATCTTTTGTTGTATGTGGTGTGGTCTCCTTCCTTTTGCTTCAATGAGTAAAATTCATCTTCTAATTTCTTGATTTCGCTCCTTGGGCAAAATCGTCTGGTCATGATTTCCTTCAATTCGTTCCAAGTTAAGGTCATAGCATCTTCAACACCTCGTTTGGCCTTCTCTGTATTCCACAAGGTAAGTGCTATCCCATATAATCGACCGGTAGCATATCGTACTTTGCGATCGTCAGGGCAATCACAATTTAGAAAAGTGTTCTCCATTTCTTCAAACCAATGGAGGAGAGCGGTGACGCCTTCAGTCCCTTTGTATTTTGGAGGGTCGCATGATTTGAAATGCTTGTAGGTGCATTTAGTGGTATTTGGGGAAAAGTTGATAACGTTTTGGTTTGCTTGATTGACAGGATTATCGGTGAGTGCTTGTTGTACTTGGATTACAATGTTGGGTATTACGGCAGCCATTTGTTGAGCGATTAAGGCAGCCATGCGTTCGCGGGCTTTTCCTGCTCTCGTCTTCCTACGGGCGTGGTTAGAAGACATCTACAAGGAATACATGTCAAGAGTATGAGTTGGATGTTTTTGGGTTCATGGGTCGCACTAGGAATGAACATTCATAAAATAATTATAGAAAAATAAATCTACTACACCCATAGGATGTCTTGGGCTTTGCTCACCATTAGGCCCTACATGCCGCCATACTTTACCTGTGTAATCATGTGGGCCCCCATGAATACCGGTTTTTCATATGGTTCGCACGGGTTTGCCAGGTTGCGTACACTAAAACTCGGAGAAAATCGAGAAATATGTATACAACGTGTGATATTCGGAATGTGTCCAGGTGTAGACACGGTGACACCTCAAAGTGGGTTAGTTCGAACGACGTTTGGTGTGGCATGCTTTGGCATAATAGGTCCTTCGTACTCTCATTGTTGGTCCCCAGGTAGGCAAACTGGTCCGTTATATTGGATTTATACGAATGCCAACCTAGACAGGACGTTCCGACTACCGGTACTTGTACCCTTCCAGTTACTACATGCCCGTCGCAGAACTTACTTTGATGAGATTTGAAAATTGCAACAAAATCTTTGAATAATGAGAGTATGAAAATAAATTGAATACATGAACATCGATATATGTATAATGAATATGTATATAAGCATGTATGTTTGACTGTAAATAAAAACAAATATGAAACAGATAAATATCACAAGTTTGTATGTAACCACCTAATCAATTAAAAATTTAGGCAGACTATAGTATAGGCTCTAAGGGTCTAATAACCTATCCTATATCCCTATAGTCATGGCTCTGATACCAATCTGTCACACCCCGACCCGCAGCGGAAAAGGTGATCGGGGCATGATTGGGTTATCATCAAAGCTCATGACATTTATTATGCGTTTCATATTCATTAAATACAATTTAATGGAAATTTACAATAAATATTACAACATGTTCTAACTATCAATTTAAGCTTCTTTGTTCTCTTCTAAGGCATTTCCTATGTTTTCCTTGCTTCAACCTGTTCACCTGTATCATGTGTGAAAAGGTTTTTGGATCAACATAAAGTTGGCGAGTGAATCCTATGGAAAACATTTGAACAAGTTTATTTAATTGATTATGAAATATGTGCACAACCAAACATGAGTAAAAATAGATGTAAACTTATTCAACAATCATTAGATATTAAATAAAGCACACATGAACAATAATGGAACATTTAGAGGCACGCGTTGCTCTACTCGTCTCTCACGAGGAACTGATGGGCCTAATGAATGAATTGCATAAACATGATAATATGAATGACACAACTACAAACAATATAAACTCAATGATACACACATGAACAATAATGAATTGGTTTTGAGGCACGCGTTGCTCACTCGTCTCCCACGAGGAACTGATGGGCTTAATGAATGAATTTCATATAATTTGATAAAATGAAATAAGTAATCACAACAATATAAACAATCTAAGTTTAGGTCACGATATGGTATGGCACAAATTTAAATAAACGAGTTAATTATTTGAGACACATGACACACCCCAAAACGTGTAATTAAAAAGGGGAGTTGTAAGATTCACTCACAGTGGGTGCGTTCGGTTGATGATGTTGAATGCACGCGAAGTGGTTTTAACCACGAGTGAGATTAACCTAGATAAATCGCATTATGGTTTGGTCAGTAAACGGATTTTATTAATCCATTTTAGTAGAATTGTTGGGTGTATTTTTGTGAGTTTAAGGCTATTTTCTAACCTTAAAAATGTTATTTTTAAGTATTTTTAATTGATTTTTAATTAAAATAAATATATGAAAATAATAAAAAAATTGATTTTTTTGCTACAGTTGACCGTTGACCTTGACCGTTGACTGTTGACTTTGACCGGTTCGTTAGAATATTTGTGCGCTGAGTGAGGCTCGAACCCGAGACCTCCCGTACGCGTGCACGCAGCTCTACCAACTGAGCTACGTGTCTAACCCGAAATATTTCTGTTTTTAATTATATTTATATATTAATTAGATTAAACCGAAAATCATTTTATTTTTAAAAACGATTTCATTGATTCGTACCGGTGCGCTCCACAGGTCTCGAACCTGGGACCTGTGGGTTGCGCTAACACACAGTCCACCGCTGGACTGTGTGTTTAACATGTTATATAATCCAATTTTTATTATACTTAAACACAAACTAATCATTTTTATTTCTGACTTTTTTAAAAAGGTAAATAATAGTCCGGGTCGATGCAGAAGACCGGACTCGAACTCGTGCGCTTTGATTAAACATACACACAGTCCAACACTGGACTGTGTGTCTAACTTGGTTATTTTTCCGGTTATTAATATACTTAACATATAACAGTGTGACTCCGGTTCGGTTAACAAAAAAATCATTTTTATTAAGGCAGCGTGTGTGGAACAGGATTCGAACTCGAGACGTTAGTGTGTTTATTGTGCACACAGTCCACCGCTGGACTGTATGTCTAACCCGAGTTATAACTTGATTTAAATTATACTTATATGTTACTGCAACATCGTCTTCTTCGTTAGATTTTAACCAGGAACGATGACGATCTGGTTCGAAGTTTTAATCAGGATTCTTTAGCGTTTTTAGGTTAATTACAGATGAGATGTAAGTAAAAAGAAAGGAAATTAGGCGTGAGGTATACCGACTGGCTTCCTCTGTTTTTCCGGCGTAACTCCGGCGACAGCAATCAGGCTCCGGCGTCGGGTGTCTTGCAGCAGCGAGTCTCCAGAAAGCTTACAAAGGATGTGGGTGACTTCGGTATAAGTTCAGAGGGTTTAGTAAGGCTCAGAAATGAAGAACCCGGTTTTCCGGCGACGAACATAATATTTCCGGCGAGTTAGTTTTCGCCGAGAAAAGGTGCGGTTTTGAGCGAAAAGGTTTGCAGAGGTTCGAGGGGGTATTTATAGGGCAAGTCGTCGATGGATTTGGTCCGATTTCCGACTTGATTCATCGGTTATAATTTCTCCGGCGGTTATAGATGGTGTCGCGGACTCAGACGTCGGTTATAACCGATATAGATTTAAAGTTTACGTTATAACGGAAGGATTCGTTAAATTATTGGCGAGATCGCCGGGATTTCCGACGACTGCATTTGGGTGCCGGTTTTGAATTCGGAAAGTCATGATATCAATTAAATGATCCTAACATTTAACAAGGAACATCAGTGGCGCAGTGGTTTATGTGTTGAATGACAAGTCTTTGCTGGCCGGTACTGGCCCGGGTTCGAAACCCGGCAGGAACAAAACATTTTTATTTTCTTATTTTTGACAGTTTTTCAAAAACAAATTATATATTCCCATATAATAATTGATTATGTATCGTTTAAAATTATTTTAGGCCTTTAATTCGCAACGAAATTTTTAACTGACTGTTCGGTTAATACACGGAGCGGGTTTGGTAAATCCGTTTTTTGACGGATGTTACAACGTTCATATTAAACTACGACTTATTAGGAAAAGAGATAAAGACGGTAGGACAATCAATCTACCAACTGCTTCTGAAGTTGTTGCCCTCGTTGTTGGTGACATTGATAAGGATTTTGGAAAGAGAGATATTATTTTAGAAACTAAAATAGGACGACTAAAACGTATAAGTGAACTACATGCTTTGTACCTTCCTCTTGAATATCCGCTTCTTTTTTTGTATGGTGATGACGGTTACAGGGTTGAAATTCTTCATAGAGATGTTATTTCGGTAGAAAAAAGTTAGAGACCAACCTGCACAATGAGAGAATTCTTTGCATATAGAATACAAGACCGTCAAAATTACTTCTCATTGATTTTAAACTCAAGGTGGATTTTTCAACAATTCTTGGTTGCTGCATATACCATGATTTAAAGTGAGAGACTCAACTTCATACGTTCTCAGCAATAGGTGCTTAGATCAGAGATATACGAAAATCTTCTAACTTGCAAGATGTCGAAGATCCAAATATGTCTAAAAATGGACAACGTGTAATATTACCTTCTTCTTTACGGGTGGTTCTCGGTACATGACGCAGAACTACTTGGACGCAATGTCTCTTTGTAAATGGTATGGATACCTAGACTTTTTCATAACTATAACATGTAATCCAAAGTGGCCTGAAGTTAATAGATTTCTCAAAGACACCATAGTTAACCTTGTAGACAGACCTAATATACTATGTAGACTATTTAAAATCAAGCTTGATGCAATAATCAAAGACTTAAAGGATAATTCATTATTTGGCAAGGTTAAAGCAGGTATGTTTATTTCTTTATTATAATACCTTATTACTTAATGCCTATTTTATGTAAAAAGGCATTGTGACTAATTAAATTTTCTTATTTTATGTAGTTGTTTATACAGTGGAATTTCAAAAGTGAGGTTTGCCTCATGCTCATATTTGTTTATTCATGAATGTTAATGACAAGCTTCATTCGGTTGAGCATGTTGATCCATTTATATCCGCTGAAATTCCAAACAAATATGAAGAACATGAGTTGTTTTCACTTGTACGCGAGTTCATGATTCACGGACCTTGTGGCAGTTATAATATGAACTGCCCATGCATGATCGACAAAAAGTGTTCAAAGAACTTTCCCAAGAACTTCTCTGATTACACGTCTGTTGATGCAAATGGTTTCCCTCTGTATAGAAGAAGAGACACTAGCAGTTTTGTTGAAAAGTTCGATGTTAAGTTAGACAATCAAAGCGTGGTTCCTTACAATAAAAAACTTTTGAAAAGATACCAGGCACATATTAATGTTGAATGGTGCAGCCAGGCTTCGTCTATAAAATATTTATTTAAATATATTAACAAAGGTGCTGACAAAGCTACTGTTGCTGTTGTACATAGTAACAGACTACAAGATCAAGATAAGCCAAAAGATGAAATCAAAGAATATTATGATTGTAGATACATTTTAGCATGCGAAGCATCGTGGAGGATATTTGCATTTGACATCCATTATAGGTATCCGTCTGTTATGAGGCTTCCTTCCATCTTCCTGGTCAGCAACAAGTCATATATGGTGCAGACGATGATATTGATAATATCCTCAATAAACCAACAGTTGGTTCTTCCATGTTTTATCCTGGATGCAGTGTGTCACACCCGGATCCGCAGCGGAAATGGTAGTCGGGGCATGATTGGGTTTTCATCAAAGCTCATGACATTTACTGTAACATCCGACAAAAACGGATTTACCAAACCCGCTTCGTTTATCAACCGAACAGTCAGTCAAATTTTTCGTTGCGAATTAAATGCCCAAAATAATTTTAAACGATCCGTAATCAATTATTATGCGGGGATATATATTTAGTTTTTGAAAAACTGATAAAAATAACAAAATAAAAATGTTTTGATCATGCCGGGTTTCGAACTCGGGTCTGTACCGGTTCAAACAAAACACTTATCACTCAGCCGAACAACCGCTCCGCCGCTTTGATTTTCTGATAAATACAGGAAACATTTAATTCAAATATTAAAGTTCGGAAATCAATTTCAGTAAATTGCGCCCAAACTAGCAGTCGTCGGAAATCCCGACGACTTCGCCGTTTAATTAAGTTTCCGCTCAAAGTAACCGTAGAATTAACTCTCACAGCGGTTATAACCGACGTCTGAACCCGCGACATCAGCCATAACCGCCGGAGAACGGCTGACTTCGAATTAAGACCGAATTCAGACCCCATTCATCTCGTTACTACCCTATAAATACACCCACAACTCGCCAGAAACCTTTCACACTCAAATCGCACCTTTTCTCGGCGAAAACTCACTAGCCGGAAATATCTTATACTTCACCGGAAAACCGTATCAGTAATCTCTGAGCTTTACTGAACCCCCTAAACCTTTACCGAAGTCACCCACACCCTTTGTAAGCTTTCGGAGGACTCTCTGCTGCAAGATACTGTCGCCGGAAAAAGATTGCTGTCGCCGGAGTTCTGCCGGAAAACAGAGTAAAACCAGCCGGTACTTTTCACGCCTAATTCCTTCCCTTTTTACTTTTATCTCGACTGTAATTTATCATAAAACACTAAAGGATCTTGAATCAACTTTTCGAACCAGTCAGTCGTCACTTCCGGTTAAAAACCAGTAAAGAAGACGACGTTTCAGTAACGGTTAAGTATAATTAAAATCAAGTTATTTACCGGGTTAGACACACAGTCCAGCGGTGGACTGTGTGCACTTTTAACGCTAAGGTCACGAGTTCGATTCCGGTTTCACACACGCCGCCTTGATAAAAATTCTTTTTTCAGCAAACTGAACCGGAGTCGCCTTAAGTATATGTTAAGTATATTGATAACCGAGTTTATAACCAAGTGAGACACACAGTCCAGCAGTGGAGTGTGTGTCCGCTAACCCACAGGTCCCGGGTTCGAGACCTGTGGAGGCCACCGGTTTTGTGATTTAATTCGTTTTTAAAATAAAAGGATTTCTGTTTAACTCTAATTAATATACATATATATAATTAAAATCGGATATATGACGGGTTAGACACCTAGCTCAGTTGGTAGAGCTGCGTGCACGCGTACGGGAGGTCTCGGGTTCGAGCCTCACCCAGCGCACAATAATATGCCTTCGAACCGGTCAACGTTAGTCAAAGTCAACGGTCAAAAGTCTACTGTAGCAAAAATAAAATATTTTATTATTATTTTTATTTAATTATTTTATTTAAAAATCAATTAAAAATACTTAAAAATAACATTTTTAAGGTTAGAAAATAGCCTCAAACTCACAAAAATACACCCAACAATCCTACTAAAATAGATTAATAAAACCCGTTTACTTACCAAACCATAATGCGATTTATCTAGGTTAATTTCACTCGTGGTTAACACCATTTCGCGTGCATTCAACCTCATCAACCGAACGCACCCAATGTGAGTGAATTCTTACAAACTCCCCTTTTTATTCATGTTTTGGGGTGTATCATGTGTCGCTTAAACTAATTCTCTTATGCAAATTCGTGCTATACCATTTTATGAACTAAATTAGAATGTAACTATTATTGGTTGTGATGTATTACATATTGTCAAAGTTGTATGCAAATTATTTAGGCCCATCAGTTCCTCGTGGGAGACGAGAACAACGCGTGCCTTAAAACTCATTCATTAGGCCCATCAGTTCCTCGTGGGAGACGAGAACAACGCGTGCCTCAAAACTCATACATTAGGCCCATCAGTTCGTAAGAACAACGCGTGCCTCAAAACTCATACATTAGGCCCATCAGTTCGTAAGAACAACGCGTCCCTCAAAACTCATTCATTAGGCCCATCAGTTCCTCGTGGGAGACGAGTCGAACAACGCGTGCCTCAAAACAATTATTTGGTGTTTGTGTGTTCAATATTCAATATTATGTGTTGTGTGAATAAATTTACATCTACATTTACTCATATGTGGTATGCACATTATTTATAATCAATTGGATAAACTTGTTCAAATGTTTTTCCATAGGATTCACTCGCCAACATTATGTTGATCCAAAAACCTTTTTACACATGATACAGGTGAACAGGTTGAAGCAAGGAAAACATAGGATATGCCTTAGAAGAGAACCAAGAAGCTTAGATTGATGTTTAGAACATGTTGTATCATTTATTGTAAATTTCCATTAAATTGTATTAATGAATATGAAACATATAATAAATGTCATGAGCTTTGATGATAACCCAATTACGCCCCGATCACCTTTTCCGCTGCGGGTCGGGGTGTGAGAGATTGGTATCAGAGCCATGACTATAGGGATATAGGATAGGTTATTAGATCCTTAGAGCCTATACTATAGTCTGCCTAAATTTTAATTGATTAGGTGGTTACATACAAACTTGTGATATTTATTTGTTTCATATTTCAGTCAAACATACATGCTTATATACATATTCGTTATACATATATCAATGTTCATATATTCAATTCATTTTCATACTCTCATTATTCAAGGATTTTGTTGCAATTTTTCAAATCCCATCAAAGTAAGTTCTGCGACGGGCATGTAGTAACCGGAAGGGTACAAGTACCGGTAGTCGGGACGTCCTGTCTAGGTTGGCATTCGTATAAATCCAAAATAACGGACCAGTTTGCCTACCTGGGGACTAACGATGAGAGTACGACGGACCTATTAGGCCAAAGCATGCCACACCAAACGTCGTTCGAACTAACCTCACTTTGAGATGTCACCGTGCCCATGCCGGGGCACATTCCGAATATCATACGTTACATATTTCTCGATTTTCTCCGGGTTTTTGTGTACGCAACCAGGCAGAAACCGTGCGAACCATATGAAAAACCGGTATTCATGGGGGCCCACATGATTACACAGGTAAAGTATGGCGGCATGAAGGGCCTAACAGTGAACAAAGCCCAAGACATCCTATGGATGTAGTAGATTTATTTTTCTATATTTATTTTATGAACGTTCATTCCCCAAACACGACCCACGATCCCAAAGGCATCCAACTCATACTCTTGACATGTATTCCTTGTAGATGTCTTCTAACCTCGCCCGTAGGAAGATGAGAGCAGGAAAAGCCCGTGAACGCATGGCTACCCAAATCGCTCAGCAAATGGCGACCGTAATACCAAACATCGTAGTTCAAGTTCAACAAGCCCTTACCGCTAATTCCGTTAACCCAACCCAACAAGAGGATCAAAACACTGTCAACCTTTCAGTCACTAAATGCACCTACAAACATTTCAAATCCTGCGATCCTCCAAAATACGAAGGTACTGAAGGTGTCACCGCTCTCCTCCATTGGTTCGAAGAAATGGAGAACACTTTTCTAAATTGCGATTGCCCCGATGATCGCAAGGTGCGTTATGCTACCGGTCGTTTACTTGGAACAGCACTCACATGGTGGAATACAGAGAAGACCAAACGAGGTGTTGAAGAAACTATGACCTTGACTTGGGAAGAATTGAAGGGAATCATGACAAGACGGTTTTGCCCAAGAAGTGAAATCAAGAAATTGGAGGATAAGTTTCATGCTTTAAAACAAAAGGAAGGCGACCACACCACATACAACAAGAGATTCCTTGAGTTAAATCAAATGGTTCCCAATTTGTTTACTCCCCTCTACCGTTTGATCGAGCACTACATTCGTGGCCTTCCATCAAAGATTCAAGACTCTGTAATAAGCACCTCGCCTGCAACTTTGGAAGCAGCAATGGAGCTAGCAACCGCGCTCACTGAGAACCGAATCCGAAACAAAGATCTCAAAGAAGAGAAGAAGAAGGATAAAGCATCAACCGAAACCTCAAACCCCACCCGAACCGAATCCTTTACACCACCTACTTCTAAGAGAAAACGTGATGGGCAAATCTTCGCCGTCACCCAACGCAACCAACCAGCTTCACAAGTTGTACCTCCTCAAACTATCCCAAACGTTCAAGTAGCACCCAACTCAACTTACCCAAACAAGAAACCTTACATTGGACCTCACCCTCAATGCAACACCTGTTTCTATCACCATCCATCTACTTTACCCTGTCGACTATGTGCAAATTGTGGACGCTACGGTCATTTGAGCAACGTTTGCCGCACCGCTCAAAACCAAACCTCAACCCCTACTCAACCCATGATCCAAACATATCAACAACCTCAATACCCCATGTACCCATATGTTCGAGCTTGTTTCTATTGTGGCGACCCTACCCATTTTAGAAACACGTGCCCTCGTTTGGTTAACATCATAAACGCCCAAGCTCAAGCAAACCCAATTAACCAAGCAAACCCAGCTCCACCGCCAGCAAGAGGAAGAGTTTATAACATCAACGCCAATCCTGTTGAAGATATTAACGGTCCAAACCAACCACTTAACTAGCCTTCTCTCATCAAGAATCCAGATTCAACTCCAATCACTTGGTTTTTATGTTTTTCTTTATGTTATCTCAATTGGAATTTTATCCAAGAATTTTAATGCAAATTACTAGTTCAGTTTGTTTTATACTCATTGATTTAATATTCATATTATCATACTTCACGACATATCTCAGTTTCATCATTTAAAGAAGTTGAGTTGTGCCTCACTTCTACATAGACTAACCTCTCCATCATATTAAACGAGAGAGGTTTTGTCAAACACGGATACTATCAGAATTAAGACTCAAGCGCTGGTTGTTGTGTTTGTTTATGTTGTAGAGTCGCATAGAACTAATCATAACTTGCGGATAAAGTCAATGAGAATTTGACAAGAATATGGTGGATACGCCGCTGGTACTTCCTATATATAAGTATTCTTGTCAAATGATCGGAGGCATTATCAGGCGGTTATGAGAGGTTCCATGCATAGGTTGTTTGTGTGATTAAGTTATTTATTTTCAATACATGCAATAAGCTCGGCTCCGTTTGATTGAGCCTTGAGCACACAGACAATTTCATTTTCAATACATACAATACGATCGGCTCCGTTTGATTGAGCCTTGATCGCACAGATATATTTCATTTCAGTATTTTTATGTTTGATGTATTGGTTGTAGAGTTATAGGACTAATCATAATTCACTGATAAAACCAATGAAAATTTGACAAGAATATGGTGGATACACCGCTGGTACTTCCTATATATAAGTATTCTTGCCAAAGGATCAGAGGCGTTATCAGGCGGTTATGAGAAGTTCCATGTAGGATTTAGTATTGCTTTGGTTGAAATTTGTGTTACATTTATATCATCTCACTATTTAAAGAAATTGGATTGTGATCCATTTCTATATAGACTAACCTCTCCATCATAACAAACGAGAGAGGAACTGTCACCATTCAAACATATATACTATCAGAATGTGGATTCAATTATTAGTTGTTGTGGTTATTTGTGTAGATTGTAGTATTGGAAGTTTTGCTTTAGGATATAATCATACTTTTCCAAACATATCTAAACTCTTATGCATGATATCATTTTAGCAAATCATTCCTGCTTTACAATACTTATACAGTAGGCAACAAAAAGAGATTCCTGTATTAGGATACTTAACCTTTACAAGGAACGTTACCGCCTCAAACAAAAACTTAAACCCTTATTTCTTCTAGGTATGTAACTGTCAAAACTCAACACCATCATTCTTTTAGTCAATTATATCCCTATATATATTAATTATATCCCTATTTAAATTTCGGGACGAAATTTCTAAAAAGCAGGGGATACTGTAACATCCGTCAAAAACGGATTTACCAAACCCGCTCCGTTTATCAACCGAACAGTCAGTCAAATTTTTTCGTTGCGAATTAAATGCCCAAAATAATTTTAAACGATCCGTAATCAATTATTATGCGGGGATATATATTTAGTTTTTGAAAAACTGATAAAAATAACAAAATAAAAATGTTTTGATCATGCCGGGTTTCGAACTTGGGTCTGTACCGGTTCAAACAAAACACTTATCACTCAGCCGAACAACCGCTCCGCCGCTTTGATTTTCTGATAAATACAGGAAACATTTAATTCAAATATTAAAGTTCGGAAATCAATTTCAGTAAATTGCGCCCAAACTAGCAGTCGTCGGAAATCCCGACGACTTCACCGTTTAATTAAGTTTCCGCTCAAAGTAACCGTAGAATTAACTCTCACAGCGGTTATAACCGACGTCTGAACCCGCGACATCAGCCATAACCGCCGGAGAACGGCTGACTTCGAATTAAGACCGAATTCAGACCCCATTCATCTCGTTACTACCCTATAAATACACCCACAACTCGCCAGAAACCTTTCACACTCAAATCGCACCTTTTCTCGGCGAAAACTCACTCGCCGGAAATATCTTATACTTCGCCGGAAAACCGTATCAGTAATCTCTGAGCTTTACTGAACCCCCTAAACCTTTACCGAAGTCACCCACACCCTTTGTAAGCTTTCGGAGGACTCTCTGCTGCAAGATACTGTCGCCGGAAAAAGATTGCTGTCGCCGGAGTTCTGCCGGAAAACAGAGTAAAACCAGCCGGTACTTTTCACGCCTAATTCCTTCCCTTTTTACTTTTATCTCGACTGTAATTGATCATAAAACACTAAAGGATCTTGAATCAACTTTTCGAACCAGTCAGTCGTCACTTCCGGTTAAAAACCAGTAAAGAAGACGACGTTTCAGTAACGGTTAAGTATAATTAAAATCAAGTTATTTACCGGGTTAGACACACAGTCCAGCGGTGGACTGTGTGCACTTTTAACGCTAAGGTCACGAGTTCGATTCCGGTTTCACACACGCCGCCTTGATAAAAATTCTTTTTTCAGCAAACTGAACCGGAGTCGCCTTAAGTATATGTTAAGTATATTGATAACCGAGTTTATAACCAAGTGAGACACACAGTCCAGCGGTGGAGTGTGTGTCCGCTAACCCACAGGTCCCGGGTTCGAGACCTGTGGAGCGCACCGGTTTTGTGATTTAATTCGTTTTTAAAATAAAAGGATTTCTGTTTAACTCTAATTAATATATATATATAATTAAAATCGGATATATGACGGGTTAGACACGTAGCTCAGTTGGTAGAGCTGCGTGCACGCGTACGGGAGGTCTCGGGTTCGAGCCTCACCCAGCGCACAATAATATGCCTTCGAACCGGTCAACGTTAGTCAAAGTCAACGGTCAAAAGTCTACTGTAGCAAAAATAAAATATTTTATTATTATTTTTATTTAATTATTTTATTTAAAAATCAATTAAAAATACTTAAAAATAACATTTTTAAGGTTAGAAAATAGCCTCAAACTCACAAAAATACACCCAACAATCCTACTAAAATAGATTAATAAAACCCGTTTACTTATTAAACCATAATGCGATTTATCTAGGTTAATTTCACTCGTGGTTAACACCATTTCGCGTGCATTCAACCTCATCAACCGAACGCACCCAATGTGAGTGAATTCTTACAAACTCCCCTTTTTATTCATGTTTTGGGGTGTATCATGTGTCGCTTAAACTAATTCTCTTATGCAAATTCGTGCTATACCATTTTATGAACTAAATTAGAATGTAACTATTATTGGTTGTGATGTATTACATATTGTCAAAGTTGTATGCAAATTATTTAGGCCCATCAGTTCCTCGTGGGAGACGAGAACAACGCGTGCCTTAAAACTCATTCATTAGGCCCATCAGTTCCTCGTGGGAGACGAGAACAACGCGTGCCTCAAAACTCATACATTAGGCCCATCAGTTCGTAAGAACAACGCGTGCCTCAAAACTCATACATTAGGCCCATCAGTTCGTAAGAACAACGCGTGCCTCAAAACTCATTCATTAGGCCCATCAGTTCCTCGTGGGAGACGAGTCGAACAACGCGTGCCTCAAAACAATTATTTGGTGTTTGTGTGTTCAATATTCAATATTATGTGTTGTGTGAATAAATTTACATCTACATTTACTCATATGTGGTATGCACATTATTTATAATCAATTGGATAAACTTGTTCAAATGTTTTTCCATAGGATTCACTCGCCAACATTATGTTGATCCAAAAACCTTTTTACACATGATACAGGTGAACAGGTTGAAGCAAGGAAAACATAGGATATGCCTTAGAAGAGAACCAAGAAGCTTAGATTGATAGTTAGAACATGTTGTATCATTTATTGTAAATTTCCATTAAATTGTATTACTGAATATGAAACATATAATAAATGTCATGAGCTTTGATGATAACCCAATTACGCCCCGATCACCTTTTCCGCTGCGGGTCGGGGTGTGACATTTACTATAATAAAGTTTCAAATTTATTATTTCCAATTTAAAGGAGAAATTACAACAAACATACAAGCACAACATGTTCTAAACACAACATTCATGAACTCTTTATTTTTCTTCTAAGGCAATTTCCTATGTGTTCCTTGCTTCAACCTGTTCACCTGTATCATGTGTAAAATAGAGTTTTTGTGTCAACAAAAAGTTGGCGAGTGAACTCATTTAAACATTCGAAAGAAATAGTTATATTGGTTATTTAAATAAAAATGTGCATAAACCAAATATTAGTAAACGCATATGTAAATCTAACCACAAACCATATATTATCAATCAATGTACACACAAGCATGATAATTGATGAACAATGAGATCAAGGCTTAATCAAACGGAGCCGATCTAATAAGGCACCTGATGCTCAACTCGTCTTCAACGAGGAACTGATGGGCCTAATGTGAATGATTGCACGCAATTGACAAAAATGTAAACACACAATACAACAAATAACATTTACATCACACGTTAGATCATATAATGGTAATAGCACAAGTGTTTGAAAATCAAAATATGTAAAAGACACATGATACACCCCAAAACATTAATAAAAAGGAGAATTTATAAGGATTCACTCACAGTGGGTGCGTTTCCTTGGATTGACGATGAACGCGCACGAGTTTGGATTTAATCACGAGAGAAATTAACCTAAATAGTAACGTAATAATTTCATAAATAAATAAAAGTTAATTTTTTTTAATGAATACTTTTTATTAGGTTTTAAGATATATTTTTGTGAATTTAATGCCAATTTTTAGGCTTTAAAACCTTATTTTTAAAGTATTTTCTTTTAAAATTAATAAGGAAAATGGAAATACTAACAAAATAAAATAATAATAAAAAAATATGGTCTTGTCAGACTTGACCGGTTCTTGCGTGTGGATTTTTGGCAACGTGTGAGGTTCGAACTCGTGACCTCCCGTATACGTATCTAACCGAAATAATCCCTATTTTAATTATTCTTATATACTAGTTAGGGTATTTCAGAAATTATTTAATTTAAAAAGATTTTAAAACCTTTGAACCGGTGTATAGTACCTGGATCGAACCGCGACCTTCGACTGTGTTGCACCCAACCCTACCAACTGGGTTGGGTGTCTAACCCAATATGATTTTGAAATTATATTCTGTTTATCAACTTACTGAAAGATATTCTAATTAAGTTTTATAAAATGGATTTTATTTCAGGAAATTGGTCACGCATAAGGTTCGAACCCGGAACGTATGTGATAAAAGTGCACACAGTCCACCACTGGACTGTGTGTTCTAACCTGTTTAAAACACCAGAATTAATTATACTTATACTTATACATTGATAAGTCTTCATCTTCTTCATAAGATTAAAATCCAGAACATTAACCCGATCTGCTTAAAATCAACCTACTCTTGTTTATTCCACCACTGATATATTTTATATAAAAAAAATACAAGATAAACGAATAAGATTCAAGTGATTATACCAGACAGATATGAACTTTAGATTCTCCGGTGATGTTCCGGCGACGAACAAATCTCCAGCAAAGTGTATTTTGAATACAACGGATCTTCTTGAGAATTTAGAGGGCGAGTGTGGGGTGAGTTTCAGAAAAGGTTTGGATTGCTATTTATAGGTAAATGTCTGATTGAATTTAGCTTTCGGTTTCAACAGATTTTGGTCAAAACATTAAAATCTCCCCATGATTGCATAACCGTTTTGAACCAATGATTGCACTTAACTCACAGCTTGAAACTGTTTCCGTGGTTTAAATCGAACATAAAAGGGAGAATTGATGAAGATTTTGGAGGTTACAACCATTTATAGGTGGGTGTTTTGAAAGTGTATTTAGCAGGTTGTTTTTATATATAAATTATTTGGTTTGGGATTAATTCAGTAATGTGTGTGTGGTGTAGCGGTGAAGGCAGTGTGTGAATTAGATGGGGACCTAGGTTCGAGACCCGGTCGCCTCTTTATTTTTATTTTATATTTTCTTTTTAACTTTAAGGTTTTATTTATTTTATTGTCATCATTTATTTAATTTCTTTAAATTAATAACTATGAATTAGTAACGTGTATTAAATGAAAAAAAAAACGCATCAAGTCTTTAAATTCCATACTTGAATTATTTAACGAAGCGGGTTTTGAAACCCGTTTTACAACGGATGTTACATAGCGTAACCAAAATGATGTACCAGGAGCACACAAGCTTACTTATGTTGAATTCCCTTCAAAGTTTGTCTAGAAACTTACAAAAAGATGTAGGCAACCAAGAATAAAAGGAGTTTCAATTGGTATAATCATTCACTTCCTCCTTCTCTCGGTGAAGCGTATTTTTTAAGAATTCTTTTAAACAAAGTTAGGGGACCGAAATCATTTGAAGACATTAGAACCGTAAAATGGAGAAGTGTTTCCTACGTTTAGAGATGCATGTTAAGCGCTTGGTCTGCTAGATGATGACGCGGAATATATCGAGGCAATTAAAGAAGCAGGTTTTGATGGTTTCGGTTTTTATGTCCGCGCTTTATTTGCTACAATGTTACTATCAAATACTCTTGCTAGACCATTTTGTGTGAGAAAACTCATGGAAGTACTTATCAAATGACATTGATTAGAGACAGGCAAAGATATTTCAAGGTATTATATGTTAATATTCAGTATTAAATAATTATCAAGTCATTCAATTGGTTTTTTTAAATTGTTTATTTTTTATTATCTTATCTGTTAATATTTTAATTCAAAAAACTGGATATAGTAATTAATTTTAATTCTTTATATGTTTTTGCTGGTGTTTCAGTTCCTGATGCACGAATTAAAAACTTGGCTTTATATGAAATTGAGATATTCTTGCTTCGTAATAATTCCTCTCTACGAAGATTTACGACTATGCCTTATCCTAATCACGAGGCTTTGTCTTCTGCAAACAATCATCTAATTAGTGAGGAGCTATCTTATGACACAACAAATCTAAAACTGAGTTTGATAGTTTGTTAAATTTGTTAACAAATGAACAACAAATGGTTTTTAATGAAATTATTACAACCGTTGATGGCAACACAGGTGGAGTCTTTTTTGTTTATGGTTATGGTGGAACTGGTTAGACATTTCTTTGGAATACGTTATCAGCAGCTATCAGATCAAATGGTGAGATAGTTTTAAATGTAGCATCAACAGAATAGCATCATTGTTGTTGACCGGAGGTAGGACAGCTCACTCTAGATTTCTAATTCCAATCAATCTTAACGAGGATTCTCTTTTCCATATAAAACCAGCTAGTGATGTTGCTCATTTATTAAAGGAAACAAAGTTGATTATATGGGATGAGGTGCCAACGGTTCATAAACCTGCATTTGAAGCTTTGGATAGAACCAAGAAAGACATTTTTAGTTCGGGTACTTCTATCAATGAAGAAATACCTTTTGGAGGTAAAGTTATTGTTTTTGGTGGTGATTTTTGACAAATTCTTCCTGTTATCCCCAATGGTAGTAGACAAGAAATTGTTAATGCTTCTCTAAGCTCTTCTTACCTCTGGAGAAAATGCAAATTGCTAAAATTAACAAAGAACATGAGGCTAACCGTAGGAAGGCAGACATCTGATACGGAACAAACAAAAAATTTGCTCATTGGCTTTTGGATTTGGGTGAAGGAAAAGTTGGTGATACAAATGATGGTGATGCATGTATAGCGATACCAGATGATCTTCTAATCAAGGACTCGCCTGATCCTATCAAAAGTTGAGTTGACTTTGTATATCCCACGGTTCTTCAAGATTATGAAAATCAAGACTACTTTCATGAACGAGCAATTTTGGCGCCAAAAATGAAGTTGTTTAAGAAATCAATGATCGTTTGCTTTCGTTGTTTCCTGGCGAAGAAAGGGAATACCTAAGTTCATATAGTATTTTACGGACCAAACATATTAATGATCCATTACAAGAATTGTTATACTCTCCTGAAGTTCTCAACGGTCTTAAAATCTCCGGATTACCAAACCATAGGTTAGTTTTGAAGGTCGGTGTTCCATTTAAAGTTGTTAAGAAATATTGACAAAGAAGTGGTTTATGCAATGGGACGAGATTACAAATACTATCACTTCACAAGCGGGTTATAGAAGCTAAAATCATATCTGGAGGTAATATTGGAACTTGGGCTTTCATTCCAAGAATTAGTTTGATACCTTTGGACAGAAGGATTCCTTTCAAGTTCCAAAGAAGACAATTTCCATTATCAATATGTTTTGCAATGACTATTAATAAAAGCTAGGGACAATCACTATTTAGAGTTGGATTGTTTCTAAAAGATTCGGTTTTCACGTATGGACAATTGTATGTGGCGTTATAGTTAAAAGCAAAGACGGATTTAAACTACTTATATTTGATGAAGATTGTAGTGTCATGAATAAAATAACAAATGTTGGATACAAAGAAGTATTTAGAGATTTATGAATTATTATTACATTTGTTCTATTTGTAAGTGTTAATTTTAATTACAAGTCAGTATTCTTAATATGTCATAGTTTTATTCAAAATGTCTATTAACATAAGATATTATAGTAGCCCGTGTATCACACGGGTAACTAACCTAGTACTCTTAATAAATTATAAAGAAAAACAATCTAAGAGATAAATAAATAAAAACCCTAACCTACTCTATCGTTCTCACGCTAATTTCTCATACCCTCCATTTCCACCACCGAAACCACCTCCTTATTTTTCTTCATATATGTAAATCGGTACACGTGGAAATCGAGAAAGGTGAATAAAATAACCTTAACCGAAACTTTCTAAAGCGTTCTACCCCAAAGGCAGCGACATGTGAAGAATCAAGAAACCCACCTCGACCCAGACCGACTGTAAATCACCTCATATTTGACCACCATTTCGTTTTGGGGTTTGCTTTTAATCAAATCAGCATGCTCTAAAGGTTTGGATTTGTAAACATCGAACCACTATGCATAACAATTAGGAAGTATAAAATGATGGGACAGAGATCGTGGTGGCGGTGAGGAAGAAAGGAAAGTGTTGGGGTAGTTGCAGGTTTTTCGGCTAGGTTGTAAGGGTGGTTGTAGGTTAAAAAAGACTAGAGAGCATATATACAGTGGAGACCGAAAGAAGGGTGAGTGTGGCAGTGGTGTATGGTGGTGTATGATGTAGGTGTTCTTGTGCAAATTTGTAATTTGTAACCCACACAAGTTGATCAGTGGTGGTAGTAATTAGGTGGTGTTGTAGTTTTTTGTTGAGAGAGAGAGAGACTAAATTTGATCTTGGGTTATGTAGGTGTTAAGGGAATGACTCTGATATGTTAAGCATGTGTGTGAAGTTAACATGAAAATTTAACCGGGTTAAATCATAAACGCTCGATGAAAAATAGTAACATAAAATACTTTCATTATAATTTTGATAGTAAAAGGAAAACGTATGCAATTTATATCAAGTCTAAAGGACGTAAAATGCAACTAAAATATAAAGCTAAATGGCATGGTTGGTCCCTGTAGTTTGCAACTTTTACAGAGTTGGTCCTGGAACTTCAATAATTACATTAGTGATCCCAGTAGTTGCAATTTTTACACTCGGATGATCCTTATTACTAACCTAACATAAATTTCTTAGTTAATTGTATGTAAAATGAATAGAATACACCTAAAGTAATAAATAGAATAATTAAATTTATCATCTTCCTATACTCTCTCTCTCCTCTCTATATATATATATATATGGGAAGGTTCATTTGAGAAGACTATTCTCTCGAGAACAAATTGAAATTAATCTTAGCCATTCAATTTTTTTGATCAATGGTTGTGAAGGGTTATGGCATTTATGTAAATATTACACTCTCATTCATCAAATCATTAAGTAAAAAGGGTATATTAGACAATTTGTGTAGCATCTGACATTTATAGTCTCACAGTTACTAAAATCCCACACAACCAAATACCGTGATTTTCTCCCCGGTCAATCTCCAATTGTCTTCGTCATCCATAACCTAATATCACCACATGGCCAAATCGATGCAATACATGATGATTATAGCTTCAATACTTCCACGATTAGTGAATATACATCCTGTCACTTCAAAATCAACATTATGTCAAGGTATTTAGTTTAGATATTTGTAACAATCAGCTTATGTGTAAGACCGTAATTGTCATCAAGAAATTGATGAAACAAAGGATTTGGACATTAAAAAAGTGTAGTGTACTAATAAAGTGTTGAAATTAGCTAGCATTATCATATTATCTGATTTTACACTTCGAAAAAAATATGTATGTGATTTTGAATAAGATAATATTTGGTCTGATTTCAGGGGAATCATAGTAATATTCTGTAGATAATTTGGGATATATAATTTCCCCCAGTTTTTTTTTGCAATCATGATTCCCTCCCCGTAAGAATCTCATTGAAATCAAGAACCCTTAATGTATAATGATTTGTTTCTGGTTGTCAAGCGATATATAAACCCACGTTCCCACCAAAGGCGACACACATCCCATCAAAACATTCTTGTTTCAAAAGTGTTTGTAGAATTATACCTTGTCACTTGTGTAGGTTGGTATACTTTTAAATGTTCATTTTTTATACACTGTGATGGTCTCAATAAAGCCGTGTAGGATTCAGAATACTTGTGTGCAACATTGTGTAGTCTGATATAGATCTTTGAACATTTAGTTAGTGTTTAAAAAGTTGTGCCTTTTTTGTATACAATTTGATTATCCTAAATGTTGTTCATGTTCTCTATTGTTAGGATCCACATTTGGAGGGTGAAAATGTCTGAAGGTAAGTTAATATATCAATGTAGTGCATGGAAACTGTTGTTACAAATGTTTGTTAGATGTTATGTGTGTTTATTAATATTGAACAATGCATTACTTACAGCACGAAAAAGCCCAACGATAGGAAATATCAAATATGTCAGCGTGAACGTGGACAAGGCATCAAACAAGTCTGAATCCATGTCAGAAATTGGTACGTACAGATGTTAGTGGTTCATCGTTGCATTTGGGGTTATCGTATATGAGTAGTCGAGATGATTATTGTGTACGGGGAGGGGTGGATATTATATTATTGTGTTTTTTTGTTCTCATTAAATGTGTTTTTATACATTTTAGTAAGCATTTGGGATATTGTGTGATTATAAATCAGTACACATCATGATGTAATCACTTAAGTTACCAAGTGATTTTTGTCGTACCAAGTATGTAGGCAGTGTCTGCAGAAACTCAGATGATGTGTTAACTGTAAACGATGGAGGAACATTAAATTTCATTTTAATAAATGTTTGGTTGTTTGATTGATGTAAACGGCGTTTGGTTTTTATCCGGTGTAGATGCTATTGTTTGTTTGCGTGTGTAGCTACTATATTTTAACTATGCATTTTCTGGGTGGGTGAATTTAGAAAAGCGCATGGTTTTTATTTCTTGATTCAGTGTAGTAAGAGAAAGTCTTGGGTTTGAGTATATTGTTGGACATGTGTTTAGGGATAAATCATAGATATCTGCAGGATAGGTTTATGTATCAGGTTTGTATCAAGTAACATTAGACCATGTTGTGCAAATCACACTTAATTTTAGGATAGTGTTTGCGTAGGGTGTTTCAGCGGTATATTTTTTTTTGTTTTTTGTCGAATGGGGTCTGTTTTGGCTTTTATGTTGTTAACTTGATGTAACTATTGTCAATCTGATTTGTGATCCAATAAAAACACGTGTATTGACTATTTATGTGGTGTGTTTGCTGGCATTATATGTTTTGTGCACCTTCTTACTGATGGTGAATGCTCATGTAGCTGGTATGTTAGGAAAGAGGCACCGCTCTGGGAATCCGATTAACGGTAATAGGCCTTTAAAAAGGTATGAATTCCTGATCATGCATTTAATCTGTTTTAATGATATACGGAAAACATTCGTTAATTTTTTGTGCACAATATTTTTTTGTATGATGTAGGTGTCGATAAGACGGCTGGTTCTACCTCAGACGGGTGGGTGGAAGATTACGATTTTGTTGAAACCGTTCCCAAGATGGTATTACCCAAACATGAAAAGCGAAAGTTGGTAGAGAAGAAGATAAAGGGGGAAATAAATATTGGTGTAGAGTACACACATAAGATACGAACAAGATCATCACCTAAATCGCTTCATGAAGCTCTTCAGAAGTTGTATGCGGAACAAAAAGAATGTGTAAGTCAAATGGGGTTTGGGAAGATGTTGTTGTTTACGGTAGATGGTATACCAGGACAGTTGGGACACTACGTTGTGGACAATTTGGATACAGACAAGATGTGTATTAAGTTGGAGAGGGGATCGATACAAAAGAGGTGATACATCAGTTAGTTGGTGTTCCCAATGGTGGTGTGTGGATGAATAATGTTGATGATAAAAAAGCTGATAAATCAATAAGCAAGCTATGGAGATCCAACTATCGAAGATATGAGGTGAGCCCCGGTGATATTGCTGAGCGTTTAGAAACACACAAAGTTGCAGATTGGATGTTTAGGGTTGATTTTCTGCAGCTCTTCTCAAGCGTAATGATAGACTGCCAGAAAAACGGGAAATGCAAGATGTGTCTCCTCCCATACTTTACGGAGGAAAGAGATATTAGTGAACTAGATTGGTGCTCTCTAATATACAAGACAATAGTAGAGTGTAAGGATGATTGGGTTTGGGATGATCGTAAGTGTTATTTCGCTGGGCCTCTTACTATTCTTACGGTTAGTATTTTTTTTGTTTTTTTGTGCCTGTGTTAACAGTCACATGGATGTTAAACGCACTTTTTATTCGTTGGCATGAATGTCATCCTAAATGTTGTATGTTGATTGCATGACTTGTTCTGGGCTGCCCGTTAAAAGAGAGAGGATCGCCTTGGCCTATTGGGATATGAAAAAGCTTAAACAAAGACAACATGTTGAAATGCAATGTGGAGGATTTGGGAAAGGACAAATAAGGAAGTTATTTGTTGAATGTGTAACAGGCCCTACCACGAGTATGTGAATCCAAATCAAAGGCACAAGTTGTTAAAGAAGAAGCTGTTCACATGGAAGGGATGGATTCTGGAGTAGACCAAGTAATGGTAAGATAGTGTTTAACACATTGGCTTTTATTAAAAAAACAACGTATACGCCAGCCTATTAATTTATCTATTATATGGCGTAGGGGTATGTGTCAAAGTTGAACCATCTGATGTCGTATATGATCCGGGACAAGATGGAGTTTGAGATGGTCATAAAGGAAGCCTTAGGTTTTAATCCACAAAATCAGGACCTCGAAAAATTCAATAATACGATGAGTTGTTTTCAAAACATGATGAATATAAATCCAATCAGGTTAAAGAGGGATCTGGATTGAAAGGGAAGGAGCTGATGACTGTTGACGAAGAACCATTATCACAGTTCTGGACAGATCCTGATTCCTATGACAATATTTGCAAAACGTTGACTGTTTGGTTAATATATAGAAGAGTAAGGGAAATATGTCTGCAGAGGGGATATGTGAACCTTCATTCAGTTTGGGTCTTACGCAGGGGGTGTCATTGCACTGCTGATTTCAACACTCCAACCACTATGCCGGAAAGGAATATTGAAATTGATGATGATGACCATATACCTTTGAGTGTTGTTATGACAAGGCTCCATAAGGCTGCAGTTGAGCTTGCGAAATCAAAAAGGATCCCACGTGCTAGCAACCTTCTGAAGTCGCCGTATAAGAATAGGGTTGTTAATATCGACAACCCTGAGCATAAAGAGGAAGAAAAAGTGTGGGATTATCTGTGGCACATATCAGGAGAGCTATAGTGTGATTCCACTCCGCGTGTTACTATTTTTTTAGTCGATTACGTATGATAAAGACATCTTTTGAAATTGTTTTTTTTTATCTTGCAGGGAGGTCATTTTCTCGACAAGTGATGGACGTGTTGGAAAAAGGTGTTTCTTTGAGAGCTTGCAGCCTAATGCGATGGTGGAAAACATGTCATTGATTGTTGGTCGTTCATTTTAAATCACGAAGAGAGTGCAAGAAGCCAAGATTCAGAACACAGGCTCTTTATTAAATGCTCAGTTCCTGTAAGTATTACTGGTTAGTACGTACTTTGCATGTCGTTGAACCAGCGTCATCATATAACCATCTAACCCATCATAGCATGTGGTATGACAACAAAGGTATACAAACAAAATTGACTGGGATAGTTTGGGTCTCGACACACTAAGGCACAATCATTTTCGACATAGGTTTACGAACATGATTGACTGACACACTTTTAGGTCCCTAAGAAACACGTATTCTTTAACATTTACATATCAACCCAGCCACCCATACACATGTATAGCATTTGGTCCATTACCCTCGCATAACCCTATGCTCGAAACCCCTCCACAAAAACCCTACACATTACACAACTCACATAACAAAATCATTAGTTACACAAAAATATCATTGACCCTAAAGGAACGGGTTATACAGAAAGAGTGTTTGGGGTTTGAGTACACCATACATAGGCTTGTTAATTCTAAATGGTTTGCATACACATACGAACTTCGACAGATGTGGTGTAGGTTCGTAACTCCTTTAACGGCCATACGTTATACTATAGACATTCTACAAACTGGTGGTCTAGGTTCGTAACTACATTTAATAACCTGAACCACCTATACAGAGCCTACACGACCAGAATACGTCAGCACATGGGTGTAGTGTAGTCTGAACCTACACAACCAGACTAGGGACCTGGTTAGGAACCTGCACCACCTATTGCAAAACCTGGAAAACCAGGTTACACTAGCTCCATGTATGCTTGTAACCCGTTTGTGATCTGGAACTGGTTAGGAACCTACGCCACCTTGTACAAAACCTACACAACCAGACTATAATAGCTACATGTGTGTACGCTGGTTAGAATGTAAGGTATGACCCCTTCCCCAAACCTAAGGTAACGAACCAACACCACCTAGGGGTTCTCTGAATAATAGAATTACCTACATGGTTTGTTATGTGATTTGCTTGAAAATATCAAGTATGTTGTATAAGGTGTATGATTTTTTTTCTGATGGGGTATGGTTCATTTGTTCAAACAAAATCTGACTATTTGTTTTGTATGTTTTTGTGTGGTTTTGCAGCTTAAAGAAGTGGATGTTGCATTCAAAAAAATTGATGATAAAAGAGCTGTTGCTAAGATAAAAAGGAGTATCTTCCAATCTGTGAATGGAGACAAATCATTAATGAATCTTGCGACTTATGACTTAGTTTTCTTCCCGATCAAGTTGGTGACGCATTATTTCCTCGTATGCTTTAATTTGAAATATCCTTCCATTGTCGTCCTTGACAACATTGATATGACAACCAAAAAAAGGTTGAAAAAGGCTGATAGGGAACTAGATGAGAAGCATGTGCATGACATGAATGAGACAGTTTTGAAAGTGGTAACATCAGCTATATAGATATGTTTTGTGTTCTTAAGTTTTTAAAAAGATGATAACATGTGTTTCTTTATATATATTTTTTATTTAATTATTATTTTGTTATGTATCATGCGTAGCGTCAAAAGCTACCACATCACCAAAACAATTGTAGTTACATCTACATATATCATCCGCCCAAAAAAGTGATCTTAGCTCACCATCGACTATCGTGTGATTGAAATAAATTTTTTCCATATGAAGCATGTTGCCATTCAACTTATCAATAACCATTTGCGCATCTTTGTCACCAATAAACTGTCTGACGTCACGAGCAAAGTTCTTGTGATCAACTCTAGTTCCTCTTACAAAGTGTTGACCACCCTTCAATGAGGTTTTGCATCCGGTGAGATACAGTTGCCCCGAATCCATAAGTTTGAGCTTTGTGAATAAACTCCTGCTCTGTAAACGTTAATTGCCTTCTACCTGTTGTTAAATCCATATTATCCACATCAACAAGACCGTGGTTATGGTGTTGATTGAACTTATACACACTGTAGCCTTCCGTACCTTTAATTAGTTTAAATTTGATGCATGCCTTACAATTGGTAACCTTAAAATTGCTGTTATGTTGCTTGGATGTTGATGATTCGACATCCATGACGTCACAAGAAGTAGGGTTCGGGTTACCGGATCTGCTGCATACGATGTACCTGTGTGTTATGCTCCCCTTATACCTTGCAATGGTCGATAACCTAATATCAAAACCGGCCTTTTTCGCATAAGCTTGGTACATGCTAACAGCGTCTTCCCATCTCTGAAACACCATTACAATAACAGGTGTTTCATTTGTAGCACATTAGGGATCCAGTACTTGGTCTCGGTTGGGGAGTGATAATAGTTGCGTGCCATAGACTCATCCAAATTAAAATGTTATGAAAACCGATGACAACATAATTATTAACAAGACATATAGACTTACCAAAAAAACATATGGTTGGACAAACTTACCTTGTTGGTTTGTGATAGGTACGATACTAGATTCTGCATTCAATATCGTGTAGCAGATTTTGTTAACGAATGATAAAAAAGCATAATGTGTTGTGGAAAGCTAAAGGACAATGCAACATAATTAAAAAAAACATTCAAAATACATTTTACCATACTATAAACCAATTATGATACCAATTTAAGCGCATAAAAAATCTAACCATTCAAACTGTGTAGGACACGTTATTGGCGTGAGAATGGCTGCATACAATTGGTCTGAATAAAACATATTTGACTGGATTGCTAGTGGTTGTTAATATAATTGTGAAGGTTATACTAGATTACTTGTCACTCTTATGCGCATATTGAAAAAACCTAACTGATATGGTATTAATATAACTAGGTACTACAAGAAAAAGTGAAACTAAACCGCAGGTATAAATTCTACACCTAGTGATATATCTAAAGTCTGAGCTACTTCGTTCAATACGCTGACGGTGTGTATGTAAATGTTGTATTTTCCAAGCCAAACCATGATTCCGATTAGCAGCGCATAAAACAAGTTAAAAATCTATAAAAATTCACAAGCAACTACAACCCCCCGAATGCTTTTGTTAAATATAGATACAAATAATGTTAATCAAACCTTCGTTAGCGTAGCTAGATTGCGTATTTGGGTCTTCATGGGTCGACATGTTTGCACAGGATTGTTAATACTAAAACTATACTATCAGCTGATGCGATGTTTGGTATAAGAAAAACCCATCAAAGCGGATTTATATAACGTTGGGAACACCCTAAAACAATACATATCTGCAGTCTTAAAAGGAAACAATTCGTATAATCCCCCTAATTGTAACACCCAAAAATCACGACGGTTTGAATGTTCTGAATTATTTGAGAAAAGCATGAATTAATCCAGAAGATATTTTGAATAAAACCAATAGAATCTATATTTACCTGAACAAGAAAGATCCTCGAATGCTGAATACAAAATACCAAATCGTTGCTCCTATTTCATAGTGATACATATTCGATCATGGAGACTATAAAATCAACAGTAGAATACGATAATTGAATGCAAGATTAACGGGGTTGTATGATATCAAAATCACATGTAAGTTTCTGTAGAGCTATCATCTTCTAATACGAATCAAGATGCGGATCAGAAAATTAACTATAAATCACAGGAGATGATAACTCTTTGAACGGATAGAACATGATTTAATTATATTAGGTTAAATCAATTGATGGGCAAAATTATAGGAAAAGATAATAATAAATGATTGTTTTAAATTACTATAGTACCCTTATAAAATAAGTGATTCTGATTCTTATTGACTGATTTTGTTCTTTTTCTTCTCAAGTTAATGTTTCTTCTCAAATGAACTTCCCACTATATATATATATATATATATATATATATATATATATATATATATATATATATATATACCAATCACACCTTCAATACTACCAAATTCATAATTTCTCCCTCTCTTTCTCTCTCTCTCTCTATAAAATACCCCTCATCTTCTTCTTCCCCCTCTCTCTCTTATGTCAAATACCCTTCGTATTCTTCCTCCCTTCTCTCTCCCTCTTTCTCTTTTATGTCATACAACAACCACAATTAAGTGACCCGTATTCTTTCTAAAAATCTTGCCTACTATATTCTGCCCATACCCATTCTTATCTTCAGTAACCAGTTAGTCATCACTAAAATGACAAACATACCTTCCTCCCAAAGTAACAAACTTGTAATCCTGAAGACAAGTCGTAGTTCAAATAGGAGCCTCCACTATACACAAACATTGTTGTCATCGATAAATAAATGGTTATTCAATTATTTTCACTATTTAAGTGTGTTAACAGAACATGAATTCTTTGGATATATCTCAACGACGGAATTGCCATGGTTTGTAAAAGAGAGAGATGGGGTGGGAGGAGATGAGGGGTATTTTAGAGAGAGAGAAATTATGAATTGGGTAGTAGTTGCAGGTGTGGTGAGTTTTTTAGAGAGAGAGATAGAGCATGAAGAAGATGAGAAATATAATTAGTTCATTTTTTCAATGTTTTATTTATAACTTTAGCGATAATCTAATCATTTCACACACATTTAATTTTGCAATTTAATTAGGTGTGATAAAGATCACCTAAGTATAAAAATTACAAGTATTGAAATCACCTATTTAATTATTAAAGTCTTGGAACCAACTCTATTATCATCATCATACTCAGTAAATCCCACCAATAGCAAAAACTAAGATAAGATCTGAGTAAGGTAAGATGTAGCTCACCGCATTCAGGCTGGCTAGTGTAGGTGGAGAGTAGCCACCGGGATATTGTGTGACTCGAGGTTCCCAACTAAAGGAAAATTCTATTGGGTTGCAGCGAGACCTGCCATGCTATATGGGACAAACTGCTGGGCCTTAAGAAATCACAAGCACACAAGATGGAGGTAGCAGATATGAGAATGTTGAGCTGGATGTGTTGTCACACCCCGACCCGCAGCGGAAATAAGAGTCGGGGCATAATTGGGTTATCACCAAAGCACATGACATTTACTATTATGTTTCATAATTAATGAAGTCAAAGTTACATTTTCAAACATCCAAACATGTTCATTCAATACAAGGGAAAATAACCAAACATAACAATCCAAATACTATATCGTTTTATTCTTATAATCCAGGTCCTATGTGTTCCTAGCTGCTGCTGGTTCACCTGTATCATGTGTAAAATGGGAGGTTTTGGGTCAACATAAGTTGGCGAGTGAACCTTATTAGATAATGATTTTATAGTTAGTTTATCAATAAAATATTGTGCATAATCATAAAAGAGCAAATGTAAGTAATCAAGCATTGGCAAATAGCAGTTACAATCATAACATACAATAACACTTGATAGCATACATGAGCATACCAATATCATACGATAACTAACATAAATGAAATGTGCGATCAAGGCTCAATCAAACGGAGCCGATCGTATTGCATCAACTGGAAATGTAAATTGAATTGTGCGATCAAGGCTCAATCAAACGGAGCCGATCGTATTGCATGAACTGGAAATGTAAATTGAACTGTGCGATCAAGGCTCAATCAGACGGAGCCGATCGTATTGCATGAACTGGAAATGTAAATTGAAATGACCGATCAAGGCTCAATCAAACGGAGCCGATCGTGCGAGCACGCCACAGTTCAACCACATAATAAAATGGGGAACAAGCTCAACCTCATGGATGGGGAGCTGCGGTCTCGGCAAATGCATGTACTGTAATAATAATTTGCATCCAATATTAACTACTTAACAGCAACAAACTAATACACATGTCATGATATGATGTATGCACAATAGTTTCGTTATAATATGTAGATAAAACAAAGACACATGATACACCCCAAAAACGTGATTAAAACGGGGAATTTGAAAGGTTCACTCACATTGGGTGCGTTGAATTTGAGATGGTGAGATGCGCACGATTTAGATGAGCGAGTCGACGAGGAATACTAACCTAAATAATAATGGAAAAATATATTAAATGGATGGATTTTATTAAGGATTTTAATGAAATTTGTAGATATATTTTTGTGAGTTTATGACTATTTTCTATCTTTAAAAATGTTATTTTTAAGTATTTTTAATTGATTTTTAAATTAAAATAAACAAATAAATATATAAAAAAAATATTATTTTTTTTTACTGTTGACCGTTGACCGGTTCGGTCAGCGGTAAATTCCTACGCCGGGCGGGATTCGAACCGGCGACCTTCCGTTCACGTGCACGTAGCTCTACCAACTGAGCTACGTGACTAACCCGTTATAAACTCAGTTTTAATTATATTTATATACTTATTTGTATTAACCGAAAATTCCCTTATTTACAAAAACGTTTTAATTCAATTGACCGGTGCTCGTGACAAGATTCGAACGCGCGACGTGAAGTTTATTTTGCACACAGTCCACCGCTGGACTGTGTGTCTAACCCGGTTATATTCTTGGTTTTTATTATACTTAACAACTACCTGTTTTAACCCGGGTTAGTTCTTGATTAAAAAGGAATGTTATTACACAAAGCGTGCGCGTAGCATGGATCGAACTCGGGACGTGTATATGAAATTTGCACACAGTCCACCGCTGGACTGTGTGTCTAACCCGATTAAACTACCGTTTTTAATTATTCTTATGCTCTGATATAACTTCATCTTCTTCGTCGGATTACACGGTCAGCATAATTCGACTGGTTAGGATTTATTTGATGATTAACAAAGTTCTTAGACATTAACAGTAATTCAAGGGTAAGGAATGGAGAGAGTTTAAGGAACAGAACTTACCGATTGAAGATATTCACAGAAATCCGGCGAAGGTTCGTCGGTACTGGAAATGAACTCCCACTGTTGAACCAATTAACAGTGTTGATCGATTATTCATAAAGTTGAGTCACCTAAACAAGGTTTAAAAGAAGTGTAGGATATCTTACCAGTTCACAGTGGGATTCCGGCAGTCTCAGAAACTTTCCGGCGATGATAAGATTTCCGATAAACGTTGGCTAGAATCGATTCTGATGATAGAGTTGTGTTAGAGACTGATTAATCACATGTTTTAAACTGAAAGGGTCGGAGGAATTACCGTGAGAATGTGAGTCCCGGTTTTCCGGTGACTTGCAGAAAAATTCCGGCGAACAGATTCAGAAGATCTTATGGTTCAGGAATGCGACGAAAATGAAATTGAATATTGTTGTGATAGTTCTGAATCGTGTAAATGATCTGAAGCTCGAATTAAATCGGAACTTGATGAAATTTTCGGTTTCAAAAGCCGAAATGATAAGGTTTAAAGTTCAATCAATTCTGACTTAATTGGAAACCGTCGCACATCGGTTATAACTGAAATTGTGAGGTAAACAATCGATTTAACGATTGGTTTGCCGATTATCGGTTTTCAGATGGCATCAACGGTTAAATCGAGTTTGTGTATAAATTCCTTTTGCTTTCCTAGTGTTAACAGAAAATACGTTGTGGCGGAGTGGTTTGGGGAATGTATGTTAAGTCTTGGGCGACTCAGCTGACCCGGGTTCGAGTCCCGGCAGCTTCAAATGTTTTTTATTTATTTTATTTTAACCTTTTATCAAATATAATTTTTATAGTTTAGTTTATTTGTTAATTATGTAACGTTTAAACTCAAAATAATCATAAATAATTAACGAAATTTTTTTATAACATGGTACAAGATTACAAAATGGAGCGGGTTTTGGAGACCCGATTTTTACAAATGTTACATGTGTGGTTACACAAGATTAGACCGAATAAGAAATGAGGTTTTTAGGGAATGGTTAGGGGTGTCTAGAATATCAGATAAGATTAGGAAGGGAAGATTGAGATGGTTTGGGCATGTGAAGAATAAGGAAGCAACGACAACAGTTAGAGTAGTGAAAACCCTCACAGTAGATGGAAGGGTTGGTAGAGGTAGACCCAAATTGACGTGAGATGAGCGGATTAGGCAGGATTTGATAGAAATGCACCTCTCTGAGGACATGGTCCAAGATATGAGTTCAAGAAGACGTAGGATTAAAGTTAAGGAGTTTTCGGGGTTAGGTAAGATGTGGTTGGGCGTTATCACAGGGGGTATAGATTTACCTACACATTAGATGGTCTTGGAGGATAATTGTCTTACGTTATGTTTATGGATATGCGCATGTTTTTCTATGATGCTATATTTACCTTCACTCTATTGTTTTTTGCTTTCACCACTTCCTTTGTCTCGGTAGCTTTTTGGAACTCTTTTAGTGCTTGTTGTTACAGAGTTGAGTCTTTTTGAAAGCAGTCTCTCTATCCTCAACAATAATAAAACTTTGCATACATTCTATCCTTTCCAGACTCTGCCATTAGATTTGTTATTGATGGAATTTACTGGACATACTGGTTGTTTAAACCAACTCTATAAAATTGCAAAACCGAAAGATGCATTTAACTCTCAAAGTATGATCACTTTCAAGAGTTACAAGTTGATTGACACCCCACACTGACCTTGATATCCACTTGACACAACTCACTTACCATTATAAAGTTGTACTTTTTCAGACCCTAAACAAACTCGCCGCACACCTTCACTGTCCTCCCTTGACGCATCTCCAATGGCGTCCTCTTCTCTTCTTCGATCCCCTTTCTTCCTCACAAATCCTAACCCTAACCCTAACCCCAGATCCTTTAACAACAATTCCTCCAAATCCATCACAATCAAAGCCACCATCTCCTCCAACAAACCCACCGAAGCCACCCCAACCCCCACCAAACCCCGCCGTCCCGCCGATGAATCCATCCGCGAAGCCGCCCACCGCCGCCCCATCACCGACCACAAATTCTCCGCCAAATACGTCCCTTTCAACGCCGACCCATCAAACACCGAATCCTACTCACTTGACGAGATCATTTACCGCTCCCGCTCCGGCGGCTTACTCGACGTCCAACACGACATCGAAGCCCTCAAACAATTCGACGGTAACTACTGGAAAAACCTCTTCGATTCACGCATCGGCAAGACCACGTGGCCCTACGGCTCCGGCGTATGGTCTAAAAAGGAGTGGGTGTTACCCGAGATAGATTCCGATGATATTGTCAGCGCGTTTGAAGGTAATTCTAACATGTTTTGGGCTGAGCGTTTTGGTAAACAGTTGGTGGGCATGAATGATTTGTGGGTGAAACATTGTGGGATTAGTCATACGGGTAGTTTTAAGGATCTGGGTATGACTGTTTTGGTTAGTCAGGTGAACCGGTTGAGGAAAATGGGTCGCCCGGTGGTTGGGGTGGGCTGCGCGTCTACTGGAGACACGTCCGCTGCGTTGTCGGCTTACTGCGCCAGTGCGGGGATACCGAGTATTGTTTTCTTGCCGGCGAATAAGATTTCGATGGCGCAGTTGGTGCAGCCGATTGCGAATGGGGCGTTTGTGTTGAGTTTAGATACGGATTTTGATGGGTGTATGCAGTTGGTTAGGGAGGTTACGTCTGAGTTGCCGATCTATTTGGCGAATTCGTTGAATAGTTTGAGGTTAGAAGGGCAGCAAACCGCAGCTATTGAGATCTTGCAGCAGTTTGATTGGGAAGTGCCGGATTGGGTGATTGTTCCGGGTGGGAATTTGGGTAATATTTATGCGTTTTATAAAGGGTTTCATATGTGCAAAGAACTGGGACTAGTTGATCGGATTCCGAGACTTGTGTGTGCGCAGGCTGCGAATGCGAATCCGCTTTACCTGCATTTTAAATCCGGGTGGTCGGATTTCAGTCCGGTGAAAGCGAAGACTACTTTCGCATCTGCGATACAGATTGGGGATCCTGTTTCGATAGACAGGGCGGTTTACGCGCTCAAGAACTCGAATGGGATTGTTGAGGAGGCGACTGAGGAGGAACTGATGGATGCGATGGCGGAAGCGGATGCGACGGGGATGTTTATCTGTCCGCATACGGGTGTTGCGTTGACCGCGTTGGTTAAGCTTAGGAACAGCGGTGTGATTCGTCCGACTGATAGGACGGTCGTGGTGAGTACTGCCCATGGGTTGAAGTTTACTCAGTCGAAGATCGACTATCACTCCAAGGCGGGTCCCGGAAATGGCTTGCAGATTAGCGAATCCGCCGGTGAATGTGAAGGCGGATTTTGGGTCGGTTATGGATGTTCTTAAGAAGTATTTGTTGAGCAAAGATTCAAAGCAGTAAACCCTTTTTGTATGTTGTTTGAATGATGGGATGATATTGTAGATTTAGGGTTGCTGTAATGTGTTCAAGAGAAGAATACATATTGTGACTTTTGGTTTTAGTTTCATTTTCTGCTTAATAAGTTGAAGTTTGATGTTTACCATGGAAGATGTTTAAAAAACAATGAAATGAAATGGTGCATTTTACAAGTATGTGAAATGTGTAATTATTTATATGGAATGCAATAATAATAAAAAAGAGTAGAATTGGTGTGTTCTAAAATAGCATTGTTTTAGTCATATAGAAGTACAACATTGATGTGAGATTTTAAACCGTAAACTGTAAAAGGTTGCTTTGGATTTTGTGAACCACTCATGTGAGATTTCAAACCGTAAAACCTGCGGATTGGCTTATTTTGAACGGTTCAGTTGTTTATATACCGAAAGTGAAAGATTCACAAGTAGAAATGGGCTGGTAAGCGGCTGAAAAATTGCAAGGCATTCCATATGACGTAAAACTGAACTTCTAAAACGGTTAAAGTTGATCATGTAAAACATATAAACTAGTCACTCGGGAACTCATTTTTCCATTCTCAGTCCATTTTCTCACCTTTTAAGATGATTTCCAAAGATAAAATTCACAGCAGGAGAAAGGAAAGCTAGATAAGCATTCTTATACTAACATTTTCGATTGTAAACACTTCTTATGCTCGAGGGTGTGGTATAAAGCCTCTAGGGGCTTCATCATGTTATATTAGCGTCATATCAGTGCCATATCACTTAGAGTGCCTTAAAGCCCCCTAACTTGCATGCAATGGTTTAAAGCCTCCTATTAAGCAAAAGTACAAAAAAATAAATAAAGAAAAAAAGATTTGATTTGGTTGAAAAGAACGGGTCCCAACTGCTTTTCCATTTAAAGTTTGTTACTAGACTTGCGTAGCAACGATCCCCCCCCCCCCCCCCCTTAATGCGCGGGGTGGTTGATGGCGCCCTGGGACGCTAAAGTTGTTGACGTGGTGGGGTGCCGCTAAGCCACACCCTGTGGCCTTATTGACCATGGTGTTCATGTATTACTTGTATATTAACATTTTATTGTTGCTTTGTTATATATATATTATTTTAGCGTCCCGCATTAAACATGTAATTAATAACGTGTTTATTTTTATTGGCATTTCGATATGAATTCTTTTACGCACGGTTGATACCGGTGGACAATCATAATTTATTTAAATTACGGCAATTTGCACTTTTGCGTCTTTATGTTTCGATGTTCAGAGCCGAGCCATAGCTACAACGATCCAAACACGTGTATATATTATTTTGGTTATTGTCAAGACTTTTTTTTTGTTTTCTTCATCCTTTGTTATAGTGTGCAATACTGACCGAACTCTAACTGCGTCCCGCAGCAACACTGTTTAGAATAAAGTCTGCATGGTCTATATTAACCTTTCAATAGACTATGTAACAAATTTTATTCTTTTTTATACAACCTATTATAGTTAAAGTTAACTTTAGATATGTTTACTTAACTGCGTTGCTTCGTTTAGATTAAAGCCTAAATGGTCTAATATTAATCAATTGATGTACCAAATAATAAATACATCCTCATCAGCATCATCCTATGACCTCCATAAAGTGTTGGCTCAAATACTAGTTTCATACAACACAAAAACAAGAAATTTTATAAAAGCTGATGACCATTAACTACGTTATTAAACTTTTCTATTTGTTATACGGTTTTCCCAGTTCTTTGTAGTGTGGGCCCCACTTGAGGAAATAGAGTTACCATTATGATAGGTCCCGCACAACGAAAATGGTACATAACTAAAGCTACTTGCGAAGGGAGTGTTTTTGGGCATTCTTGGTAATGTTGGAGAGAGCAGCTTGGCCAAGATAAAGGCCATAAACATAACCAAGTTGAGCCAAAAATATTAAAACATCTGAGATTTCTTTCTCTAAATGTTGTTTATCTTCACTACTCGAGTTTGGTAACCCTATTTCAACTTCTCCTTTCCATTGAGATATCTCTTACAACTCTCCACTTGCCCTACCGGCCATCATTCATCAATCTTCTCATTTTTACATTTTTCTTAATAAAATAACACGATCATGTATGGGTTTGTTCAATACAAAATCAGTTTAAGTAGAGAAATGCAGAAGCACTTTTATATGTAGTACTCTCAGGATATAGTGGGAGAGATAAAGAAAGAAGGTTATATAGTTACATAACGTCTTTTTATTTTTAACGGGAACAACAATGTCGAATCCCTAGGCTTCTGGGGGAAGGTTCAAGCGATTCGTCGGCGTCTGGATATGATCTTCCTTCGGGCTACAAAACAGTAAACCGTTAGCCACGTCATGGAGGGCCCCGAAGGGGGATCCGTGACTAAGCTCCAGCGTGAGAGTAAGTAAACTTGCCGGATATATGAAGTCTTCCGAAGAGCAGGGGTCGCCAGAATATCACGTGTGGATCTTAGACTTTGAGTCTTTTATGTGACTCGGACAATGTCCGAAGTTATTGTAATTGTGTGAGTAAATGCTAAGGTATTGAATGCTTACCTTGGGGTGATCTTTGTGCGATCCAACGGTCACTAGAGTGCCAGTGAGGCTCCTGGTCACTCTAGACACGCGTCCCTTTCTTTCAAACCAGATCTTTCTCTCATTTAATGCAAGCCGCACCAACCTTGTACTTCTTCCGGCCTTTTTGCCCTTTTCTGCACTACAAGCATTTAGTTCCTGTGATGTTAGGGAAGACAACCTTAGTTGCTGGGGTTAAGCATCCCTTATCCTTTTTCCCACGTGTTGGGCCTTATTTAAAATGTAAGCATGGGGACTTTGGCTAGCCAAGTTAATTGGCCCAAGACGAGGAGCCCAGCCCGAGAACTCTCGTCGACAACTATATATATATATATATATATATATATATGTATATATATGGTGATGTTATTGTAAAAAATGTGTTTTTTGAGAGAAGGGTAAGAAAGAATCTAAATTATTAGATTTTTAAGCTAATGGTTGAGATGTTGATAACAATCTTGTAAATAGTGTTGACTATTAAAATAATTAGTTTTCTATTAAGGATATAAATGTAAATTTAATATTTTTAAATTAAAAAACTAACATTAATGCACATGCAAGTTCCCCCTTCTTTTTTAAACGTCAATAACTTTTTATACGTAACTCTTTTTTATAAAAAAAATTACACCATAATAACGAGTGTTTTTTTATCTTTAACATGAGTATCATATTGATATACTTATGTAGAGAAAAAAATTATGCCTCGCTTGGATGTTTTAGTCCATAGTGTTTTTTCTATGTTCATACAATGGTGTTTTAATTGTATTGTGATTCAAGGCGTTGTATTTTACAGTAAAACAAACTTGATTAAATTCAGTTTACAGATGTTTGAAATTTAGAACAACAGAGAACTACAAAAAAACACTATACAAATCATATACTATTAAAAACACTATTTATAAAAAACACCGTGCTCCTTTAAAATAAAACACCATAAAGATAATATGAACAGAACCCAACACTATATATGAAACAATAATACTCCTTGAAATAAACACCCTTTGAAAATAAACACCTTGTGCAAAAAAACCACTCCCTACTACCAATGCACAAATTAAACACATACTCCTTTAAATAAAACACCATATATAAATAAAACACCACAATGATAATATGAACAGAACCCAACACTATATATGAAACAATAATATGAACACAACATGTAAATTACAATTATACTCTTAAACCATTAAAAAGACACCATATCACACCCTATTGAATTCACCATTCACAAAAACCCTATTAAAAAGACACTGTAACAACCATGTGAAAGACACCCCTAAAACTCCCCTAACTCATAACACCAACGATAAAAACACCATATATATATAAAACACCACGCTCCCATATATAAGAATAAAACACCACAATGATAATATGAATACAACATGTGCAACAAACCCACTCCCAACCACCAATGTATGAATTAAACACCATATAAGACTATTACTATCATTATCAACGATAACAGAAAATAACACCATATTTTTTTAAAACACCAAAACACGCAAAAAATGGTCTCTACAATAAAACCACCATTTAGAAAATAAACACTTGGTGCAAATAACATCTCACAGAAACCAAATGTATAAATAAAACACCATATATGTATGCTACTATCATTATCAAACTTAACATAACAACACCATACTTTCTTTAACCCTCAATCCCGACATACCCAACACGAATGCTTGAAACAAAAAATTTGAACAATATAGATAATTAAGAAAAAATGGTATTCGTTACCGATCAACAAAAAAAGTAGACATCGATCGAACAAAGAAACAAAAGCCACCCTAAATTTCATACCTGGTTTGTTATCCATCGATCGAGATATTAATGTATATGGTGTCGAGGATGATCAGTGAATCTCTGAACCGTGAATGAAAAAATGCTCAAGATGCTGTAAATAAATTTTCGTTATGATATCGTATCGAATGTGATCATTAAATTCAAAACAAATTAAAATTCGAATTCCCTAAAATAAGCGCCAAATCGGTTGCAAATATTCATTCCATAATTAGATTTCATTGGTTAAATTACAATTATACACTTAAACTACCAAAATAAAAAGGGACATGTGTCACCACCAACATCTTTCTCATCCTTCTCACACTTTTATATTTTTTTACAGGAACCTGTACCTATATATATATTATATATATATATATATATAAAGAGCTAGCAAAAAACTGGGAGAAAACAACGTACACCGAAAAAGAAACAAACTACAACCAAGCATTACAGTAAATCGACAACATCGAAATCTTTCAAGTTCTCCTAAGAAGAAGGCTTCAGTTTCGTACGCTTGTTGATCCAAAAGAAAACGTCCTCTTAAATTAGGTCCACCGTCTTCATTGTTGAAAAAAAAATCGCCTTTAAAAGCTTTAAGTTTCTCACACACCAGATCCTCCAAACAGTTGCCATGGTAACCATGTACATAATCCGTTTCCACACTTTTCCACTCGGGCACTCTTTAAAGATGACGATGAGTTCCTTTAGATTATTACTGTTTGCTGGGAATTTGATGCGCAACCAAGTCAACATATTCCACCAAACGCTCTTAGCTCACAAGCAATTAATAAAAACATGATCTGGCATTTCGACGTGCAACCCATACCGAGGACACAAAATGTCCGATAGTGGCACTCCTCGGTGAACCAAGCCTTCTTTTGAAGCTATATTCCCCCTCATTGCTCTCCAAATGAGATAATTATGTCACACCCCAATTGATGGCGGAAACATCGGAGTGAGACGACTTGATTGCTCATTGCATCATAACACTATTTGCGACAATATTTAAATCAACCAAATCTCATTCCATTCAACATATCAATTGTCATATTACAAAAAAATCCAAATAAGAGTAACATCAACGAAATAAGTTCAACAATAACATAACATTTAACTTAGTATTCTACGCGTGTTTCTATGCCATTCCTACTAAGTTCCATCATACAACTTCGTCAACCTGCAACATGTTAAAAAGTATAGTTCAATAACAAAGTATTGGCGAGTACACAAGTTTAATATCACAGCATAAGTATAAAATCCGATTTAAACAAATCCACATGATTAGCTAGCATACAAGATAAATGTAAACAAGGCATGTGAATCTACAAGTCAATCCTCTAGTGTACCGCAAAATAGATTTCAACTTAACAATGACCACAAGAATGCTGGCGGTGCGTCACTATAGCGCTATACATGTTAAGGGAGGCTCGATCAAAGTTAATGACATTTAGATCACATAAGAATTACCAAGTAACAGTTCAAGTAGCATAAGACTAAAGCATGTTGATGGATTGTTTGGGTATGGAATAAAGTGTGATTTAGTGTAATTTTAGTAAATTAATTATGTTGCGCCCAAACAGTGGAAAGCATATAAAGGGTCGAGTGTACTCACGGTTTTGCAAGGTATTATCCGTGAGAGAGTTAGGTTGATTTAGGGGTTGGAACACCAAGTTTATCCTACACAAGGCAAACGTATGTGTATGAGTATTAGATTGACGGGGAGTTTAATGAGTTTAGGAATTTAAAATGTACGAGAAAGTATATATACAAAAGTATTTATCTAGACATTTAACGCTCGTTTTTTACACTAGTAAGCCCCAAAGGGTGTTTGTGTTTTTATGAGTCATGCCCAATAGAATCGTAACGATTGTTATGTCTAAGATAAAATAACCTACTTTTTAAGAAAACTAACCATTTGGTCATGGTCTAAGTCTCGGTTATATTAAGTATTTACATATAGTTATATTACTACTAATTAATCATATAGTTCATGTATTTCATGGAAGTCATGTAAGTCATGCATGGAGGTAGGAGGATAACCATCCTAAACCTCTTTCATAGATTCACCATTACACAAGATTGACACAAGGACAATCCGGATGGTCAAGAATTATAGAAATCATCAAGTGAGGGGTGGATTGAATAGTGAATGGCCAAGGCCTTCATGTAATCACCCTACACCATCACAAGCTTAAAAGCTCGGATGGCTCAACACTTGTGGGTTTGAAACCTTAATAAAAACCATAAGTTTAGAGACAAGATATGCCTCTTGATTGTATGTGAACAAGTCTAGCTTAACACACTAACCATAAGTTTGGTTAGTGGCATATATAGCATAGATTTGTTATGATTAAAACATGTTCGAAAAAGTTTTATAAGTTATCATCCAAAACAGAAAGTTTGGCCCCAAAAATGATGTGATTCCACCTTGGTTTTCCATGGAAAACCTATGGTAACATTCATAGGGCTTTAGCAAACATTGTTGAGGAAGAAACAAAGCAAAAACATTGAAAAATTTGAAGATTGAAAGATAAAAATTTGGGCAGAAAGTTTTGTGCACTTTTGGACCTCAAAATGGTGTGGTTTCACCTTAGTTTGCCCAAGCAAACTTGTGAGAACCTCCCTAGAGGTTATCCAAGAGTGTTAGAAAGAAAAACAAGGTAAAAAGAAGAAGAAAATTGAGTCGAAACTCGCTTACAAGCTGCTGCGTTTCAGCAATGATTTTCAGAAGTTAGGGGCTTGTTTGAAGAGTATGGAGGCTTGTAAAAGTGGGAAAGATGTGGAGGAACTTGTGTTTATATAGGGGAAGGATTAGGGTTGCAGTTAATGTAATTGGTGGGAGTTTTGAAAAAAAAGGGGGAAAGAAGACCCCATGTTGCGGCCGCAACATGGGCTGCATATATTTTTTTTATTTTTTATTTTGATCTTTTTAATTACATAATTGGGAATTCTTGAACTTTAGGTGATTCTTATAATATATGTGACATGTATGGGTTTAGAAATGGTCTAATACTATGCCAAAATATTGTCTAAAAACCCTAAAAAACAACTATGAACAATTATTTTCTTGAACATTATAAGACATGATTTTATGATAATTTGAAGCTTGAATTTCTTGAATAACATCACTAATTGTCTTGCTTGATTTTAGTATATGATTGATAAATATTCATCACACATTAACACGTTGTTTCGAATTGATTTATGAAGGAATAAAGTATAACATGATCATAAGTTTAAACGCGAATAAAGTTTGCGAATTTAGCATACTTGATTAATCTTGTTTACAATCAAAGCCTTAGAATACATTAAATTGAAGGATAGAAATATGATTACAAAGTTTGGACTTTCCAAAAATAGAAACACGAAGCAGACTTGCCAAAAACGAAATGGTACAAAATGCGAACCGTTACAGTCTCCCCTGCTTTAGGGAATTTCGTCTCAAAATTTAGGAAGATGCAACGAACAAATGGGGATGCTTAGACTTCATGTCGCTTTCAAGTTCCCAAGTATACTCAGCGCCACGTTTTCCTTCCCATCAAACCTTTATGATAGGAATTCGACTACGCCTTAGTTGTTTAGTACCTCGGTCCTGATTTCGACTGGTTTTCCACGAAATGCAAAGTCTCATTGATCTGAAGATCTTCCAGCGGAACTTAGAGTCCTTCTTTAGCGAGACGTCTTTTTAAGTTTGAGACGTGGAAGGTAGGATGAACGTTGTTGAGCTCTTGTGGTAGTTCCAATCGGTAGGCTACCTTGCCAATCCTTTCAAGAATCTTGAAAGGACCTACGTAGTGAGGAGCGAGCTTTCCCTTTTTCCCAGAACAAACCACACCCTTCCAAGGGGATACCTTGAGAAGTACAAAGTCACCAACGTGGAATTCCAAGGGCTTGCATCTTTTATCTGCGTAACTCTTTTGTCGGCTTCTAGCTTTCAGCAAGTTGTCCCGAATCTGCAAAATCTTGTCCGTCATCTGTTGTATAAGCTCGGGACCGGTGATTTGGGCTTCCCCAATCTCGTGCCAACAAATAGGCGATCGACACTTACGTCCATACAATGCCTCGAATGGTGCCATTTGAATACTCGCATGGTAACTGTTATTGTACGAGAATTCGACCAAAGGCAGGTGCATGTCCCAGTTGCCACCAAAATCAATTACACAAGAACGAAGCATGTCCTCTAGAGTTTGGATAGTACGCTCAGTTTGACCATTGGTCTGAGGATGGAAAGCAGTACTAAGATTGAGCTGAGTGCCAAGGGCTTTTTGAAATGTTTGCCAAAGGCGAGAAGTGAAGCGACCATCACGGTCGGAGATAATGTCAACGGGAACGCCGTGACGACAGATGTTTTCATCCGTGTAGATACGAGCTAACTTCTCAACTCGGTAGTCTTCACGTATGGGAGGAAATGAGCAGACTTGGTCAAACGGTCGATGATTACCCAAATACTATCGTGACCAGACGATGTATGGGGGAGCTTGGTTATAAAATCCATAGCAATACTCTCCCATTTCCAAACAGGAATTTCTGGTTGTTTGAGTAAGCCAGAGGGTCTTTGATGCTCGGCCTTTACCTTGGAGCAAGTAAGGCACTTCGAAACATAGCAGGCGATATCTTTCTTCAATCCAGGCCACCAGTATGATGCTCGGAAGTCGTGATACATCTTATCGGCGCCAGGGTGAATTGAATATCGAGACTTATGAGCTTCGCTCATCAAGAGATCACGAAGATTATCACGATTAGGAATCCAAATACGGTCGAGATAGCACATGATGCCATCGGATTTGGTCACGAGTTGGGTTTCAGCACCACACTTCAACTCATTATCGAGGTTGCCCTCATTAACAGTCAAGTATTGTGCCTCACGAATCATCTCTTGAAGCTTTCCCCAAGTTTGGTAGCAACGTACACTCTTAACATGAGTTTTCCGACTAAGTGCGTCGGCCACGACATTCGCTTTACCATGGTGGTAGAGGATATCGCAGTCATAGTCATTCAACAACTCTACCCAACGACGCTAACGCATGTTGAGTACTTTTTTATTAAAGATGTGCTGAAGGCTCTTATGGTCGGTGAAGACCATACACCTTGTACCATAAAGGTAGTGTCGCCATATATTTAAAGCAAAAACAACTGCACCAAGTTCAAGGTCGTGGGTAGTATAATTTTTCTCATGAATTTTGAGTTGACGTGATGCGTAAGCAAATTATCTTGTTGCATCAGAACGCAACCAAGACCTAGTCTTGAGGCATCGCAATACACGACATAATCATCGTTACCATCGGGAAGGGTTAGGATAGGAGCATTGCAAAGCATGTCCTTGAGTGTTTGAAAAGACTCCTCTTATTCGGAACCCCAAACAAAAGGTTTATCCTTCCGAGTCAAGGAAGTGAGAGGCACGACAATTTTTGAAAAGTTCGAAATGAAACGACGGTAATAACCGGCTAGCCGAGAAACGAACGAATTTCGGACGGAGTCTTAGGAGCAATCCAATTTTTCACCGCCTTGATTTTCGCGGGGTCAATGTGAATACCAAGTTCGTTGACAACATGACCAAGAAATTGAACCTCTTTTAACCAAAATTCACACTTGGAGAACTTGGCGTAGAGGGTTGGGTTCGCAACAGCTGAAGGATAAGATGCAAGTGTCGCTCATGCTCTTCTCGCGTCTTAGAATAGATCAGGATATCGTCAATAAATACGATCACGAATCGGTCAAGATAAGGCTTACACACGCGATTCATTAAATTCATAAACACGACGGGTGCGTTGGTCAGACCGAATGGCATCACTACGAACTCGTAGTGTCCATAACGTGTGCGGAACGCAGTCTTGGGTATATCTTCTTCGAGGACTCGAAGTTAATGATAACCAAAATGTTCTTTCTTTTTGACGAACAGAACGGGAGCGCCCCAAGGAGATGTGCTAGGCATATGAAGCCCTTCTCAAGAAGCTCTTGAAGTTGACTGGACAGCTCTCGCATCTCCGAGGGTGCTAGACGATAGGGGGATTTTGCAACCGGGGTTGCACCAGGGATGAGGTCTATGCGGAAATTGACGGAACGAGCAGGAGGAGGACCAGGAAGATCCTCGGGAAAGACATCAGGGAATTCGCACACAACGGGAACTTCACTCACGCTTGGACCCTTCACCTTCTTTTCCACAATGTGGGCAAGAAAGGCGAAGTATTCCTTACGTAAGTACTTGTTCGCTTGAATACACGACATAAGCTTGAGACCTTTGGAAGGTTTCTCGCCATAGACGTGCAAGGAATCATCGTTGGGAAGGGGAAGGCGAATGCACTTCTCCGTACAAACAACTTCAGCATGGACTCGCCTTAGCCAATCCATGCCTACTATGATATGAAACTACCCATTGGCATTGGTATGAGGTCAATAGAAAACGTATGATCATTAAGTTTCAAAGAACAATTAGAAAGGACAGAATCGACGGTGACGGATTTTCCGTCGGCGACTTCAACTTCAAATGGTTTAGGCAACTTAGAACGACTACACATAACCAAAGGTTCGAGTTCAACGGATACAAAACTTTTATCCGCACCAATATCAAATAAACACGTAGCGTAAACATTGTTAACAAGGAACTTACCCGATATGACGTCGTTTGAGTTCTAAGCTTGAGCAGCCGTGATGACAAAGGCTCGACCACGAGCTTGCTGCTGCTGCTGATTGTTGTTGTTACACTGCGGGCAGTTGTTAGGGAAGTGATTCGTGTCTCCGCATCTGAAGCAGGCGCGATGTCACACCCTGATTTAGCCATCAGAGTTGGGCATGATCTGACTGGTATCTTCATTGCACAGCGGAAGTGTTGTGAGTGCTAAGACTTCTAATAAATGAACGCCCCCTAAATACTCGAATCCCCATGGGTTCTCCTATTCCAACCGTGCCATACTTGTAATCATAACCTGAGAAAGAACATGCGAAAAATCAACATAAAGTTGGCGAGTTCATAGTTTGTTAGAAAAGATTTAAAATAAATCTTTTTGATAACCGGTTTAAATATGTTTGAGAAAACGTAATAAAACCATTTTCATTGGCATGATTAACTGAAAACTTTGTATATGTAAAACTTGTATAACTGCCAACGTTCGCGTCGCGTTAACATTTGAGAGTTCGTATATAAAATTAGGTAGTATGTAAAGCGTCAATGAACTTGATGATCATTAATTTTTTACAAGGACATTAATATGTGTGACGACATAGGAAGTACTCAACCCTAGACGATTTCTTCCGGTCCACCTGGCTGGGACAACAAAAGCACTACATGCGGCCACACAAGGACCCATGAGTGGGGCTCGCTACACCCGATAGATCTACCACTCTTGTTCCTCGGTCTTATAAAAGATTAATGGCACTTAAGAGAAAGCCTTGTCGCACATGATCTAATATTCCATTACATAGCTAAACCATACCATCGAAAACATGTATTTCCCCCGAGAGTTATAAACCGAAAACATTTAAAAGAAAAGGGGGACATGAACTCACAGAGTCTTTGTGCCTCGCAAAAGTGAGAACGGGCCTAGCCCGTTTGAGTCTAAAAGCAGGACCAACCATTCCTCTTATTTGCATGCAGGACACCAAGTCCCGTTGTAACTAGGACCATCCCGTCCCTAGTCATGAAACCAATGCATGTTTCGAAAATACGCGCGTGTTTTGTAAAAACCAGTATGTTGAGCATTAACCTTTCGTAAACCATTTGAGTTTATTAAAATCCATTCGCGACATGGTTTACAAATACGACTTTTCGTCATTGAAATTTTGTGTACTTTTGCAAAACTTGCATGTCTTTTCACCCCCGAAAATATTTATAAAAAGGTAAAATTGTAAAAAGTGGGGGTTATGAACTCACCTTGATTTCCTTGTGCAAAGCTAGCTTAATGTAATTTCCATAGTGTTGTCTCCACAACTTGACTTGCTAGCATGCAATCTAGTGTATTCCTAAAAAGGAATAACTTGTAAGTTTCTAATAATGACGTAGCTATACTACGTGATACCAAGCTCTACCGAATCGTTACTAATACAATTCTATGAAATTGTCATTGTCTTAACTCGGTTAACCAACCTATGGTTTTCTTAGAAACGATTCTGTTTTTCGAGTGACTTGAAATATATGTTTACATATAAACATGACTATATTTCATGAAATCGTATTTAGTCGTCATGTATGTCGACGGATAATAGTACGACTCTACGTAGTTTTCGTAGAATATAATGTATATGTACTCGTAAATATATCCGTATAGATAATACGTTTCGTATTCGCGCAATAGTCTGGCGTACCGTGTCGCACTTCTTTTGGCGTTGGAATCGAATATAACAAATATATTTGTTATAAAATCCTTCGAAAGTATTCGTAATAATTATAACTATATTTATTTTATGAAAGTAATTGACGTCTCACCATTCGTATATACATATGATTATATTTGTTATACGATTTCCGAATTCTGACGTTTGAAGTAATGCGCACCTTGTATTCGTCTTGTAAAAGTTTGGCGTTTCGAAATAAATATAAACGATATACTTATTTTTATAACATCGTTCGAATAATTTATCGATGCTTGAAATTTAGTTTCTGAGTGTCGACGTTGAAGTAACATAAATAATTATATTCGCTTTGAAATTGATTGTCGAATCTTGTTATCTTGAAATTACGCTTGTTGTAACGTTATCGGATCGATTTGTAAGTGTCATCAAAATAAATATATACCTATATTTATTTTATAATAACCGCTTTGAATCAGACGTTTTTGTCTTTGAAATATGGCACATTTCGTATTGCGTATTTTTGACGAAAATTGGGCAGAGTTTTCTCTGTTTTCGGACGATCCCAACAACATTAGTTGTCAATTTATTTATCAAAACGCAATATTTAATATACCAATAACGATACACATAACTTCTCGTCGTATTTCAAATATAATTTTTGCCACTTATAATTTCCGATATATATTATTTATATATATCGTAACGTCGCGTTGATTCTGTCTTAACTAGTAATTTTTACGCGAATATTGCACTTGATTTCACTATATATATTTTTAACTTTTTGACGATAAGTAATCGTTGACAAGTCGGTTTTGAGCTCGGTTTCGCGATATATAATATTAACGTTTATAAACTAATATAAATAAATTTTCGCGTCGTAAATGCTTTGCCGAAACTCGTGTCGACCCGCGGACTGAGTTTGACCACAGTTGACCATGTTGACTGAGTTGACTTCGTTGACCAGAGTTAAGTGACCGATAGTTGACCTGTGTTGACCTGTTGACCACGTTGAAACGAGCACGAGAGTGTCCCGAACTTTAATTTTCACCCGAGACGAAAGTGTTTCGTATGGACTCTACGGGTTACAAGGATCCCAAAAATATATTTTTCATTGAAAACGGATGCCCGGAACCTCGCCAGAACCATGCCAGAAGTCGGATTTCACAGGAGAATAAAATTTGCTTGAAAACTTGCAGAAAGGTCTCTAATCACCCGATCTAAACATGCACGAAGTGAAAAGTCCAAAACGGGTTCGTCGGAGTTTGGCCGGAATGTCGTCGGAGTTGCTCCCGAGCCCAAACGGCTTCAAATCTGCTAAAACCAACATCACCATGCGATCCAGAACATCAAAGTTAGTCGAAAACGTGTACCCTTGTCCGAAAAACGATCGCCGGAAAACCTCCATCGTTGCCGTCGGCGGTGGCGCCGCCACTACGCCGCCTTGGCCGGCCGCCGCTAGTCGCCGGACTAGTGCCATAAATATTTCCTAGAGAGAAGAGAGAGTAGAGAGATTTTTAGAGTAAAGAGAGAGAGTGTAGGTGAAGAATGAGGGTGTGTGTGTATTTTGTTTTATATAGGTGTGTTTTGTGGGTTTGGGCTTTTATGTAGACTGGGCCCAAGACACATTTCTTGTGTTTTGAGCGGCCCGATAGCATTTCTAAAGCCCGTTTTCTCACCCGAACTCCATGGAACATCGTATAATATTCTTAAGATAAAAAAATAAATGTGTAAAAATAGGGTCGGCGTTCGATATTAATCGCGGTGCGTTCGACGGTTTCGTTAAAATGCGTAAAATGCTCCGGTTGTCGTTTCTTGTCCGTTTTTCGATCCGATTTCGACCACGAATAATAAAATTCAATTACGAAGCTAAGTGTATCATAACATATTAGTATCAAGGCGTAATTCGAGTCTGTTGCTTCCGTTTCATTGTCGGTGCGTTCCTGTCGACGCGTTTTTCGTTCACGTGAGCGTTTTGTGATGTTCAAAAGCATGATAATTTATCAAAACCAATTCTTATGTATAAATTATACATGTAAAATTCGTATTTGTTGGCGTTATCAGTATTTTGTCCGGTGTCAGTTCGTTGCCGCTTATCGTTCAGCAGTCTTCCCGCAATTCAACATTCGCGTTAGAGTTCTCGATTATTGGCAGATCGCGTAACGTGAATCAAGTAGACGTTTCTAGGCTTTCCAGAGGCCAGATCGAGTTAATTTACGTCTTATTACGCTAATTATAATGGTATTATTGTTCGTTATGCGCTTAATTACAACCGGAAAATGTCGGTTGTCACATTCTCCCTTGTTATAAAAATTTCGTCCTCGAAATTTAGGTTATGTTATCTCCTTAGATTTTTGTCATGCGTAGATAAGTATTAATACTACCCAGGTAAATAACCATGTAATCGCATTGAGACTTGTCTAGGATTATATGAATTCAATGTCTTACTACAACAACATGAACCCACTGGTTCAACTGAATCTGTTTTCAGAATCGATGCCAAGTGAACGAAACGTGATGACATAATCACCAATGCGATTGAGTTTACATGGGTCATACAAATGAGAATCTCAACAATAAATTTCCAAGACGTCACAATCTGTAAATGAATTTCATAAACAATAGGAATCTCTACCAACGGAATCTAGCGTTGATAGTTGGATCGGTGAGACTTAGAATCAACAAGCTCAACTGAATTAGAAACATGAAGATGATTTGTTAACTTTTCGAACCATAAGTTAACACTATTGAATTCCAAGGATACACCGAATTACAATCGAAGTTAGTGTATCGTTGTCTTAATACATAGTTGCATTAAGACCACTTTCAATGATTAGCCCAAGCTACAAGTTTAGACCGACGCCACAAGGCGTTATAGCCATTGAAATAATTCAATAATAGCAGCGACTGAACAAATTCACCGTGTTTACAATTAAATGGGAGATTCAATCAAGCAAGTCTGAATATTTGTTCCAAATAAATCTCATAGGATTTTCAACTGAAATGAAAGAACAAATAAATAAAAAATTTTCGGTCGCTAGTGGAAGAACAATAAATATCCCAAAATTTTCGACCGATGATGAAAGAACCATTACGAGGTACACTGATCATGAATTTGCGTACCCTCTTCTTAATACACGATTGTATTAAGAAGGTTTTAAGTAAACGATCCAACAAGGGGATTTAAAGTTGAATAAATAATTAAGTATTTGAATCCGTACATGAGTTGTGAAAGCGAAATTAGCACAAGCTTCAACTAGTGTAACGCCACCACAAGGTGTCATAACCAATAAATGATTTAAGAGGGTGCAGACTGAATCAGTCTGCTATAGTTCGAAACAAATGAATTGCTTGTCGATATTACTTTGAATATGATGGCCTCAATCCATCATATGAAATCCTTGAATTGAACTTGGTATATAGTGAGCAAGTTCAAACAATTGAACTTGGTTTGACACAATCCAACAAATAATACATGATTCGAACAAGTTTCGATATGGTTACCACGAAAACCCATGTATGCAACTTGGAAAGAAAATGAAATTTCAAGAATTCGTTGACTCGATATCAAGGAGTCAATATTTGCAATAAGGCAGGTCATCTAGATCACAAATCAAAAATTTTGAGTATAGCGAACCAACCTTTGAATTATTGATGAAATAACCATTCGAAGTGAAGACCCTGATGGTCTCCACGTATCAAGTTAACCGCATGCGTAGCAACAAAGCATGCGTATCATATAAGTTTGTCAAGAAATGATGCAGTCGGTGTTCGCTAATCAAGAAAGAATTTCCCGTGACACAATGACCGTTATGAGAAGTAGAGGTGTGCAAACCTACTCAGTATATGCAAAGTTGAAATTTTCAACAAAAGGAATTCGAGGACTTTACCTGATATTTCCTGTGATGACTTATTGTTTCGTGACTTTACCACCGAATGTCATATATGGTGTAATCGTCATTAATGAAGTAGGGGGAATGCGAAGACGTGTGACTTCTTTTGCAGCGTCAATTGCTGCGATTACCATGTAATACGTACCGACTGTTATGAAATCTCGTTTGGACGTACCTCAGCGTGTTTCCTGTCGCTTACAGGACGACGTGACAAATTGCGCATTCTGGTCGGTAGTTCTCCCGCTGACGGGATTAGCATCGTTGTCGTAATGTCGTGCTTCCTCAAGGCTGCGCCTCGAAAGTCGTATGTGATGTACTTCAACATCCGTTGTCTATCGTTTGAGTCTCATGTATATTTACGCACTAGTGTTTTCGTTTTGCGTAGGCTACATGCTCGGGTAAATAAAATAACAACGACAATATATATATATAATGGCATTTGCCCGAGTTAACAGTCTCAGTTCCTACGTGATGACCTTTAATGAATATTGACATAAGTTTTCCAAAGGTCCTAAATGCATGTTGTCAAAACTCTCAAAGTTTTGCTTACGGTATGTAATGTTTTCGTGTACCGTGTATCAAACACAACACTAATGTATGATTAAAATCATAACGTTGACTTAACGTTTTCGGCCACGGTTGGAACCCATATTTGAGTGCTAGGCGTTCTGTATGTATTCAAGTCTTATTGATCTAATATCCCCAACGGAATGTGAGGTTAAAGCCTAGGTATCTCCACAGAAACATAATTCGCTGAAACCTATAGCTCTGTTACTACTCCGTTATCAGAGCTAGATTTTGTACCTAATTCGCTAAAACCTATAGCTCTGATACCACTCTGTCACACCCCGATTTAGCCATCAGAGTTGGGCGTGATCTGACTGTATCTTCATTGCACAGCGGAAGTGTTTGTCACACCCCGACCCGCAGCGGAATAAGAGTCGGGGCATAATTGGGTTATCACCAAAGCTCATGATGTTTACTAAAATGTTTCATATTTATTAAATTAAAATTACAACTTAAATGTTCAAGCCAAATTCATACAATACGAGGAAAGGAAAATTAAATAAACAATCCAAAATCTAAACTGATTCATTCTTCTAGGCCGTCCTATATGTTTCTTGCTTCAATTGGATCACCTGTATCATGTGTAAAAATGGGGGTTTTTGGGTCAACAAAAGTTGGCGAGTGAACCTTGTTAGAAACATTTGTTATTGATTTCTTGTTGTATTTAATATGGAAAAATTGTGCAATAATCATATGTGAGCAAACATAAATAAACGAACAATAACAAACCACCTTGCATGAGTATATGACATGAATGATAATGTATATGTTGGCAACGTCACGTTCCGCTCATAGGTAATGGGGAACGGACGAGCCTATGATGATGTATGTGAGATCAAGGCTCAATCAAACGGAGCCGATCGTATGTTGGCAACGCCACGTTCCGCTCATAGGTAATGGGGAACGGTTCCGCTCATAGGTAATGGGGAACAGACGAGCCTATGATGATGTATGTACTGAAAATTATAAATTTAATCTAAACATTTACCACACAAACAATTGAAACATATTGGATACACATTTGAATCATGGATATGATCGATGCACAAGTGTTTAAATGTAATAAATAATAAGTGACACATGATACACCCAAAAATGTGATTAAAACAGGAATTTGTAGAGATTCACTCACATTGGGTGCGTTCGTTTGGTGATGTTGAATGCGCACGAGTTTGGAGATTTGATCGACGAGAAATAACTAACCTAAGATAATAACGAAATGGTACGGTAAATAAGTGGATTTTATTAACAATTTTAATAGGATTTTTAGATTTATTTTTGTGAGTTTAAGGTTATTTTCTAACTTTAAAAATATTATTTTTAAGTATTTTTAATTGATTTTTAAATTAAATAAATAAACAAAAATATATAAAAAAATGTTGACTTTTTGGTTGACCGTTGACTGTTGACCGGTCCGTTGACCGGACCGTTGACCTGTCGGACTGTGGTCTAAGTGTGCACTGAGTGAGGTTCGAACTCGTGACCTCCCGTACGCGTGCACGCAGCTCTACCAACTGAGCTACGTGTCTAACCTGAAATATTTCTGTTTTTAATTATACTTATACACTATTTAGATTATTCAGAATCATTTATTTTTAAAAAGAATTTTAATCATGTCGAACCGGTTGCAGAAGCAGGATTCGAACTCGTGAGCTGTGGTTTAACTTTGCACACAGTCCACCGCTGGACTGTGTGTCTAACCTGGTTAAAATACTTGTTTTTATTAACCTTATATACTAACTGGAAGGTGTTCTGGGGCCTTTCAAAAAAATTGGGATTTATCGCAGGAAACCGGTTAAGTGCACGAATCGAACTCGGGATGTGTGGTTTAAAATTGCACACAGTCCACCACTGGACTGTGTGTCTAACCCGTTTAAAAATCCGTTTTAAATTAAACTTATATGTTAACAGTGCTTCATCTTCTTCGGATTATGAAACCAGTGAATCAACTCGACTGTTAATCAATAATTCTTGTTGAATTAGTTGATTGAGTATTACTGATTATCGAAATTAATTTAAACAGAAAGGTTTTAAGGATGTTGTACCGAACAGGTGTGATTTCCGACGAATTTCCGGTGACTGAAACTTTTCCGGCGACGTGCAACTTGCGACAGAGGATCTACAGGAAGTTTGAGGTGAGTGTGGTGCTTTCTGTCTGAGCTCTGGAAGTCTTATTTTAGAGTATGGCAGAAGAGATGAAATGGGTTCGGTTTTCCGGTGACTTGCAGAGAATTCCGGCGAGTGCAGATTATCCGGCAACGTCTTCTGGGACTGATTCTGGTTGAAGGATTGAAGTTAGTATAAGTCTAACAATGGATTGAAAACGAAAGAATCGAGAAATTTACCGTTTTGATGTATATCTCGGTTTTCCGGCGAAAGTCCGACAATACAGAATATTTCCGGCGAGTGAAATTTCTTCGAGAATTTGTGCGATTTTGAGCGAAAAGATTGCCAGAGACTTGGGTGTGTATTTATAGGGATGAATCAAGATGAATTGGGTCTGAATTTGGTCTTGATTCGTGGTCAAGACTTTCTCCGACGGTTATGACTGAGGTCGCGGGTTTAGACATCGGTTATAACCGACGTCGATGTTAATACTTGCGTTTAGTCAAAGGAAACCGTCGATAATTGGCGAAATCGTCGGTATTTCCGGCGAGTGTAATTGGGCGCGTTGAATCACCGTATTTTAGTTTGAGTTTTATTATAAGTATTAATTGTTTTATCATATATCAGAAACGAGTCAAGTGGCGGAGTGGTTAGGTGTTTCTTTGTTCTTCCGGCTGACCCGGGTTCGAAACCCGGCAGCCTATTTTCTTTTTTATTTACTTCATTTTTACTTTTGAATAATTATAGTTTTTAAATTCTAAATTGTTTATTAATTATGTATTGTTAAAAATTAAAACTAATCATAAATACGCAACGAAATTTTATAACTTGATATTCGATTAATAAACGAAGCGGGTTTTGGAAACCCGTTTTTCGACGGATGTTACAGTATCCCCTACTTTTAGAAATTTTGTCCCGAAATTTAAGTAGTAGTGGTAACAGGAAACAGATGTGGGTATTTCTAGCGCATTGAGTCTTCACGTTCCCAAGTAAACTCAGGTCCTCGTTTCGACTCCCAGCGTACCCTGACAATTGGAATACGACTCCGTCTTAAACGCTTCTCTTCGAAGTCCATAATTTCTACTGGTCTTTCAATGAAATGCATAGATTCATCGACTTGAATGTCTTCCAGAGGAATATGGTGGTTTTCATCGGCGAGACACTTCTTCAAGTTTGATACGTGGAATGTGGGATGAATTCTGTTGAGTTCTTCTGGTAGGTCAAGCTTGTATGCTACAGGTCCTACTCTTTCGAGTATCTTGAAAGGTCCTACGTAGCGTGGTGCTAGCTTGCCCTTCTGGCCAAAACGAACCACTCCCTTCCACGGTGATACTTTTAAAAGAACTTGGTCACCAATGTTAAACTCCAAGGGCTTTCGTCGTTTGTCTGCATAACTCTTTTGACGACTTTGTGCCGCTAGAAGATTGTTTCGAATTTGATGGATCTTGTCTGTTGTTTCTTGAATTAATTCTGGACCGGTGATTTGTGCTTCTCCAATTTCGTGCCAACATATTGGTGATCGGCACTTACGACCATATAAAGCTTCGAAAGGTGCCATACTGATACTTGAATGATAGCTGTTGTTGTACGAAAATTCAACTAATGGTAGATGAGCGTCCCAATTCCCTTTGAAGTCTATGATACATACTCGAAGCATGTCTTCAAGAGTTTGGATGGTGCGTTCAGATTGTCCATCAGTTTGAGGATGAAAAGCGGTACTGAGGTCTAATCGTGTACCCAAAGTGGCTTGTACGGCTTGCCATGTTCGTGAAGTGAAATGACCATCGCGGTCTGAAATGATGCTTAAAGGTACACCATGACGGCTTACGATCTCGCTGATGTAGATACGAGCTAACTTCTCGTTTTTGAAGTCCTCGCGAATCGGAATGAAGTGAGCTGATTTGGTAAGACGATCGATGATTACCCATATAGTGTCATACCCACTGGAGGTGCGAGGTAACCCGGTAATGAAGTCCATGGTTATGTTTTCCCATTTCCATACAGGTATTTCAGGTTGGGTTAGAAGTCCTGAAGGTCTTTGATGTTCTGCTTTTACTTTGGAACAGGTAAGGCACTTGGAAACAAAAACCGCAATATCCTTTTTCATGCCAGGCCACCAGTAGGTGTATCGAAGGTCTTGATACATCTTGTCAGCTCTTGGGTGTACATAGTACCGTGTTTTGTGTGCCTCAGTCATAAGGAAATCACGAAGGTTATTGTGATCGGGAATCCATATACGACCAAGATAGTACAGAATACCGTCGGATTTGGTTTCGATTTTAAGTTCTGCTCCACAAGACAGCTCATTGCGTACGTCGTTTTCTGTTATAGAAACATGTTGAGCTTCTCGGATTTGATCTTTGATGTCGGTTATGATTTGCGAACATAGAAGACGAATGGAGTTCGCATAACCCTTTCGACTGAGCGCATCGGCCACCACGTTTGCCTTGCCAGGATGATACCGAATTTCACAGTCGTAGTCATTAAGAAGTTCGACCCATCTTCGTTGCCTCATATTCAACTCCTTTTGGTTAAAGATATGTTGGAGGCTCTTGTGGTCAGTGTATATTTCACACTTGGTACCGTAGAGGTAATGTCTCCATATCTTAAGAGCGAACACAACGGCTCCAAGTTCCAGGTCGTGGGTGGTGTAGTTCTTCTCATGAACTTTGAGTTGCCTAGAAGCATAGGCGATCACTTTTCCCCTTTGCATTAATACACAGCCTAGTCCTTGCCCTGATGCGTCGCAATATACTACAAAGTCATCGCAACCTTCGGGGAGTGTGAGGATAGGTGCGTCACAAAGCTTTTGCTTAAGGGTTTGGAAGGCTTCTTCTTGTTTAGGTCCCCATATGAAGGGTTTTCCTTTATGAGTCAAAGCCGTGAGTGGTACAGCAATACGGGAGAAATTCGCAATGAAACGGCGATAGTAACCAGCCTAACCAAGAAATGATCTTACTTCGGTAGGGGTACGTGGCGCTTGCCATTCCTGTACTGCTTTGATCTTTGAGGGGTCGACATGTATTCCCTTGTCATTGACAACATGTCCAAGGAATTGTACTTCTCTTAACCAGAATTTGCATTTGGAGAATTTAGCGTAGAGCTTTTCGGTTCTTAAGAGTGTGAGGATGAGTCGAAGATGTCGTTCATGATCGGATTTAGACTTTGAGTAGATGAGGATGTCGTCGATGAAGACTATGACAAAGCGGTCGAGGTAGGGTTTGCATACCTTATTCATTAAATCCATAAATACTGTTGGAGCGTTGGTTAAACCAAATGGCATGACCATGAATTCGTAATGACCATAAGGAGTTCGGAAGGCGGTCTTTGGGACGTCTTCTTCATGTACTCTGAGTTGATGATATCCAGAACGAAGGTCGATTTTTGAAAAACAGGTGGCACCTTGAAGTTGGTCTAGAAGATCATCGATGCGAGGTAATGGGTAGCGGTTCTTGACCGTTAACTTGCTGTAGTCGATACACATGCGAAACGTTCCATATTTCTTCTTCACGAAAAGGACAGGTGCACCCCAAGGCGATGAGCTAGGACGTATGAATCCTTTGTCAGTCAGCTCTTGCATTGACTGGCCAGCTCTTGCATTTCGGATGGGGCTAACCTATAAGGAGATTTTGCAACTGGTGTAGCGCCAGGCATAAGATCAATGCGGAATTCGACTTCCCTCATGGGAGGAAGTCCTGAGATGTCGTCAGGAAAGACTTGTGGGAATTCTTTCACTACAGGTATATCTTCTAGTTTCTTCTCCTTGTTTCCCTTCTTGACGACGTGAGTTAAGAATGCGACATAGTTCTTGCGGAGATACTTTCGGGCTTGAAGGCAGGACATCGATTTGAGTCCTTTCGAAGGGGTTTCTCCAAAGATTCGTAGGGTTTAACCGTCTGCGAGAGGAACGCGAATGAACTTTTCACGGCATACCACTTCAGCATGATGTTGGCTGAGCCAGTCCATAACGATTATAATGTCGAAACTTCCCAACTTCATAGGAATGAGGTCAACTGGAAAATCGTGATCGTTTAGAGTGAGGGTACAATTTCGTATGATAGAGTTTAATGAGACCGGTTTTCCGTCAGCAACTTCAACCGTTATGGATTCCATGAGTTTATCACGAGTTTGGTTGAGGATGGGTTCAAATTCTAAGGACACAAAACTCTTATCCGCGCCAGTATCAAATAACATGGATGCATAACTACCATTGATGAGAAACGTACCGTTAACCACGTTGTTGTCAGCCCTAGCTTGATTGGCGTTGATGTTGAAAGCTCTTCCCCTAGCAGGTGGAGGAGCTTGGTTAGCCTGGTTTACTGGATTTGCTTGAGCTTGGGCATGGATGATGTTCACCAAGCGTGGACAGGTGTTCCTGAAGTGGTTCGGGTCTCCACAGTTGTAACAAGCCCGCATAGGTTGCATCATGGGGTAGTTGGGTTGGTAGTAGGATTGGGTTGCATATTGGGCAGGTGGTAGGAGTAAAGGTTGTTGGGCTTGACCCACTATCTGATGGTGGGTTTGGGTTGAGGGCTGATTGCGGTTCGTTCACTGAAGTGTGCGATAGGTTTGGATGGTGTGACCCGCACGGCCACAGCCGGTGCAATGTTGGCAGGGATGATCAGGAAAGTGATGGTATTGGCAACGGTTGCATTTTGGGTATGGGCCGGAGTATGGCTTTTTATATGGTGCAGATGAAGGAGCAACTTGGGTGATTGGTGCGGCAGTGATAGGAGGGTTTGTTTGAGTGACAGCAAAGTTTCTGGCGTTTCGCTTCCTTTTACCAATAAACTTCGAAGAGGAGCCAGAATGGTTTGAAGTGTGAGCCTCAATGGGGGCTTTCTTTTTCTCCTCCTTGAATTTACCATTTCGGATACGATTCTCGGTAAGTTCGGTAGCTAGTTCCATTGCAGCTTCCAGTGTTGCAGGTGAAGTGCTTAGAACCGAGTCTTGAATTTTTGAGGGGAGGCCTCGAATGTAGTGTTCAACCAAGCGGTACACTGGGGTGAACAAGTTGGGGATCATTTGGTTCAGCTCGAGAAATCTTTTATTGTAGGAAGTATGATCTCCTTCCTTTTGCTTTACGGAGTGGAATTCGTCTTCTAACTTCTTGATTTCGCTTCTCGGACAGAAGCGTCTTGTCATTATTTCCCTTAACTCTTCCCATGTTAAGGCCATTGCATCTTCGATTCCTCTCTTGCCCTTCTCTGTGTTCCACCAGGTCAGGGCTACCCCAAACAGTCTCCCGGTTGCGTAACGTACCTTGCGATCCTCGGGACAATCGCAATTGAGGAAGGTGTTCTCCATTTCCTCAAACCAGTGGAGGAGAGCAGTGACACCTTCGGTCCCTTCATACTTTGGGGGATCGCAAGACTTGAAGTGTTTGTAGGAGCACTTCTTGGAGGGAGGGTTGTCGACGTTCTGGTCTTCTTGATTGGGAGGGTTAATGGGATTTGCAGTGAGAGCTTGCTGGACTTGAATTACGATGTCAGGAAGCACCGCGGCCATTTGTTTTGCAATTTGGGTGGCCAAGCGTTCGTTTGACCTTCCTGACTTTCTACCTCCACGTAGCTGCCTAGCCGACATCTACAGGAACATACATAGGAAGATTGTGAGCTTAAGGAGTTTGCAGGTGTCATGTGTCGTTAAAAATAACAAAGTAACATAATCATTAATAATGCAACTACATCCATAGGATGTCTTGGGTTTGCTCATGTTTGGGCCTCCAATGTCCCCCATACCATCGCCTGTGTAGTTATGTGGGCCCCCACGACTATTGGCTTAGTAGGATTCACATTGGTGTTGGCAGTTTAACACTCGCATCACCCGAATGAAAACCATAAAATATGTTTGCGAGATTTATGGTCGGAGGGTGTCCAGGTATAGACACAATGACAACTCAAAGTGGGGTTAGCTCACACGACGTTTGGTATAGCATGCTTTGGCCTAATAGGTCCTTCGTACTCTCATCATTAGTCCCCAGGTAGGCAAACTGGTCCTTTATTTTGGATTTATACGAATGCCAAGCCTAGACAGGACGTTCCGACTACCGGTACTCGTACCCTTCCAGTTACTACATGCCCGTCATGAGAACTCACTTTGATGTGATTTGAAAATTCAAAAATCGTTGCAAAAATCATAGGAATTGTGAGGTGTGTGCTCTCATAGATATGGTATGTTATGAGGATATGATTCATGATGAGCATTGTATAATAATATGTACTTATGAACATGCTTGCATAACATTGAATGTAACAATAAACATAAAGCATATAAACATCATGAATTTTGCATGTAACACACAAACGATTTAAAAATTCTAATCAACTATAGTATAGGCTCTAAGGGTCTAATAACATATTCTATATCCCTATAGTCATGGCTCTGATACCAATCTGTCACACCCCGACCCGCAGCGGAATAAGAGTCGGGGCATAATTGGGTTATCACCAAAGCTCATGATGTTTACTAAAATGTTTCATATTTATTAAATTCAAATTACAACTTAAATGTTCAGGCCAAATTCATACAATACGAGGAAAGGAAAATTAAATAAACAATCCAAAATCTAAACTGATTCATTCTTCTAGGCCGTCCTATATGTTTCTTGCTTCAACTGGATCATCTGTATCATGTGTAAAAATGGGGGTTTTTGGGTCAACAAAAGTTGGCGAGTGAACCTTGTTAGAAGCATTTGTTATTGATTTCTTGTTGTATTTAATATGGAAAAATTGTGCAATAATCATATGTGAGCAAACGTAAATAAACGAACAATAACAAACTACCTTGCATGAGTATATGACATGAATGATAATGTATATGTTGGCAACGTCACGTTCCGCTCATAGGTAATGGGGAACGGACGAGCCTATGATGATGTATGTGAGATCAAGGCTCAATCAAACGGAGCCGATCGTATGTTGGCAACGCCACGTTCCGCTCATAGATAATGGGGAACGGTTCCGCTCATAGGTAATGGGGAACAGACGAGCCTATGATGATGTATGTACTGAAAATTATAAATTTAATCTAAACATTTACCACACAAACAATTGATACATATTGGATACACATTTGATCATGGATATGATCGATGCACAAGTGTTTAAATGTATTAAATAATAAGTGACACATGATACACCCCAAAATGTGATTAAAACGGAGAATTTGTAGAGATTCACTCACATTGGGTGCGTTCGTTTGGTGATGTTGAATGCGCACGAGTTTGGAGATTTGATCGACGAGGAATAACTAACCTAAAATAATAACGAAATGGTTCGGTAAATAAGTGGATTTTATTAACAATTTTAATAGGATTTTTAGATTTATTTTTGTGAGTTTAAGGTCATTTTCTAACTTTAAAAAATATTATTTTTAAGTATTTTTAATTGATTTTTAAATTAAATAAATAAATAAAAATATATAAAAAAATGTTGACTTTTTGGTTGACCGTTGACCGGACCGTTGACCGTCGGACTATGGTCTAAGTGTGCACTGAGTGAGGTTCGAACTCGTGACCTCCCGTATGCGTGCACGCAGCTCTACCAACTGAGCTACGTGTCTAATCTGAAATATTTCTGTTTTTAATTATACTTATACACTATTTAGATTATTCAGAATCATTTATTTTCAAAAAGAATTTTAATCATGTCGAACCGGTTGCAGAAGCAGGATTCGAACTCGTGACCTGTGGTTTAACTTTGCACACAGTCCACCGCTGGACTGTGTGTCTAACCTGGTTAAAATACTTGTTTTTATTAACCTTATATACTAACTGGAAGGTGTTCTGGGGCCTTTCAAAAAAATGGGATTTATCGCAGGATACCGGTTAAGTGCACGAATCGAACTCGGGACGTGTGGTTTAAAATTGCACACAGTCCACCACTGGACTGTGTGTCTAACCCGTTTAAAAATCCGTTTTAAATTAAACTTATATTTTAACAGTGCTTCATCTTCTTCGGATTATGAAACCAGTGAATCAACTCGACTGTTAATCAACAATTCTTGTTGAATTAGTTGATTGAGTATTACTGATTATCGACATTAATTTAAACAGAAAGGTTTTAAGGATGTTGTACCGAACAGGTGTGATTTCCGACGATTTTCCGGTGACCGAAACTTTTCCGGCGACGTGTAACTTGCGACAGAGGATCTACAGGAAGTTTGAGGTGAGTGTGGTGCTTTATGTCTGAGCTCTGGAAGTCTTATTTTAGAGTATGGCAGAAGAGATGAAATGGGTTCGGTTTTCCGGTGACTTGCAGAGAATTCCGGCGAGTGCAGATTATCCGGCAACGTCGTCTGGGACCGATTCTGGTTGAAGGATTGAAGTTAGTATAAGTCTAACAATGGATTGAAAACGAAAGAATCGAGAAATTTACCGTTTTGATGTATATCTCGGTTTTCTGGCGAAAGTCCGACAATACAGAATATTTCCGGCGAGTGAAATTTCTTCGAGAATTTGTGCGATTTTGTGCGAAAAGATTACCAGAGACTTGGGTGTGTATTTATAGGGATGAATCAAGATGAATTGGGTCTGAATTTGGTCTTGATTCGTTGGTCAAGACTTTCTCCGACGGTTATGACTGAGGTCGCGGGTTTAGACATCGGTTATAACCGACGTCGATGTTAATACTTGCGTTTAGTCAAAGGAAACCGTCGATAATTGGCGAAATCGTCGGTATTTCCGGCGAGTGTAATTGGGCGCGCTGAATCACCGTATTTTAGTTTGAGTTTTATTATAAGTATTAATTGTTTTATCATATATCACAAACGAGTCAAGTGGCGGAGTGGTTAGGTGTTTCTTTGTTCTTCCGGCTGACCCGGGTTCGAAACCCGGCAGCCTTTTTCTTTTTTATTTACTTCATTTTTACTTTTGAATAATTATAGTTTTTAAATTCTAAATTTTTATTAGTTATGTATTGTTAAAAATTAAAATTAATCATAAATACGCAACGAAATTTTATAACTTGATATTCGATTAATAAACGAAGCGGGTTTTGGAAACCTGTTTTTCGACGGATGTTACAGTGTTGTGAGTGCTAAGACCTCTAATAAATGAACGCCCCTAAATACTCGAATCCCCATGGGTTCTCCTATTCCAACCATGCCATACTCGTAATCATAACCTGAGAAAGAACATGCGAAAAATCAACATAAAGTTGGCGAGTTCATAGTTTGTTAGAAAAGATTTAAAATAAATCTTTTTGATAACTGGTTTAAATACGTTTGAGAAAACGTAATAAAACCATTTTCATTGGCATATTAACTGAAAACTTTGTATATGTAAAACTTGTATAACTGCCAATGTTCGCGTCGCGTTAACATTTGAGAGTTCGTATATAAAATTAGGTAGTATGTAAAGCGTCAATGAACTTGATGTTCATTAATGTTTTATAAGGACATTAATATGTGTGACGACATAGGAAGTACTCAACCCTAGACGATTTCTTCCGGTCCACCCGGCTGGGACAACAAAAGCACTACATGCGGCCACACAGGACCCATGATTGGGGCTCGCTACACCCGATAGATCTACCACTCTTGTTCCTCAGTCTTATAAAAGATTAATGGCACTTAAGAGAAAGCCTTGTCGCACATGATCTAATATTCCATTCCATAGCTAAACCATACCATCGAAAACATGTATTTCCCCCGAGAGTTATAAACCGAAAACATTTAAAAGAAAAGGGGGACATGAACTCACAGAGTCTTTGTGCCTCGCACAAGTGAGAATGGGCCTAGCCCGTTTGAGTCTAAAAGCAGGACCAACCAGTCCTCTTATTTGCATGGAGGACACCAAGTCCCGTTGTAACTAGGACCATCTCGTCCCTAGTCATGAAACCAATGCACGTTTCGAAAATACGCGCGTGTTTTGTAAAAATGGTATGTTGAGCATAAACCTTTCATAAACCATTTGAGTTTATTGAAATCCATTCGTGACATGGTTTAGAAATACGACTTTTCGTCATCGAAATTTTGTGTACTTTTGCAAAACTTGCATGTCTTTCCACCCCCGAAAACATTTATAAAAAGGTAAAACTGTAAAAAGTGGGGGTTATGAACTCACCTTGATTTCCTTGTGCAAAGCTAGCTTAATGTGATTTCCATAGTGTTATCTCCACAACTTGACTTGCTAGCATGCAATCTAGTGTATTCCAAAAAAGGAATAACTTGTAAGTTTCTAATAATGACGTAGCTATACTACGTGATACCGAGCTCTACCGAATCGTTACTCATACGATTCTATGAAATTGTCATTGTCTTAACTCAGTTAACCAACTTATGGTTTCCTTAGAAACGATTTAATTTTTCGAGTGACTTGAAATATATGTTTACATATAAACATGACTATATTTCATGAAATCGTATTTAGTCGTCATGTACGTCGAAGGATAATAGTACGACTCTACGTAGTTTTCGTAGAATATAATGTACATGTACTCGTAAATATATCCGTATAGATAATATGTTTCGTATTCGCGCAATAGTCTGGCGTACCATGTCGCACTTCATTTGGCATTGGAATCGAATATAAAAATTATATATTGTTATAAAATTCTTCGAAAGTATTCGTAATAATTATAACTATATTTATTTTATGAAAGTAATTGACGTCTCACCATTCGTATATACATGTGATTATATTTGTTATACGATTTCCGAATTATGACGTTTGAAGTAATGCGCACCTTGTATTCGTCTTGTAAAAATTTGGCGTTTCGAAATAAATATAAACGATATAGTTATTTTTATAACATCGTTCGAATAATTTATCGATGCTTGAAATTTAGTTTCTGAGTGTCGACGTTGAAGTAATATAAATAATTATATTCGCTTTGAAATTGATTGTCGAATCTTGTTATCTTGAAATTACGCTTGTTGTAACGTTATCGGATCGATTTGTAAGTGTCGTCAAAATAAATATATACCTATATTTATTTTATAATAACCGCTTTGAATCAGACGTTTTTGTCTATGAAATATGGCACATTTCATATTGCGTATTTTTGACGAAAATTGGACAGAGTTTCCTCTGTTTTCGGACGATCCTGACAACACTAGTTGTCGATTTATTTATCAAAACACAATATTCAATATACCAATAACGATACACATAACTTCTCGTCGTATTTCAAATATAATTTTTGCCACTTATAATTTCCGATTTATATTATTTATATATATCGTAACGTCGCGTTGATTCGGTCTTAACTAGTAATTTTTACCCGAATATTGCACTTGATTCGACTATATATATTTTTAACTTTTTGGCGATAAGTAATCGTTGACGAGTCGGTTTTGAGCTCGGTTTCGCGATATATAATATTAACGTTTATAAACTAATATAAATAAATTTTCGCGTCATAAATGCTTTAACAAAACTCGTGTCGACCGTGGACTGAGTTTGACCACAGTTGACCATGTTGACTGTGTTGACCAGTAGTTGACCAGTTGACCGATCGTTGACCCATGTTGACCTGTGGACCACATTGAAACGAGCTCGAGAGGGCCGAACTTTAATTTTCACCCGAGACGAAAGTGTTTCGTATGGACTCTACGGGTTACAAGGATCCCAAAATATATTTTTCATTGAAAACGGTGTCCGGAATCTCGCCAGAACCATGCCAGAAGTTGGAATTTCACCGGAGAACAAAATTTCTTGAAAACTTGCAGAAAGGTCTCTAATCACCCGATCTAAACATGCACGAAGTGAAAAGTCCAAAACGGGTTCGCCGGAGTTTGGCCGGAATGTCGCCGGAGTTGCTCCCGAGCCCAAACGGCTTCGAATATGCTAAAACCAACATCACCACGCGATCCGGAATATCATAGTAAAAAACGTGTACCCTTGGCCGGAAAACGGTCGCCGGAAAACCTCCATCGTCGCTGTCGGCGGTGGCGCCGCCACTTCGCCGCTGTGGCCGGCCGCCGCTAGTCGTTGGACTAGTGCCAGAAATATTTTCTAGAGAGAGAGAGAGTAGATGGAGTTTTAGAGTTAGAGAGAGAGTGTGTAGGTGAAGAATAAGGGTGTGTGTGTATTTTGGTTTATATAGGTGTGTTTTGTGGCTTTGGGCTTTTATGTGGACTTAGCCCAAGACCCATTTCTTGTGTTTTGAGCGGCCTGATAGCATTTCTAAAGCATGTTTTCTCACCCGAACTCCATGGAATGTCGTATAATATTGTTTTAAGATAAAAAAAACAAATGTGTAAAAATAGGGTCGACGTTCGATATTAATCGCGGTGCGTTCGACGGTTTCGTTAAAATACGTAAAATGCTCCGGTTGTCGTTTCTTGTTCGTTTTTCGATCCGATTTCGACCACGAGTAATAAAATTCGATTACGAAGCTAAGTATATCATAACATATTAGTATCAAGGCGTAATTCGAGTCTGTTGCTTCCATTTCATTGTCGGTGCGTTCCTGTCGACGCGTTTTTCGTTCACGTGAGCGTTTTATGATGTTCAAAAGCATGATAATTTATCAAAACCAATTCTTATGTATAAATTATACATGTAAAATTCGTATTTGTTGGCATTGTCAGTATTTTGTCTGGTGTCAGTTCGTTGCCGCTTATCGTTCAGTAGACTTCCCGCAATTCAACATTCGTGTTAGAGTTCTCTATTGTCGTAAGATCGCGTAACGTGAATCAAGTGGACATTTCTAGGCTTTCCAGAGGCCTGATCGAGTTAATTTACGTCTAATTACGCTAATTATAATGGTATTACTGTTCGTTATGCGCTTAATTACGACCGGAAAATGTTGGTTGTCACACGCGAGCGGCAGGAGCTAGGGGTCGGTTTTGATTACCGGCAGGGTTTTGAGGAGGTGCGGTGGTCACGACTCGGGCTTGGTTGATGGGGACTTGAGGAGTATTCCGGCATTGTTGGGAAAAGTGCCCATACCTATTGAAGATCGTGCATAGGCGTGAGGCGGTAACCAGGTGGTGGAAGGGACAGGTATTGCACTTGGGATGGGGTTCGGTGTAAGCTTTCTTGATGGGTTCGGGTGCGGGCAAAGCTGGCTGGTGGGGTTTTGGCGGAGTGACTACCACGCAAATTGGGCTAGAAGCCTTCCGCTTCTTGCCCTTGAGGAAGGTGAGTTCAATGGCGTCGAACCATTGCATCAGTTTAGTGGCGTCCCCCTGGCCGGTGAAGGGTAAGGGATTGCAGGAGCAGAATTGCTTGTGGGTGAAGGCGGTCTTGGGTGGTTCGGCTTTGGAGTCAACGGAGGTATGAGGTGATTCGGCGTTAGGTGGGGGCTGGACCTTGCTGACTATCTCGGGGATAACCTTAGCCATGTGTTCAGCCATTTGCTCGGCCATAAATTTCATGCAGTCCTTTTTCGACATGGAGTCGGATTGGGACCTTGACTTGGACTTTGACCTTCTTCGTCCCATAACGCTTTGCGAGAAAGACATCTAAAAGGGTTCGACAACAAAGATAGATTTAGGCTTTGATCGTAAAGTCTTGTTATAAAGAAAAGTATCCATTTTGAGCACATAAGTATCATGTAACACGTATAACTTCATATAGATAGCATAAGCATGTTGGCATTCAAAAGCATAAACACGTATGATTTGCGTAAAGGAATATAAATTTAGTTGGTTCACGAGAATTATTATTATTGTTTTTGGTTACGAAGGGCGTGCGAATCGTGCATCGGATTCGGAATGAATGAGATAACAAGTATTAAAACACATAAAAATTGAGATAGCATAAAAGATGGGCTCAATAAAACATTGGAGTGTTTCGGGTTGAGAAACGTTTGACTATTCCAAAGTGAATCGAGATCCTTTCAAATTAGAGAAACGTGCTTTGGCCTATAGGTAAAGTGCTCTCGTCGAGAAGCGATTAACGGCACTTTACCCTTCCAGTTACTACACGTCTCTAACCGATCGAAAAATCGAAACTTTGGTGAGATTGAAAATCGAGGAATGGGACTAGTTGACAAGGTGCGGGTTTCACCCCTATCTTGACAACATTGTACCCTAGATGTGGTTGGTACTTACCGAACGAGGAGCATATTTAGACTCGTTGGCAAGGGTCCACTAGAGTATGAAACGGAAATTTCCATCAAGATGTGGATTTCACTCCTAACTTGATGGTGAAATTTCGTGCAAAAATCAAATTCACGTATTGAGAGTGATCACCAAAGTGCGGGTTTCACCCGTATTTTGGTGAGATCATCTCGATTATAGTTTGAGCGTCTTCAAGTCTTCAAGTGTGTAAATTGTGTAAGTGTCTTAGGAAATATTTAAGACAAAAGAAATAGGAAGAAGCAAATAGGAAGAATTAACATTTTAATCATGAAGAAAGAATGGTCAAATTGGTCACTTAAACTATAGACTAGGACGAACATGGCAATTCTACCTAATTCCCTATAGTTATGGCTCTGATACCAATCTGTCACACCCCAACCGATGGCGGAAACATCGGAGTGAGACGACTAGATTGCTCATTGCATCATAACACTATTTGCGACAATATTTAAATCAACCAAATCTCATTTCATTCAAAACATCAATTGTCATATTACAACAAAATCCAAATAAGAGTAACATCAAAGAAATAAGTTCAACAATAACATAACATTTAACTTAGTATTCTACGCATGTTTCTATGCCATTCCTACTAAGTTCCATCATACAACTTCGTCAACCTGCAACATGGTAAAAAGTATAGTTCAATAACAAAGTATTGGCGAGTACACAAGTTTAATATCATAGCATAAGTATAAAATCCGATTTAAACAAATCCACATGATTAGCTAGCATACAAGATAAATGTAAACAAGGCATGTGAATCTACAAGTCAATCCTCTAGTGCACCAGAAAATAGATTTCAACTTAACAATGACCACAAGAATGCGGGCGGTGCGTTACTTCTATAGCGCTATACATGTTACGGGAGGCTCGATCAAAGTTAATGACATTTAGATCACAGAAGAATGTACCAAGTAACAGTTCAAGTAGCATAAGACTAAAGCATGTTGATGGATTTTTTGGGTATAGAATAAAGTGTGATTTAGTGTAATTTTAGTAAATTAATCATGTTGCACCCAAATAGTGGAAAGCATAAAAAGGGTTGTGTGTACTCACGGTTTTGCAAGGTATTATCCGTGAGAGAGTTAGGTTGATTTAGGGGTTGGAACACCAAGTTTATCCTACACAAGGCAAACGTAGGTGTATGAGTATTAGATTGACGGGGAGTTTAATGAGTTTAGGAATTTAAAATGTACAAGAAAGTATATATACGAAAGTATTTATCTAGACATTTAACGCTCGTTTTTGACACTAGTAAGCCCGAAGGGTGTTTGTGTTTTTATGGGTCATGCCCAATAGAATCGTAACGATTGTTACGTCTAAGATAAAATAACCTACTTTTTAAGACAACTAACCATTTGGTCATGGTCTAAGTTTCGGTTATATTAAGTATTTACATATAGTTACATTACTACTAATTAATCATATAGTTCATGTATTTCATGGAAGTCATGTAAGTCATGCATGGAGGTAGGAGGATAACCATCCTAAACCTCTTTCATAGATTCACCATTACAAAAGATTGACACAAGGACAATTCGGATGGTCAAGAATTATAGAAATCATCAAGTGAGGGGTGGATTGAATAGTGAATGGCCAAGGCCTTCATGTAATCACACCTACACCATCACAAGCTTGAAAGCTCGGATGGCTCAACACTTGTGGGTTTGAAACCCTAATAAAAAAATCACAAGTTTAGAGACAAGATATGCCTCTTGATTGTATGTGAACAAGTCTAGCTTAACACACTAACCATAAGTTTGGTTAGTGGCATATATAGCATAGATTTGTTATGATTAAAACATGTTCGAAAAAGTTTTATAAGTTATCATCCAAAACAGAAAGTTTGGCCCCAAAAATGATGTGATTCCACCTTGGTTTTCCATGGAAAACCTATGGTAACATCCATAGGGCTTTAGCAAACATTGTTGAGGAAGAAACAAAGCAAAAACATTGAAAAATTTGAAGATTGAAAGATAAAAATTTGGGCAGAAAGTTTTGTGCACTTTTGGACCTCAAAATGGTGTGGTTTCACCTTAGTTTGCCCAAGCAAACTTGTGAGAACCTTCCTAGAGGTTATCCAAGAGTGTTAGAAAGAAAAACAAGGTAAAGAAGAAGAAAAGTGAGTCGAAACTCGCTTACAAGTTGCTGCTTTTCAGCAATGATTTTCAGAAGTTAGGGGCTTGTTTGAAGAGTATGGAGGCATGTAAAAGTGGGAAGAGGTGGAGGAACTTGTGTTTATATATGGAAAGGATTAGGGTTAGGATTAGGGTTGCATTTAATGTAATTGGGGGGAGTTTTGAAAAAAAGGGGGAAAGAAGACACCATGTTGCGGCCGCAACATGGGCTGCATATATATTTTTTATTTTTTTGTTCTTTAATTACATAATTGTGGAATTCTTGAACTTTAGGTGATGCTTATAATATATGTGACATGTATGGGTTTAGAAATGGTCTTGTACTATGCAAAAATATTGTCTAAAAACCCTAAAAAAATAACTATGAACAATTATTTTCTTGAACATTATAAGACATGATTTTATGATAATTTGAAGCTTGAATTTCTTGAATGACATCACTAATTGTCTTGCTTGAGTTTAGTATATGATTGACAAACATTCATCACACATTAACACGTTGTTTCGAATTGATTTATGAAGGAATAAAGTATAGCATGATCATAAGTTTAAACGCGAATAAAGTTTGTGAAATTAGCATACTTGATTAATCTTGTTTACAATCAAAGCCTTAGAATACATTAAATTGAAGGATAGAAATATGATTACAAAGTTTGGACTTTCCAAAAATAGAAACACGAAGCAGACTTGCTAAAAACGGAAAGGTACAAAATGCGAAGCGTTACAAATTACACTTTGGCGGGGCCCAATGTTCCATTTAAATTCTTTGTTCTTGTTAATACCCCAGAACCAACTTTAACAATGTCTAAGCAAACCTATTTTGCCGAAAAAAGATCTCCGCATTCATTATGCCACCTCCACTCGTCTCTAAAATCTTTTAAAATAACCTGGCCTAGCTTGCTCATGAGGTCTCCAATTTTCATCCATTCTTCATTAGTGTTGGGTTCTTTATCCCATTCCCACCTCCATTGCCTTGTTCCTCCATCGCTTATCACATGAGCCGCTACAAAAGCATTTTTGTGTTTTGCTAATTCGAAAATATCTAGGTAAACATCTTTTAAAGGCTATGAAAGCATTCATGCTTCCTTCCGGAATCAGATGTTTGACCGTCTCCAACTTTGTTGTCAACTTCTCTTGAATATCTACTCCTAGCTTCAAGAGTTCCACACACTTTAGGCTCAACTTCCGCAACCGTCAAAGAGTTCCACACACTTTAGGCTCAACTTCGGCCGTGTGACGTTTAGAGGAGCTCGGGTCGACGATCAGACGCGTAAAAAAACTTTTTTACGCACGTTGTCAAAACATTTATTTATTTTTTTACATAGTGGTGTTCTCATATTCAGTTCGTGTAAATGTTTATGCACGTTGTCAAACTTTTTTTACACACGTTATCAAAACTATTTTTGCGCACGTTGTCAAATGGTTTTTTTAAAAGTTGTAGTGCAAAATCATCAAATGTTAACGAATAAAATAGAAATTCTCAATAAACATATAAGACAAATATAACTTGCATTTTATAAAAAAAAACATTATGTCAGACTTAGAGAAAATAGAGCAAAAAGAAATAGATATTATTTTCGATAATTTTGTATTTTCTAATAAACATATAAGACAAATATAGCTTGTATTTTATAAAGAACATTATGTAATAATTAGGGAAATAGAAAAAAACAAATAGATATCATTTTCGATATTTTCTAAATTACGTAATACTTTTGGTGTTTGAATTTAAAACATAAGATATTTTTTCCAATTTTAAAGATAAAAGGTATAAAAGAGATGAAATGAGAAAGATATTGTTATATTAGACATATAAATGATGATGTGATATGCTTTAAAGATAAGAGGGAGGTGATGTGACCTTGAGATAAAAAGACTAAAATACCTATTTGTTATAAGTGATGTGTTAAAATTCTATTGGACGAGAGAAGTTCTAATGGTACTTGCAACTGGTAGTGATTCCTCCTTGAACCGAATCCTCTCTCTATATATATAATTTAAGATTCAGTTTTAATTAAAAGTAGGTTTTAAAAAGGAAGCGGCCCCACACGTGGGTCCGAACGAGTCCGATGGAACGGACCGAACCACCCATCACCACCTCCTCGAACGTTGAGTCTGGAGTTTCAGACCCGGTCCAATACAACGCGATGATGCTCTAATTTATAGAATAGAGTAAACCTCAATTTTCATTCATGTGATTTGCTAATTTTAACATTCTAAGTCCAATAGTTTAAAAACTGCATTTATCGTCCATTAGTTTGCTGATTTTAACAATTTCAATCCATTAGTTTGTTGATTTTTAACAGTTTCAGTCCACACTGATATGGACTAAAACTATTAAAATCAGCAAACTAATGAACGATAAATGAAAATTTTAAACTATTGGACTGAGTGTGTTAAAATTAGCAAAGTATAAGGACGAAAATTAAGGTTTACTCTATAGAATATAACATGATACTAGTAAAAAGGGCAAAGGGTCAATTTGCTGGTAGGAGGTAACTTAAAAAGGGATTGTAACATGGATGTCTATTAATGTGCTTCTTGCTTAATTCTTACGGTATATTTTTCTCTTCACTTTATCCCCTTTATTATTAAAGTTCGCTCAATTTAGTTACCCAAACTCATTCTGGTAATCCTACTTGAGTTCTGGCAGTTAACATGAAAGAGGTAAATTAATGAACAACATACAAAGTAGTGAAAATACAAAAAGCAGAGTACTTGTTGAAAATCTGAACTTTTTTTTTATAATAAAAGAATAATAGGTTTCATGTCGCATAAATTGTATACAATGCACAAATGACATGAGGCGCAAGATCTCTAGAAAACCCTAGATTTGTAAAATTAAGATTTATTATAGGTTTCGTGCTGAGATCAAGTTTCAAAAGTCCTCTACCTCTTGTATAGAGCCATAAGATGCAGAGAGATAGACTATTAACTAATAGTTGAAAAACTTATATTTGAGACGAACTTCTAAGGTTTGAGTTTTTGCTTGGTTGTTACCTGCAAACTAGGGGTAAGTCCGATAGTATCGAAAATATCGAAAGTGAAATGAGTAAAACTACTCAGTGGCGTAGCTCTGATTTTTTTTTTCTATGGCTTCGGATATTTTTATGGGATGAACGATCGATTGTCTATCACTAAATTTCGGCTTTTTCTACGGTTTCGATGTCTAAATTTCTACGGGTGCGATGTCAAAATACACGTATATATTACACTAAATATATTTTTGGTACGGGTTCGACTGAACTCGTATGTCTCTATGTACCTACGCCCCTAAAACTACTAATCCAATACTGAACATTTTTATCAAAAATACTAAACGCAACTAGTACCGGAACCAAAAAGCATAAAAATAAATAATGATGCTATAATAATGTTGTTTGGTCAGTATCAAATATATTCAGATTAAACTTGAAAATAGAATGTTGTTTGGTCGGTATCAATTCGATTTAGGTACCCACTTAAATTTGAAAATAGAACGTTTATGGACGAAAGTTGAAAAACTCAAAAACGACTTGTGCTAATTTTAAGAACGTAAGGGACCAAAAATAACAAACTACAAAGTTGATGAACTATTTATGAAAATATAGGCTGTAAAGCAAAGTGAGAGAATAAAAACAAACAAACAAACAAACCCGCCGCATATGTTACCTGGCAAAATTCCTTTTACCAAAGCATTTTTCACTAAAACCAGATGCATACTGCTCTAAAAATCCGTACCTCACGCATTACAACTTGTACAGAAATAATAAACTAATTTCACCTCTGAAAATAAAAGACTAGTGAAATTCTGTAATATTAATCAAAACTCTTGATTTCGAGAGAAGAAAGAAATTTCTTCACTCATTTTGAAGAGTGAAAGAAGATGGAGAAAGCATTGATTAAAGTTGGAAGCATAAAAGCTGGAAGTTTTTGGGTGTCAAAGAAGGCGAAAGAAGAGATCTCTAACATTTCTCAAGATCTATCGGTATGTATACCGACCTTCATTTTAATAAATAAATGAAATTAGTTACGAGTTCAATTTAGGTTTGTTAGGGGTTGTATCAAATTGCAATGCAATGTAGGATCTGTTTTGTAATTGGATTTAGATAGGTTTATAGTTGATTACATCTGTTTTCGAGCTTACTTTTAATATGGATTTGGTATATATTTAGTTACGAGTTTAATTTAGGTTTATGTGGAATTGCAGTGTTTTTCTTAGTGTAATTTAGGTTATTTCCTGTTCAATCTGAATTACTTGTATGTAATTGATCATTGTTTTAAATGGATTGTGGTGGATTTTTTTTAGTAATGTAGGATTTGAATCTTGGTGAATTTGTCTTTTCTGTTGCATTTAAAGTTCATAATTCTCAATTATTGATATAGATAGTAGTTTGTGAAACTGGAATCTGATCTAATTTCAGTGGAATTGATTGTTATGCTCATTGATTTTCGTTATCGTTATTTGTGTTTATGTTTATTATGTTGTTTATGTTTATGTTTATGTTCATGTTTATGTTTATGTAATTGAGGGTGTATGTTCTTGAATTTTCTCAAACTTTAGTTGGTGATAGGGAAACACAGGGGTGATGTTAGGAATTGGTTAATTTATGTTATTTGTTATCATTTGATGGGGGCTGTTTGGTTGCTTAAAAATCAGTGAAACACATGGAGAGATAGTAGGAATTGTTTGTTATCTTGATTATCATACGAGACGGTTGCTTAAAGTTGTTTCAATATGATTTGTGTCACTTGATTAATCATAAGGGCTTCAGAACTTTTATTTTAAGGTAATTAAAACCGGTTTTAGCTTGTCAGAATGACATGGAAGCTGACATGTCAAAGACCTTGACCGTGCTGGCCTTTTTCTTTACTTGGAGTGATGTGACAATTGGAAACTGTTAGTCGTAGACAGTTGCCTTATATAAGTCATTTTTGAAACTTTGAGATCGTTAGTCGTAGACAGTTACCTTTTATAAGTTATTTTGAAACCTTTATCGTTCTTTACATATTGGGAATGTGTGTATGTTTGTGTGTTATGATCAACAATCATACACTGATACACATGAGCTCTCCGGTAGTTCATGTCTCACAATGATGCACTAATGCATTTAGGAATATATGTGTATATATGGATTTTAATTAAATCCGTTTAGATTGTTAAATTTGCTTTCATGTTTGCAGACATTCTCAAATACTGTGGAAAAGAAGGCAAAATGGGTATTTGACAAGCTAAAAGGTATTGGCGTTTGCATTTTACTTTGCGCACTGTGCGCTCTTTCTTTTGTTCAAAACGCCCAAAGCATATATATAATGCATAAAATTCTGCTAAATCACTTTCTTCGAAAAACAGAAATTACTATAATAATACAGTATTGTAATTAATTCTAACGATTGACTTAATTGCAACAAAAAAATTGGACAACTTTCTTTTGTGGTTAGAAGATAGGTGCTTTGATGTGTTATCCAACCCGCCTGTTAAGACAAGTTTCTTTTGCGGTTAAAAAAATTGCTGCTTTGACCCGTTATCTAAACCACCTGCCTGACCCGCGTTGTTTGCCACCTTTACGTACATTGTTGTATGATAACTGACATATCTTCCTTCACAGGCAAGCCGCTGAAACCATTGCCTGATTTCCTTAGAGAATACAACCTTCCTCCCGGACTATTCCCACAAAACATTACGTGCTACGAGTTTGATGAGTCGAAGCTAAAGCTTGTGGTCCACTTACCCTATCCTTGTGAGGTTTGCTTTAAGGACCAGTCGGTCGTAAGGTATGTTACTCGGGTCAAAGGGCTCGTGTCAAGGGGAAAGTTCACAGTGATTGATGGAATGAAGACGAAAGTGTTGGTTTGGGTGAAAGTAACGAGCGTGGTTGTGGAGAACTATCGGTCTGATAAACTGTGGTTCACGGCTGGCGTGAAAAAATCACGACCTAGAGAGGCTTACGAGAGGCCTCGTGATGCTACTCGAGTTGAGGAGTATTGAATGTCGCAAAAAATTATATATTTTTCTTGTGATGTTGCATTTATGGTGTTAATATCTGATGTTTATGACCTTATTCATTGGTAGTTTTCTGTTATTGAATGGGGAATTCTATTGGCACACCAGCCAATCTATCCGCACACTTTGCTTTTTCAATACGGGTCGTATAGGGTTGTATAGGTTCAAAAGTCAATCTGCATGTGTCAGTTCTTGTCTGGCGACTGGCTGGACCTATACGGGTGTATTGCTTTGTTTTTTTTTTTGTTTTTTTTACAAATTTTTGTATACATTTAATCGTAGTTTTAATAAAGTTTAATAAAAGAATTCTTTTACTAAAAAAACATTTTTAAAAAATATATCATGTAGTATAGGTTTGGTACATGTTTATTATACTATACCATCTATGTTATAATAGTATTATATACTATACTTTTTTATACATTTAATCATAGTTTTAACAAAGTTTAATAAAAGAATTCTTTTATTTTTTAAAACAAATTTTTAAAAAAAATTATCATGTAGTACAGGTTTGGTATATGTTTATTATACTATATTATCTATGTTATAGTTGTATTATATACTACACTTATCTATAGTTTACTACACTACACACATTACACATCAAATCACTACACATATACTACACACCTACACCACACAACACTACACCACACCATACATATACTATACTATACTACAACTATTAGCATATACGAGATCTATACTACATATATAGGCCTATACAGGACTTATACTACACTTATAGTTTATTATGATATATTATACTTATACTATTGTATTTATGTTATAATACGACATGTAACGACAAAATACGTCAAGTAATGATACAAAATACGTCAAGTAATGATATCGTACGACGCGTATACATAAAACACGACACGTTAGAGTACAAGTGGATTCCAAACAAAATTACATGTAATCAAAGAATACGATACCACACGGAACCGAACGTCACCGATACGACACGTATAGAGCATATACTTCATAAAACGACACGTAGTGACAAAATACTATACGCAACGAATAGGCAAAACCTAAAATTATGAAATTTTGATTTTACCCATATACGCATCGTATAGGTCAAAACTGGGTCGTATAGTACCATTATATGACTCGTATAGACCTATACGGTCCGTATAGACCCCTGATTCTCAAAAAACAAGGGGTTAATTGATAAATCAGGGGGCCTATACGGGTCGTATAGGCCTATACGGTCGTATAGACCCCGTGATTTATCAATTAACCCATTGTTTTTTTTTTGAGAATTCAGAGGGTCTATACGGATCGTATAGGTCTATACGAGTCGTATTAGTCTACTATACAACCCTGTTTTGACTTATACGATGCGTTATAGCGGTAAAATCAAATTTTCATAATTTTAGGTTTTGCTTTTTCGTTGCGTATACGTGTCGTATTTTGACGTATTTTTCATTACGTGTCTTTTATGAAGAATACCTTCTATACATGTCGTTCCGGTGACGTTCGGTTCAATGTGGTAGCGTATTCTTTGATTATGTGTAATTTTGTATGGAATCCACTTGTACTATAACGTTTCGTGTTGTATATATACGCGTCGTACGGTATATTTAATTGACGTATTTTGTCGTTAAATGTCGTATTATGACGTATATTATCAATATGTTCGGTATCATTGCATATATTGTCCGTACAGGTCGTGTCGGTGACGCTCGGTATTGTCACGTTTGTTGTTTGTAAGTGTCGTATTAGGGTGTAGATTGTATATACGTGTCATGTTATCACGTATTATGGCGTAGTATGTCTCTACTTGTCATATTGTTCTGTATTATGGTGTATTATGTCTATACGGTGTCATATTTTGGCGTATATTGCGGTTATTTTACGTGTTGTATCCGTTAAACAAACAAAAAACACTTTAAATACATTATACAAACAAAATACCTTTAAAATTACAATTAACCTATATGATACATATACGGAACCTTTACTATACCTATATATGCTCATAGGGGACCTATACCTCACCTATACTATACTACATTGTACACGTTGTTCTTAAAAAAATTTAAGGAAGTTTTTATTAAAAAAAGAAATTTTTTTTTAGAAAACTTTGTTTAAACCATAAACAAATTTGTAAAAAAAAATTCATCAAATACAACCCGTATAGACCTATACGACCCATATAGGTCCAGTAAAAAAGACAAGATCTGACACATCAGTCTTTATTGGAAATTGAAAAAGCAATACAACCTGTATAGGCCTATATGACCCATATATGTTTAATTGAATGATATAACCCCACTACACACTCGAGTTATATAACCCTCCATAACCCCCTTTTCTTACACATTTGTCACGTGTTGTATAACCCCACGTCTATGGAGGTTATGGGGCTTGACCACTACACATGCTCTTATGATTAAAAAAGAAATTGAATTTTAGTAGGTGTTTGAGATTGCTTATTTAACTCAAAAAGGACTTTTTGTCAAAATGACTTATTAACTTATGACTTATTCAAAAGGACTATTTTAAAAAATTGTTTGAATTAACTTATGTATTGGGGAAAGCCAATAAATCAATGATTTGTTTTTTTTAAGTGTTTGATTTAGCTTATTCATGTAAAATGACCAAAAGGGACATCCTTTTATAAGTCAATAAATTGTTTTTTAAAAAGTGTTTGGGATTGATAATTTACACTAATATATACGTTTTTTTTATTCTCTTCCTTTCCTAATAACTAAGTATATTTATTAGGGAAAATATTCTGGCAATTACAAATTGAAATTTAAAAAAAATTACAAAATAGATAATATATATTTCTTTTACAAATAATATCACGTTCATACAAATTGTAAATGATTCATAAAAGTACCAAAATGCGCAATAATACCACCATAGTTTTCATAGTACATTTATCCCCGCAATTCCATTATATACAATTCCGTGCATTAGACTTAATTACGATATGATTTAGTCTCATAAGTCTAGCAATCTCAAGGAATGCATTACATTTGCATATCACGTGATTTTTTCGCCACGTCGCAAACAATACAAACTAGTACAAAGACAGTTGGTAGACTATCCGGCTAGACTAGTCGTGTCAGCACGACTCTGGTACTCACCTAAACAACAAGTATAGAACTTAGAATTAGGTTCAACATCAAACTTATACCAAACTCCAAGCCGGAAAACAAGTAAAAAAGCTTTCCGAAAAATATACAAACATTTAATTTGTCTGATTCAAGCCGTTAAACTTGCAAAATTCAATAAGCCGACAACAATTTAATAATTTTTGGGAACATATGAGATCCATAGATGATGTTAAGCATCATATATTATGCCCCAAGGCATTGGAAATGCTCTAGGGATATCAAAACAATAATTACCAAACAAAGTCCTGTAATTAACCGTTAAGGGAATCGCAAGCGAATCTATTAACTGTTTATTGTCAGACAAACCCCGAAGCGTAAAACTAGTTACATTGTATAACATTATAACGCAACATCAAGAAATATCATAAATCATCCTAAATTAACATCTACTACATCATACTTGCATTTATAACAAACCATATATACTTAAACACTTAACAACATCTAGACCCCCCATGCCAAACCGTCCACTCTCATCCATAGGGGCCCCACTTGCTAGTTCTTGGTCAATGATGTTCAAATATGCCATATCTTTGTCCCTAAGGTCTTGCATAAGTAAAGAAAGGTTATAGGTAACCATTAGATCACAAACAAGGTAAGTTTCCGTTCATGTATTTGGGCTTAAAAGTGGGAGCAAATACGAATAGGGTAACCAATTGTTGATACACTTTTGTGTCTGTCGCTTGTTCTTAGTTACGTTTGTAATTGTACAGTCTTTGTTTGTTGTGTCTGTATAGTTTGGTCATGTCAACCAAATCAAGCTATCCTCCTATCTTGTTTTAGTATGACGATTAGTTTGTCTGTGTAAAACAGTTGCTTGTGTGCATACTGTTAAGTCTTGTGTACGTCATGTCTGTGGCACATTCTCCAAAGAAGAATTTTGTGGGAGTGGGAATACTTTGTACGAGCAAGACATTGCTCGTACGAGTCACCTACCATTCGTACGGATGAGTCCTTCTAAACAAGTATCATACTTGTTTCGTACGAGCGAGTTGATACTCGTACGAACCAGCTTTTTCATACGAGTATCTTGGAGTAGTTCTTCGTGTCTTTTGGTGTTTCGTATGTCCAGCAACATACTTCGTACTGTTGCTAGGTAAGAACACTATATAAGCAGACATGCACTTCTCAGTGTATGAGACCTGTTAGACCTGAGTTAGTCGAGTTGAGCGAGTAACCAGCTAGAGAGGGAGACAAAAGAGCACAGAGTGTGTTGCATGAGAGTGTATGAACATTGTTTGTATATGTTTGTATCAGTTCTCTTCAGTTAATCAAGATATTGAATCTTTGGTTATCATGTGTTCTTACTTTGCTTTGGTTTGCATTCTCATGAGGATTCCGCACTCGTATTTGTGTTGTATGAACATGGAAGCAGGTTTATCTTGATCCTCCAAGTGGATCTACACCAATTGGAAAGAAGTGATCGATAAATTCAACAAAAGGTTATCTAGTTGGAAGGCGAGATTCCTGTCATTTGCCGGTAGGGTCACACTAATAAAGTCGGTCCTTGGAAGTTTACCAACCTACTTTATGTCCTTGTACAAAGCACTGGTAGCAATCAACAGAACTCTAGAAGGAATTCGTAGAAATTTTTGTAGGGTGGCAGCACAGGGGGAACAAAATACGATGGGTCAAGTGGGACAGGATAATTGCTTCTAAAAAAGAGGGGGGACTAGGGGTGGGGGCCTAAGAGATTTGAACCTAGCTTTGTTGTTGTAGTGGTCGTGGCGTTTGAAAATGGATCCAAATCAACTTTGGGTTCAGACGATTTAAGCGATTCATCAGAATAAAAAGATGGTGTCAATGGTTCCAATCAAAAAAGAAAACGCAGGTTTATGGAAAGCGATTGTGTGAATTGAAAAAGATTTTTTAAAACAAGTATTGAGAAAAATCATTTACGTAGTGAAGTAGGTCAGGGGAATAAGATTATGTTCTGGATTGATAAATGGTCCGAAGTCAGGATACTGAAGGACCAGTTTGAAAGTATCTACCATTTGGCAAAAAACAAGAAAACTGGGGTAAAGGAATGTTATAAAGTGTGTAATGGAAGCATAATTTGGGATTGGGGATGGATTAGAGCACCATCAAGTGCAATAGAAATACAAGACCAGAATTGTCTAAATGATCTACTAATGCGCCAAAACATTTCAGCAAAAGATGACATTTGGAGATGGAAAAATGAGGATTTCACAGTTCACATAGTAAGGAAGACTTTACCACAACAACTCGATCTAAACCAGGCTCCAAATAATTCTGGTGGAACAGGTATGTTATTCCAAAGGTGAACATGTTTATTTGGCGAGCACAAGATGGGAGAATTCCGACAGCTACAACACTGGAAAGCAGGGGTGTAAGGATGAATTTGATCACTTGTGTAATGTGCAATCTAATGGACGAATTTGTTGATCATTTACTCCTTCATTGTCAAGTAGCTAAGGAGATATGGGGGCAAATTATGTGGTGGCTGAAACTATCTTCAAATAATAGAAGGAACTCTGTGAGCGAAATCATGGAGAGCATAAATGACATATTTGGATCGGCAAAAGAAAGAAGATAATACATATTTTTTTGCAGCTATAATTTGGAGCATTTGGATAGCGAGAAACACAAAGGTATTTAAAGGTACTACGCTGGGAACTTTCAAAGTGGTCGAGAAGATCAAGGAGTTGTCATATGATTGGATAACGAATAGAGCCAAAGGTTTCTATATAACATGGTGCAATTGGAGACATTTCGACATTAATGTTTAGGTGAACTATGTTTTTTATGTTTGGTCCTGTATTTTATTTTTTCTATAGCCTGTTTCAGTTTCATGCCGATATTGTATCTTGCTAAGTCGGTGGTTTCTTTTTGTTGGTATAATAGTCTTCATTGCCTTTAAAAAAACCTTATCCTCATCATCACTTTCACCATTTAAAAGACCACAAACTCTCTCATTCTCTTCTATAATTTTCAGCCACAACCTCTCATTTCACCATCCATTTTCAAGTCATCAACAAATATTATAAGTGTACTTCAAGATGTTTCAAGATGATCTAAGGTGCATGCAAGTGAAAGGAAGCTTTTATCCATCACCTTGAGCTTGTATCCACCACTTGAAGCTTAATCTTCTTCTCATCCTCATCTAGAGATCTTCCCAAGCCTTATGCTAGTTGTAAGTGTTCTTGTTCATCTGGTTTGCTTCTTGTTTCATGAAGATCACTAAAAATGCAAGTTAGTCATCCAAGAACCTTCTTAAAAAGTATGAAAAACTAAAATAAACAATATAATATAACTAATCTGTGGGTTTTGCGTTGTTATGGTATGCTCTAAATATACATATTTTTATGTAAATATACAATCGTATTTTATAAAAGGAGGATTGGAAGAACAAAAAAAGAGGATCCGAACCCTCTGTGAACGAAAAGGATAGCATAACACAAAGAAAAGAAGAGAATCAAGAAGCTGGTGATCGTTTTTTTGAAGGTGGATTGAAGAGTCGAAGTGCAACCGGTTAGATAATATCGCTAACTTTGTTTTTTTTCCGAATATTAATTATGATGAACTCGAATTGTTTCAAATTTGTTTATTCGCTTTTCATCACTATGAGCGGCTAATTTTCTAGAACTACCTGAGCTCATGGTGCAAACTAGTTAGACTCGTATTATACTCTCGGTTTGGATTATTTGGTTTTTTTATATATTTAATGTTTTGGTAAAAAAATCTTTTTATTATTTGGTTTTAATACGTATGCATGCTCGTTTGACTCAAATTATATATTTGTTTCGCATGAATTTTATTGATTTATTCATATTATTTAATATAAGTTTCATGTGCTACTCGCTTACTTTGTGTTTGTGAACTTGCTTGTGGTTTCTTGTCTATGAAAAACCTTATGAACGATGTCTAAGTTAAAATGAGTGTTCTATTGCCCTTGAGACCGGGATGAAATAGGATATTGGTTTGTCTAGTTGTTTATTGTACGGGTTCTGGTGACCGAGAGGAGATCCATAGCCATTAGCCTTTAGAACCTTGCAATCCAAGTTAAAACCATAAATAGATAGATTACCCCTTTTCATCTTCGGGTGAATTGTGATTAGTGAAAATGAAAGGAGATCTTTTCTTGGGTACCTTAGCATATTAGTAGGTGAGACCGGGAGGTGCGCCGAAACTATAAAAACCGTTATATTTTACACACTTAGTTTTGGATTGTCAGGCAGCATTAGCGAGACCGGGAGGAGATCTAGTGTGCCTTAGCAAACCCTTATTTTTTCGCATCTTTAGAAAAACGGTTAGAACCGAATAACCAACTTCGAGAGTGTGTGGGTTTACTAGTAGGATCCCGTGCCTAGGTAGTTGTTTGTGTAGATCTTGAGTTTAATTGCTGAAATATATATTTAATACACTTTTCACACATCATGTTGTTGTTATGGATCTTGAGTTGTTTGTGTAGATCTTGTTGTTGTCATGAAAAGTCTAACTAATATATAGATCTAACAAATACATAAATAAAAGTGTTGAGGAACATAATGAACTTGTTAGTTTACTTTGAAAATATGTTTTAAAGATTATTGTGAGTTTACATGGAATCTTTAAAGTTACAAAAGTTTATGTTCATCAACATGGTTTTAAAAAGTATGTATAAAAGTCTAGTAACAACTTGTTATTCTTTAAGATCTAGATTTTTATACAAGTTTACATTCTTGAGTTTGGTTGAAGATATAAAGTTTATGTTGTAGATGTTTTAAATATGTTTATGTTGAGTTTTGGAAATTGATTTGAAGAAGTTATTAAACTTGGAAAAGTTCATATTTTAGGGGAAACTATGGCAAAAATTTTTTGGAAATATAAGTGTGTTTAAACAAGGATTTTACAAGTTAAATGGTTTAAACACTAAACATGATTTTACAAAGTTTTAGGTGAAAAGTGTAAAAAACTAGAGTTCATAAACTTATGGATATTTAATATATATATATATATATATATATATATATATATATATATATATATATATATATATATATATATATTATATATTATTTATATAGTAAGTCACATGCCAATGTGTTTATGTGTATATATTATTTGTTATGTATTTAGTGGAAAAATGTAGGAAATTATATTCTACTAAATACTCACAAAAATATGCTTATACATACATACACTTACAAGAATATGTGGACAAAAAATGCAAGAAATATATTTATAAGAATTATATATATATATATATATATTATATTATATTTATAAGAGAGAGAGAGAGAGAGGAATCCTGTAAAAAGGGCCCAAAGTGTGAGAAATATTGTGAAGATGACATGTGTCCTCAATCTAAATTAATTCAAAAGGGTAAACAAGTAATTTTCTCATTGATTCAATTAATTGATAACCTTCCATAACCGTCACCTATTATTATAGAAATACGAATTTGTAACAGGTCTAAGATGGATGTATAGTGTTATATAGTGTTATGTATTCTGTAACATGTCTATGATGGATGTATAGTGTTATATATATTTTTGTAGCAGGTTTATGATGGATCTATAGTGTTATATAGATTTATGTATTCTGTAACAGGTCTATGATGGATGTATAGTGTTATATATTTCTGGTAGTAGGTATATGATGGATGTATAGTGTTATATAGTGTTGTGTAATCTGTAACGGGTCTATGATGGATGTATAGTGTTATATAATGTTATATTTTTGGTAGCAGGTCTATGATGGATGATATTGTTAAATAGTGTTATAGTGTTATTCTGGTAACATGTTATTATTTGCAATGATATGGTGTCTTATTTTACGTTCATGGTGTTTTACTGTAAAACACAATGCCTTAATTCAGAATACAATTAAAATACCATTGTATGAACATAGAAAAAACACCATGGACTAAAACATCCAATCAAAACATAATTTTTCTCTACATAAGTATAACAATATTGTACTCATATTAAAGATAATAAAACACTCGTTATTATGGTGTAATTTTTTTTTAAAAAGAGTTACGTATAAAAAGTTATTGACGTTTAAAAAAAGGAGGGAACTTGCATCTGCATTGCATGCGACTCTCTAAATTTAAAAATGTTAAATTTACCTTTATACCATTAATCTAAAAAATTAATTATTTTAATAGTAAACACTATTTACAAGATTACCATCAAGATCTCAACCATTAGATTAAAGATCTAATGGTTTAGATTCTTTCTTACCATTCTCACAAAAAAAAACACATTTTTTACAATAACCTCACACTGTACACACACAATATACCCATACCCATGACACTATTGGACATTTGCACAATCAATAAGCGGTCGTGCGCGCGCACACACACACATATATATTTTTTGAGGACAAAATGTATATATTAACAAGGCTCGGTAATAATCATACCAAATTAGAAAAGTCACTAAAATATATATATTTAACAAGTATAAGAAATATATATATTACAAACCGATCTTAAAAATATATTATTTTTAAGAAGCAACAAGATATATTTTACAAGATATATAATTTCGTAAAAATACTAAAAACCACAAGGAATGAATGTATTCACTAGGTATAAAAATACATAAATAGGTATAGATACCTAAACGTACAAATACGTGCCTACGTATATATTCAGTGAAAATACTAGACTTCAAGTATTTATACATGTATACTTATACAAAAATAATATAAAAAATCTTATTTCTAACAAAGTATTGAAATCTAAATATATAAGTTTATATTGAGAAATAAATATATATACATACTTTGACCTAGTCAAAGGTCCAGAAAGACAAGAAACACATGAAATGGTATAAGTATACATATACAAAGACAATGTTAAAAATCTATTATTTTTAACAAGCATCGAACTTGAAGATTATATTTATTCTAGGGATAAATGTATACATACAAACATGAGACTAACACAAGGATTATTTAGAATAATGATACAAGTATCAATAATATATTTTTGATAATAAAGATATATTTACACAAGGACATTTGAATGGCTAGGCCCGTTCATTTCAAGCACAAGGATCCAAATATACATATTTAAAGAATATATATATATATATATATATATATATATAAACAACCATACTGATAATCAATCACCAACGTGTCTAAACAAACAAGGGTTTCAAGCAAGCAAGAAAAGTCTTAACAAGGTTCAAGATGAAAGGCTTGTACATAAATAAACAATGGACTTGAGTGCCTTAATGAAATATGGACACTTATAGGTTGTGATTCACACAAGGAAAACCAAAGGATTGCTAGCAAGTAGCATGGAACGCAAATTATGAGTTCATGTCTCCTATTTCAATTACATTATTTATGTTTCCAAATCCAAGGGAGATACATGTTACTAATGGTATGATAAGCTAGGGAATGAAATAACTATAGATCATGTGCGCATAGGTAGAATACACAAGTAGCCATTAATCACACATGTAGACTGAGGAACGAAAGTGGCAAATTTATTGAGTATTGGGGAGCTCCACTCTTGGTCCGTGAGACCCCGTTGGAGTGCTTTTATGTCCTAAGTCGAGGAGAGTTGACATATATCATCTAAATCTGGTTGCTTCCTATGTCGGCACACATATTAATGTCCTTGCAACACATTAATGATCAACGAATTTCATAGACACTTTACATGCTGGGTTTTCAGTACAAGCATTTTCAAATGTTTTAAAGATTCATTTGATACTAAACATGTCACACCCCGACCCGCAGCGGAATAAGAGTGGGGGCATAATTGGGTTATCACCAAAGCTCATGATGTTTACTAATATGTTTCATATTTATTAAATTCAAATTACATTTCAAAGTTCCAAGTCAAATTCATACAATACAAGGAAAGGAAAAATTTAACTAAAACAATCCATAATCTAAACTGGTTTATTCTTCTAAGCCGCCCTATATGTTTCTTGCTTCAACTTGATCATCTGTATCATGTGTAAAAATGGGAAATTTTGGGTCAACAAAAGTTGGCGAGTGAACCTTGTTAAAAACATTTGTTATTAATTCATTATTGTAATTAATTTAAGAAAATTGTGCAATAATCATATATGAACAAATGTATGTAAACATAACGATCACAAACCACCTTGCTTAAGCATGAAATAAGAATGACAATGTATATGTTGGCAACGTCCCGTTCACGCTCATAGGTAATGGGGAACGGACGGCCTATGCTAATGTATGTGAGATCAAGGCTCAATCAAACGGAGCCGATCTTATGTTGGCAACGCCTGGTTCACGCTCATAGGTAATGGGGAACAGCTCACGCTCATAGGTAATGGGGAGCGGCGGCCTATGAAATGTATGTACTGAAAATGATAAATTAAATCTAACTTCAATCACACAAACAATTGATACACATTGAATACACATTTGATCATGAACATGATGGATGCACAAGTGTTTAATAAATAAATAACGACACATGATACACCCCAAAATGTGATTAAAACGGGGAATTGGTAGAGATTCACTCACCTTGGGTGCGTTTGTTTGGAGGTGTTGAATGCGCACGAGTTTAGAGGGTTGATCGACGAGAGATAACTAACCTAATTAATAACAAAAAGGTATGGTAAGTATGTGGAGTTTATTAACTATTTTAATAGGATTTTTGGATATATTTTTGTGAGTTTAAGGCTACTTTCTAACTTTAAAAACGTTATTTTTAAGTATTTTTAATTGATTTTTAAATTAAATAAATAAATAAAAATAAAAAAATGTTGACTTTGTGACTTTGACCGTTGACCGTGACCAAGACTGTTGACCGTTGACCGGTTCGGTCGGTTATATTGTTGCACTGAGTGAGGTTCGAACCGGTGACCTCCCGTACGCGTGCACGCAGCTCTACCAACTGAGCTACGTGTCTAACCCGAAATAATTCTGTTTTTAATTATACTTATATACTATTTAGTTAAATCCGAAAATCATTTATTTTTAAAAAGGATTTTAAATGTATCGAACCGGTGATGACCACAGGTCTCGAACCCGGGACCTGTGGGTTAACGTGCACACAGTCCACCGCTGGACTGTGTGTCTAACCTGGTTAATAATCCGGTTTTTATTATACTTAACATGGTTTTGTGAGTTAACCCGGTTCAGTTAAAAAGGCATTTTTTTTATTTCGAGAGAGTAAGGTTGGGACAGGATTCGAACTCGCGTCGCATGTGTATTTGTTGCACACAGTCCACTGCTGGACTGTGTGTCTAACCCGTTCATAAAACCGATTTTAATTATCTTATATTATAACCGTCTTCGTCTTCTTCGTTAGACTTTACCCAGAAAACAAAGTCCGACTGTTTTGACTGATTCATGTCTAATTTGATTTTCAAACATTATAAGTAATTTAAAGGTAATGAATGGAGAGAGTTTGGGGGAAAGGATGTACCGATCAGTGTCTTTCACAGAATTCCGGCAGAGGTCCGTCGGCTCTGATAGTGAACTCCGGCTATTAACATCAATTAACAGTTCCGTTCGATTATTTATGAAATTGAGGTACTTAAACAAAGTTTAACAGAAGTTTGAAAGATCATACCGGCTCTCAGTGTGATTCCGGAAGTTTCAGAAGTTTTCCGGTGAAGGTAGGAATTTCGACAACGTGGTCTAGGATTGATTCTGGATGGTAGACTTGTGTTAGTAACAGTCTAACAATGGATTGAAACAGAAAGAGTCGAAGGAATTACCGTGTGGATGTGAGTCTCGGTTTTCCGGCGAAATTGCAGATATTTTCCGGCGAGTGAAATTACGTCGAGTGCGATTTTGAGCGAAAAGGCTACCAGTGAGTTGTGGGTGAATTTATAGGAAAGAATCGAGACGCATGGGGTCAGATTTCCGTCTTGATTCAAGGTCAGCCATTCTCCGGCAGTTACGAATGGTGTCGCGGATTCAGGCGTCGGTTATAACCGTCGTGGAGGTAAATTCTTCGGTTAAATTAGAGGAAACCGTCAATTATCGACGAAATCGTCGGGATTTCCGACGACTGCAAAAATGGGCGCGACTTGACTGGATTTGATTTCCGCGATTCATTATTTTAATTAATTGTTTCGGTATCTTAACAAAAACCAAAGTGGCGGAGTGGTTGGGTTAGTGAATGTTAAGACTTGTGGATTTCCGGCTGACCCGGGTTCGACTCCCGGCAGCCGGTTTTTTCTTTTTAATTAATTTTCTTTTACTTTTTAACATTTAAAATTTATATCTTCTAATTTTTTTATTAATTATGTATCGTTTAAAATTAAAAGAGGTCATAATTAAACAACAAAAGTTTAAAACTGATTGTTCGGTTAATAAACGAAGCGGGTTTTGAAAACCCGTTTTTCGACGGATGTTACAGTATCCCCTACTTTTAGAAATTTCGTCCCGAAATTTAAGTAGCAGTAGCTACAGGAAAAAGATGTGGGTATTTCTCGCGCATTGAGTCTTCACGTTCCCAAGTAAACTCAGGTCCTCGTTTCGACTCCCAGCGTACCCTGACAATTGGAATGCGGCTTCGTCTTAAACGTTTTTCCCTGAAGTCCATAATTTCTACTGGTCTTTCAATGAAATGCATAGATTCATCGACTTGAATGTCTTCTAGAGGAATATGGAGATTTTCATCAGCGAAGCACTTCTTCAAGTTCGATACGTGGAATGTGGGGTGAATTCTGTTGAGTTCCTCTGGTAGGTCAAGCTTGTATGCTACAGGTCCTACTCTTTCGAGTATCTTGAAAGGACCTACGTAGCGTGGTGCTAGCTTGCCTTTTTGGCCAAAACGAACTACTCCCTTCCACAGCGATACTTTTAAAAGTACTTGGTCACCAATGTTAAATTCCAAGGGCTTTCGTCGCTTGTCTGCTAGCTCTTTTGACGACTTTTTGCCGCTAGAAGGTTGTTTCGGATTTGATGAATCTTGTCTGTTGTTTCTTGTATTAATTCTGGACCGGTGATTTGAGCTTCTCCAATTTCGTGCCAACATATTGGTGATCGGCACTTACGACCATATAACGCTTCGAAAGGTGCCATGCCGATACTTGAATGATAGCTGTTGTTGTACAAAAATTCAACTAATGGTAGGTGAGCTTCCCAATTCCCTTTGAAGTCTATGACACATGCTCGAAGCATGTCTTCAAGAGTTTGGATGGTGCGTTCAGATTGTCCATCAGTTTGAGGATGATAAGCGGTACTGAGGTCTAATCGCGTACCCAAAGCGGCTTGTACGGCTTGCCATGTTCGTGAAGTGAAACGACCATCTCGATCTGAAATAATGCTTAACGGTACACCATGCCGGCTTACGATTTCGCTGATGTAGATACGAGCTAACTTTTCATTCTTGAAGTCCTCGCGAATCGGAATGAAGTGGGCTGATTTTGTAAGACGATCAATGATTACCCATATAGTGTCATACCCACCGGAAGTGCGAGGTAACCCGGTAATGAAGTCCATGGTTATGTTTTCTCACTTCCATACAGGTATTTCAGGTTGAACTAGAAGTCCTGAGGGTCTTTGATGTTCAGCTTTCACTTTAGAACAGGTAAGGCACTTGGAAACAAAAACAGCAATCTCCTTTTTCATGCCAGGCCACCAGTAGGTGTATCGAAGGTCTTGATACATCTTGTCGGCTCCTGGGTGTACAGAGTATCGTGTTTTGTGCGCCTCTTTCATAAGGGTATCGCGAAGGTTATTGTGATCGGGAATCCATATGCGATCTAGGTAATACAGAATGCCGTCAGATTTTGTTTCGAGTTTAAGTTCTGCTCCACAAGATAACTCATTTCGTATGTCGTATTCCGTTATGGAAATATGTTGAGCTTCTCGGATTTGATCTTTGATATTGGTTATGATTTGCGAACATAGAAGACGAATGGAGTTCACATAACCCTTTCGACTGAGTGCATCGGCCACCATATTTGCCTTGCCGGGATGATACCGAATTTCACATTCGTAGTCATTAAGAAGTTCAACCCATCTTCGTTGCCTCATATTCAACTCCTTCTGATTAAAGATGTGTTGGAGGCTCTTGTGGTCAGTTTAAATTTCACACTTGGTACCATAGAGGTAATGTCTCCATATCTTAAGAGCGAACACAACGGCTCCAAGTTCTAGGTCGTGGGTAGTGTAGTTCTTCTCATGAGTTTTGAGCTGCCTAGAAGCATAGGCTATCACTTTTCCCCTTTGCATTAAAACACAGCCTAGTCCCTACCCTGATGCGTCGCAATAAACTACAAAGTCATCGCAACCTTCGGGGAGTGTGAGGATAGGTGCGTCACAAAGCTTTTGCTTAATGGTTTGGAAGGCTTCTTCTTGTTGAGGTCCCCATATGAAAGGTTTTCCTTTATGCGTCAAAGCCGTGAGTGGTACAGCGATATGAGAGAAATTTGATATGAAACGACGATAGTAACCAGCCAAACCAAGGAAAGATCTTACTTCGGTTGAGGTACGTGGCGCTTGCCATTCTTGCACTGCTTTGATCTTTGAGGGGTCGACATGTATTCCCTTGTCATTGATGACATGACCAAGGAATTGTACTTCCTTTAACCAGAATTCGCATTTAGAGAACTTAGCGTAGAGCTTTTCGGTTCTTAAGAGCGTGAGGATGAGTCGAAGGTGTCGTTCATGATCAGTCTTAGACTTTGAGTAGATGAGAATATCGTCGATGAAGACTATAACAAAGCGATCGAGATAGGGTTTGTAAACTCTGTTCATTAGATCCATGAAGACGGCTGGAGCGTTGGTTAGACCAAAGGGCATGACCATGAATTCATAGTGACCATAACGAGTTCGGAAGGCGGTCTTTGGGACGTCTTCTTCATGTACTCTGAGTTGATGATCGCCAGAACGAAGGTCGATCTTTGAAAAACAAGTGGCGCCCTGGAGTTGGTCTAGAAGATCATCGATACGAGGTAATGGATAGCGGTTCTTGACCGTTAATTTATTGAGTTTCTGTAATCGATACACATGCGAAACGTTCCGTCTTTCTTCTTCACAAATAGAACAGGTGCACCCCAAGGCGATGAGCTAGGGCGTATGAATCCTTTGTCGGTCAATTCTTGTAATTGGCTGGCTAGCTCTTGCATTTCGGATGGGGCTAACCTATAGGGAGATTTCGCGACGGGTGTAGCGCCCGGTATAAGATCAATGCGGAATTCGACTTCTCTCTTGGGAGGAAGTCCTGAGATGTCGTCGGGAAAACTTGCGGGAATTCTTTCACTACAGGTATGTCTTCGAGTTTCTTCTCCTTATTTCCCTTCTTGACAACGTGGGTTAGAAATGCTACATAATTCTTGCGGAGATATTTTCGGGCTTGAAGACAGGACATCAGTTTGAGTCCTTTTGAAGGGGTTTCTCCAAAGATTCGTAGGGTTTGACCGTCTGCAAGAGGAATGCGAATGAACTTTTCGCGGCATACCACTTCAGCATGATGTTTGGCTGAGCCAGTCCATGCCGATTATAATGTCAAAACTTCCCAACTTCATAGGAATGAGGTCAACAGGAAAATCGTGATCGTTTAGAGTAAGAGTACAGTTTCGGATAATGGAGTTTAATGAGACGGTTTTCCTCAGCAACTTCTACCGTTATGGGTTCCATAAGTTTATCACGAGTTTGGTTGAGGATGGGTTCAAATTCTAAGGACACAAAACTCTTATCCGCGCCAGTATCAAATAACACAGATGCATAACTACCGTTGATGAGAAACGTACGTTAACCACGTTGTTGTCGGCCTAGCTTGGTTGGCGTTGATGTTAAATGCTCTTCCTCTAGCAGGTGGAGGAACTTGGTTAGCTTGGTTCACCGGATTTGCTTGGGCTTGAGCATGTATGATGTTCACCAAGCGTGTAACAGGTGTTTCTAAGTGGTTTGGGTCTCACAATTGTAGCAAGCCCGCATGGGTGGCATCATGGGTAGTTGGGTTGGTAGTAGGTTTGGGCCGTATGTTGTGTAGGTGGTGGTAGTAGGGGTTGTTGGGCTTGACCCATTATTTGATGGTGGGTTTGAGTTGTGGGTTGGTTGCGGTTCATTCGATGTAGTGAGCGGCAGGCTTGGATGGTGTGACCTGCACGGCCACAGCCGGTGCAATATTGACAGGGGTATTCGGGGGAGTGATGGTATTGACAACGGGTGCACTTTGGGTAAGGGCCAGAGTATTGCCTTTTGTATGGTGCGGGTGAAGGAGCAACTTGTGTGATGGGTGCAGCAGGGATAGGGAAATTTGTTTGGGTGACAGCAAAATTTCTGGTATTTCGTTTCCTCTTGTTTGAAAATTTTGAGGAGGAGGTGGAATGGTTGGAAGTTTGGCCCTCAACGGGGCTTTCTTTTTCTCCTCTTTGAACTTACCGTTTCTGATGCGGTTCTCGGTAAGTTTGGTGGCTAATTCCATAGCAGCTTCGAGAGTTGCAGGCGAAGTGCTGAGGACTGAGTCTTGAATCTTCGAGGGGAGGCCTCGAATATAGTGTTCAACCAAATGGTATACTGGGGTGAACAAGTTAGGAACCATCTGGTTCAGCTCCAGAAATCTTTTGTTGTAGGAAGTATGGTCCCCTTCCTTTTGCTTCAGTGAGTGGAATTCGTCTTCCAACTTCTTGAGTTCGCTTCTTGGGCAGAAGCGTTTTGTCATTATTTCCCTTAATTCTTCCCAGGTTAAGGCCATCGCGTCTTCAACTCCTCTTTTACCCTTCTCGGTGTTCCACCAGGTCAGGGCTACCCCAAATAATCTCCCGGTTGCGTAACGTACCTTGCGATCCTCGGGACAATCGCAATTTAGGAAGGTGTTTTCCATTTCCTCAAACCAGTGGAGGAGAGCGGTGACACCTTCGGTCCCTTCGAACTTTGGGGGATCGCAAGACTTGAAGTGCTTGTAGGAGCACTTCTTGGAGGAAAGGTTGTCGATGTTTTGATCCTCTTGATTGGGTGGGTTGACAGGATTCGCGGTGAGAGCTTGCTGGACTTGAATTACAATATCAGGAAGTACCGCGGCCATTTGTTTAATCTGAGTGGCCAAACGTTCGTTTGACCTTCCTGACTTTCGTCCTCCACGTAGCTGCCTAGCCGACATCTACAGGAACATACATAGGAAGATTGTGAGTTTATGGAGTCTTTTTAGGTGTCATGTGTCTTAAAGAAAATGAAAATAACATAAATATCAATAATACAACTACATCCATAGGATGTCTTGGGTTTGCTCATGTTGGGCCTCAAATGTCCCCCATACCTTCACCTGTATAGTCATGTGGGCCCCTATGACTATTGGCTTGGTAGGATTCACATTAGTAATGGCGATTTAACACTCGCATGACCCGAATGAAAACCACAAAATATGTTTACGAGATGTATGGTCGGAATGTGTCCAGGTGTAGACACAATGACAACTCAAAGTGGGTTTAGCTCACACGACGTTTGGTATAGCATGCTTTGGCCTAATAGGTACTTCGTACTCTCATCGTTAGTCCCCAGGTAGGCAAACTGGTCCTTTATTTTGGATTTATACGAATGCCAAGCCTAGACAGGACGTTCCGACTACCGGTACTTGTACCCTTCCAGTTACTACATGCCCGTCATGAGAACTCACTTTGATGAGATTTGAAATACAAAAATCATCGTAAAAGCAATCATGAAAATGATGTGGTGTGTGCTTTCATGGATATGATATGTTATGAGAATATGATTCATGATAGGCATTATATGATAATATATACGTATGAACATGCTTGCATAACATTAAATGTAACATTTAAGATAAAACATATAAACATCATGAAATTTGACATGTAACACACAAAAATCTTAAAAATTTCTAATCAACTATAGTATAGGCTCTAAGGGTCTAATAACCTATCCTATATCCCTATAGTCATGGCTCTGATACCAATCTGTCACACCCCGACCCGCAGCGGAATAAGAGTGGGGTCATAATTGGGTTATCACCAAAGCTCATGATGTTTACTAATATGTTTCATATTTATTAAATTCAAATTACATTTCAAAGTTCCAAGTCAAATTCATACAATACAAGGAAAGGAAAAATTTAACTAAAACAATCCATAATCTAAACTGGTTTATTCTTCTAAGCCGCCCTATATGTTTCTTGCTTCAACTTGATCACCTGTATCATGTGTAAAAATGGGAAATTTTGGGTCAACAAAAGTTGGCGAGTGAACCTGTTAAAAACATTTGTTATTGATTCATTATTGTAATTAATTTAAGAAAATTGTGCAATAATCATATATGAACAAATGTATGTAAACATAACGATCACAAACCACCTTGCTTAAGCATGAAATAAGAATGACAATGTATATGTTGGCAACGTCCCGTTCACGCTCATAGGTAATGGGGAACGGACGGCCTATGCTAATGTATGTGAGATCAAGGCTCAATCAAACGGAGCCGATCTTATGTTGGCAACGCCTGGTTCACGCTCATAGGTAATGGGGAACAGCTCACGCTCATAGGTAATGGGGAGCGGCGGCCTATGAAATGTATGTACTGAAAATGATAAATTAAATCTAACTTCAATCACACAAACAATTGATACACATTGAATACACATTTGATCATGAACATGATGGATGCACAAGTGTTTAATAAATAAATAATAACGACACATGATACACCCCAAAATGTGATTAAAACGGGGAATTGGTAGAGATTCACTCACCTTGGGTGCGTTTGTTTGGAGGTGTTGAATGCGCACGAGTTTAGAGGGTTGATCGACGAGAGATAACTAACCTAATTAATAACGAAAAGGTATGGTAAGTATGTGGAGTTTATTAACTATTTTAATAGGATTTTTGGATATATTTTTGTGAGTTTAAGGCTACTTTATAACTTTAAAAACGTTATTTTTAAGTATTTTTAATTGATTTTTAAATTAAATAAATAAATAAAAATAAAAAAAATGTTGACTTTGTGACTTTGACCGTTGACCGCTGACCAAGACTGTTGACCGTTGACCGGTTCGGTCGGTTATATTGTTGCACTGAGTGAGGTTCGAACCGGTGACCTCCCGTACGCGTGCACGCAGCTCTACCAACTGAGCTACGTGTCTAACCCGAAATAATTCTGTTTTTAATTATACTTATATACTATTTAGTTAAATCCGAAAATCATTTATTTTTAAAAAGGATTTTAAATGTATCGAACCGGTGATGACCACAGGTCTCGAACCCGGGACCTGTGGGTTAACGTGCACACAGTCCACCGCTGGACTGTGTGTCTAACCTGGTTAATAATCCGGTTTTTATTATACTTAACATGGTTTTGTGAGTTAACCCGGTTCAGTTAAAAAGGCATTTTTTTTTATTTCGAGAGAGTAAGGTTGGGACAGGATTCGAACTCGCGTCGCATGTGTATTTGTTGCACACAGTCCACTGCTGGACTGTGTGTCTAACCCGTTCATAAAACCGATTTTAATTTATCTTATATTATAACCCGTCTTCGTCTTCTTCGTTAGACTTTACCCAGAAAACAAAGTCCGACTGTTTTGACTGATTCATGTCTAATTTGATTTTCAAACATTATAAGTAATTTAAAGGTAATGAATGGAGAGAGTTTGGGGGAAAGGATGTACCGATCAGTGTCTTTCACAGAATCTCGGCAGAGGTCCGTCGGCTCTGATAGTGAACTCCGGCTGTTAACATCAATTAACAGTTCCATTCGATTATTTATGAAATTGAGGTACTTAAACAAAGTTTAACAGAAGTTTGAAAGATCATACCGGCTCTCAGTGTGATTCCGGAAGTTTCAGAAGTTTTCCGGCGAAGGTAGGAATTTCGACAACGTGGTCTGGGATTGATTCTGGATGGTGGACTTGTGTTAGTAACAGTCTAACAATGGATTGAAACAGAAAGAGTCGAAGGAATTACCGTGTGGATGTGAGTCTCGGTTTTCCGGCGAAATTGCAGATATTTTCCGGCGAGTGAAATTACGTCGAGATTTGGGGATTTTGAGCGAAAAGGCTACCAGTGAGTTGTGGGTGAATTTATAGGAAAGAATCGAGACGCATGGGGTCGGATTTCCGTCTTGATTCAAGGTCAGCCGTTCTCCGGCGGTTACGACTGGTGTCGCGGATTCAGGCATCGGTTATAACCGTCGTGGAGGTAAATTCTTCGGTTAAATTAGAGGAAACCGTCAATTATCGACGAAATCGTCGGGATTTCCGACGATTGCAAAAATGGGCGTGACTTGACTGGATTTGATTTCCGCGATTCATTATTTTAATTAATTGTTTCGGTATCTTAACAAAAACCAAAGTGGCGGAGTGGTTGGATTAGTGAATGTTAAGACTTGTGGATTTCCGGCTGACCCGGGTTCGACTCCCGGCAGCCGTTTTTCTTTTTAATTAATTTTCTTTTACTTTTTAACAATTAAAATTTATATCTTCTAATTTGTTTATTAATTATGTATCGTTTAAAATTAAAATAGGTCATAATTAAACAACAAAAGTTTAAAACTGATTGTTCGGTTAATAAACGAAGCCGGTTTTGAAAACCCGTTTTTCGACGGATGTTACAAAACAGAACACATGAATTCACCAACTTTTGTTGACTTTTTAACTTACATGTATTTCAAGAAAGTAAGTCAAGTATGGACACAAGGATCTGGAAGGATCTGGAAACCAAGAAGGATGCCATCTTTTGGAGGATTTGCCTTTTATATGTTGCCTCCTCGCGGAAATATAGTGGCTAAACCTCGATTTATGAAAACCACATTTTGATGAATTATATTTTGTCGAAAGTTATTTTATGAAACAATTACATTTGGAAAGTTGTAAGTAATATACTTAACTTTTGTGTTGTGATGTTTGAATCTATGGCAATGGCATTCTTGGTTTGTTTTTATCATATAGTATGTTTACTTATTCGAATGCAATAAGAACCTATCTAAGTTCACACTTCGCGCTTCCGCTACGAGCGGGTGTGACACGACCGGCTCCGCAATAGGCATATTACGTGTTTGTTTCAATCCATATTTAGTAGCAAGATCAACACATAACTGCCTAAAAACTAATATATCCAGCCAAAATATATCATAACACCGTCTCGGATGGCCATTTAGAATTTCATTAATAAATATGTGCCCAGTGCGATCCAAGGTATGACATGGCGTTCGATCGTTACGCAAGTTACGAGCTATTATTATCCCTTTCACAACTACTCTAACCTTTTAAATTTTATAACCTCATCATCTCTATATTCTTCATCGCCATCATATCAATTAGAGTAGTCAGTATCAAATCCCTTTCATAACTACTCCACATAATCTTTTAAATTCTATAACTTATCCTCCCTATATTCTTCATCACCATCATATGAATTAGAGTAGTCACTATCCATTCTGTATAAATATAAAATGTAAAACAATAACACATAATGTCAATCAATAACATAAATATAAAATCCCAAACAACAACACCTAATGTTAAAAGATAACATAAATATAAAATGTCAAACAACAACACATAATGTCAAATGATAAGATATAATGACAAACGATAAGATATAGTGTCAAACGACAAATCATTCTTCCATAAGTAACTTAAGGAACTCCATCTTTGCTCCTTGAGCTGTGGGATACATAAAAGCTTCACTATTTTGCTTTTTTGATGTCTCTACGCGAGGCTTGTGAATACTTTTTGGAACCTTCATCAAAACCGAGAAAAGTGGTGACAATGTTCATGCAATAGCTATTGTAGGAGAGGGATTAATTGGTGGAAAAGTTTGTGTGCTTTTTGTTGATAAGACATCTAGTACAACATCTAGTTTTTCCTCAAAAGATGAAGTTTTACTCTTAGTTGAACGATTGTTGGCAACATCCTTAGACTTCTTCATTTTACTCGAACTAATTTCAACAAAATTGGAAAACAAAGAATCATCATCACCTAAATTGGTTTGATCACTATCCTTAAACCATATTGGAATTTTTGGTAATCAATAATTACTGATTACCTTGACTATAACATTATATCAAGACATTAATTGTTTGTTATACAATTTTTTTTTAAAAAAAAACCTTATTTCTAGTAACTAAATTTCTTGATTTACATTTACTTATGATAAATTGATACGATGTTTGGATATACAAATTGTCAAGTTTGTGTCAATAATCTTGCTCTAAAACAGAAACAGTTTCCATTATTACATATTATAATTATAATGTCATTATATATAGATAGATCACCACATAATAACAACTGCACAAACATAATTCAGTCATTATTCCAATTTTCGTGTTCTTTTCTATCGGGTAAATTTCATCTCATTCGTATATGTCATTGATCTATTCTTAATTTTTGTTTAATTATGACGAAACGATTGTTTGAATGTACATCTTTTTGTGATGTTCAAATGTTACTACTCTAATGTTGTAAATATATAATGTTATGATCTTAATTCCTAATGTATGTTCATTAAGTTTGATTCATGTACAACTAATAATATGAATATTTATTATCCTGCTCTCGCTCATTACATTGTGTAATGTGACGTTTATACATTCTACATTTTTTCATCATTTTGAACATTCCTAATATATCAACTTTGTATATAACGAATATTGATTTAAGTTAGAAATTGTTATGTAAATTGAAATTGACGAAATATAAATAATATAAGTGTAATTTTTTAAACGTTTAAATGTTATCCAGTCGTATACAAATTTGTAGATTATATTTTGAATTATTAGAACCATACTAATTTCAGAGGTTTAATGCTTTACATGTTACAAATGAATAGAATAAATGTAGAATAATTGGTGTTCAACATTTAATCTACAATATTCCTTGACAAATCCTTATAGTTACTAATACAATCCTAAGGCTCTTGAATTTGCTCTATCTATAAATGTGATACTATTGATATGTATGGATTACTGTTATCCAGGCTATAAAGAATGATATACAATCATATATGGCCTTCTCTATTAAAATACATACTCTAAATTTATTTTTTCTTTTTTAAGTTAAATATTTCCAAATTTAGTACAATCTTTAATTAGTAAAACAACTTTGATGATATTAAGTTTTATTTTATTCAAATTAAAAAAAAAAACATAGCATAGTATTTTCAGTATATTTAATAATTATTTTATATATTTTGTTGTAATAGATTTGTCATTGAAGTTGAAAATGGTGTACGATTTCATTCGTTGAATATCGAACAATGGAATCATTGATATTTATAAATTTTCTATTCATATATTATGATTTAATATTTAGAATAATCACTTATCCTAACAATTTGTATTATATATAAAATTTGCCAAGAAGTTATGATAATTAGACTGCGGATTACAACTACCTTGAAGGTCAAGTAAAATTAAGAACATCGGATCATAGAGAGTTTAATATAAATATTTAAAAGACACGATCATACAACTTTTACGAGGAAGGATGGTCAACTATGGTCTGGTATTTAATATTACCAAACGAGTCTTTGGTTTTGTTTGAGTATTAAGGGAACCCAACTTTTATCATCATCATCATCAAGATTCAGCTTTTACTCGTGGTGATTTCGTTTATTGCAAAACGAAAAACAATATCCGATAAAAGCCATTTTTGGTATATATGTTTAACTTATCTATTGTTACTGAAGAAACACTGGTTGAACCTAGGGATATCCGGTGATATATTAGTTACAGCCGAGAGATTTCTGCATAAAAGGTTGCCTCTTCGCTCGCTCTTCAGGGTGATCTCATTCTGACTGATCTGCAAAACTAGCAATGTCGTTAGTCTCGTCACGGGAAAAGGGAGGGTTTTCTCCGTGACCACACTCCGGCGTGAGAATATTGCAAGAGAATAAGCAAGTAGTAAGCCTGTATGTTTGTGAATGTGATTGCAGATAGATTACCTTGTGGTTCGATACTCATTTTATAGTCGAAAGTAAGTGGGCTTAGGAGATGGGCTGATGGGCCTTGTGCCCGGCCCAGACGACCAGAGATATCCATTCTGTCCCTCTGCGTCATACATTAAATGTTCCTGTAGGAGAATTAATGTTCTCTGTCAGAAGGTGTGCTTTGTCGGATGCTGAATGGTGCCACGTGTAAAGGCAACCGTTTCTGGTGTCAGACCTGCTATCAGCCGAAAGTGGAGAATGTAGGACAGTCACTGGCGTAAGTATGGTTGGTGCACAGTCTGGCGTCTGCATTACAATTCATACGACGCTGTCTGACGCAACCTGTCGAGCAACCATTGTTCACAACTCTGCCACTCTGTACCCTTGTATGTAGTCAATGCCTCTCTGCGTTTATCCCTTCTGCGAGGCTTTGTCAGTGCTTTCTGGCCAACGCAGAGTTGCAGGGATAATCCTTTTGTCCACAAGACTATGAATAGCTCTCATGTTTGTCTTGTTAGGTTTTAGGACTTGCGGCTAGAGGGTTGTTTGATCCGCGCAAAGTCAAGTAGCCTGCGCGTCTAAGTCTAACTTTGCCGTTGTGCCAAGTACACAAGGTTCATTGTGTGACTTATATTTTATTTGGTCTAACTTGCCGATGCGCTGAGTGTGCAAGGCTCGTTGTGTGGCCTACATGTGTTGGTCTAATTTACCGTTGCGCTGAGTGCGCAAGGTTCATTGTATGACCTATTGATGTTGGTCTAATTTACCATTGCGCTGAGTGCGCAAGGTTCCTTGTATGACCTATTGGTTCCAAGGAAGGCGTCCCATTGCACATTGCGCGCAAGGTTATCCTTGTAGTATGTTGTTGAGGGTATGGTTCCCTGCGCAGGCGCAGGGTTTTTGGGACCATACCCCTCCAAGTCCCCCCAGCCTAGTGTTGGTCCTATGCGCATGCTGACAAGTAGGAGTGCTGGACTAAAAGAATTCTTGTATGCGCGCTTATTTTAACGGCAAAAATTCAAGAAGGGTTGGAGGAAACGTTTGCATGAAGGAAACTCTTCTTAATGATGATTTTGAAATTTAAATCTCTGCCACATTGACGTTGCAGGTGGGTTGGTGAGAAAAAGAGTGTCTTGGAGAGGACATTTGACAGCTGTTGCATGCTGTCAACAATACCACCTCACAATCATTAATGAATTGTTAGAGGGGGTGGCTGCCACGTGTGCATGGTAACCGTCAGTGGCAACTTGCCTGCCACGCGTCTTGCGATGATTGGTTGTTATTTCCTCGCGTGCGTCATAGTTCCCAAATGCATTAAATGTGATTAGTATAAATAGGGGTAACCGTCTAGGGTTTTCTTCACTCCTTCACGTTGTCTCTTGAAATTCTCTGTATTCCCTCTTGAGTTCTTGAGTTTTCTTGTTCTTCCAAACTTTTCATCTTCAAAGCTTCTTTTCTTTTCTTTGATTTTTATGGCGGCCAGAGGTCCGGAGACTACTTTTTCTGCAGAGGCTTCGACCTCTTTGTCGGCAGTCAAGTGGAGCCGCTCCACTTTTGACCGCATGGTTTCCGGCTACTGGTTCGTCAAGAGCTGGGATGCCCGGTTTCCAGCGGATGGTGAGACAGCCGCCAATGCTCTGGCCGGCTACATCACCCTATTTCAGGATTTTTTTCTCCGACAGTAACTTCCGGTTACCAGTTACAAAATTTTTTCTTGAAATTTTGAATTTTTACGGCTTTCACATCTCTTAGTTGAATCCGATGGGGATGGTGAGGATAAAACATTTTGAGTTTTTGTGTTTGGTCGACGGGATCTGTCCCAACCGTCGACCGTTTTCGCATTTTTTACCAACTCCATTGTTCAATGGAGTTTTAGTCTTTCCAGCACCGTGTGCAGGCACGGAAAATTTTGCTCTCCCCTCCCAAGTCCTTCCACGATTGGAAGTCAAATTTTTTTTTATGTGAAATCTGGTGTCATTCCCCTTCGGATGCACTTTCGGGGGCGAGGAGATTCCGGTGGAGACCTTTCCTATACCAGTGGTGGATCCCTGGTATAAGGATTTGAAAGAGATCCCGGCAATCCAATTACCGGAGAGGATATTGGTGGCGGCCGGGATGAGCCTAGTGTGGAAGCCCGACCGCCAGGAGAAGCCGGTTTAGATGGAGGAGGATAGGAGTAAGTATCTTTGCTTTGATGTTGTATTTCTTGATTTCACCTTGTGCGTAGGCTGACATGCATTTCGCTTTTGCAGGGGCACCACTGTTCTTGGCCACCTTCAAGAGGAAGGAAGGGCGGATTGAGAAAATTGCCCTGGGCCCGGAGGAGCCCACCTGGTATACGCAAATCCTGGGGAATTTTCCACTCCCCAGGAATGCGGATCTGCTGTCCCCGCGCCTCCGACTAGTAAGTATTCATATTGTTGAGTGTCGGCATCTTTGCAGATTACTCATTTGTTGTTGCACCATTGTGTAGGCGCTTTGAAAAGCTTGGGTATTGGCCCAGATCATAAGAAGAAGAGACGCGCAGGACCGGGTGCGGCAGGAGACAGAGTTGACTCAACCTTGGGTGGACCCTCCTAAAGGTAAGCGCATTTTGTCTGACCATTGGAAAGCTTATGTAGTAGTATATGACTCATGGGAGGGTCTTGATCCTGTAGGTGTGAAGAAGCCCGCGCCGAAGCCAGTGGTTATCCCGACCGCCAATCCTGACGACCCGCTGGAGGTCGAATCCAGCCCGGAGCCTCTCAAGAGGAAGAGGCGTCCAAAGGAGGACATCTCCGCGCAGCCTTCAAAAAGGCTGCGTGGAAAGTGATAGGGAAGAGGGGGAGTTTGGAGACGCTCACCGCCAAGATTTCCCTAGGTAACCTTATAACTTGTGATAATCACACCACGTTTTTGTATAATGTTTAGCTGACTGTTTGTCATCCTGCAGGGGGATGAGCTGGTTTTTGTGGAATCCAGCACATCGGTCGCGCCCAAGGATACTCCAATGCCCCCGCCTGTGGGTGAAGGCGCGCAAGTGTCCAGCGCACAGGGTGGGGAGTCTGCTGCTGGGGCGGTGGAACATGAGGTGGTGGTGGAAGATCCTCAGGTGGTGGGTAACGTGGAACCCGTGGAGGTGGTTGAAGAACCTCGGGTGGAGATTAATGTGGAACCCGTGTGGTGGTGGAAGAACCTCGGGTTGTTGGTGATGTGGGTGTTGTTGAGGAGTCAGAGCCGGTGATGACGGCTGCCGATGAGGGTGCACAAACTATGCTCCAGAGGGGGTGGATGTAGAAGAGCCGCTGCCCGGGGGTGAGGCCGGCGGATCTGGTAGAAACCCTTCCGCTGAAGGATCTCCAATCCGGACGAAACCCTGGGTGATTATTATTACAGGTCATACACCATGGCTCATGCTGAAGAGATCCACACCCCTGTGTGGAAATTAAAGAAAGGAGATGATTTCTCTCACTGGTCGGCATGCCGTGAGTGGTTTAAAGGAGCCTTCCCCAAGCAGAGGTGCGTGCTCGTGCTGAACATGAACAAGAAACCACATACCACACGTACCTCCAGGTAGCTGTAAGCTCCGCCTCGGTTACACACAGGATTGTTCGTGAATGGCGGGGCCTGCTGAAATAACAGAACGACTTCGAAGCTGCCCAAGCGGACCTGGATAAAGAGCGAGCCCAAGTGGCTGCACAAAAAGCTGTGTTGGAGGCTAAGGAAGCTGCATATGCCTAACACCAGCGGGTTGAAGAATGGGCCGCGCTAGGGTGGAAGAGGAGGGCCCAAAGCTCCGATGCCACACTTGCGAATGAGCGCAAGTTGTGGAAGGAGGCTTGTGAAAGGGACAATAACGAGAAAAATCATTAAGGGATGGATTGGCCCGGTTGCGCGCAGAGGTAGGGCGCGAGAATAAGGAGAAGGAGGCAGTAGCTGCTACGGCCGCGAAGGCCAGGGCGGACCGCGAGCACAGTGAGCAGAGAGAGGTAAAAACTTGCCTCACTATTTTCCCTTTATTTGTATGAGCTACAGCAATGTCATACTAACCTTTTGTATATGACCAGGTTGCTGCTTGTGCATCTTTGGAGAGTGCAAAGAAAGATTTCCAAGGCGCACAAAAAGATCTCCAGGGCGCGCAGAAAGATCTCCAGGTGGCCTTGGTGGAAAATGCTGAAATTCAGCGCAGGCACCTGGAGGATAAGGAGCGGTTGAGATGGCGGAGGCCAAGGTGGACGCGAGCGAGAAGAACTAGAGAGTTCTGAAGACGCCCACGCCATCTCTGAGTCGTTGGTGGAGTCGCTGACCAACAACATGTTGTGGATGCAATAGCATGGAGTTGTCAATTAAGTACTCCATTTTTTTGGTCATTTTGTGTTGACTCTAACCCTGTTCTTGAAATTGCACGCAAACTCCATTCTGAACTCCATGGAGCAGGACGACGCAGTGGCCAATCTGGTGGTCACTGCGCGCCACGACGGGTACACGCAGGGCTATGCTGAGTGTGCCGAACACGTCAGTCATGCAATGGACGTTCCATGGGACAACAGCCGCGCTGCCACTCATGGTGTTGATACTGGAGCTGCTCTTTCCCGAGCTCTGTTGGAGTACAACCGTCTTGATATCCCGGCTATGGAATTGGTGAGCGAGGCGCTCACACATGATGACTTCGTGGACCGCTTAAAAGACATATTTACGGAAGAAGCCAAGGCCGTTGCAGATGAAGACTAGTGTAGGATCCTAATTGTAATATCTTTGTAGGACCTTTGAATGTATTGCGCACTGCGCGAGTTTGTAGATACTTTGTAACTATTTTTATCTTTAATGAGATGTTTCTTTCTAATTACAACATTTGCGTGAAAAAGGACCAACTTTGTGTGGGTATAGCGAATAAAACTGGTAATGAACTCGTGTATGAACATCCGCTCCCATGCGCAAGCAGTAGGTAGTGAATTTTGGTTCAAGAGTCATTGTGTATCGAGGTGTTTTCACATAGACCCAAAGTGGCTTCAGGCATTTGTAACGAAACGCTAAGATAAAATAATTCATGTAATCCTTGTCTTTATTAATCAATGAGGCGTAAGAGCCATGTACAAAGTAGACAATAAGATAATGAACTTGCTAATTTACATGTAGCACCGTCTTAGCTGTTGCGCATTCCAAGTCCTAGGACTATTTCTACCTTCTAAGCGTTTAAGGATGTAAGCGCCCTTTCCTAGGACTTTATGAATAATGTAAGGACCTTCGCACTTAGGTGCGAGTTTTCCAGGACGTTCAGCATTAGACGCTTCATTGTCGCGTAGACCAAAGTCATCAGGTAAGAAGGTACATTCGCGGACTCGCGTGTTGTAGTATTTCTCGAGCTTGGACTTGTACTTTGCTTCGTTGATAGCGGCGTTTTCACGCCGCTCCTCTAGTAAGTCCAAGTCAATTCTACGCTCGTCTTCGTTGTTTTAGCTTTGTGCAGCTAGCATGCGTGGTGATGGGAGGCCTATCTCTGCAGGAATCACTGCCTCCGTCCCATACACAAGGCTGAAAGGAGTTTCGCCTGTGCTGGTCTTTGGCATGGTTTGGTGAGCCCAAAGGATGCTTGGCAACTCATCTACCCAGCCTCTTCGCGCCATACCCAATCTCGTCTTGATCCCTTCGACGATGCTCTTGTTTATGCTCTCCACTTGGCCGTTCCCTTGAGGATGTGCGGCCGAAGTGAAGACATGCTCGATATGCATCTCCTTCATCCATTGCTGTAGTTCTTCATCTGCGAAATTGGGGCCATTGTCACTGACTATGCGCTGGGGTAACCCAAAATGGCATATGATGTGCTCCCAAACGAATTTCCGAACTACAGTTGTTGTGGTGGATGCAAGGAGTTTGGCTTCTACCCACTTGGTGAAGTAATCGACTGCAACAATTATGAACTTCACCGCGCCTGGGGCGTCTGGGAAAGGTCCCACCATATCGATTGCCTATTACTGGAAGGGCCATGTTGTTGTCACAGGGATCAGAGGACTCTTGGGGCACAATGTCTACGGAGCATGGCGCTAGCATGATGCGCACTTCCGCAGTTCCTAATCACACGTGGTATGTTCGTTTTGAAAAAAAATGATGAAGAAGTTTACATCACTAATGGTTGGAGTCATATCAAACACCAGATGTCAATAACTGATGAGCATTATATTGTATTTGATATACTTTCTGCTTTAAAGTTTGAGATGACAATTTTTAATTCTTGTGAGGATTTGGTTTGTCTTCCACAAGTTTAGTTGATCGGGTTATGCAACAAGTTGCCCTTGACATCATTCAAGTTTCTGATGATGAACCATCTGATGATATTATGGTTGTTGATGTTGTCTATAATAATATCAAGCAAGAAGATGCCGGTGTTTTCCTTAGCATGATTATAATAGACAAGTGGGTTGTTAAAAATGGTTTAGATAAAATGCTTCAATTTATAGTCAAGGACAAGGATGGTCATTAGTGGCGTGTTGATGTTGGAATGGATATCTTAAAGGGTAATCCAAGATATAATCTTAAAGGTTTGAAAAAAGTTGTTGAAGATTTGCAGGTGGTATATGTGGACGAATTGGAGTTTATGTTCCTCGAATCTAAAAGTATATTAGAATCCACTTTGGCTATTATAAGAAGTTGAACTATATCATTGCATTTTGTTACAGATTTTGTGTAAATATCGGCTTTGTTTTATTTTCTTAGTCATTTTCGCATCATTTAGACTTGGATTATATGGTTGGTTTTTTGGTTAAGTTGTAATCTTTATTACTATACTCAATTAATTTTATCTTTTCTTACTTTATCGTTTATAGTATGTTACATCCATTAGCCCGTGTATCACACGGGTGCTTAACCTAGTAATATAATATAACATTTCATATAATTTCGAATATACCCTTGCACCCTGCTTATTCTTTATATATCATTCAATTAAAGTTTAATATGAATCGGTCAAATATAGTTGTTTTTCTGTTCTTTGTGTGACGAACCTAACCAATATCATCCAAACAACATTAGCAACAAACATTATTTGCTCTTATAGTTTTCCTACGTATCACAATAAAGTTTTTTTTTCCAACCACAGGCTATATCGAATGCCAGTAACCGAATAGATACTAACTGAACAACATCAGTACCAGTATTTAGTTTTTGATTTTCGATAGATGTAAAACTGTGAGTCCCAAATCAGATTCGGATCACAGTGGTTGATTGTTATCACCCAAACAACTATAGATTAGTTGTTTGAATGTGTAAAAGTTAAGAAAAACCAAACAATGAAGATAAAGATTCTTGTATGGATCAAACAACCAGTGTTGTATATGAAATCCCAAAAGATATAATCACTAAAAGCACCTGGATATTCGGATTAAGCACAAGAACAACAAGCACAATACAAGAGCAATCACCAAAATCTGTCCAAGAACCTTAGACAAGGTTTTTCATTGAAAAACATATATTTACACATCTGACTACCCAGCGTATTTATTAAATACGCTGGGAACTTAAATACGCCGCCCTGTTCTAAGTTTCACATATTGCACTTTTGACCCTTCTAGTTTAACTAACTATTACAAACCAGCTTAAACTAATAATACTCAAGTATCAGCGGTCTCAAACGTCCTAACAATATCCCCCTAGACCGTTGGTTGTTTGGTTGTTGCTTCAGGGCCTGTGGCTGATTCTCGATTCGATCCTTGCGCAGCTTGATCTGTTGGTTATTTGGTTGTTGCTTCAGTGGATTGGTTAATAACAACTTCACTTGTGGTTGGTTGTGCCTCCATAGTGACCCCATATGTGGATGAAGTCGGAGGTGGTGGAACGATTTGAATATCGGAGTCAGATGATGGATCTTTGCTTGGCGGAGAGGATGGTTCAGGCTCAGCTGCTTTCTTCTTTCTGGATTCATCTATTTCTTTCTTAGAGTCCATTCTGAGCAAAATTTCCATCACTTCAATCTTTCGAGCTCGCACACGCTTAACTGCCCTTTGAAATAGCATCCCTTCCTCGAGGTACTCGTTTCCTGATTTGACGTTTATCTTGTGTCCGTACAGAATATTCAGATCGGAAAGACAAAACATAAATACGTCCATAGGATCCAGGATACAGATGTCTTCATTTGAGTTTGACCTGATGACTGCTTCACCGGTCTTGCCATCATAAAACCATTTCCTGAAGTTAGTGAGAGTCATAGGCTGTTCAGGAGGATGTTTCACTCTTGTAACAACTTTCGCTGGATTGATGACCCATGTTATCTTTCCTTTTTCAGTGAACGGGTCTTTGGTGGTCTTTGACACACGTCTTCTTGGGCGTTGACGCTTGAAGACTGAAAATCCACGCATGCATTCTCTTTGAATTAATCTCTCCAGATCTCCGCCAATGCTGCTATTTGTAGGATTTATCAGATCATGCCTGCTGAGCTCTCGGATATCCCATGTTGGTAAACTTTGCATGTCGTTGGCATTTCGGAAGTATTGAATTACTCCACCCCTTCGCTTTACCACGAAGCATCCATTAAGAGTGCAGTATTTCCAGCTGATGATTCTATCCGTGACCTCAGTCTTCTCAACTGTGATCACCTGATAAAAATCTGGCATCTTTGCTCTTTCTTTCTTAAACCATTCTGGATGCTGCGGTTCGAACTCTTCTCTGCCATCCGTCTCATATAACACATCATCTTCCAATCCTTATTCAAGAAACTTTGCGGGCATCTCGGTTTTGTCTACTTCTTCTTCATCACCGTCTTCATCAAGACTAACATCAACTGTTGATTCAAGACGTTTCTTTTTCTTTTCGGCTCTATCATCCTTCTTTTTCTGTTCTCTTTCTCTAAACATGTCAAAGTTGAAAATGTCTTCGCTTGTGTACTTTGGTTTTCGATTTGATGACACATACAGCTCTGGCACTAGTTCATGAAGTTTTTCTAGACCCTCCTGTTGAAATCTAATGAATTCTGATTGCTTATGGACGTAGGAATGCAATTCTTTGTTCTTCTTTCTTTGTTCTTTCAGCTTTCTCTTGAGCACATCAGTATCATTCACTTGATTCTTCAGCAAACAAAACTCTTCTGCAGGAAATAGACCAATTTCTTTGGATACACGATTATACAGCTCTTGAAATGGTCTAGGTCTTTAGGGAACTTTTTGAGGAGGAGGTTGAGAAGATACAGGTGGTTTGGGTGGAACATTTGTGGAGGATCCCTCACCTGTTTTTCTTTTCTTAGACGACAATGGTCTTGCTTGGAGAGGGTTCTAGGGGATCAGATAAAACCCTTCCACGAATCGCTCCTGTTCTGAAGTAACTACCACAGGAGTTTCAGATTCTGTCACCTCTCTTCTCTTCATTCTCCTTTCTCGTTTTTCTGCCTCCGCAACCGCGTGGATGGCCTGCATTCTTTTGATTTCTTGTCTCGTTGATCCAGCACGAATACTATCGCCCGTGATTTGTTCTGGATTGGGTGCATCTTTCTTGCTTCTTTTCTTTGAGGGTTCTTCTTCAACCACTTTCTTTCCTTTGTCTTTACGCTTACGAACCGGCGGTATTTCCTCTTCTAATTCAGCCTCTTCTGCAACATCAACGGGATCGCCTCGACCTTCTCTACCTTTCCTTGCCTTTTCCCGGTACTTGTTGTACGCATCCAGAACCACAGGAAGTCTCTCTTCTCGATACATCCAGTTGTGCAGCATCACCACTCTTTTGTTTTCAACTCTGTGATTTGTCTTCCTTTGCGGAGTTGAAATTGATACAGATTTCCATCGTGTGGTAGTTTCTGATGCTGATCATCAATAAGCAATTGCACAAATCTTAGATACATGGCCCATGCACCTTTGTTTACGTTGTCGATCATGCAATAGAAAATTAAGCCAGAAATGTTGAAGGGCTGATTTGTGCACAGATTTAGCATTGCTGCAGACCACTCTAAATTTAACCCGTCGTATCCGCCTTTTCTATGACAAATGCTCATGCAGAACGTGTGAAGGATGAACCTCCAATCCTTTGTGAGGCCCGACTTCTTGATCTCATTCTTGTTGTGAAAATCTCCAACATAGTTTATCCTGCGAAAACCTTCTATTATTGCCTCTTTGCTTAGCTTTAACGGGTCACTGGCGTTGTCTCCGAGGCTGAGAACCTTTTGAATCCGCTCTTCAGTCACTTTTATCTCTTTGTTTCGCACCGTCGCTGTGATGTGCTTGACCTGGTTCAGTGTTCTTACCCTTGCAGTTCTCCAGAACTCTTCTATGTGGATTGAGTAAATCTTTGGATTTGCCTGGACTGCATAACTTATTTTGCTCCGCGATAGCCAGTCCATCACATCTTCGAAATCGGGCTCCGGAGGAACTAGAGTGATGGGCTGATTGTGCTTTCTTGTGCCATCCCATACTAATGGTTAAGCCATTCTGAAACGTGAAAACTAGTCAAGTTAGATTTCAGTTGCAGAGCATAATAGTTAAAAAATGTATAACTACACATATATATACCTATATATATATATATACATTAAATAAAGTTTAAGTAAATTTTGAATAAATAAAAATAAAAGGAATAAAAGCAAAATATATATTAAAACAAAAGTATAAGTCCGCCACTAAATACGCTAGTCACCAATGACATTTACGCCGGACACACGCAACTATTTACATGAATACGCTGAGAAAATAATTTACATAAACTTCCAGTGAAATAATATATACGCCTGATAAAATATATTTACGCTGATCATAGGTTAGTGAATTTAAGTATAGCCAGCGTAGATTCTTATCTATGCTAGCTTGACTGGCGTATTTGTCTAATACACCGGTTGCGTGAACTCGCGTTCAAGACTTAAATCCGCCAACCGTTATCCTGATCAAATACGCTATCTTCAAATTAAATAAGCCATATTCAAACTAAATACGCTGCATTCAAAAATTTCTTGATAAACCCACAAACCCCATGAAACTGATCAATCTATCTACATTAACCAACACTGATCTTGTATTGATGATCTACAAACTCAACGATAAGCAATCAATTATTTGAAAACTGAAAACATACCGATATTAATCTTATAAAAGCCGATCGGACTGCATAATGAAGTTTGAGGATTTAAAGAGTGGGTTTCGGTTGAATGAAGAAGAAGATGAGATTTTTGGAAAGTTTAAAAATATTTACACAAAAAGAAAAATGAAATATATATAAAACTATATTCCAGCGTAATTAATAATTACACTGGAACAATAATTATGCCGCCTAGGAGATTTTTTAAGGTTTCTTCAAGTCTAAGAATCTTGAAAACAAATACGCTTGAAAATCTCAAATTTTCTCGAAAAATGTGCCCTTTTTGGTTAAAAATAGTGCAAAAGTTTAAGAATAAGTTTAAGAAAGGTGAAGATTTGCAATTTGAATTCTGAAAATTATTTTTAGGACAAGGAAGCTTCCTTTTCACATAAAACTTATGCTTACTGATTCGGATCCTGTGACTTTCCTGCAGAAGATCATACTGGTAACACTTCATTAGAGTGAGATAAAATATTAAATATCTTGAATAATCAAGGCACAAGAAAAACTGTCAGTATGTTTGTCCTTTTAAATCCATGCACCTATCTTTCAACATGCGATCAGAGAACATTATATCAAGTTGTGGTAATATTGACAAGAAATTCGATGTTCCCCCACTCATGCTGGACTGTCAGAATGTTGTGCCCGTGAGTCCCACATCAGGACATACCCCCACGATCAAGGTATGCGCAAAGATTCCTCATAGTAGGTGAGTATATTGACCTCATTCGTTCTTGAAATTTCAACGTTAGACAATTGGTGATCAGGTCAGTACTTCCGTACAACAAAGAGACCAAAGTCTAACGAAGGCTATGACAGATACCATATACGGTATGAATTAAGCACATGAATGATTCTCTCATGAGATCTTCATTTTGTGGGGTTTTGGCCACATTGGCTCTTTTTGAAAAGATATCATAGTTGTGTCTAGGTCAGCATATATCTTGATGCACCAGAAGAGAAACTATGATATCCTCGTAATGATTAGTCAATATAAAGACCCAAAATCTCAGACTTTGGCAGTCTGTCAACGCGAGATTTAAGACCATTAATCCATACGCCGCAACGTGTCACCCGCAAGTTGCACAACATTGTGGGTATTCCCGAATTCTTGTGTGATCATTAGCTTTTGTCTCTATTCGCAGTTTACTTCAAGGTATTGTTGAATTTACTGACACGTCGTTGCTTGGGGCCTCAATCTGATTTTATTTTAAGATCAAACAAAGTATCAGCAGTTTTTCTATCATTTCTCATGCAGGTGTCAAACAAGGCTTTGAGACAACAATATTTTCTGGAAGACTTCACCCCTTAAAATTTTATTTTCGATAATCCAGAGCTTGAAAAGAAATTTTAAATTTGCAGAAAATCTTTTTGTTGGGCGCATTTTATGAGATTATTTCTCTCTCTTATTATTATTTTTAATCATTTCCATTCAAGGAAATTGACCATTTCCAACCAGGTTACCAATTGGTTGAAGCGAGTTTTATCGAAGGCTTTCGTGAATATATCAGCTTTTTGTTGCAGTGTATCCATCGGCACCACTTGAATGTATCCTTTCTCATACGCATCTCTGATCGCATGAATGCGAATTTCGATGTGTTTTGTTCTGGAGTGGTGGATAGGGTTCTTCACAATTCCAAGACACGCTTCATTGTTGATGATTATAGGAGTCTTCATAATGTTGATTCCGATAATCCGATAACTGATTTTGTATCCACAGAACTTGAGAACAGCAACTGTAAGCTGCCGTGTATTCAGCTTGAGCAGTAGATGTGGAGACTGTTGTCTGCTTTTTGCTTTGCCACGGAATGAGACGATTTCCTAAAAAATGACAGCCTCCTGAGACAGACTTTCTGTCAACTTTGCAACCTACATGATCACTGTCAGAATAAGCAATTAAATCAAAATTACTATCTTTAGGGTACCACAAACCAAGCTTGGGTGTTCCTTTCAGATAGCGGAAAATTCTTTTGACATCAGCTTCATGAGATTCTTCGGATCCGTCTGAAATCGCGCAAAGAGACAAACAGCCCACATAATGTCAGGCCTACTTGCAATCAGATACATCAACGAGCCTATCATTGATTGATAGAAAGATTTGTTCACGGGTTTCCCTTGAAGATCCGAAGTAAGTTCCATCTGAGCAGCAAAGGGAATGCTGGCAGATTTGCAATCATTCATGTTGTACTTGGAGAGAATATCTCTGATGTACTTAGCCTGATGAATGAGGATGCCATCTTCTCTCTGCTTTACTTCTAATCCTAAGAACAACGTAAGCTCTCCCATCATGCTCATCTCGAATTTTGCTTTTATAACTTTTTCGAACTCCCTACAAAGAGCTTCATTAGTTGACCCAAAGATGATATCGTCTACGTAGATCTGCACCAGCATCACATCATCTCCGATCCTTTTTGTGAAAAGAGTCATATCTATTTTGCCTCTTAAGTACCCACAATCCAGAAGATATGTTGACAAAGTCTCGTTCCATGCTCGAGGAGCTTGATGAAGACCATAGAGTGCTTTGTCAAGCTTATAGTATCTTGCAAGGAAGTAAGGATCTTCAAAACCTGGAGGTTGACAAACATAGACTTATTCTTTCACTTTCCCATACAGAAATACACTCTTTACATCCATCTGAAACACCTTAAAGTTTTTGAACAAAGCATAGGCTAAGAAGATTCTGATAGCTTCTAAGCGTGCAACCGGTGCAAAAACTTCCTCATAGTCAATCCCCTCCTCCTGCCAAAAACCTTGAACTACCAATCTTGCCTTATTCTTGATAATTACACCACGATCGTCCATCTTGTTATGAAACACCCACTTGGTACCAATGGGATACTTTCCATCTGGCAAATCAACGAGTTCCAGACTTTGAGCTTCCGAAATTGAGCTAATTCTTCTTGCATTGCTTGTACCCAGCTAGAGTCTTGAATGGCTTCTTCGATGTCTCTTAGGACAGACTGCGAGAGAAAAGCTGCATACAGTCTTGTGTTGATGGTATATGTTTGACCGCGAGTTCGAACTCCATCTTCCATAGAACCGATGGCAATTTCAATTGGATGGTTTCGATTGGTCTTGTACCCTGCGTTGGTGTGAGTTTCCACTTGTTGAGGCAGATTAGAGAAATGTTCATCGACGTAGATAATTGGAGTTTCGTCTTCTTTAGGTGGTTCATCCATGATCTGCTATGAAGAAGAATCATCTTGTGCATATGCATTCTCAGCCGATGTGTCACCATTTACTTCGATAACAAGAAGGGTAGGAGAGGCAGAGGCTGGGCTGAAACGAGTTTTAAAAGGAGTGAAACCAATGTCTGAAGGATCAAACAATAGCTCTAATGGGGTTGATTCTATAGGTTCGGATTTAGTGACAGGTTCAGCGATGTCGAAAGTGTTGAATACAATGTCTACGTCATAAAACCAGTTTGGAGCGCTTCCAGTGTTAGTGGAGTTTCCTTCTTGAAAATCGACGTAATATGATTCAATCACCATCTTGGTCCGTTTGTTGTAGACTTGATATGCCTTTTGAGAAGATGAGTAGCCCATAAAGTAGCACACGTCACCGACCGCTTCAAACTTGATGAGATTATCTTCAGTGTTAAGAAGTGTACATGAACATCCGAACGGTCTGAAGAAATCTATCAGAGGCTTCCTTTTGAAAAGTAGTTCATAAGCTATCTTTCCAAGATGTTTGACATGAGAACACGATTCAAGACGTAGCATGCTGTGTTGACCGCTTCAGCCCAGAAGATTATGGGGAAACTTGGAGTCTACAAGCATAGTTCGAGTAGCTTCGATGAGTGTTCTGTTCTTACATTCCGCTACCCCATTTTGCTGACGAATTATGGGAGCACTGTATTGAAGGCGAATTCCTTTTTCTTCACAGAATGAGACAAACGTATGATTCTTGAATTCTGTCCCGTTGTCGCTTCTTACGGATTTCACCTTTAACTTGATTACGTTTTCAATCATAGGAATGAAACTTTTCAGAAGGGAAGCTGTCTCAATCTTCGCTTCGATGAAATATACCCATGAAAACCTTGAGAAATCATCTGTAATTACCAAACAATAAAATCTTTTAGCTAAACTTTTAACACTTATAGGGTCAAAAAGATCCATGTGAAGTAATTGCAGTGGGGCAGATATCGTATTCACTGCTTTGGATTTATGCGGCTTTTTATGTTGCTTTCCTTGGGCGCATGCGATGCATTTTTCTGAAAAGGAAAATCTTTCATAGGTAAACCTCTTACAAGATTTAATTTTGAAAGCTTATTTATATTTTTAAAGTTCACATGCCCCAAACGCCTGTGCCAAAGCAGTGATTCCGATTCAGATGCTCTTGAAATAAGACATGTCATTTGCTCATTAGATTTAGCATTTTTCATATTCAGCACATAGGTGTTTTTTGACGGGGAGCTCTGAGCATGATCGTTTCCGCAGGGACGGAGTATTCGGGTTTGAGGAATAAGCACTCCATGTCATTGAACAACACCGAAATTCCATTGTCACAGACTTGTGATACACTCATGAGATTCTAACAACTCTGGAACATAGTTTGCATTCTCTAGAGTAAGTGCCCCAGACACGACGTCACCCATTCCGACGATCTTCCTTCCCTTTTCGTCTCCGGAAAAGGATACGAAATCACCATCGATAACATGAAAGTTTTTGAGCAGATCCTTTAAGCCGGTTATATGCCTGGAGCATCTGCTGTTAACATGCCAGGCATATTCCATGAGCATCTGAAGCCATTTTTGAAGTTTATTCTGTTATACAACAACAACAAAATATGTACAAGTTAGTTAGTTTTTGGAACCCAGACTTGCTTTACATTAGTTCTATCATGATTTTGAGCAAGAGAATTTTCTTTTCTTTTCCAAAAACAAATTGAATTAACTATGCATTTCACTGATTTCTTTAGATTGTCAAATTGTTCAGTGAAACTTTTAACAAGATCTTGATTAGGTTTAGAAAATTTCTTGCTTTTACAATGTTTTGCAGTATGTCCTAAATGACCACAACGAAAGCATTATTTGCAATTCGATCTTTTCTTCCTGGGTGCTGAGTGCAAAGATGATGTATGTGATGAGAATCTGGAACTGCTTGAGGAATGTGATGACGTAACATGGCTTGAATCTTTGACTTTCTTCAATTTCTTGTCAAGATGATCTTCATCCTCAATGTTGTCTTCACTGACTTCACATTCCAATGACGAGATTGATTCTTGACTTTCACTTGACATTTTTCTATCACTCTCTGAAGTTGTTGTGCTTGAATCATCTATATTGCTTTCTTCAGTGAAGTCTTTATCAGTCTCTGATGTACCTGTAACTGAGGGAACAAACTCGGGAATTTCCTTTGTAAGGAACTTCCAAATCTGTTTTTCTTCAATTCTAGGACAAATACAGGAGATTCAAGCATAACATTTTCATCATTAAAAACAGAGTTTAGGTCATGACTCTCAACCTCAGCATGCACTAGGTTGTGAGTCTTAAGTGTAGGCGCAAGGCCGTTACAGTCATCCCGAATGTTCAATTTTGGCCTAAAGCCGTTACAGTTATCCATCCTAGTCAAACTATTACAGTTATCCTGAATAGAAGTACTGTTTATCTTATTACAATTCCAGGCGAACCAGTTAACTGTTGAATAACTGTCGCCTGAGTAACCGATTCCTATTTTTGAACCTCCACAATCATCTTCCTCATCGCACACATCTTCTTGACCCTCACACAGATCTGCATTGCTTTCAGACACGTTAGTATTGTTTTGTGGTTTGTAAAAAGCTTTTTGATCCAAAAGATCATTTTTATCGACTAAGTCATTTTTAGGATGAAGAGATGGCATAGGGACATAATTTTTGCTGTGCAGAGGAGGAAAAAATTTTCTTTCGTTTCCAAATTTATCCTTATATCCGATTCCATCCTTTATGAATGTCAGTCGTTGGCAGTTTACAAGATCAACCAGTGCTTTTTGACTAATTTTCCATTTATCAATAATGATTTGCAATTTGTTATTTTCGTTTTGTGATTTTCTAATTTTTCGGTCAAATCATTTATGATAAAATCTTTTCTGAAAATGATTTCTTTTAAAGTATGCATTTCAGCTACGGTTGAATTCAACTTTCTTTGATATGCAGCTTCATTTTCCTTTAGTTCTTGATTAATTTTCAAAACCTTTTCTTTTTCTTTAATTATGTCATGGTTGAGTGATTTGTAGTGTGCCACGACGTTCAAACATGGTTTGGAGCACAACTTTGCTTTAAATTCATATGGTATGCTATTTACCTAATCCTTATCCTCAGTTTCTGACTTCATGGCGGTTGTAGAAGTTCCAACCGCTTCATTCTTGCTGCTACTGATTGCTTCTTGAGCTGCAGGTTTCAAATCATTTATCTCAGCTTTCTGTTTTCTCTTCTCTAAAGTTGGTTCAGCAGGATGGATGATGCTTTTCAGACCCTTTTCATCTTTGGGAATCCTAGCGGTTTGCTTTTCCACACAGTTTGATGCAGACGTGACAGAAACAGTGGAGATGTTTGCCATGAGGGCTTTGTGAACTTCACCTTTTGCCTCAGCTCCCAGTCTTAATCTTCCGCAACTAAAGCTTTTTGGTTACTTTCAGCACCCTATCTCTTGTCACACCCCGACCCGCAGCGGAAAAGGTGATCGGGGCATGATTGGGTTATCATCAAAGTTCATGACATTTATTATGCGTTTCATATTCATTAAATACAATTTAATGGAAATTTACAATAAATGTTACAATATGTTCTAGCTATCAATCTAAGCATCTTTGTTCTCTTCTAAGTCATACCCTATGTTTCTTTGCTTCAACCTGTTCACCTGTATCATGTGTAAAAAGGTTTTGGATCAACATAAAGTTGGCGAGTGAATCCTATGGAAAACATTTGAACAAGTTTATTTAAATTGATTATGAAATATGTGCACAACCAAACATGAGTAAAATTAGATGTAAACTTATTCAACAATCATAAGATATTAATAAAACACACATGAACAATAATGGAACATTTAGAGGCACGCGATGCTCACTCGTCTCTCACGAGGAACTGAGGGGCCTAATGAGTGAATTGCATAAACATGATAATATGAATGACACAACTACAAACAATATAAACTCAATGATACACACATGAACAATAATGAATTTGATTTGAGGCACGCGTTGTTCAACTCGTCTCCCACGAGGAACTGATGGGCTTAATGAATGAGTTTCATATAATTTGACAAAAGGAAATAAGTAATCACAACAATATAACAATCTAAGTTTAGATCATGATGTGGTATGGCACAAGTTTAAATAAACAAGTTAATTATTTTTATAACACATGACACACCCCAAAACGTGTAATTTAAAAGGGGGAGTTGTAAGATTCACTCACAGTGGGTGCGTTCGGTTGATGATGTTGAATGCACGCGAAGTGGTTTTAACCACGAGTGAGATTAACCTAGATAAATCGCATTATGGTTTGGTAAGTAAACGGATTTTATTAATCTATTTTAGTAGGATTGTTGGGTATATTTTTGTGAGTTTGAGGCTATTTTGTAACCTTAAAAATGTTATTTTTAAGTATTTTTAATTGATTTTTAATTAAAATAATTAAATAAAATAGTAAAAAACAATTTGACTTTTTCTGACCGTTGACTTGACCATTGACCGTTGACCTGACCGTTGACCGGTTCGTATGCGTATTGTTGTGCGCTAAGTGAGGCTCGAACCCGAGACCTCCCGTACGCGTGCACGCAGCTCTACCAACTGAGCTACGTGTCTAACCCGTCATATATCCGATTTTAATTATATATATATATATATATCAATTATGTTAAACAGAAATCCTTTATTTTTTTAAAAACGATTTAAATCAATGAAACGGTGCGCTCCACAGGTCTCGAACCCGGGACCTGTGGCTTAAAATAACACACAGTCCACCGCTGGACTGTGTGTGCAACTAGTTAACTTTACTGATTTTTATTATACTTAAACACAAATTAGTTATTTCCTTTTCTGTCTTCATTAAAAAAGATAGATAATTGTCCGAGTCGGTGCAGTAGCCCGGACTCGAACTCGTGACCTGTGATATAAACATACACACAGTCCACCACTGGACTGTGTGTCTAACTTGGTTATCTTTCTGGTTATTAATATACTTAACATATATCAGTATGACTCCGGTTCAGTTTAACAAAAAAAAAATGATTTTTATTGAAGCAGCGTCTGTGAAACAGGATTCGAACTCGAGACGTTAGTGTTTAATATGCACATAGTCCACCGCTGGACTGTGTGTCTAACCCGAGTAATTTCTGGATTTAAATTAAACTTATAAGATTACCGAACTTCATCTTCTTCGTTGAGTGTTAACCAAAATCGATAATTGACTGGTTCAAGTTTTTAATCGGTTTCTTAACGTGTTTCAGTTCATTACGGTGAGATATAAGTGAAAAGAAAAAGAAATTAGGCGGAGAGGTATACCGACTATCTTCCTCTGTTTTCCGGCGGAACTCCGGCGACAGTAAAACCTTCCGGCGACGAGTGTCTTGCAGCAGAGAAACTTCAGAAAGCTTACAAAATATGTGGGTGACTTCAGTATAAGTTCAAATGGTTTAGTAAGGCTCAGAAATGAGGAAACCGGTTTTCCGGCGACGAACAGAATAATTCCGGCGAGTGGAATTACGTCTGGTAAAGGTGTGGTTTTGAGCGAAAAGGTTTGCAGTTGGTTGTGGGTGAATTTATAGGGAGAAACCGAGATGTATTTGGCCCGATTTCCAACTGGATTCATCGGTTATGAAAACTCCGGCGGTTATAACTTTGTTCGCGGACCCAGACGTCGGTTATAACCGATGTCTTAGTAATTGTTTACGTTATAACGGAAGGATTTGTTAAATACTCGCGAGATTGCCGGGATTTCCGACGACTGAACTATTGGGCGCCGGTTTTGAATTCGGAAAGGCACGATATCAATTAAATGATTCTAAATATTTAACAAATAATATCAGTGGCGCAGTGGTTTGTGTGTGGTGTGTTAAGTTTGATGTTGAACCGGTACTGACCCGGGTTCGAAACCCGGCAGAGACCTTTTATTTTTATTTTGCGATTTTTAACAGTTTTTCAAAAACTAAATATATATTCCCGTATAATAATCGATTATGTATCGTTTAAAATTATTTTTGGCATTTAATTCGCAACGAAATTTTTGACTGACTGTTCGGTTGATAAACGGAGCGGGTTTGGTAAATCTGTTTTTGACGGATGTTACAGTATCCCCTGCTTTTTAGAAATTTCGTCCCGAAATTTAAATTGTGATATATTTGACTAAAAGAATGATGGTGTTTAGTTTGACAGTTATATGCTTAGAAAAATAAGGGTTTAAGTTTTTGTTCGAGGCGGTAACGTTCCTTGTAAGGGTTAAGTACCCTATTACAGGAATCGCTTTTTGTTGCCTACTGTATGAGTATTGATAAACAGGAATGATTCGCTAAAAATGATATCATGCATAAGAGTTTAGATACGTTTGGAAAAGTATGGTTATATCCTAAGGCAAAACTTCTAACACTACAACCTACATGGAAACATAAATAAGGCACAACAGCTGATATCTGAACATAACTAAACACAACAGCTAATATTTGAATCCACATTCTGATAGCATATATGTTTGAATGGTGGAAGTTCCTCTCTCGTTTGTTATGATGGAGAGGTTAGTTTATGTAGAAATGGAACAGAATTCCAATTTCTCTAAATAGCAAGATGATATAAATGTAACACAAATTCCAACCAAGGCAATACTAAATCCCACATGGAACTTCTCATAACCACCTGATAATGCCTCTGATCCTTTGGCAAGAATACTTATATATAGGAAGTACCAGCGGCGTATCCACCATATTCTTGCCAAATTTTCATTAGTTTTATCCATAAGTTATGATTGGTTACCAAGAAACTAATAAATCCTACATAGAACTTCTCATAAGCGTCCGATAATGCCTCTGATCCTTTGACAAGAATACTTATATATAGGAAGTACCAGCGGCGTATCCACCATATTCTTGTCAAATTTTCATTGGTTTTATCAGTGAATTATGATTAGTCCTATAACTCTACAACCAATACAACAATCATAAAATACTGAAATGAAATATATCTGTGCGATCAAGGCTCAATCAAACGGAGCCGATCGTATTGCATGTACTGAAAATGAAATGTCTGTGCGCTCAAGGCTCAATCAAACGGAGCCGAACGTATTGAATGTACTGAAAATGAAATTGTATGTGTGCTCAAGGCTCAATCAAACGGAGCCGAGCGTATTGCATGTACTGAAAATGAATAACTTAACCATACAAACAGCCTATGCATGGAACCTCTCATAACTGCCTGATAATGCCTCCGATTATTTGACAAGAATACTTATATATATGAAGTACCAGCGGCGTATCCACCATATTCTTGTCAAATTCTCATTGACTTTATCCGCAAGTTATGATTAGTTCTATGCGACTCTACAACAAACACCACAACCACAAGATACTGATAATGAAAATGTATGTGTGCTCAAGGCTCAATCAAACGGAGCCGAACGTATTGCATGAACTGGAAATGTAAATTGAACTGTGCGCTCAAGGCTCAATCAAACGGAGCCGAGCGTATTGGATGTATTGAAATGTAAAATGAAATGACCGATCAAGGCTCAATCAAACGGAGCCGATCGTGCGGGCACGCCACAGATCAACCGCATAATAAAATGGGGATCAAGCTCAACCTCATGGATGGGGAGCTGCGGCCTCGGCAAATGCATACACTGAAAACTATAAACAATAATTACTCTAATAGTCTGCACATGGAACCTCTCATAACCGCCAGATAATGCTTCTGATCCTTTGACAAGAATACTTATATATAGGAAGTACCAGCGGCGTATCCACCGTATTCTCGTCAAAGTTTCATTGGCTTTATCCTTAAGTTATGTTTGGTTCTATGTGATAAAGAAAAACATAAAACTAAACGATATGAGTTGAATCTGGATCTTCGGCGAAGAGGACTAGTTGGGTATCTTCGTTTGGGCCGTCATTATCTTCGACAGGATTGGCGTTGATATTGAAGACTCTTCCTCTTGCTGGTGGCCTAGTGGTTGGGTTTTCTTGGTTTACTTGGTTAACTGGGTTTGATTGGGCTTGAGTGTTGATGACGTTAACCAATTGAGGGCATGTGTTTCTAAAGTGGGTAGGGTCGCCACAATTGAAACAAGCTCGAGCATATGGGAACATGGGGTATTGGGTTTGATGATAAGTTTGGGCCATGTTGTGAGTAGGGGAAAAGGTTTGGTTTTGAAAGGTGCGACAAACCTTGCTCAAATGACCATAGCGTCCACAAGTTGTACATAGCCGACAAGGTAAGGTAAGGGGATGATGATAAAAACAGTTGTTGCATCGAGGGTGAGGTCCAAGATATGGTTTCTTATTTGGGTAAGTTGAGTTGGGTGCCACTTGAGTGATTGGGATAGCTTGGATGGGTATAGCGTGTAAAACTGGTTGATTTCGTTGAGTAGCAGCGAAAAGTCGCCCGACTCTTCTTCTCTTAGGATTGGGTTGAGAAGGGGATTCGGTTTGAGTGGAGTCGGAGGTTTCAGTCGATTCTTTATCCTTCTTTTTCTCCTCCTTGAAGTCTTTGTTTCGGATTCGATTCTCGGTGAGCTCTGTTGCTAGCTCCATTGCTGCTTCCAAAGTTGCAGGCTTGGTACTTATTACAGGGTCTTGAATCTTTGACGGAAGACCACGAATGTAGTGCTCGATCAAACGGTAGAGGGGAGTGAACATGTTGGGAACCATTTGATGTAATTCGAGGAACCTTTTGTTGTATGTGATGTGGTCTCCTTCCATTTGCTTTAACGAATAAAATTCATCTTCTAATTTCTTGGTTTCGCTCCTTGGGTAAAAACGTCTGGTCATGATTTCCTTCAATTCGTTCCAAGTTAAGGTCATAGCATCGTCGACGCCTCGTTTGGCCTTCTCTGTATTCCACCAAGTAAGTGCTATCCCATATAGTCGACCGGTAGCATAACGCACTTTGCGATCATCAGGGCAATCGCAATTTAGAAAAGTATTCTCCATTTCTTCAAACCAATGGAGGAGAGCGGTGACGCCTTCAGTCCCTTTGTATTTCGGAGGGTCGCATGATTTGAAGTGCTTGTAGGTGCATTTAGTGGTATTTGGGGGAGAGTTAATAATGTTTTGGTTTGCTTGATTGACAGGATTAGCGGTAAGTGCTTGTTGAACTTGGATTACAATGTTGGGTATTACGGCAGCCATTTGTTGAGCGATTAAGGCAGCCATGCGTTCGCGGGCTTTTCTTGCTCTCGTCTTCCTACGGGCGAGATTAGAAGACATCTACAAGGAATACATGACAAGAGTATGAGTTGGATGTTTTTGGGTTCATGGGTCGCATTAGGAATGAACATTCATAAAATATTTATAAAAAAATAAATCTACTACATCCATAGGATGTCTTGGGTTTTGCTCGCCATTAGGCCCTACATGCCGCCATACTTTACCTATGTAATCATGTGGGCCCCCATGAATACCGGTTTTTCATATGGTTCGCACGGGTTTGCCAGGTTGCGTACACAAAAACCCGGAGAAAATCGAGAAATATGTATACAACGTGTGATATTCGGAATGTGTCCAGGTGTAGACACGGTGACACCTCAAAGTAGGTTAGTTCAAACGACGTTTGGTGTGGCATGCTTTGGCCTAATAGGTCCTTCGTACTCTCATCGTTGGTCCCCAGGTAGGCAAACTGGTCCGTTATATTGGATTTATACGAATGCCAACCTAGACAGGACGTTCCGACTACCGGTACTTGTACCCTTCCAGTTAATACATGCCCGTCGCAGAACTTACTTTGATGAGATTTGAAAATTGCACAAAATCTTTGGATAATGAGAGTATGAAAATACATTGAATACATGAACATCGATATATGTATATAAGCATGTATGTTTGACTGTAAATGTAAACAAATATGAAACAAATAAATATCACAAGTTTGTATGTAACCACCTAATCAATTAAAATTTAGGCAGACTATAGTATAGGCTCTAAGGGTCTAATAACCTATCCTATATCCCTATAGTCATGGCTCTGATACCAATCTGTCACACCCCGACCCGCAGCGGAAAAGGTGATCGGGGCATGATTGGGTTATCATCAAAGCTCATGACATTTATTATGCGTTTCATATTCATTAAATACAATTTAATGGAAATTTACAATAAATGTTACAATATGTTCTAGCTATCAATCTAAGCATCTTTGTTCTCTTCTAAGGCATTTCCTATGTTTTCTTTGCTTCAACCTGTTCACCTGTATCATGTGTAAAAAGGTTTTGGATCAACATAAAGTTGGCGAGTGAATCCTATGGAAAACATTTGAACAAGTTTATTTAAATTGATTATGAAATATGTGCACAACCAAACATGAGTAAATTAGATGTAAACTTATTCAACAATCATAAGATATTAAATAAAACACACATGAACAATAATGGAACATTTAGAGGCACGCGATGCTCAACTCGTCTCTCACGAGGAACTGAGGGGCCTAATGAATGAATTGCATAAACATGATAATATGAATGACACAACTACAAACAATATAAAATCAATGATACACACATGAACAATAATGAATTTGATTTGAGGCACGCGTTGTTCAACTCGTCTCCCACGAGGAACTGATGGGCTTAATGAATGAGTTTCATATAATTTGACAAAAGGAAATAAGTAATCACAACAATATAACAATCTAAGTTTAGATCATGATGTGGTATGGCACAAGTTTAAATAAACAAGTTAATTATTTTTATAACACATGACACACCCCAAAACGTGTAATTTAAAAGGGGGAGTTGTAAGATTCACTCACAGTGGGTGCGTTCGGTTGATGATGTTGAATGCACGCGAAGTGGTTTTAACCACGAGTGAGATTAACCTAGATAAATCGCATTATAGTTTGGTAAGTAAACGGATTTTATTAATCTATTTTAGTAGGATTGTTGGGTATATTTTTGTGAGTTTGAGGCTATTTTCTAACCTTAAAAATGTTATTTTTAAGTATTTTTAATTGATTTTTAATTAAAATAATTAAATAAAATAGTAAAAAAAAATTGGCTTTTTCTGACCGTTGACTTGACCATTGACCGTTGACCTGACCGTTGACCGGTTCGTATGCGTATTGTTGTGCGCTGAGTGAGGCTCGAACCCGAGACCTCCCGTACGCGTGCACGCAGCTCTACCAACTGAGCTACGTGTCTAACCCGTCATATATCCGATTTTAATTATATTATATATTAATTATGTTAAACAGAAATCCTTTATTTTTTTAAAAACGATTTAAATCAATGAAACGGTGCGCTCCACAGGTCTCGAACCCGGGACCTGTGGCTTAAACTAACACACAGTCCACCGCTGGACTGTGTGTGCAACTAGTTAACTTTACTGATTTTTATTATACTTAAACACAAATTAGTTATTTCCTTTTCTGTCTTCATTAAAAAAAATAGATAATTGTCCGAGTCGGTGCAGTAGCCCGGACTCGAACTCGTGACCTGTGATATAAACATACACACAGTCCACCACTGGACTGTGTGTCTAACTTGGTTATCTTTCTGGCTATTAATATACTTAACATATATCAGTATGACTCCGGTTCAGTTTAACAAAAAAAAAATGATTTTTATTGAAGCAGCGTCTGTGAAACAGGATTCGAACTCGAGACGTTAGTGTGTAATATGCACACAGTCCACCGCTGGACTGTGTGTCTAACCCGAGTAATTTCTGGATTTAAATTAAACTTATAAGATTACTGAACTTCATCTTCTTCGTTGAGTGTTAACCAAAATCGATAACTGACTGGTTCAAGTTTTTAATCGGTTTCTTAACGTGTTTCAGTTCATTACGGTGAGATATAAGTGAAAAGAAAAAGAAATTAGGCGGAGAGGTATACCGACTATCTTCCTCTGTTTTCCGGCGGAACTCCGGCGACAGCAAAACCTTCCGGCGACGAGTGTCTTGCAGCAGAGAAACTTCAGAAAGCTTACAAAATATGTGGGTGACTTCGGTATAAGTTCAAATGGTTTAGTAAGGCTCAGAAATGAGGAAACCGGTTTTCCGGCGACGGACAGAATAATTCCGGCGAGTGGAATTACGTCCGGTAAAGGTGTGGTTTTGAGCGAAAAGGTTTGCAGTGGGTTGTGGGTGAATTTATAGGGAGAAACCGAGATGTATTTGGCCCGATTTCCAACTGGATTCATCGGTTATGAAAACTCCGGCGGTTATAACTTTGGTCGCGGACCCAGACGTCGATTATAACCGATGTCTTAGTAATTGTTTACGTTATAACGGAAGGATTCGTTAAATACTCGCGAGATTGCCGGGATTTCCGACGACTGAACTATTGGGCGCCGATTTTGAATTCGGAAAGGCACGATATCAATTAAATGATTCTAATATTTAACAAATAATATCAGTGGCGCAGTGGTTTGTGTGTGGTGTGTTAAGTTTGATGTTGAACCGGTACTGACCCGGGTTCGAAACCCGGCAGAGACCTTTTATTTTTATTTTGCGATTTTTAACAGTTTTTCAAAAACTAAATATATATTCCCGTATAATAATCGATTATGTATCGTTTAAAATTATTTTGGGCATTTAATTCGCAACGAAATTTTTGACTGACTGTTCGGTTGATAAACGGAGCGGGTTTGGTAAATCCGTTTTTGACGGATGTTACATCTCTCCCTTTAATAGCCACCGACCTTCTTGTCTGATTGAGTTCAGCATTCTCATTCTTCAGCAACAGGCAACCTCTTGAAATGACCCAGATTTTTGCAATTGTAACATCTTAGCTTTGACTTGTCAAATCCAGCTTTTCCCAGAGCTAGCCTTTTTCCTGTTTTATCTTGAAATTTCTTCAATCGAAGAGTGATCATCGCCATCTGCCACTTCAAATCCATCTCCTCCATGTCATCGGGATCCACCTGATACATGTCCTCAGCTGTGAGAAAGTCTCTTTTCAACTCTCCTGACATGAGAGCCTTATAGCTGTTCAAGAAGGTGTTAAACAGAGCGACATGTTCGGTGGATATTTTAAGTGCTTGAGCATCGCTGGCCACGGTAGTCTTCTCGGTTGATGATGAGGCCTTTGCAGAGCTTAAGGAAGAGTTGGGATAAGATTCGGTAGCACTTTGAGGATTTAATCCACCGGAGTTGATGGGAGCAAGAAACGCCATATTTTTGGGAACAGAGGTTGCAGCAGCTGATTGAGTAAGTTTATGTGAATACCCTGTTTGGTTCATCTCTCTCTTGATGATATCCAGTTCAAAGGCTTTCAGAGTGTTGATTAGTTCCGAGAGTGTGACAGGAGTTGTGCTGGTCAAGAAGTTCTTTTAATCATCATACGCTGAAGGCTACATTCTTTAGGGAGTGAGTCTAGCAGCTTCTTGATTGATGCATAGTTTGCAACAGGATTTCCCACTTTCTTCATTTTAGTCAGCACTCCCAGAAATCGACTGATGTGATCGGATAAGCTTTCACCATGAATACTTCCAAACATGTCTTACTCTTTCTGAACCATGTCTCTTTTGTTGTCCATGAGCTCCTCGTTTCCTTCGTAGTGGTTAACAAGAGCCAACCACAATTCATGAGCGGAGGTGTACTCTTCGAACAAGTTATTGTCGTCCTTGGACAGGGCCATAGTAAGAGCGGCATGAGCCCTACGGTCACGTTGAATGAGAGTTCTGTCTTCTTCGGTGAACGTTGATGGATCTTCGTTGATCGTACGAATGTCGTCGCGAATTATCATTGGAATGTGTGGACCGACCGTGACGGACATCCATTGAATATAGTCGGTATACTCAAAGAAGGCTTTGATCATGTTCTTCCAACTGCTGAAATCCTCAGATCCTTTCAACTTAGGAAGTCTTGTAGCTGTTCCTGTTTCCAACTCGGCTTGGGCAATTGGGTTGAGTTGATTGATAGACATTTTGGTTGATCAGAGATTAATTATGCTGGAAAGTATTAAATCAAATGACAAATACGCTGCAAATGAATCAAATACGCTGCACTTGAATCAAATACGCAGCACTTGAATCAATTACGCTGATGAACCCTGGCGACTTTATCCTGCGAAAATAGCTAAATCCACTAGAACATGAAAAACAAGCATAAGTTTGGTTAATTACGCCGATCACCGTGATAAAATCGCAGAGGATTTTTATCACTGACTTCGAAGTCGCCTTCGATTAAATACACTGCCACTATTTCGCTGAAAATCAACAAATTCGTGGTGTTAATCCGGCGTATTTGTTAATCACGCGATCTTCAACAATAAAAACGATGTATTCAAAGATATCTACGCTGCCTTCAACAATAAATACGCCCAGATGGGTTTAAGTACGAACAAAATCTCTCTAATCACCCAAAAACGACTCAAAATCCATGTTTCTTTGCACCAAAATGACCCAAATGTTTACCAAAACACTGATTAACAACAACCCAATGATTGACCAAATCAAGTCCTTTTAAGTTCAAAATTTTGAAAAACCTTGAACTTTGAAAACTTTTGAAAAACCTTCAAAACTTGAAGAATCTTAACAAAAACTCAAACAATCAAGAGCACAAAGGCTCTGATACCAACAACCCAATGATTAAACAGACCAAATCAAGCCCTTTTAAGTTCAAAAATTTGAAAAACTTTGAAACTTTGAAAAGTTTTGAAAAACCTTCAAAACTTGAAGAATCTTAACAAAAACTCAAACAATCAAGAGCCCAATGATTAAACAGACCAAATCAAGCCTTTTTAAGTTCAAAAATTTGAAAAACCTTGAAACTTTGAAAACTTTTGAAAAACCTTCAAAACTTGAAGAATCTTAACAAAAACTCAAACAATCAAGAGCCCAATGATTAAACAGACCAAATCAAGCCTTTTTAAGTTCAAAAATTTGAAAAACCTTGAAACTTTGAAAACTTTTGAAAAACCTTCAAAACTTGAAGAATCTTAACAAAAACTCAAGCAATCAAGAGCACAAAGGCTCTGATACCAAATTGTGAGTCCCAAATCAGATTCGGATCACAGTGGTTGATTGTTATAACCCAAACAACTATAGATTAATTGTTGAATGTGTAAAAGGTAAGAAAAACCAAACAATGAAGATGAAGATTCTTGTATGGATCAAACAACCAGTGTTGTATATGAAATCCCAAAAGATACAATCACTAAAAACACCTGACTATTCGGATTAAGTACAAGAACAACAAGCACAACACAATAACAATCACCAAAATCTGTCCAAGAACCTTGGACAAGGTTTTTCATTGAAGAACATATATATACACATCTGACTACCCAGCGTATTTATTAAATACGTTGGGAGCTTAATTACGCCGCCCTGTTCTAAGTTTCACATATTACACTTTTGACCCTTCTAGTTTAACTAACTATTACAAACCAGCTCAAACTAATAATACTCAAGTATCAACGGTCTCAAAACGTTCTAACAAAAACATGTGGTGATATAATTTTAAACATATTTCTTTTGACTGCTGTACCGAGTATTGAAATCATAGTTATGCTATAACATAACAAATCCATACTAATCGAATACCCGCAATAAAACATAGGAAGTCTAACTAGTGATTAAAACTGTAGTTTGGTAAAAGTTAGAAGAATATAAACAAAACAAAAACATGCAATTTAGTGATGACTCAACATTTCAACCCAATTGATAACTTTTTAAAACATGGTTCGGCATGCTATGCACGTGGCCGAGCCACTCAACTCGGCTAATATATCCAAACCGACACCTGAACCTCCCAGACACGCATAGTAAACCCTCGATACACACACATATACATATACATGTACATATCTACGCCTCTGTAGTCTGCTCTTCAGTTCGATCCCTACAACTTGAAAACCTAACGATCAGATAAGTATGTCGGACGAAGAGCATCAGTTTGAATCAAAGGCCGATGCAGGTGCTTCCAAAACCTACCCTCAGCAAGCCGGTACCATCCGCAAAGGCGGTCACATCGTCATCAAGAATCGTGCTTGCAAGGTTTACTACTTATCTCTTTTCAATATTCGAATATTATTATTAGTATTATTGTGTTGTGCTGATTTGAGTTGACATGTGATTTGTGTATGTTGTAGGTTGAATATGTAATTATTGGGATAACTAGGTTTGTTATAGTTGGATATGTGATGTTTGGCCTAGATCTGTTGGTTGGACTTGGATATTTAGTGTTTTGTTTGTTCAGATAGATGTGCATTAATTGCTTGTGCTGTACAACACAAGATGAAAATAGGAGGTATTATTATTTTATTATGATATCACATTTGAGACTGTGACAGAGAAATTGGGATAAAGATCTATACTTTTGTGCTTTGAAGTTTGAACATAGCTTTCTTTTGGTTAACCTAAAAAATATTGTGGCAACACTCACTGAGTCGACAAAACCATGCTAACCAACTGGATTAGGTATATCCCGACCTGTGTTGGGCGGTGGTTTTCAAGAGGTTTTGGTAAGAAATTGTTAGAATGTAAAACTTATGGGCCCGCCACAGCTGTGCTAATTAACTGGATTAGGTTAATCGCACCTTGTGCTTTCAAGAGGTTACCGTAGAAAACTCTCGGATAGGAATCAGATGCGTACCGCAGCTCCGCCCTACAAGTGAATTAGATTTTGATTCTGATTTGTGTTTCAATACTTTGAATATTGTGAACCTGAACAACATATTGGTTTCATAAATTAACTAACATGTTAAAGGGTCATTGTGCTTTGCTTGTTCCTATGATTAAATTTGTATTAAATATGTTAAGGATTTATGGTATTGATTGAAATACGTGGACTTATGTGTTGTGAAGTCGAAATGTTAATCAGTTATCCTCTCAGAATATGTGATTGTTTTACCAAATTGTAACAGGTTGTAGAAGTTTCCACCTCCAAGACTGGCAAGCACGGTCATGCTAAGTGTCACTTTGTTGCAATTGACATTTTTAATGGGAAAAAGCTTGAAGATATTGTGCCCTCGTCCCATAACTGTGATGTAATTAATCTATGTTTTTCTGTCTTAATTACAATTTTATCCCGTTTCTTGAATTAAATGGCTCTTTTATTCTATATGTTTTGTAGGTCCCTCATGTCAGCCGTACTGACTACCAGCTAATTGATATTTCTGAGGATGGATTTGTACGGTTCTATCTGTTTAGTATTGGTGAATTATTTCATTAGTAATGTTTAAGATTCTGATTATGGTTTAACATTTATGATTATATTATCTCAGGTGAGTTTGTTGACTGAAAATGGCAACACTAAGGATGATCTGAAGCTCCCAACTGATGATGCTCTCCTGACACAGGTATGTCATGCGATACAGCTTCATTATGTTAATTCATACGGGGTTGTTATATACGATGTTCTGTTGTATTACCAAGTCGATAACCATATGCTTTATTTTGGAAAAATTACAAAGAAAAGAACTTTACCCATAGATATTTCTGTTGTTTGACTATTTTTTCCCACATTAAAATTGTTGTCTTTTGAAGTAAAAATTTCATTCTTCAGTTCTTAAAAGACAAAGTATGAGAAAACTAAGTGTGTTTGTAAAGCATTAAAGGTTCAATTATCCTTCTCTATTGGTTTAAAAAGAATGATTTTCTTGGTTTTAGGAAAATTGCATTTTTGACTCGTCCACCAAATATGTGCAATGTGTCAACGTATTTAAATCGGTGGACATCGATTTGTTGACAATGAGGATTGTGGAGAAATATATAGGTTTTGGAGTGGCAGTTTCTGACACGAACTAAGAAACAATATGAAAGTATACCGGTTTCGGGTTGTCGTTTATAACCCGCTTAATAAAAAGGTCGTGGACAGTTCGACTTTTTTATCCGTTAACCCTTTTAATTAAACAGTTTTGACTCGTCAACCTGTTTAAAGTTAAAGAGTGAAAAAAACATTCTATAAAGTCAACTCACCATCCTTTTACTGCCCCTTCAACTCTCATTCATTACGACTTGCCATTCTTTTATAACCCATTTAACCTGTTTACAAGCTGATTACAACCCGTTTGACCTGTTTAGATAAACGGGTCACATATTATGCTGTTGATGTTATTGATACAAGTAACTTTATGGTTGGTGTTGGGTTCCTTATTCTTGAAATCTGTCAAATCATCACGATTGGGACTGTAATCTCTCTCATAGCAAGATGCTGCATTTTTTACGACCACATGAATCGTTTCATTTAATGGTTTGTCTACATGTTTTTTGTGATAAGATCTGTATTATATTTTCCGGCAGCTGACTTTGTTATGGCTATTTTGTAGATCAAGGATGGATTTGCAGAGGGTAAGGACCTGGTGGTGAGTGTGATGTCAGCAATGGGGGAGGAGCAGATTTGTGCTCTTAAGGACATTGGCCCCAAATAAACTCTTACACCATCATCGGCAGCAGGAAACGCTCTTTGCTGTTGTATTTCTGTTTGGGCATCTTAAGGTTTTTATTTCCTTGTAATGTACTTCGAATTTCTTTTATTGCAGCAGCTATGATATTGGTTTAGGGCTGCAAATATGATATAATGGTATCTTTGTGGTTGTGTTCTTAAATTCTTACTTTTTAAGGTATTGAAATTCAAGGGTGTTGTTGCTATGGTTGTTGAAGTCTCGGGTATGTGTGTCAAAAGGTAGAGATGAAGTTAGTTATTAATGTCATTTAGTTTTTAGGTAAGCATACTGTTTGGTAGTTGTTGCATTGGAATCATGTTGATTGCAACAAATAGTGATAGTAGCAATGAAAGGACACCTGTGCATGGACAGCATTAGCATCACTTCGTTGCCACTTCATCGTGTGCTTGACTCTACTTTAGACCACTTAATAAGAGTCTAAACGGACTCGAGTGGTTGAGGCTCACCTGAGTCATGGTCTTTGTTGTCGTTGACTCGCCTCTTTTCGTAGGACCCACATCAATTAACGTAGCCAAGTATTTTAGTCTTTTTGTTTTTTAATAGCACTGTTTGCTTTTACTTAGCCTCCATCTATAAAATTTAAAGATACATGCTTATATGGTTTGGTACTTTGGTGTATAAATTTTAGATGTTTGTTTGTTGGGACATTTTACAAATGAGACCAAACTACTCTCGACTTTATATTTTGAAATATTTTAACACTTTAATTTTTATTTAAAGTCTTATGATGTACAGAAAATGTCAATAGATGATGTATTCGAGTGGTCCTGAAAAACCATATCCCTGTTTATTGTGTTCATTTCAAACCGTTCCGCTGCCTATAAAGACAGTTGCAATCTTTGCCATCACCATGTTGTCGCAGTCGTACCATCTTCTTCACCTCCTTATCATCACTGGCTCCCAACAATAACGACAAACACGCACAACTGGTTGTTATCCGACTATTCTTCAAGACATAATGAAATCCAACGCGATTGTGTGTTGTAATATATCATGTTTGTGTGTTCCGATTTATAATTTGCATCTATCTTGTTTTTGTGTTCTGTTAGTTGTAGGTCTCAATTGTGGGGATGATGATGATGATGGTGGTGTTTGCTAGTGTGTTATGATCCAAACAATAGAGAAGAAGAAGAATCTAGAGGAAGAGGGTGATTCTCTATTAACTTGGATAAACCGGAAATACAGACTCAACAACGAATAGCAACCATCCAACAACTCAAGACAAAGTTACAGAATCAACCCTAAACAATGAACTATTTGCAACATAATCCTTATTCAATCTCAACTAGTTTATTATGCAACAATACCTTCCACTTAAAAGAACTACTTGTCCTCAAGTAGTGAAGTCAGGAAACCTCAGCTGCAAGTCTTCCAAAAATTCCTAAGTAGCATCATGAGGAGACTTCCCCTTCCACCGGACTAACACACTCATGGTAGCTAGATGACCTTCTTCACCATCCTTCTATCCAAAATGGCCTCGGGCAACAAATGGAACCTTGGATCAGCAGCAATGGAAATAACTCTTTCAGGTGGACCATTAGTTGGTTTTAGCAATGAAACATGGAACGCAAGATGAATACGAACATTCCCAGGCAAATCCAACTTGTATGCAATGTTTACAAGAATAAGATAAGGGACGAGCTGCACTTTGCATATATGGTTGTAACTTCAGATAAGCCCAAGATCCCACTAGCAATTCCCTATCAGATCTATGTTCATCTGCTTGCTGTTTCATTCTTCCCTGAGCCTTGGTTAAAGTTGTTTTCAACACCTTAATAGTCTCCACCCTATCCTGAAAAAAAGAATCCACCGAAGAGGCAAAGAATCCTTTGGAACATAAGCAATGTGCAGGGGTGGAGGATACCCCTACAAGGCCTAGAAAGGAGTCATCTTTAAAGCTCACTGGAAAGAAGAATTATACCACCATTCTGCTAAGGACAACCATTTGATCCCATTACCTCAAATAACCTTCAATGCACATGTTGAACACTGGTGTTTAACCATTGGTTTGTGGGTGAAAGGAAGTGGATAAAACAACATCAATCCGCTGTAAGGCCATAAATTCCTTCCGAAATGCACTAATAAAAATGGGATGTCTATCAGACACTATAGTAACCGGACAACCATGTAGCTTGTAAACATTAGACAAGAAAAGCTGTGCTACATCCTTAGCTGTATACGGGTGGCTTAAAGCTCCCAGATGACAATACTTAGTCAACTGGTCAACTATCACAAAAATGGTGTCCTTTGTAATAGCCTCAATTTTGCTCGGATCTGTACCCCTGCACCTGAAATCACATGCCCTAAATACTCGACAACTTTACCCCCAAAGGTGCATTTAGATCGTTTAGCAAATGATCGAAGTGTCGCGCCCTGGTTAAAGATAATATTTATAAACCCAAATTACCTTAACTAATAGCTAATGGTAGTCAGGGGTCAAACCACATAGAGTCTATGGTTTGTGTTAAGATTTGGTTGATTATGAAATTATAACACTTTATGAAGCTAGCTATGTTGTAACCTCGTTTGTTTGGAAATAAGTGTTGGATTGGACTGACAAGTTGACTAATAATTATGAAAACAAATTACTCGAACTGTTGCAAAAATCGCTTTCGTGATTGTAAACAATAATGGATAAGAAGGTTCACACCCGGTCGATAAATGCATGTCCTAGGGTTCCTACACGTTTTAACTTGATTTAGTTGCGTTTGATGATTAACGAATTTAGTGTCACGTGGCTTAGATGCCAAAAGTTATACATTTCTAGAATAGACCGCAATGCACTTTGTTACCAAAAACATGTAAATTCTAACCTAAGACAAGGCATAATTGCACACAAACATTTCACAAAGTCAAATTTAATATTCACTCGACAATTCACGAATTCAATACAAATGCAAGACAATTATAAAAAATTTCAAATATCACAATCAGCTAGTCACAAATCAAATTAAGCACAATGTTTGAAACCCTAGAAATCTTATAAAAATCTACACGGGGTGAAACCCGAGGAGACTAGCCGCTCATGATCAAGGAATCTTGAACATCGGATGATGAACACGAACACCGAGCCATGATCTTGATCCTTGGAATAATGGTGAAGGTTAGGGTTAGGTCTTAGAGAATGATCGTGGAAGGTTAGAGAGGTGAGGATGATGATGGATTTAGTGATTGGAATGGTAGTGGATTAGGGTTTTAGGGTTAGATGGATGAAGATGATGATGCTTGGTGGTATTAGATGGATTGTGGATGAGAGGTTTTATGTTTGGCTCCGGCATTCTTTGTTTCTCATGTCCGGATGGTCCCGATCGCATCCCGATGCTCCCTAAAGCTTCCGAAATAGCACCTTAAACTCCGTTAGACCTGCAAAACACAAATCATATCAAAGTAGGCCATTCGAAACTCAAATTAATGTAAAGGCACATACTTTACAACAATTAAATAATGGGTTTTCAACCACGTATCACATCCTCACACTTGTCTTTTGTTTGCCCTTAAGCAAATATGTTTTCACGTGGGTCTAACAAAAGATACACTCCCCATTCCTGGAAATTCAAGTTAAGGTCTAATGTCATACCCGGTTTATAATTTTCACAACCAACAGAATTTCAATGGTTACACGGATGTTACAATTTTTAAATACATAACCCACCCTTAAAGCTAGTACATCATACACGTCCCTCACAATGTTCTCTCCACCCGGTTAAAAGATTAACTAGCAATGATGCACTAGTATTCTAAGTGATAACTCAAACCGATTAAAGCACGCATACGCATAAGCTTGTAATTCAATCGTTTTCCACCAATTTAAACAAAAACAAGGCACAAGTCATATGGTCCTTAAAGGTTAGTAGCGGGGCTAGGTTAAGGGTATGGAATGGGATATTTGAAGGTGGCTAAGGCCATGAAAATTCAATTCTTATTATATTTACTACTAAACGAACTCACTAACTAAATCAAACTACAAGGCACAATTTTGCCTTTTATTCAATAAACCACTACTGTATCTTTTTGGACTTTTTTCACAACGATTTTCAACTATTTTTCATTGTATTTTCGAGTTTTTTTTTTTCATAAAGTAGTACTTACAAAGTAAACAAACCTAAAATCAAATTTTCATCACTCGGATTTAAAAACAAAAAGGTTTAACGGTCAAGGCTAAATGGGTTGATCAAATGAGAGGTTTAGGCTCAAAGTTGGTGACTAAGGGATTAATTTTGGGTAAGGTATGATGTAAAATGGTGTAAAAAAAGGTTTATCCTAATGTCTTAATCATTCTTGTGCTCGTAATAGGTCTCTGGTCTCAAACATATCAAAAGTTGTAAGTTCTACAATATGTGAACTAATGGCGCACTCAAACAAAGAAACATATAGATGTAACATGTATAAAGGCTTAGAATCTCACATGGAAAAGGTATGATATGTGATGTGCATAACATGACTAATTTCTTAACTATTCACAAATAACCACCTGCAATTTTCTTTATGAAAACTCATTGAATACCCATCATGCTAATTTCTCGGAACTTGACCATGACAAAAGACCAAAATGGTTTGTGCAATCCCTTGCTGACTTTGCTAATCATGCTTTTTAAATCGTTTAGATGACATTTTTTAAAAATATTCGAAATTCTCCCCCATCCCCACACTTGAGATCAACATTTTCCTCAATGTGTAGTGTTTAAATGAAGGGTTAAAAATCTTAAACTTTTTCTCCCCATCCCCACACTTGAGGTCAATATTGTCCTCAATGTGTAGTGTTTTAGATGGGTGCTTTTCAAAACACAAGGGATGTGACACAGCTTTTCCCTCAAAATTCCACCCCAGTCAAAATTTACAATTATAATCCACTTATTCTACTAACTAAATAATCAAAGTTATGTACAAGAAACATATGCACCTAGTTTGCTAATTTTTCATGTGCTCCTCATCTTCAATGCAAATGGTTGTTCAAAACGAACATGAAAATACCCTCAAGTCTCAACACTCGTGTAGAAGCAAACTTCTCACCAAAATCAAAACTCATTAGATAATCCATTTTTACCATTTTATACAAAAATTTACCAAGTCATTCGTTAATCTCTTTGATTCTTGTGGAAAACAATTTACAATACTAACAATCCTAACTCACTTTCGTAGGAAACACAGTTGCATTTAGTGTATACAACAAGCCCTTTAAATCCCTCGATAGCTCGAGAGGACGAGTGAGGTCTCGTGAGGGTTATATAGAGAACACACCGCCAACGTTCATTTATCTAAGGAATTAAAATGCAAAAAGAATATAAAATAAAAAAATACAAAAATGAAACTAAACTAAAAATAAAAGAAATAAAAGAAATAAGTACAACAACATAATACATACCTCACCTTATCACTGATAACACTCGTTAGGATCCATCGGTGGGTATGGTTGGTACAGGTAACTAGTAAGGGCCAACATCATCTCGTTAAAGTTGTCGAGCGGGCACCCATCAGCCTGCTGCGGCATGGGTATCGAAACAAAACTTGAGGCCACTCCTTGAGGCCAATGGACATCCTTTGAACGTATTGAGGCTGGTCCCAAATGGTAGCGTAGTTCGTCCTTGGGGTGTACTCCTGATAATTCTGACCCGCCTCGAGGTCACGTTGGTGCCTCTCTTGATCATAGAGGAGAGGAGATAGGCGTTATTGATGGCTATTTGTTGTTGGGTGCTCACCGTCATCCAACGCCTATCCTCGAAGGTGTTCCTCTTGACCCGAAGTCGATCTTGTTCCTCCTCCCATGTTCTTCGACGTGCGGTCTCCAGTAGTCGGTAGGCCTCTTGTTCAATCCAATAGTTCAGTTGGGCCGCCCAATGTGCCTTCTAATGAGCTTTCCGTTCATGCTCAACCTTGAGCCTTTGCTCCTCTTTTGCCCTTGCCTCGGTCACCACCACGGACAGTTTTCATAAGTGTCCTGTTGCCCACGGTTATATCCACTGAAAGTCGAGCGACGCCGGCCAACCACAAACTATGCCACGTCATTTGACACTTAATGGTGTGACGGGCAAAATGTTGCAGGGCTCCTCGTCGACCCGTCAGCTCTTCTTCATCCTCTTCCTCCATCTCTTCATCTTCGCCTTCTACCGGCTCATGAAACGAAAACGTGTAACCCGTTTCCCTGTCAGACACAACATAGTGATGCCTAGTTGACTGCACATATATTTTATACCTCATCCTTATTTTCAAAAAATCGAAGTCATCCACGGGTTTGTCCACCCAAAGAGACTCCTCGGGAAGACGGTTCTGTTGGGCTATTGCCACAACCCCCGACCCTACCCTGGACGGGAGCCGTGAACAACACAAGCGGTACCAGTTTTTACTAAAGTTATTGCAACAGAAATTTCTTTTAGGATCGGTGTCAGGAAAAATATCAGAGTTTCGAACACCGTGGTTTTCATTTCATAAAATGTGAGATAAAACCCATATTTACATAAAGGATTTTCACGGAGATAAACCCTTAACTACAAAACACGTTTTATTCAGGTGACATAGCCACTTATTTAAGCTTGAGTGCCTTGTATCACTTTTTCCTTCCCTTCACAGTAAATCACCTGAAACGCGTTTAAAAACATTTGATCAGCATAAAAGACTGGTGAGTTCATTCTTTTGTATAAAAAGACACTTTATTATAATTAAAGCATTAAGAGTTTTTACATTTTGTTTATATCTTACAACTACTCAAAGGTATTTTTCACTCGGCAATTCTGTGACTGTGGTCATATCACTCTTTGGCTATCCAGTTGTCAAAATAGCAAAGTATAGCAAGTAATGTACAAAAAACCTGACATACTGAAAATAGTTTTCTAGTAAGAATGACTCAGAATGTTGTGAGAAAAGATAAAAGATAATGAGTCACAATGTAGTGAGGAAAGGAGAATGACTCACATTCCAGAATTTACAATTTTTAAGTGTTAGGATCTGAGGTTGATATTGATGTGATTGTTTTAGATGAAATCAATGGAAAAAGAAAATAATCAATGAAAAAGTGCAACGGAAAAGTGTAAAACTTTGAAATCACAACATAGAAAGATTGTTTTCATTAACATGCTTTTGTAATATTAATCATGTATGCATGCAAATTACAAAGTTCCCTTCAGCCTAAGATTACTCTAATTTGTTCTTATAGAATGTGTAGAAGAAGTGATATATAGAACTGTACAGGCACTGTTATATTTATAGTACATTTTAAACCACTGAGCATCTTTGGCTGACGTCACTATGAAAATCACATTTAACAAACCAAACAAACTCTAAACACTGCTAGACCTAAACATTGTTACATTAGAATACAATATAAACTCTGATGATAACAACTGTTGAGATATCCTCTGTTGGGCTTTATCCTTTGTTAGGCTTCAGCAGACTTTACTTCAACAGACTTTATCCTCATCAGAGGTTCTCATCAGCAGACCTTTGCCATAACAGTTTTTTGGTTCTTTATCAGAGCTTGTCTCTAACAAACCTTTGCTTCTAGCAGAGCTTTATCCTAGCAGATCTTGTGAATAGTCTTTAAGTCTCAGCAGATTTGATAATTATATGAAGGATCAGATGTTATAGATAGTTTTGGCTTTTCAATCATCTGTTCTTTTGTAGGCTTTAATAGATCCAACAATCTCCCTAGAACAGATGATACCAAAACTCTTCTTTATTGTTGATCTTTATTTCTCAACAGTAATTCCCTGATTTGCCCTTTGAAGTGTAGTTCAAAGTTCATGGAGAACATGTCTTCAAAATCCCTTTGCAATTCAAGGTTTAATAGATCTTGGAGGTCATCTACATTCAGACCATATGCATCCTCCATTTTTAGCTTCTTGATTGAACCATCTGACATGAGCCAGAGTCAAAATGTGGGTGTCTGAGGATGATTCCACTTTAGAATTTTTGGATCAGTTGGTTTTTTTAGGATAAGACTTATTGTTGAGCTTGGTGGAAGAGATTTGCTTATAAGGTTAGAAATTGTTTCTTTTATTTATCATTTGTAGCATCAGTGTGATAGAGAATTTGATTTTTTATTCCCTCTTTTCTGTGCTCTTCAACCCTCTGTTCATCATTCTCTTCCATCTGCTTTTGCCTTTTTTATTTGATGTAAGGCAATTGTGGGTAAGACAAAGGTTAAGGGATACTTTTTAAAGATTTTGGTCTGATGAAGGACAATGCCCGTTGAATAGTCTTGCCTTCTTGTAACTGTAAGATCTTTCTTTCTAAGCTCTTCCAGTTTTCTGTAGGTATCTACAACCCTGGACCCAGACCATCTAGCAACTGACGTTGCATTACTATAATTTGCAGCAACCAGCTCTTGTTTCATTCTTTTAAGCTTTAAAGCTCTGTATCCATCTGCCTGTTCATCTTCCAATCAGGTGGTGTTGGCTTGTGTAGAGGATTTTGAGCATTGCTTGTATTATGTCCATTTCTTCTTTAAGATCATTTGTTGACCAATCTTTGAACTGTGCTCTGATAGCTTTGTAAGGTTTGTATTGGATAATGTGGTCAAAGTAATTCTGTTTCAGTTCTTCATCAAGCTCAACATTATAGGCCTTTCTGACATAGACTTACTTCATCTCTTTGGCAAAGTCTTCAATCTTTCTTAGTTTGCTCATTTCATAATACAAAATGCCTTGAGTAGTCCCGCCATCTTTCCCTTTGCTCTTCTCTTTGGCAATATTCTCAGCCTATCTAGCCTTCAACTTTAGACATTCATCTAAATTTCTTGGCCTTCGGTAACCAAAGAGAGATGAAAGTCAAGTTTTGTATTATCCTCTGCTGTGAAGAATGATTCAATTTCTTTTCGCACAGCTATCAGTTCTAGAGGATATTTGGCAGCAAAAGGTATGATGGATGGTGGTTGATAAATGGTTGGAAGTGAAGTGGTTTTAGGTGAAGATGATGAGGATGGTGAGAAGTGATAGGTTTTGATGAAAAAGGGACTGGTGATGGAATCCCTTCATCATCATCTTCAACAACAGAATTTTTTCTTTTGCATTGAAATCTGATTTGTGGTGAAGGTGGTCGTAATGGAATTCTTGGTGGTGTGGATAATGGTTGGGTTAAAGTGGATCATGGAAGAGGTTGAGGTAACATCTATTGAAACATTTGATGTAACAACATCTGTTGGTTGGTTTGATGGTGGAGGTTTAACATCTGTTATACCAACATCTGTTGGTGGTAGAGATGATTTCTTAGGTGAAGGTTTTTGTTTCTTTTGAGGTGGTGGTGTTGGTTTTGTTGGAGCAGAGGATACACTTGTTATAGGCATGACAGTGGTTTTAAAAGAAGTGGTTATTGGCTGTCTGACATTTTTTGTTGACTTTCTTCTTTTTGAAGTGCCAATGTCTTCGTTTTCCATCTACTTGGCCTTTTCTTCTTCAATTAGTTTAGAAGCTTTAGCTTCCAGTGTATCTTGCCTTTTTTGCTTTTCTGTGGCAATTTCTTCTGCTAGTTTGTTCAGGGTCTCATCAGTCCCTTTTTGAACTACCAGCATCAGATGACATAGTAGAAGTTTGATTTGCAGTAGTGGTTGTAACAGACCCTTGCTTTTGTTGCACCTTTGAATATGGCTGCAGCTTTTTTAGTTTATCACTCTCCCTCTTTTTGGCATCATCCTCTACTTCTTTATGAGAAGGACTATTGTAGGGGCAGAGCCAGTGGTCTTTACCAAATGTTCTTTAATGGCCTTGATGTCAGCTTGAGTATCTTTGTATCTGGCCTCAACCATGTTTCTGATAAGCTTCATGTGAGTTTCAGGGTGAATGTTAGCCAAATTCCTTTGAGCTATAATGATTAGTTGCACAGATTTCCATAACTCATTGGTAGTTTGCTGTGTTGATGGTTGGCTTTGATAATTTTAAACATCTGCTTCATCAGATCTTTCATTCCAGTGATTGAAGATTCCATTGAAGTCATTCTCTCCGTCAATTCTTTGTATCTCAATTCATCACCTAATTTAATAGGATCATTTGAGTTCCTACCAGAGGTAGTTGTATTTGGATCATCAACAGGAGGAATCTCCATGTTATCAGGCCCAAATGCCCCTCTGTCTTGGTACTGGAGACTTCCAACTGGAGCAGAGGTTACAATTGTAGCCTCAAAAGTTGTTGCCTTTAAGGAAGTCTTATAGACATAACCACTGTCCAACTGAAACACTATTGTGTCATCAGTTGTAGTGGCTGCTTCACTTAAATTAAAACCAAGAGTTACTTGTAACTCATGGGGTATAACCTACTCAGCTGTTTCTGGGTTAGCAAAGAGATTTAACTCAGACTCAGTCACATGTGGAGGTGAACTCTCATAAATAGGTGATTGAGAGGAACTGATTTGTGTCTGAGTTATCTCAACTGCATGAAACAGAAGTATGATAGTAGGTGGAATGGGGTGATGGTTATGGAGTAGAAAGAGAATTTTCCCTGGGAGAGGGGCTTGGGAACAAAGATTCAATTGAATCATCTGCTTCATAATGTGGGATCCCTGTGCTTACAACCTGTTCCTTTGTGAGGAAGCAAGAGGAGTTTGGCTTTGAGGTGGAGATCTTTCCAACTGTTGTGAGGATGTAACAACAGTAGTTTCAAGTGGCTTTTGTGATACCCCAAGGTTATCCTCTGGATCTCATATTCCAGAGGTGCCTTTTTATGAATTTTGGTGTTGGTGAGCTTTTTGGATTTTGATGGCTTCTTTTTGGATTTTTCTTATGTGGGTTTCACAACACCAGTTGTGGTGTCATGATCACTAGGACAGTAGTCTCAGCAAAAGAGGTTTGAGCTTGAGATGTGGACTCATCCAAAATTTTCTCATCCCCCTTTGCTTTTGTTTTGAAAACCTTTGACTCCATATTAATTATTCTTATAAAGATTTCAGTAGTAAGACTCTTTATCTCAAAGACAACTCCCTATTTAAAATCTTATCTGGAAGTTGCTTTTGTAGATAATAGCTTAAAAGCCTTGGATATAAAAGAAAAGCTTTATTTTTTGAAATTTTATTATAATTTGCCACAAAGTCCATAAACAATACTTGGGATAGATTAGAATCAGATTTTGTCAAAATAGCATATCCCAGAAATTAAATATTTCATGGAATCTCATTAAATGAGATGGTCTTTGCTGAAAGACGAGTAAGGTATGAAAAAAGTATGTCATTTCAACAGGAAAGTTTGGTTTAAAAATGGTAACACCAGATAACTGACCCTCATACCCATGTTCTATGAACTCAGCATGTAATTCCTGCTTGCCAAAGGAAATTTTACCTTCTAGGTCATTTAGACCAAAAGTTGTGAAACTGAGGATGGGGAAATTTGGACAAGGGTTTCTCCGACCTTGGAAATGATAGCATATGGCTTCTTCTTTTGAGATTCAACTTTAGCAATTTCCTAAAACTGTCAGAGTGTATTCACATAGATTAGTGCGTTTGCAACCATAATGTCTTCGTATTTTGATGTTGTGAGAACATCAATAATGAATGGAATGAAGTATTAGTGTCAGTTTTCTCAAAAGTGGGGAGGTAGTTGTGTGGGAGTTTGATGCTGAGAGCCATGATCTGAGATGGAAGTGAGGGGTAATGAAGAAGATGAGTGTAATGAAAACCTCCTTAGAGAATTTTGAATTCGAAACGACAAGTGAAAACGGTGTTTGGATAGAATAGTGATATATAAAGGGAAAAAGTGAATACTAACGTGGCAGCGGTTTCAAAGATCTGATGGCTAATCATCTATCCACGTGTACTCTCTAATGGATAATGGATGACAGTTGTTAGGAAAACCACTGCTGAGAACCAGCAGTGGTTTAGAATAGTGGTGATATTACTCTTTCAGAGGACAGATATCAGTGGATAAGGCAAAACAGTGGTTTAGCCCAAATAGTGGATGGACAGGATAACAGAGGTTACATTTAGCAGTGAATAAACATTTAAGCCAAACAAAGGTTTAGAAACAATGGTTTAAAACAAACTTTTAGGATTATTGAAATTTTTAATCTTAGCTATTTTTAAGGATGGAATTTTGATTTTCTAAAAACATTTTAATGCTTGTTATTCATGGATAACAAAAAATTTGCTATTAATCCATGTTAAGCATGCCAATTCTAGAGATCAAGTTTTCAAAAGTAAATGTATCTAAAGCCTTTGTTAGAACATTTGCTAGCTGATCCTTAGTTGGAATATGACGCAGAGAAATCAAACATTTTTATAGAAATCCCTCACAAAGTGATGTCTGATGTCAATGTTCTTGGTTGTTGAATGTGAAACTAGATTTTAATGATGTTTTCAGTTGCTTGACTATCCAACATGAGAGGGGTCTTTAGAGCAGTTACACCAAAATCCCGCAATTGATTTTGAAGCTGTAGGAGTTAAGTAGAAACAATATACTCTGTGGATGTTGAAACTGCAGCTTGCTTTTTTGTTTTGCCAAGAAACTAAGCAATTGCCTAGAAATTGACAACCTCCTGAAGTTGACTTCCTTGTGGCATGGCATCCAGCAAAGTCACTATCTAAGAAATTAGAAAGCTCAATTTTCCCATTAACAAGATACAAGATACCAAGTGTAGGAGCACCTTTTATGTATCTGAATATCCTTTTCACAGCAATAAGATTTGACTTCCTAGGTGCTGACTGGGATCTGGCACAGATACATGTAGCAAATATGATATCTGGCCTAGATGCAGTTAGGTTCAATAAAGACCCAATCATGCTTCTATAAAGAGTTTGAACAACCAAGTCATCTTTGTCATCAATAGTGACCAGCTTAGACGTAGCCATGGGCGTACTACATGGTTTACAATCATTCACATCAAATTTGGTAAGTAGTTATTTGACATACTTACTTTGATGAATGAAAGTACCATTTTGCGATTACTTAACTTGAAGACCAAGAAAGCACTGGAATTTACCCATAACACTCATTTCAAACTCGGCTATCATGAATTCTCTAAACTCTTCACACATACCATTGCATGTGGATCCAAAAATGATGCCATCTACATAAATTTGAACAAGCATCAAATCCTTTCCTCTCCATTTTAATAACAAATTTTTATCAATTTAACCTCTTGTAAAGCCTATGGATAAGAGAAAGGTGGAAAGAGTTTCATACCAGGCTCTAGGTGCTTGTTTCAAGCCATATAAAGCTTTGTTTAGCTTGTAAACATTATAGGGATAAAAAGTATCTTCAAAACCAGGGGGTTGGCATACATATACCTCTTTCTTGATCTTGCCATATAAGAATGCACACTTGATATCCATTTGGTACACCTAGATGTTGTGGTTGGCAGCAAAGGCTAAAACCAGTCTGATGGCCTCCAGTTTTGCAATAGGAGCAAAAGGTTCATCATAATCAATGCCTTCTTCTTATCTTTAGCCTTGAACCACAAGCCTAGCTTTATTTTTGACAACAATGCCCCTTTCATTTGTTTTGTTCTTGAAGACCCATATTGTGCCTATGGGACATACATCCTGAGGCAATGGTATAAGTTCCCATACTTGTTGTCTTTTGAACTGTAGGAGCTCTTCTTGCATGGCCTCTACCCAACTGTTATCTTTTAGTGCCTCTTGGTACTTGATAGGTTGTACGAGTGATAGAAAACCAGCAAAAAGACAAATGTTTGGGATTGACTTCTTGTGATAACCCCTTCATTGATGTTACCAATGATTTGGTCAGATGGATGGTTTTCAAGGTATATTAGATTTCCCTTGTATGGAATGATGGCATTTTGAGGTGAAGGCTGCCGGCGGGAATCATTTGAGCTAGCATCTGTTGGCAATTTTGAAGAGCCAACATCTGTTTGGAATGGAGGTGGAGGTATAGGTGGAATTGGGGTAAAGATAGGTTGACTTTTGTTCACAGAAAATGAACTTTTGTCAACAGAGGTTTGATTGTATGAGTTGACAGAGGTTTGGGGATCAATAACTGTTGATCCAATAGTGGCAAAGTTTTCACAATTGTTAGTAACATCTGTTTCTCTAGTGGATGAAATGACTTTGTATTAGAATCATAATGTCATATCCATAATCTTGATGTGAAGACTGTGGTGTACCTTCATTGTTAGTCTTGATAAACACATCTTCAAATGTAAATTTATCTAAATCAAACAGTTCAACAGGATTTGCTGGGATTTTTAATGAGGAAAGTTCATTGAACTTTACATTCAAGGCCTCTTCCACACACCTAGTCCTTGAATTAAAGACTCTGTAGGCTTTACTAGTGGTTGAGTATCCCAGAAAATGACCACAATCTACTTTGGCTGCAAATTTTGAAATTGAATCTTTTAAGTTTAAAATGAAACATGGGCAGCCAAAGATTTTGAAATATGAGATCAGAGGTCTAATTTTGTATAGAATTTCATAGGCAGTCTTTTGACGCCTGGGGTTAATCAAAAATATGTTCTGTACATAGCAAGGGTAAACTTGAGTCTGTAAACATTGTTCTAGCAGCTTCAATCAAAGTTCTATTTTTCCTTTCAACCACCCCATTTTGTTCTGGTGTCCTTGGGATGCTGTATTGCCTAACAATCCATTTTGACACATAGAATTCATCCAAATCCTTATTTTTAAACGCTGTCCCATTGTCACCCCTAAAGACTTTTACTAGTAGGTCAAATTGCTTTTCAACTTGTTTTACAAAATTTTGCAAATTGCCTACAGTCTCATCTTTGGAGTGCATGAAGTAGGCCATGTAAACCTTGAAAAATCATCAACTATGACAAGACAGTATATCTTTTTTTAAGACTCATGATTTTGACAGGGCCAAACAAGTCCATATGTAGCAATTGCAAACACTGACTTGTTTGGACTCTTCAATTGATCTGTATGAACTTTTATGTTGTTTACCTTTTAAAGAGGAAACACAATGTTCATCACAGGTGAATTGTTTTGATGGAAGACCTCTTACAAGACCTTGTTTTGGAGAGTGTAGTGATAGTTTTAAGATTTGTGTGACGAAGTCTTCTATGCCACAGTTCTGTCTTTTTGTTAGAAACAACTGAGAATAGACATGCATTGGACATTGGATTATCTTTTAACATATCAACTACACACATGTTGTCACTCCTGTGAGCAATAAGCTGTGCTTTGCTCTCAGCTACGATTTGATCAATCTTTTTAACCACTTCTGACACAAGAACCTGACAAGTTTTCTTAGTGAAGAATGACCTATAGCCTTTATCTCTCATTTGAGATACACTAAGAAGATTAAATTTCAGCTTGTCAATAAGATTGACATGTTCAAACTTGAGTTTCCTAGCCTGGACTGTCCCTGACCCTAACACCTTCCCTTTTGTTACCAAAAGATATATCACCCCCTCTATGTGCCATGAAATCTTTGAGTAGGGCTCTACATCCTGTCATGTGCCTGGAGCCTCCACTATCTACATACCATAAACTATCAAGGCAAGTAGAAGTTCCCTACACATTAGTAAAAAAATAGTTAATGTGAGTTTCCAAAGCCAGGATGGTGGCTTTGGATGGGGTCATAGATATTCCAGCCTCAAGTCCAGGAATATGGTCAGTGATTTGAACAGATTTTGATAACATCTGTTGTGGACCATTTCCTATCAACTAATCATAACCATGAGGATGCCTATTAACTCTTGGTTTAGATGGTCTTTTGTAGACTTCATAGCCAAGTGGTACACTCTTGTAAGCAGGTTGACCATATCCCCTTGGAAATTTATTAGTTGGTGGTGCATCTGTTACCTGAACCTTTCTAGGAGCAGAAGATATATTCAATTATTTGGTAACAGTTGTTTGGACAGGGACAAAGGTCTGTTTGGTCTTTCCATTTCTTGAACTTTCAAGTGTTTTAGATTTATACTTATTTCTTTTATCATCATAATTTTTGAGATAAACACACTCTTGAGTTTTGTGGTTTGATCTGCCATAAATGGTGCAATTTGGTGAATCAATGATCATACTTGTTTTGTTTATATCATAAGCTTTTAGAAGAAGATAGTTTTTAGTGACATCATTCTTTTTTTCACAAAAATCACAAAACAAGTTTGATATTTTCTCTCTTTTCTTCCCCTTTTCTGTCTTTTTGCTAGCAGATACAACATCTACTGGAAGATCTTTTAAGGGAATGATCTTGACTTGTGGTGCCTTTACACCTTCAATGGTTAAAAAACCATTGGCTTAAAGTTGTCAAGAGTGTCACACTCATCTGACCAGTTAGGTTTGAATTGATACTTCTTAATTTCCTCAAAAATTGAGGATCTTGCTGGTCATCTAAAACATTTTCTTACTATTTGGTTCAACGACTTTAATTTCTTAACCACCCAAATTTGTTGGAATTATTTCTGCCAACTCACAATCATTTATAGCAGTGTTTTGAGAAACTTGGTCATGTTTTCTAAAACCTACACCGAATTCTACATTGCTTTTGATTTGTGATTCTAACATAAGCTCATAACCTTTACAGGATTCTAACCAACTTTCACAAGTAATTTGGGTAGATTCAAGCTCCTTTTTACAACTTTGATATTTTTCTATCATAGTTTGGAGTTGATCCTTGGTTATGCTGGACTCATGTTTGAGGCTACTGATTTTAGACTATTTTTTCAAACAGTTTTGTTTTTAACTCTTTTGCAAGTTTTCAAATTGAATTTCATCATCCAAAATTTTGTTTTCTAAGATTTTCATTCACCTCTTTTATGTTAGCAAAAACAATAATGAATTTATCAGAACATAAGTCTTTAAGGATCTCAGGTGATACCTTAGCATCAGCCATCATGGCACAATCCACTGGTTTCCCATAGGTCTAACACTGAGATCACAATTTCTTCACCAACTTTCTCTTCTGAAACATCTGCCACAACATTTTCACAAACATCATTAGAATTTAACACTACCTCCTCAGACGCATCCCCTTCAAGTATTGTGTCTAATGCCATGAAACAAAAATCATCATGTTTCTTTTAAGTATTAGCAACTAGAGCAAAATTTTCATCAGTCAGTTACTCAGGTAAACTACTCCAATCAACAAAACCTTGTGTAAAGAAGCTCTGTTGACTGGTCCCTACAGAAGCAGAGGTTTGTGTAACTTGTGGTGCAGGTTGCACTTGAACCTGAGGACTTGGGGCTTGAACATACTGTATTTGAGGAACAGTGGTTTGGAAATATTGAACTGGAACAGTGGTTACAGGGTGTGCAAAATGAGCAGTGTTTTGCATATGAGGAGCAGGGGTATCTTGGGATAATGGACAGTGTTTTGTGTGTTTTGAGGTATAGGACTTGGGTGTGAGATAATTGGACAATTTGTTTGACTCCTACACTCCCTACCTAAATGACCTAACCTGTTACACTTGTAGCATTTAATCATTGACTTGTCCAACCCTGGGAATTTTCTACCAGTTCTTTTATAGAACTTGCTGGTCCTAACACTCAGCAATGCCAGTTGGTGTAATATGTCCATTTCATCTAAATTAGTTGGATCAAAATGTTGAAGATCATTAAGTTCAAAGGATAAGTTGTTAGAAACTTGGTTTTCCCCATTTGCTGTAAAAGCAAAGTTGGGTGAGCAAGAATCAGAGTTGAAATTCCCACCAGATGTCATGTCAATAAAATGATCATAACTCTGTTCCTTGCTACTATCAGAGGTTTCTTCTTGACCAAAAAGTGTTGACTACCAAAAGAATAATCATCAACCACTTTTCCTGACTCTTGTAACTTATTTTTTTGGTTAAGCTCTCTCTCATACGTGAGAAACCTACCATGAAGCTGAGTCAAACTCATCTTTTTGAACCCAAGAACGGTTCTAGTTACAAAGTCAATAGTGTCCCATTTTTCTAGTAGAGATCTTAGAAATCGACTATTCAAAGTGTAATTTGGATATTCGACTTTTACTAGTTTTAACTCACTAAAGAGACAACTAAACCTTTCAAATTGTTGAGTTAATGATTCTCCTTTCACATGACAAAATATTTCATATTTTTGGTTTAAAACTTCTCTGTTATTTTCAATAACCTCTTCACTGTCACCAAATTGTTCTTTCAGAGCATCCCATAACTCCTTTGCACTGTTAAAGTGCATCAGGCCAGCAAAGATATCATTAGGCAAAGCAGTTGCCACGATACTATATGCCTTTGCATCTAGCTCAATTTTCTAAAAATCTTGCTCGGAGAAATGTTTAGGACTCTTTATAATTTGAACTTTTGGGTCTTCGACACTCGGCACCATTGGAATATGTGGTCCGTAATAACCGATTTCCAGCAACCCGTATTCTGTTGTGCAAGTATGTGACCCATCCGTCGTTGCGAGATATTGTACTATGATCTGACAAGTATCGGAGGTTTGTACATGGTGCCAGTGTTGTGTGGATCTTGTGGATTTTGAGACATTCTGATTGTTTACAAACAGCCTTTGTTAAAAACTTTGAACGTAAATAAACTTTTACTCTGTTTTCAATACAAACGAACAAACTAATTAGTAGTTAGAGCTGACTAATTTATATCAAACTGATTGTTAAATCAAATTTGAACGACCATGCTCTGATACCAATTGTTAGGATCTGAGTTTGATATTGATGTGATTGTTTTAGATGAAATCAATGGAAGAAGAAAATAATCAATGAAACAGTGCAACAGAAATGTGTAAAACTTTGAAATCACAACAATAGAAAGATTGTTTTTATTGACATGCTTTTGTAATAGTAATCACGTATGTATGCAAATTACAAACTCCTCCTCAGCCTAAGATCACTCTAATTTGTTCGTACAAAATGTGTAGAAGAAGTGATAGACAGAACAGTACAGACACTGTTCTATTTATAGTACATTTCAAACCATTGAGCATCTTTGGCTGATGTCACTATGAAAGTGACATTTAACAAACTAAACAAAATCTAACACTGCTAGACCTAAACACTGTTATATTAAAATACAATTTAAAATCTGATGATAACAACTGTTGAGATATCCTCTTTTGGGCTTTATCCTTTGTTAGTCTTCAGCAGACTTTACTTCAACAGACTTTATCTTCATCAGAGGTTCTCATCAGCAGACCTTTGCCATAACAGTTCTTTGGTTCTTTATCAGAGTTTGTCTCTAACAGACCCCTGCTTCTAGTAGAGCTTTATCCTAGCAGATCTTGTGAACAGTCTTTAAGTCTCAGCAAAGTTTGGAGTAGTAGATCTTTATTATCAAGGATCAGATGTTATAGATTGTTTTGGCTTTTCAATCATCTGTTCTTTTGTCGGGTTCAATAGATCCAACATTAAGCCTCCTGGGTTTAAGTCCGGTTCCTAGATATACACATAAAGTATTAAGAAACCAAATCAAACTTTGACGATAATCATGAGATCAAAATTGCAACGTATAAAGTATTACCTTATTCAAGCAGAACTTTAGCCTTTCTTTGCTAGGGTTTCCGGTCAATCGGACAGGGTATCACTTAAGCGATTAGGGTTTTGTACATAGGAATTGAGACAGAGACTTGGGAACAAAGAATTGTGGGTTGTAGGTATCAAAATTTTGAAATTCGTTGGTGTAGTATGAAAGCTCATGACATTCATATTTATGCCTGAAATTTGACGTTGTTGTGCCATGTGACGGGACATGGTTTCCCCGTCGCGTCACACGAGGAAGCCACGTTTATCCAGATGGAATCTGGTGCTCGTCACGCCACGCGACCAACCAAAAGAGCCTGGTCGCGTCACGCGAAGAGGCAAGCTAGGGCATAGGTGTCATGAGTCAGCCACGTCGGCTTGCCACATGGCGATACGTGGCCTTCGGTGAATCTCACTCTATCGCACCACGCAACAAGAATTTTTTTTACTCTTTTTGTTTTTTATTTTCTTCTGCAAGTTCGGCATGTGTTCGGTGTTTTGATTACGGATTGTCGTGGGATCTTTTTGAGGGTTATTACAAATTGCACTAATCAACCGAACATGTGGGATCATTTTTCTAGAAAATGATTCTCTCATATTTCATATGTTCATCATCACTACATGCTTCTACAAAAGTTTAGGCTCCTCGTAGAGCAATGAGTAGATAACTCGAAGATCCCATGTTTGGACCCTCCCTCGATCACCAAACCTAACCAGCACATTGTCCAAAGATATGTTTAGGAGGTTTTTTCCTTCAAGCGACATGTGCCCACGCTCGTACACACCTCCCGGATAGTGGGAAGGGTCAATGATACGAAGTATGGTGGGTCTGCATGTACAAGATTCTTTTGCCAAAACAAGTGTTTGTCATAGTAATAGTATGCGTTTGACACCCAAAGAATCGAACTTGGCGATTTGGTTAATTGTTTCAAATGACATAACCATCATCCCCCCTACCGGTATCACCATCTACCTCCACGTGCTGGCGTGGCTACTTTGATTTTCAAATCTCAAAGAAGCAAGCAACTGCATCACGATGTCTAGTAAATGTGTTCGGTGTTGTCAGCACACCAGTCTAACACCCATTCCCAACTAAGCCTTACAAACTTCTGAACAATCCCAATATACCTAAATTCTTCAATATTTACCAGCCGTTCACATACACAAACCTCCACAATCTCGTTCACCATTTGCACCATTTTATACTTCCATAACTTAACCTCCAACTGTCTATTTCTAAACTGAGAAAGATGCTTTATCTTCTTAGTTTCCCATCGTTCAACCGTCCAATCATTTTTATGGTTTAACCACTTCCAATCCTGATGAAATAAACGATCATCCACATTCGAAATTGAGCTTAGTTGCTACCACTTCAAAGCCCTCATTGAGAATGAAGAAGACCCTTCTCCAGAAGATGTACTCCTCTTTCTGCTTGCCATTACTGAAACATCAAAACAACAACAAACAAAACCCAATTGGAATCCAAATCAATTCATAACTTAGGCATAAAATAGGATGTTGATTGGTTGTATGTTATGTGAAAATTAGAACAAAAAATTTAAACTTTTTCAAGCGCTAAGTTCTATTATCAAAACGTTAATTTCTATACTTATTGATCATGTTCATACCAATTCAACTACTTTCAACATCCTCATTATATGCCTATTCATCAAAATAAGTGGATGTAATCATATCCCCACACATGTTTGATGCTCAAATTCAAGCAACACAAGATTCATACTTAAATCAAGCTTCTAAATCAAAGGTTTATATCTATTCAACAATAAACTTCAAATTTAAGGAAGAAATCTACAAACCATGTAATAGCAATGCTCAAAACAAGTAAAAAACGTACTTTATGTGTTGTATAATCTCAATAACCAACAGGAAATGCAATGTAAAGAAATTTGGAAAACACTCCTAGAAACCCAAAAATTGCAGCCTCAAATTCTCACAAACGAGTAAGTTTTGGTGAAAACTAAGTTAGGGTTTTTGTTTTTCTCAAAAAACTACACACTTTAGGCTCAAGAATCGTTTGATTCGGTTGAGTTTTGAAGAAGTTATGAGATGGTGAAGCTTTAGGGTTTGAGAGACGAAATTTGGAGAAAATGAAGTGTAAATGAAAGTATGGACCCGTGTTTAGTGTTTTTGCAAGTTGTGGAGCAGATTAGTTCACTTTTTGGGTCATGTATGTGGTCAAAATAGAGTTGGGTTGTGTTAAAATTGAGTTTGGGTCGGGTTTCCTTATGCTGAAAAACGAGATACTCCCGCAGACACTTGAAGTCGCGTCAGCGATACGATACCCATGCGTCTTCGACGCATGTATTTGTTCTAACGTGCTCAACGTCTATCTACTCAATTTCTTGGCCGACGAGGTGCGCTAGTGACAACGCGCTTCAAAAATATGGTCCAAATTATGTAGTTTTTATAAAGGGGCCTAGTCTAGATACAATCCTAAAAATTTGAACCCAAATTTGATCGAAGTGTTGCACCCTTGTTAATATAGTATTTATAAACCCAAATTACCTTAACTAATAGCTAGTGGTAGTAAGGGGTCGAACCACGAGAGTTTGTCGTTTGTGTCAAGTTTTTGTTTGGTTATGAAATTGTAACACTTTACGAAGCTTGCTATGTTGTAATCTTGTTTGTTATTTTGGAAAAAGGTGTCGGAGTGGATTGAAAGTTGACTAATAATTATGAAAACAAACTACTCGAACTGTTGTAAAAATGGCTTTCTTGATTTTAAACAATAATGGATAACAAGGTTCACACCCGGTTCGATAAATGCAAGTCCTAGGATTCGTACACGTTTTAACATGATTTATTTGTGTTCGATAATTAACGAATTTAGTGTCACGTGGCTTGTTGCCAACACTTATCAACATTTCTAGAACGGGCCGCAATGCACTTCGTTACCAAGGACATGTAAATTCTAACCTAAGGCACGGCATAATTGCACATAAACATTTCGTAAAGTCAAATTTAATATTCACTTGATAATTCACGAATTCGATACAAATGCAAGACAATTATAAACAGTTTCAAATATCACAATCAACTAGTCACAAATAAAATTAAGCACAATGTTTGAAACCCTAGAAATCTTACAAAAATCTACAAGGGGTGAAACCTGAGGAGACTAGCCGCTCATGATCGAGGAATCTTGAACACCAGATGATGAACACGAACACTGAGGCATGATCGTAATCCTTGGAATATGATGAAGGTTAGGGTTAGTTTTTAGAGAATGATTGTGGAATGGTTGGAGAGGTGAGGATGATGATGTATTGAATGATTGGAATGGTAGTGGATTAGGGTTTTAGAGTTAGATGGATGAAGATGATGATGCTTGGTGGTATGAGATGGATTATGGATGAGAGGTTATATGTTTTTTGCTCCAAGATATTGATAATGTGTTTCAAAACCCAAAACTCATAATATCCCCTTCAATTTTCGTCAAACAAGGTCAAAAACCAAAATTCAGCACTGCAACTTTAGAGGCCGCGTAGACGACACACAACCTTTGCGGATGCGACTTAACGCTCTGATCCGACGTGTTGCGTTTCTGTCTATGGTATTTCTGGATGACACGATGCGTCATTAAGCCATCACCGATGCAACATCTATGTTTGGCTCTAATATTCATTGTTTCGCATGTCCGGATGGTCACGATCGTATCCCGTTGCTCTGTACAACTCTCGAATAGCACCTTAAACTCCGTTAGACCTGCAAAACACAAATCATATCAAAGTAGTCCATTTGAAACTCAAATTCATGTAAAGACACAATCTTTTATACGATTAACCAACGAGTTTTTGACCACGTATTAGCAAACAACTGATGTTGCCTCAATAATTCTAGAACTTGCTTCAAATCCTCCTTATGTTGTTCCATATTGTTGCTATAAATCAATATGTCGTCAAAAAAAAACAAGCCTACATCTCCCAATAAGGGCTTAAAGACATGATTCATGAGAGACTAAAATGTTGTAGGGGCGTTTGTTAAGCGAAAAGGCATAACTAGGATCTCATAATGACCCTCGTGGGTTCTAAAAGTTGTCTTATGAATGTCTGCTTCAAACATTCTCACTTGATGATTTCACAACCTAAAATCCAACTTTAAAAATACTATAGAAGTTCCAACTCTTCTAACAACTCTTAATCAAAGGAATTGGAAACTTTTCTTTAATTGTAGCCTCATTCAGACACCTATAGTCAATGCGTATTCTCCACTGCCCATCTTTCTATTTAACTAAAACATCTGGAGCTGCAAATTCACTTCAACTATCTCTTATTACACTGGCATCCTTCAATTCCCCTGTCATTCTTTCAATCACATCCCTCTATAATGTAGGAAATCTACAAGGTCTTTAACACAAACCTAACTGACCACCCCCTTTCAAGGGCATTATGTGATCAAATGCTTATGAAGGAGGCAAAACAGCAGGCACAGTAAACATATCTTCATATTCTTGAAGAAGTGATTCAAACTCATGTGAAGAATCTGTTTGAATTACCTTAGACCCGAGGGCATTATGATTAATAGTGTCATGTAGAAGTTGCATACTACAGAGAACTTGTGAAGGCTTATGCAACATTCTCCACATCACCTCAGCAATGCATAAAGATAACTTGTTAGTTTCAATGCCCTTAAGTTCACACATCTGACCATTAATCTCAAACTCCATAATCATGTAAATAAAATTCCACAATATATCACTAAAGAGTGAGAGCCACTTCATTCCTAGAATCCTATCATAAGTCTTTAAGGGAATTAATAGTAGCTCAGCCATATACGGTTTACCTTGCATACTCCACTAGAAATCGAAACATACTTGACTACAAATAAGTTGTTTACCCCCAGCCACAACTGATCATAGCCTTGATCTCTTTAACTTGACATTGCAACCATTTCGCCAGATTATCATCTATAAAATTGTGCGTGGAGCCGGAGTCAATGAGGATATGAACTGCCTTGTTTCCCATTGATCCTAATACTCTCATGGTTGAAAATAATGAAATTCCCATAATAGCATTCAAAGAAATTAATGGCTCTTGTCTATCTTCCTCATTTTCTTTTTCATCATCACCACCTTTCTCATCCAATTCAATGGCCAAGTACAAATGTCCTAGTGCACCGAAAGCACTCACACTTCTTCATTTGTAGTTCTAGTTCTTTACTTGACAACCTTCTCGCATTGTTATTAGAAAGCTTTCAAAGGAATAGGAGCTGGTAACAATGGCAATTTTCTCAAACAAAGTAGATATGTTCATGTCCTGAATTCTAGTTAACTCTAGTTGGTGACATAACACTAGGTTATTACCCTAAACATCTAATTAACATTAAACATCAAAATTTATATTTTAAACAATTCACACATGTCTAAACCATTAAACAAATCAAAACCCAAACCATACCCCCTATTGTTAACGATTTTGGTGAGGGCCCCACATGCCCTCACCTTGTGCTGATTGCTTGCGGATAAGGAAGCATGGCCTTGGCTTGACTAAAAGGGCTTGAAGAATGGCATGTTATAATACTCTTTGACCTACAAAAGATCTCATATCAAAAGACACTTAACACTTCTCATTTCACAAAATCACAACACACTCACACCTCTTTCCTCTCCCTCATCTCACGGCCTCTCTCTCTTCACTCTCTCATCACATTCATATTTCAACCAAGTGTTTTAGGGGTTTACTAAGGTGTTTCAAGTAGACGAAATGTGATACAAGGCTTAGAGATCATCAAGAGGCTTGTTCTTGCAAATCTTGGAGCTTTTATCTTTATATCTTCTTCATAGTTTCATCTCCAGCCTTGTGCTAGTTGTAAGTGCTTAAACCTTTACTTTTGTTTCTTAGTAGATGTAGATTATAAAAGTACAAGTTGATCATCAAAAAAACATTGTTAAAATTATGTGAAATCTTAAAGTAAACAACATAATCTGAACAATATTAGTGATCTATGTGTTGATCTTGATGTTTATAAAGTTTGTATACAAGATGAACATGCAAAGTTGGTAGTGAAAGTAGATATATGATGAATAAGTAATGTGCTTTATGAACTTATTAAGTAGTATGGATGATCTTGAAACTTGTTGTTAAAGCATTTTAAGGGTTATAAAGTTTATATATAAACGTCACGATCATGAGTTTTGGTTTAAAAAGTGTATAAAGTTGTTGATAAACTTGATTTAAAAAAATAGATGTTCATGGAAAGTTTTTTTAAAAATACCTATGGTTTTATATAAATTTCATGTTCTTTAGTCTTTTTGAAAAATATAAAAGTTTGTGATAATTTGAAAAGTTGATGATGATGATTTTGAGAAATTTGATGATGATGATTAAAGGGAAATAATGGTATTTTAGGGACACCATGCCAAAAGATACATGAAGATAAATATGTATATATATTAAGGTATTTTAGGGGATTATATATTAACAAGGCTCGGCAAGAAGATACATGATTTCGGACAAGTGATAAATATAAATAATTTCGACGTCATATAAGAAATTTGTGTTTTACAACCGATCCTAAAAATATATTTTTAAGGAACCATAAGGGTATATTTCATAAGAATATAATTCCGGAAAAACCAATAAATTACTAAATGTGAAATTATCTCAAAAAACACAAGAATATATATACTTATACGTACAAATACTTGTCTACGTACATTACAACACACTTAGTAGGATATAAGGTTACAAGTATTATACATGTATATACGTATACGTACTAATACACAACAAAACACATGGATTGGACAAGTATATCATGTATACATATACAAAGACAATGTTAAAAATATTATTTTTAACAAAGTATTGAACTTGGAAATATATAAATATATATTTATATTCTAGGGTAAATATGTCACACCCCGATTTTCGATGCAGTGGAAGCGTGTCGCGAGGTGTGGCCAGAGCGGCAATCATTGCATTCAACCAAGTAAACGACAATTGTATTATATTACAAAACATTCATCCATACTTTTTATTTAACCATAATTCACATATAAGCTTTTGTCTTTAAAACAAACCACAAGTTTAACAACATTATTTAAAATTTAGACATAAGTTTATAAAACATAACAACAAAGACTGGATGAAACATAACATCTTGACTTCATAACAAACGAACAAGATTTTTCCCCGAAGGCCATCCACTAGTTTCATGTAATACATGTTAGTTTTGAAAACAATGTCAACAAAAGCTGTTGAATTCTTGTTATAAATTTTTGTATCAAATGAATTATCAAAAACATTTGAAATAAACTTGTTTAATATAGCTTAATGAAATTTGTAAGATCATTAGTGTGTTGCAAGAACACTAATCTGTATGCCGAATAAGGTGGCAACCAAACCTTGACGATTTATTATGTGTCTGAGACACTCGTTTTAGACACAAAAGCACTCTAATACGATCTGTTATTATTGCCGTAATAGAGTGGGGCTCGCCCAAACCCAATAGATCTATCCCCTTGTTCCTCGGTACTTGTCTTTCATTAATGGCCCCAATGCTTGAGCCTTATTCACATGTGATCTAAATATTTTATTTTCCCAGCTATATTAATTGTAACATGTATACATCCCGCACGTTTAAAACTATAAAAAAATTAAAATAAAAGGGAAACATGAACTCACAGATTGTGTTCCGTACAAATCACTATTCGATTCATGATACTTCGTTCGTTTTTCGACCTACAAGTGTTCTAGTCTATTAGACACTTAGGCTTTTGTTCGTTTTTCGTACAAGTATTTTATCTTGAAATTTTATACTTTTATTTTGTGGTTTTTCTTTGTTGTATTATATTTTATTATATATATATATATATATATAATGCTAGATTGATTAAATGGACCAGTCCATAATTTAATTGTAAATAACTCAATCTAATAATTCCTTACATATGGGCCTAGCCCAAAAGCTTTTGTAAGTATTGGCCTAGCCCAAATTTGCTTACTTTGTGTGGCCCTAGCCCAATTCGTTTCATGTATGTGGGCCTAGCCCAACCTAACTTTGTTTATTAGTAGGTTAAGCCCAATTGATTTATAAAAGTGGGTCTAGTCCAAGTTAAAATAAAAGATTGGGTCTAGCCCAAAACAACTTATAAAAATTGGATTAGCCCAATTTAGTTTTATAAAAGTGGGCTTTAGCCCAAAGTTAGTTTTTATAAAATTGATTAGCCCAATTTATTTCTTTATAAAAGTGGGTTTGACCCAAAATTATCTTTTATTTAAATGGGTCTAGCCTATGTAAACTTTTATAAAAGTGGGCTTAGCCCAAAGTTTATTTTTATAAGTGGACCTTAGCCCAAGTTTGATTTTTATACAAGTAGCCCTAACACTTGTAAATTTTATAAAAGTGGGCTTAACCCAATTTGATTTTATACAAGTGGGCCTTAGCCCAAAGTTAATTTTATACAAGTGGGCCTTAGCCCAAAGTTAATTTTTGAAAGTGGGCTAGTCCATATATTTTTATAAAAATATATGTAGCCCAATATAGTTTTTATGGTATAATAATTGTTTAGTTGGGCTTATCAAAAAAAATATTTACTAGTATTTGTTATAACTTATAAAAATTTATTTATAAAAACTATAAGTTATATATATTTAAAAATTCTAGTAAAATATAAAGTGTATCATTTTGACCATTAGGTTCCGTCGACTATTTTATTTGTTTCGTCTTTGTGGTTTGTTTCGTTTATACGATATATTTTATTTTGTCCGAATTGTCCGAGTTTGTCCGAATTGTCCGATATATAATTATTTTATCAAACTTAACATTATTTTTTGTATTCAATTTAACATGATAAAAAATATATATATATTATAGTTTTTATACAATAATACACGTACATATATAAGATTGTTTAAAAATATATATTTTTATCAAAAATATATATTTATCTCATTTTTAGTTTAAGAAAATATAAGTAATTATATTCTTAACTTTTTATCCAAATCCTTTATCTAAACATGATTAAACTTCCTAATCATTTTTAACCACCAAATCTTTAGTTTAATCATATCTTAATCAAGATTAATTTTTATAAAATTTTTGCCATAGTTTTCTTTAAAAATATAAGTTTCCCATGTTTTTATAAACATGTTTTAAGTAGCTAACTAACTCAAATCATCATCAAGCACAATTATTATATAAATGTATTAACATAATGTCATGAACTTATTATAATTTTTAATCTTTCTTAATATAGAAACTTTATTATAACTTTATAACAAAATTTTTATTTAATGATCTAATACATGTATAATCATATTTAAAATATGAGATTATGTTCATGACATATTTTTGTTAATGAATCTTGCTAATCTAAACATGCATGTTTTTAGATCACCTTTTTATTAATAATTTTGCAAGATTCAAGTTTACTAGTTCATAACAAGTTCAAGATCATCAAATTTATCAAGAAAATCATATGATCATGTTAGTGATTTTAGATTTATTAGTGTTTTTCAAGTGGGTTTTTATATAATTTTTATGATGATCTTGTGAAATTTTATAAAATAAAAAGTATAAGACTAGGTATAAGGATCTTACTACTAGCACAATGGCTAGGGATGATCTAAAAGGATGAAGAAGATAGGTTGATCAAGAGTTCCAAGCTTCCAAAGTGAACTATTAACCCTTGCAATTTCATTGGTTCTCCTTTAGATCTTCATGCATGCTTAAAGTTCTTGTGTTTGAGTTTTAAAAAGTTGAAGATGAAGATGATATGCTTTGGCCGATTTTTGAGAGCAAAATGGAAGGAAAGTTGTGTTGTTGTTTGTGTTTGAGGATGCAAGAAAATGAAAGTATGATATGGTTTTAGTTTGTGATGATTTAAGTCTTACACACCACTTCCACTAACCATTCTTAAAATTTTGCCAACACATAGAAGAAATATTAGTGGCATTGGGGAAGTATACCATATTGCCGAGAGGATGTTTGGTATTTTCTTTTATTCTAAAATTATATATATATATATAATATATAATTTTATATACTTCTATAAACTTTAATAATTAGATATATAAGTCTTTATAAAACTAATACCCTAATACATTAAAGTGATTTATAGTAGGCCAAAATAATTTATTAGTCTTTGTTGTTCGGTTGATAAAGTTGGTTCGGGTCTTGTACCAGGTAATATAATGATATATTGTGTAAATTATAAAATTTTATGTTCATAATAATTCTAGTACAATTTTTATTGTCCCGTTAATTAATCTAGCTCTTCAGACTAATAATTTTGTCATTTTGAGTTCGGTTCTGGTACCGGCTTTGTTGTCAGGTTTTTACTGAACAAACCGTTTAGCTTTAAATAATAAGATTTATATATGGGTTTTATACTATTTCTACACCCATTATTATTCTTTAGCTAAAAATATTTATTTTTACTTTTCGGACAATTGCTGAATTTTGCTGTAGAATTGCTGAATTTTGCTGTAGACTTGGACAATTTGGTATTTTATATAAAATATTTTATGGTATAATAGTGCAGAAATATTTTATGTCTTAATTCTATTATATCAGACTGTACCATAACTAGTTTTGATATTTATGTTCGCTTCGTTGTCATTCGTCTAGGATATGGTTTTATATATTCGTGATCATGACGAATCGATTATCATACCAAACTATGATTTGGTTAAATTCCTAGACTTTTAAGACTTAAAATCAAAAATTAAGTCATGTTATACGATAAATAGACAATGTACTAGTTGTTTAAGTTGTATAGAATTACCGGAATTTTACCAATATATATATATATATATATATATATATATATATATATATATATATATATACATATATATATATATATATGCACAACACACAATTGATTTAATCAATGAACTAGTGGAACAATAATACACGATATAAGAATATATTTTTGGATAATAAAAATGTAGTGTTTACAATAAACAAAACAAACATGTGGGACACGAGTTCATGCAAGGGGCTTGATGTGGCATGAGGGTGTATGATTTTTATGATATTTTTAAGCACTTTTCACTCTTTTATCAAGTTTAAATTTATAAAACACGATATAGCACTATCACTCTCTACAACAAGAGCTTTTTAATACCGAGGTCGTCTAGGACACAGGAGCTTTTTAATACCGGAATATCGTCAATGTCTAATCTAACCAAGTTTTGAGAAAAGATTTTTTAATAAGTAAAATAAAGAAGGAAACTAAAGAAATAAAGGAAACAAATAGACAAGATAGGATCACTTGGTTCTGACTCATCTTTTATGTATCCTTTGATGATTTCCGCACTTTGGGTTTTTAAAAGATTATCTTGGTTATAGTGGCATGTCCCTCTTTTGGAGGCAACACTACCTCGGCCATATTAGTCTGAGTCAGCAAGGACACAGTACCACAAGGCTGGAATGTTGAAAGATAATTAAGTAAGTTATTAATGTAAAATGTGGCATGTCCCTCTTTTGGAGGCAATGCTACCCTCGGCCATATTGGTCTGAGTCAGCAGGGATACAGTCCCGCAAGGCCGGTTTAAAGTTTTAATAGTAGTTTATTTATAAGGGATTCAAGCTGTTCTTACTTCCCATGATTTGATGCTATCTGACTCAAAGGAAGTCCTAATAAGCTTGAACAAATTTTCGTAGGATCTATACACTAAACAAGGCAAGAATTTTACCCAAACCACCCTTCTAACCCACTTCCAGGCAGTTAACACACTTTATATAGACCGTAAAGACATGAATGAGTGAATCAACAAAACATGAAGAGATTATAGAATAAAGTTCATTTTCAATACATAAGACTAGATATTAAAGTCATTAATACAAAACCAATTAAAAAGTTAACCAAAGCTTGGAAATCAAAAGTAATACATAAATGACTTGTCTTCACCAAGTGATTGAAGAGATGAGCCAATCATGGCCTTTGTTTGACAAAACTTTTACAATCAATCTTGGATCCCAAGACTACTACACACTCTAAAGATAGATGATGGATGAATGTGGTGGATGATGGTGGTGTTGTGGTGGTGGAGTGATGGCATGTATGAGAGAAGTGGTTTACCAAGGGATGGATTGCAATTTAACCAAGCACCCCTATTTATAGTTGGAAACAGACCGTTTACACGGCTCCGTGTGTCACACCCCAAAAACGTCGCAGCGAAAATACAAACGTAGTGGTGACAGAAGTTGGTGCCTATAAGTATCTATGTGGACGATGCAATATTTAGTTTTGGATATTCAACTTAATTAAAACATAATTTAAATTTTGGAGTTTAAACACAACCACAACCACAACATAGTTAAGTTGTTTTGATCCTTATGGATCTTAGTACAAATGCATCAACAACCACAAGATACGCCAAAATCCCGAAGCCGAACTCATGTACCTGAAGAACAAGTTAAAATCAAATGTCAACACAAAGGAGGGAGAGTTCACATATTCAAATTATAAATAGTTTGATTCAAGGGAAACTTTTTTATTTTGTGTTTAAAAATAAAACATCCATATAATTTAAGAAAGTCAATTTTTATTTCCTTTACAAAAAAATCTAAGGGTCAGCCATCGCAAACATTTTCCAAAAATCTTCGATACATAACATCTTACCAAGGTTTACATATTAAATTGCTAGCATCAAATGTTCAGTTTCGTAAGTTTGCAAGACATACGAGCTTACATTACAATAAGGATATCAAAGCTAGACAAATGATATAATTCGTCGCTTGACTTGACACAGAGCTATCAGTCACGACGGAGTGGTCAACCCGATAGATCCATCAACAATTCTACTGCATACAATATTAATGATTAAACGACAAAATTTACGCAAGTGCCCACAATAGGCCACTTATAATGTCTGCCACATGTACAATATATATATATATATATATATATATAATATATAATTACTAAAATTTATAAATTTATAATATTATGTTTACAAATTTCCAAGTCCCACAATAGCCAATAATCACATACATTATATTATAATGACAAATATACACTAAATTTGATATTTAATATTTGTTACGAATTTCCCAAGTCCTACCAAACGTAACCAATACCATACTTATCTCTCGAATCGACAAACTCATCACAACTTAGATATAAGTATTTTAAATTACCTACGTTTTATCCCAAACATTAATATCCACGTTTTCCCCGAAACATATATATATATAATTATATATTAAAATTTCTGAACATATAAAAAACTAATTAAATATATAAATTATTTAAGTATTCTTTAACAAAACTACAATTATCCTTTTAAGGCGTGTTCTTCCCCCACAACGTATATAAAACAGTAAAAAGAGGGGTAGTTACACCCACCTTTGGGTGCGTTTTTATTAGCGCGATCCCACAATTTGGTCTACACGTGCTAATTTAAGTAGAAACGATTTAATCACCAATATTCTCCAAAATACCTAAGTTTCTCCAATACTTAAAATTTTTCACATAACTTTGAGATTCTCTCAAAAAGTCTTTAGTTTTTATTATGTTGGGGTATTTATATATTAAGATTTTTCTACTTGACCGATTTTATTGGTGACCCTCATTATGTTATATTCGTTACCACACCCGTTTATAAGCAATATATCTATGATTTGCGCTTTGTAATATATATATACATAAACGTGAACATATTATCACATATTGTAATAACGTATCTCGTCAACTTTTATATTTTATCATTTTTAAAGAATTTATACATGAAATAACTCATCAAGTTAACCTAGGTATTCTTTTCATGCTCAACAAATAAGTTATATACTTAACGTGACTTTTAACAGAATTAACCGTTTCAACCGAACATGTGTACATGCATAGTCTTAAATCCTACTATCATGTCAACACATAACATATCATATTTCATATTCTTATAATCACATATTATATCATATTACACAAAGTTCACTCTTGAACAATCCATTTTCGTATACGTTGAAATATGCGTATTTTAGCGTTTTCGGTAATGTTTTTGGGCGTCGGAAGTCACGTATGACTAGCCAAACACCAAAGATACTTAACATAAGTTAAAATGCTTGTATTTGTCTAAAAATATTAGTTTATATTTTAATCTAAAACAATTTTGTAAAAATCGCTTTAAAAGCCAATTTTTACGGTTTTTAACGTATTGTCTTGTACTGAACTTTACTATAATCATCCCAAATCGTCATGACTGGGATCGTCACGACTTGATATTTTAACATAACACATGCTATTTACTACATAAAATGGTACTTATACTCATGTTAGTGCATATTTCATGTAAGTCACATAAATCATGCAATTTCACCAATTTTACTACTTTTTAAGCTACATGTACAACATGCAAAGCTACCAAACTTATGATATAACTTCATATTATCATAACACATCATATAACATTATCTTAGCATGTTTATATTCTGATTTAATCCACATTTATCATATCATAACAAATTCACTATTTTATGATTATTTAACCATCATGCATGCTTATGTACAAGCATCTAATGCATTCTTTTCATATCATCATCATCATCATCATTCAAGAACTTAATGCATCTACTATATATTTAATTCATATTCAAATAATTCAAGACATCATCATCTTCATCTAATCATCATCTTATGATTGCATGCATAAATCTTTCACATTTATGAACATTTAAACAAAAACCCACACGTGCATGCATATACATATATACACATGACATGCATATACATACATATACTTCCAAGATTTCACTTTCTATATTTTCATCTTTAATCATATGAACCTTTTCATAAAAACATTTTTAATCATGCATGCATCCATCTTCCGTAAATCACGTCAATCAAGATTTAACAAAAAATCAAAACACAACTCTAACATGTATATATATACATTCATGGCCACATATATACACACACATACTTCCATTTTTATTTTGATTAAAAATCCATTTATTTTTAGTTTCAAGTTTGTGAATAATTCCAAGATCAAGAGAAACCTTCCATCATCATCAACAATCAAGAACATGGTTTTAAAAGTAAGTTTATACCTTCAAGATTTTTGGTGGGTTTTTGATAAGTTTGATGATATGGAGCTTGTTCTTATTTGGAATCACCTTGAAATTACCCTTGGATCTTCAAAATAACTTGGAAACACCTTGAAATGAACTTGGATCCTCAATAAAGCTTCAAAAATTTGAAAATGGAAGTTGCAGGGAGGTGGTTTCGGCATGAGAGAGAGAGTGAAGATGATGTTGTTTGGTGTTGGAAGTTGTAAATGGTGGAGTGTTTAGAAGGTTTGATGATTATAAATGTGTGGTAGGCCAACAATTGGCAAAAGAGAAGAAAAGGTGGGCTCTTGAACCACCACCTATGTCCCCCATACACACACATCTCTTATACATACACATATATATATATATAATATATATATTATATTAGGCAAAAAATAGGTATTTAATTAGCTTTTAGGTATTTTATCTCTTGTTTTAATTGTGTTTTATGGCGTTTTAAATTATTTATATCAGACTATAAAAATAAACTCGCCATAATATTGCTGAAATATATAGTAATTGCCTAGACTGGCTGCGTTGTCTATATTTTACAGTATACATGCGATATTGAGCACTACGCGCTTAAATTCGCAAAATAGGGATTTTAAGTGATTTTAATTAATTTTTCCTCACGAATATGATTAAAAAACTATTTAATCATAACGAAATATTTTTAGGATTTTAACATTAATCGGGCAGTCACTGACGTTCGTTTCGCATTATGTTCATTACGCGATAAACGTTTATCTTATTATTGCCAACATAATTTCTAATAGAGTTTGGATTTATCAACATATCAATTACCATATATTAACACCAAATCAATAAAATATTGCCTTTATTTATTCATAACACATGTCACACTAGTACGGTACAAACTCAAAATAGCCGGCTGTCACACCATGCCCCATTCTTCTCTATCTTCATTTAATGAGTTGTGTTTGTCCGTATGCTTGCACGGCCCCGTGTGTCAACGGCACGGACCGCGTGACCAATGTACTTGGTGTACTATCGAAGATTTGCATATCTGGGAGTTGACCACAGCCTGTGTCCATGGGACAAAACCTCGTGTCTCTTGTCTTCTTCTTTTGTCTTTTTCTTTCTGGAATCTTGAGTGGGGCACAACCCCATGCCTCGGTGACATGGCCCCGTACTTGTCTTCTGAATTGTTGTTTTTGGTCTTGGGGTGAAGCTCGGATGGTCGGTATGATGCATCAACTTACCTTCTTTTGTATTTATGTTGGTTCTTGCCGTTAATTTGTTCCTGCTGTACATTTAAGATTTTTTAATATTGAAAATAAAAGTATACAAAGACACACACTTTTTCCAACATTAGTACTAAAAAGTGTTGAGTTTATACCTTATTTGATATAATTTATAAGTTGCATTTGGTGCATATCAAATACCCCACACTTGAATCTGTGTTTGTCCTCAAGCAAAACTCTTTAATATTGCTTACACACCTAAATGGAATTGGTAGAGAAGAATTTCTGGTCTTGTTGTAGAGTGTTGGGAATTCAGGTTCTTTTTATTCTTGTTTTCATTTTATTTACAATATTATCGAGATTTTTTTAGAACCTTTTTTGAGAAAAATAAATATTTTTAGGCATAACATGACTTTTATAATTTCATTAAGCTATATATAAATTCAACACCTCACAAGTGATCACTCAACACTCGGCCGAAGTTATATAAGTAAAACGCTCAGTCCCGGTATGTAACTTACTCCTACCATATGCTTGACAAGTAATCAAAGCTCCTCCTTTTTAATATAATCTTTGTAAATACCAAGGAACACTTTTTAGGGAATGCTTTGGTTAGGGGTAGAGTAGTTTTATTTGAAAAGTGGTTAAAGGCATAAAGTGTCGATTTTCTTTTGAAAAAAATTATTTATTTGTGACTTAGGTACAAACTAAAGTTTAAAATGCAATAAATTTGCTTATTTATTTCAAGCAACTAATGATTTTTTTAATAAAGTAAATATTCACAAGATAACTAAGTCATATATTTTTTCTGTCTTTCAAAATAACTGAATTTTACTAAGATAAAGGGGTGTAAAAATAAAAAGGTTTTGCGTAATGGGTGATTTATGCAAAATTGTATTTTGCAGGTTTTGAAATGAAAGGTTTAGGCTTAAAAGGGTTAACAAAGGGAAATTTTGTTTTTGGTGGGGAGATAAAAAGAAAATAAGGTTGAAAAAGAAAAAATGGTTTATAGTCCTAATGCATCAATTGTTTACTTACTTGGATTAGTTGGTAAGGACCGGAAATGTATTGCCTTGTCAAGTTCTAGATTCGTAAGAACCGTACGGGTTATTCACACAAGAAATAAAAAGTGAGCTTTTAGTCAAGATATGATATTGAATGTTCGGTAAAGGCTCAAAACTCACAATTTGTGGGAAAAGGGTAAAGTGTGAAAATATATATATACAATCAAATTTTAAAAAGATTATCATGCCTTTTTATAAATTTTCTTATATGGTTCTTTTTATCACGGTGCTATCGGTTGTAAATTTGTAAAAACCTAAATTTTTAGAACTTGGTTTTCTAACTTAAACTAAAAACAAGACTAAACAAACTAAAAAAATATTTTGAAAAGATTTGGGGTGTGTTATTGGTTCCAAGTAGAGTTTTGTGTAAGGCTTATTTTAGGACAAACAAATTCAAGTTCTCCCTCACACTTAAATTACACATTGTTCTCAATTTGTCCAAAATGGATTAGATTGATTAAATGTGTAAATACGGGTTTAAACAACAAAATTTTCAAAACTAGGTACTAGACACGGGACCGTGCTTGGGGACACGGCGCCGTGTAAAAAGTTCCAGTATCATGACTTCTATGAAAATTTCCAAAAGGCAGACACGAGGGTGTGCCAAGTAGGCATGGCCCCGTGTAAAAAGTGCCAGTAATGAAAATTTTTCAGAAGATATGCACGGGGGCGTGTCTAAGAGACACGACCCAATGTAACAGTTCCATAATCGAATTTGTTTTCTGCAGCTTTAGGCACGTGGGCGTGCTTACCTTAGTCGGCCCCGTGCATCACTTACTGTTTTGAAGATTTTGCGTTAGGAGATATCTGTTTACATGCATGGGGTTCTATTTCAAAGCCTTTTGGCCATTTTCAACCTTATTTTGAGTGTATCTTATTCGTACAAATAGAAAACTCGGAAATAAAAGCATTAACTAAGAGCTAAACTAAATTCTTAAACATAATTATTATTTTTCAAAAGGAAACTGTACTTTTGAAATCTAAAAAGTTATGTTTTAGTAGAGTCTTTATTATTGGATAGTCCATAGAATGCCTCCACGGTGTGCCAAGTTTATAAGGGTCCTTGGCTAGACCCAATTTGGTCAAATGTTACCTGAGCGGGATGACTCGTACCCCAAGTTGCACTAGCTAAGCGTGTAGCCCAAGCTCGAGTCTATTGCTTTGATGTAGTTGACTGGATCATCCTCCATGTGTTGTCTCACTTCAAACTTTATTTCCTTGTCGCCCACCCTCAATGTTAGCCTTCCGTCACTCATATCCACTATGGCCCATGCGATGGCAAGGAATGGTCTTCCTAATATGAGCGGGATCTCGGTGTCTTCCTCTATATCAAGGATTACAAATTCGGCCGGGAAAACAAATTCCCCAACCTTAAGCAAAAGATATTCTACAACACCTTGAGGGTATTTTACCGACCTATTCGCAAGCTGGATGCTCATCCTTGTAGGATGTGGCTTCCCTAGTCCAAGTCGTTTGAACATAGAGGCGGGCATTAGGCTGATGCTAGCTCCTAAGTCGGCAAGTGCAATGCATATTGATGATCTTCCAATGGAGCAAGGAATGGTGAAGCTTCCGGGATCAATCTTCTTTTGTGGGAGTTTGTTGAGGAGTGCCACTGAGCATTCTTCACTTAAGTTAACTTGTTGAATTAACTCAATCTTCCTTTTGTGAGTGAGCAAGTCTCTCATGATTTTGGAGTATTTTGGCATTTGTGTGAGGACTTTAACGAAAGAAAGGTTGATGTGAAGTTGTTTAAAGAGGCTTACAAACTTGGTGAACTGCTCGCCGTATTTTGTTGAAGTAAACGACCGGGTTAAGGGACCGGTGGTGGTTTGGTTGTCTTGGTGTTTTGGGGTTAAATATTTTCTTGGTTATTGGTTATGGGTTGTTTGTGGGTTGTGTAGTGATTTGGGGTAAAGTTGGTTCATTGTCGGACCCTACTTTCTTGTTTCTTAAATTGATGACGTTAACTTGTGCTTTCATGTTTGGTTCAGTGTTACTAGGCAAGGCTCCTTGTGGTCTTTCGGAGAAATTTTGGGCAAGTTGGCTTACTTGTTTTTCAGTGTTTTGCATACTAGCCCTTGGTTTCTAATTTCGGCTTCAGTTTGTAGGAACCTCTCCGAATACCGCTTGTCGGACTCAGATGATAAAAAACGAGTGATGAGATCCTCAAGCCTTTCTCTTCCTCCTTGCTATTGTGGTTGGGAACCTTGTTGCTCATTTCGGGGTTGTTGTTGAAAGTTAGATCGCTGATTTTGATTTTGTTGGTTGCTACCTCCTAATTCCCTCCAACCAAAGTGGGGATGATTTCGTCCACTTTATGGGCACCCTGGGCTATTGATTTTCCATATCTTTCATACAACTCCAGTTTTCGTGTGGTCTGCCACATCCTTCAAGTTTCTTTATTTCATGGTTAAAGCTTCGATTTGGGCTTGTTAAGAGGTGGCTTCGTCTACTTTATGGGCACCCATGGCTATGATTTTGAACCCCTAGGAGTATGCCATTGAAAACTATTTTGAGCAATTTCCTCAATTTGGTTATAAATTCCATTAGGTCGCTGATTCCCAAGGAGTCCCCTAGAGTTAGAATCAAGGATTTGCCTTGTGTTTTGTGAGAGCCCATTATAGAAAATGGACACTTGTTGCCAACGTTCAAGACCTTGATGCGGGCATTTACTTAGTAACTCCTTGAACTTTTCCCATGTCTCGTAAAAAGATTCCCCGTCGTCTTGAGAGTATGAATTAATTTCAGTCATGAGTTTGACAGTTTTAGCAGGAGGGAAATATTTGTAGAGAAATTTTGGGCAAGTTCATCCCAAGTGTTCACATACCCACTTGGGAGGATGTTTAGCCAAACTTTGGCTCAGTCTTTAAGAGAAAAAGGGGAACATATGGAGCTGGATAGCATCATTGGAGGCTCCGTTATCCGAAACGTGTCACATATTTCAAAAAACTTGGTAATATGTAAATGGGGATCTTCATCGGGTAGGTCATGAAAGGTGGCGGAATTTTGGAGCCATTTGGATTAGGTGAGGTCGAAGTTCAAACTTGTTAGCATCGACATCAGGTGGGTTAATAGTGGCTCCAAGATTGGCGACCGTAGGTAATCCATGAGAGTACGTTGATCTGCATGGGGAGGTTTTATGTCGAGGCTTTTTGTTGGTTTTTTGCTTGAAGTCTTTTCCTTAAAAAGCGCTCAGGTTCTTCTAGTGGCACTTCTATGTCTTTTTCGGAGGTGAAGGTCATGCACCAGTTCATATTTTTTGCGAATTATACAGAATGGCATGAATTATACAGTAGCACGGCCCTATGTCTATGTGTTGTCAAGAAAAAGTTTCTGTTTTCAGGTTCAGCAGATACTGGAGGTTTGACACGGCCCTGTACTCCTGTAACACGGCCTGTGCTTTTATTCCAGTAACTAGAAAACAAATTTTTTTCTATACTGTAGGTCTAATACGACCCTGTGTTGATCAAACACGGCCCCGTGTTATTACTGCAGAAAGTAGAAAAATTGAAGAAAGAAGAAAAATCTAAAACGAAAAATTAAGGAAGCATAAAAATAATTAGGTCGTCGATTTTAAACTTTCTTAAAATTCTCGTGTCCCCAGCAACGGCCTGTGACATTTGTACATTTTTAGTCATTGAACAATTCCAGAACATTTCGTATTTAACAAAATCATGTGTTTTATTTGCGAGAATGTATATTTATCAATCATTATACAATCTGGACATTTTTATTCAATAAAATGTTGCATTTTATTGGTAAGATGCAAAAATGTCAATCATTGCACAAATTCGGTCATTTTCGTGTTCGATAAAGTTTTATACTTTATTTATGGAACCTGTAACGGTACAATTGAACGAACCGACATTAACGACATTTTCCGACAAAATCCAAGTTACACATGCCTTAACGCCTTTATGTAACCTAAATATTATCTTAAGAAGGGTTAAAAATGACAAAACACGACAATACAAGTCCAGGGCCAAAATCGTCAAAAAAAACTTTGCTTCATCACCAGTTTGGCCACATATCTCCAATTTTTGACACCTTACACTCATTTTACCACAGTTAATTTGGTGTTAACACATGTTAGGACACTAATCCCCATTTGGTAACACTTGTCATCACCTCCTTGATCTTAAACACTGTAAATACCCTTTGATTCATCCATTTTTTTCTCACACCACTTCAAAACACTTCAAAGCAAAGTGTGAAGTTCTTCTTTCTATCCTTCTTGGAGCTTGTTTCCAGCCTTTGGAAGTCTCTTATCTTGAGTTCTGAATGTGTTCTTCAACACAAGTAAGTACTCTTCCTAATTCTTTCATTATTTTAGCTATTTTGAGCTAAAAGTCAAACAGTTTGGCTTCCTGTTTGACTTTCGATTCTAACCATTTTGATCAAGTCAAAGTTCAAATAGAAGTTTGCAACATAATCATGAAGGTATTAATCCCTTGCGATTGCACCTTCTGATTACCACGTTTAGTAGGCAAGATGACGAGTCAAAGTTTTACGAGTTAAAAGTAAAAAAAATGTATAAAAATGCATTTTACGACGAAAACGTTTGTGGGTATTAAAACTTAATGTTTTGAAACCAAATAAGCTTTATAACATTATTAGACATGTTCAAACATGTCTAACTCGTCATTTCAAGTTTAGTGCTTATTTCTTTGTTGTAAGTCGACCGATTTTCCTACCGCTTTGACTTTCGAATCTGACCCGTTTGGTCAATCTTACGATTCGACCAAGCGCATTTTTATGACCATAGTAATTTAGGGAATAACCATGTGATGTTATATATTATAGTCATATAGTTTGGTTAGTTATATGATGAGTCGATTTTATGCACTTTTAAAATGCGAAAACACCCTTTTGGCTCATAAAATGGTTTTAAACATGTAAGACCATAGTTTTGACATCTAAACTGATATTATAACATAATCAAACTTGTTTTGACATATAAGACTCATCATAGGACTTATTTAACCATCCAAACCCATAGTTACGCTACCTTTAAAGTGACATAAACCATTTTAACAAGCCGTAACGGGTCAAAGCACATAGAAACTCTTCCAAATCAGAATGTAAGGTATTATAAACCAGATCATACGAGTCCCAACACTCGTTTGGTTTATAAGACCTCATTCTATCCAAGTCTCGACACATAACATAGTATTCCGATACATTAGGACACACTTGAACTCTTCTATCCTTGAGCTTTGTTTGATCATTTGAACAAGACATTTACGCAATACGAAGTGAGTACATAGCCCCCTCTTTTACGTTTTCAAATGTTTTGGGGTGATTCATATGTGCCTATCAATACTTTCTTGTTTTCATGACATTATACATGTTTTACTTATCTAGTACATATAGTACATGATTTCAAAGACATTTTGCTTCATATGTTGATTTAGCATACATAGTACATGATTTCAAAGACATTATTGCTTCCTATGTTGACTTAGCATACCTAGTACAAGATTTCAAAAATTTTCATGACATGCTTACATTGTTCAAGACATATTGGTGCGTCGAATATACAATGATACATTCATTAACATTGATTACGCCAACCGATAGTATGTAATGGTACCATAGGATTGACAATCCCGTTCCCGCTTCCTAGGTTTGTATGGAAGTGACTTTAGGTAATGACAGAATCTGATGAACATTTGATAAACCTTTGTCTTTACAAGGGTTTATCCGACATTCAACAAGGGTTGAATGTATTCGCCAACAATCCATATATATATGTCTACACAATAAAAACAATTGATTTATAAGACATGAGTTTTTGTTTAAATAAGACCTTTGTTTATTTAAAACACCTGTTTTAGACAAGACATTTTGATAAGACAAGACATTTTGGTTATTTTATACAAGACATTTATTTTATGGTTTAAACAAGACTTTCGTTTGCCATACAAGACATTGGTTTATACATAGGCATTTGTTTATAAATAACGTTTGGTTTATACAAGACATCGGTTTTTTACATAGACATTTGTTTATAAAGACATTTGGTTTATACATGGCATTGGTTTATACATTACATTGGTTTAAAGAAGATATCTCAATTGTTGGCTCATGGTAAGTGATTTAAATGGCGAGATGTGTGTAATATGATAAAAGCATGGTGGATACGCCGCCGTACTTCCTATATATATGTGCTTTCGTTATATTATATCACCTAGCGTTATCTAAACCACTTCAAACAAAATACAAGACATGACATATTTTATACAATGCACGAGTTATTTTGGTTATTAAGTTAACCATGCATCATTTCTTTTAAATCATTTGATTTTCATATGATTTAATAAAAAAAACATTTTTTGTAAAGGATCATGGCTACTTTTGTAATAGTTGAACATTCTTTTAACTTTCAAAGCCATGAATCTTCATCACAAAACCTATGTTACTCACAGGCATTTTTTTGCTAACGTTTTATTTTCACATATGTTTCAGGAGCTAATGTTTGACTTTGAGCATGCTTCACATAGGGTGGACTTGGGCCTTAGTGACTTTTAAATATGCAAGACCATTGTGATGGTTTTTATTTCATTCTCCCAAGACAGTGTAAACAATTAAATTCAATAATACAAAACTTTATGTACCATGTGTTGTGAAACAATAGTTCTGTGACATGACTCCCTGACGTTTCTGTCATGGTTTGTTGTTTTACGCGGTCAGGGTGCACCCATCGTTGGCGTAGTATAGTGATGGTAAGATACCGAGGTTGTCCAAGTACACAAGAGCTTTTAATACTGGCCCGTGTCCATGGGACACAGCCTCGTGTCTCTAGTCTGCTTCTGTTTGTTTTCTCTTTCTGGAATCCTGAGTGGGGCACGACCCCATGCCTTGGTGGCACGGCCCCGTGCTTGTCTTCTGAATTGTTGTTTTTGGTCTCGGGGTGAAGCTCGAAGAGTCGGTATGATGCATCAACTTCCCTTCTTTTGTATTTATATTGGTTCTTTCCAGTTAATCTGTTCATGTTGTACATTTAAGCTCTTTTAATCCTAAAAATCAAAAGTATTTAAATAAACGCACTTTTTATAACACTGGTACTGAAAAGGGTTGATTTATACCTTATTTGATATAATTTATATGTTGCATCTGGTGCATATTAGGCTAGGCCCCGGGCATTACACGAACAAGGTTATATATATAGATATACACACACACACACGTGTGTGTGTGTGTATAAGTTGAATACACATATGGACACTCGGATAATAAATCACCAACGCGTCTAAACAAACAAGGGTTTTCAAACAAACAAAACAAGGTCAAGTCTTAACAAGGTTATTGGTGAAAGACTTGTACATGAAAAAACAAGTAGACCTATGAGCCTTAACGAAATTAGGACACAATGGATTTAGTGGCCCAGTAACAATGGATAACATTGTTGAGGTGTTAGACCTACAAAAGAATAGATGCTATCCTAAAGCCAAAGCATGATATACTATTGAAGAAATAAGCAAAATATTGAACCAGACTCTCCCAAAAGATAGTGAATCTTGAACACCTATTCAGAACATCTGATCTAGTGCACGACAAACATCTGTTGAAGACTTGGAACCGTTGTTCAAGAGTACAAGTATTGTTGAAGACTAGCATCTGTTGAAGACAAAAGCCCTGATTAAGCAAAGGTCTGATGAATAAGACCAAACATCTGTTAGGCCAAACAGATGTTTGGACAACTATAATAGAGGATAGGCTAGACAATGTTTTCTCAATGTAACAATATTTAATTTCAACAATGTTTACTATAGCCTAGATCAGAGGATAAGATTTGCTCAGATGTTGGATCTTTTCTGTTAGGAATGTTAGATGTCACTATTAGATCTCACATGTTAGTGATCTATTTATCACACACCATCACATTTTCTCTAGTACGAACTGATTTGTTTTTGTGATAGACTAGGGGGAGTTTGTAGAGTCAATCAAGTTGTAAAAATTTTGAATCATTCATAAATCATTGAAAAAAATCATTGATGATAACTTCCATTTTGTGAATATTATTGTGATAATCAATACTTGTTTGCAAACAAAGAAACTCGGTTTTTAACAATTGATATTAGAGCTTGGTCATGTTTAAACTTGATTTCACAATCAGTTTACACACAAAAAGATCAGCTCTTAAAAGATCCAATTTCTGTTCGTAGCTCAGGGTTATTTAGTGAATAACTGATAACGTATCTTTCACAGACCCTGTTTTTCTTCAAAAGAACTTGAGAAGATGGCACAGAATGATCCCCATAGCACAGGCTTTAGCAATAAGCCTCCTATGCTCGTCAGATTTGAATACAATATCTCGTGACATATGATGGAACATATGCTATCTCAACAAAATACTGGGTGTTGAAGATCTGTGGTTTTCTGACCACATGTCCCAATGGTACCAAATACCGAAAATCGCATGTATTTGCATCAAGCCTGAAACTACTCATAGCAAGATTATAAAAATCTGAGCTTGATACAAAAGCCTTTAGCATCGTGCTATGGCGTCGCCAAATGATATCTCTGCCAGCCTATTACTTGGAATAGTGCTAAAGAGTTATGTGATGCATTGAAAGAGCAGTTTGGTGGTACAGAGGAGGTTATCGAAAACACTCGAGAGATCCTTAACCAACAATACGATACTTTCACTCATGTCAAAGGGGAGACCCTAACACAACAATTTGAGAGGTTTTCTTGTTTAATCGGGGAGCTAAAGTTGGTGAACAAAGAATTCACAAAATCAACTTTAAGTAACCAATTTATGAGGTCTTTACCTGAGAAATGAGATAAAATAGCCATAGTGATGAGAACAAATACGGATTTTAAAGATTTGACACTGACCCAGCTTCATGGAAGGCTCTTGACTTTTGAAAGAGAGCTTGTCAAGAAAAAGAGCTCCAGGAAACTGGGAAAGTGTCCGACGAATATGTATTTGGTAACACGGCACATCTGGGTCAGGAAAGTTCATCAACAGGAATGATAAGTGACCAGAGGTATGACCACTTTATTGACATATCAACAGGAATCAACCCTAGTCAACATTCCTCAAACTATGCATTTGCTACTAGTGATGACAGTCATAATCAAGATAATCTGTCATTTGTTTTTGATGATCTTAAGTACATTGATCCCATTGATCTTGAGGAAATGGATATTCTGCATCAGGTAGCTCTCCTAAGTGTAAGAGCGAATAATTTTTATAAGAAAACTGATAGAAGTTATCCAGGACTTAATAGGAGATCCAGGGTTGGGTTGGACAAGTCCAAAATAAAGTGTTTTAAATGTAATCACCTGGGTGATTTTGCTAGGGAATGTAGGAGTCAAAACTCGGCACATGTCATTACCTATCCAAATTAAAGACCTCAAGCTAATCAAATACACTTTTATCAATATACCCATGCATCAAGTGTTTAAAACACAACCCATTTTGCAAGTCCTACACATGTGCAATATATCCAAGCACCTCTTCCTCAAGTTTAGTATGTCCAAATGCCCATATCACATGTTCCAGCACCCTCAATTGTTCCTGCTCTTGCTCCTACATCAGTTAAGCCAAACCAAAAAAGATTTTTCACACAAGGTTTTATTGATTGGAGCAGTTTGCGTGAAAATCTAACAGATGAAAATCTTACTTTAATAGCAAGTTATAATGATAAACATGCAAAGTTTTGTTTAATGGCTTTGGATCATGCCTCAGGTGAAGAATCTCAAGAAAAAGAAACCTCTGCTGATGAAAGCTCGATTGGTGAAATTGCTGGGAGGCCAAGACAAACATTGGTTTGTGAAGAGGGTGATGCCGAAGGAACCAAAAACTATCCCAAAAGTACCACCGACCTCATCAATGCTGATCATCTGAAGGTTGTCGTTTCCAATGTATCACCTCAAGTTCTGAAATAACTATGTTCAGACAAATGCATCATAGCATTTGCTAACATCAAAGAGGTAAATGAAAACCTTTGTGAAAAGATCGAAGTTAGTGAAATTATCCTAGAAAACTAAAAAATGACTTCGAAAATAGACTAACTGAAAAGGATCAAGAAATCAGCACCTCAAAACATGAAACATCCATAATCAGAGACCAACTCCAGTCAATGACAGAAAAATATCACAACTGCAAAAAGGAGTTGGAAGCCACCCAAATCAATTGTGAAAAATGGGTGCAGTCTTGCTTTGATTATGAAAAAATGCTAGAAAAACAGATAAAAAGCAATGAGAAGTTTGTTTCAAGTCTTGCTAACTATTGATACAAAATGTCTATCGCCTACGTCTTTGGGTCATGTCGTGTATGTAATAGGCCTGAAATGTTATATTTATTTGAATGTATGTTCAGTTCGTACGAAGTGGCCACCTCGTACGGAAGTTAGATTGTAGTCAACTTCGTACGAAGTTGATTCACTTCATACGAAGGTAGTTTAGTTCACACGAAGGTGGATGCCTATAAATAGACATCGTGTGTTCATTTGTTAGTAGTGGTTTTTGTTGACTGATAAGGCGAAGCCCTGTCAAAATCATTTCAGGCTGTACAAGTTTAACAATTAATGAAACAGAAACATTGAAAAGTATATCTTAATCTATTATCGCTATAATAAAATGATTTCCGCGCATTTTATGACTAGCTAATTAAATTAGGACCTGAGCTAATGGAGCACAGATCTACACATTCACTTTGCACGAAGATAAATGGACTGATTTTTCAAAGGAATACGTAAAATCTAACAAACCCTTGAAAGATTCAAACCTAAAATCAACGAGAATCATGATAAAAACATCAAAAAATGTAAAATTTTGAACACCCTCGCACGAACTACACATTCACTTCGCACGAAGTGAAAATATGTCAAGTTTGAAGAAAATCAACTTCGTACGAAGAAAATCTAACTTTATACGAAGTAAACTCTTGAAAATTCTGGTTTTTATCTTCGCACGAAGATAGAACCTAAAGTTGGTTATTTATATTCATACAAACTGGGATTTAATTGTGTTTTTGTGTCTATCGTCGCACCAGGGTCAATTTCGCATAGATCTTACTTCGCAAGAAGCTGTTTCTGACCAAATTTCTCGACGAAATGGAAAATGAATTTTTCAACGCCTTCGCGACCTCAAACACTAAAACAGCAGGTGTTCAAAGTATAAATCTCGAAAACGAAATGGGACTATGAGTAAACCCCCAAAGCTGATGTGTTTGGAAGATTTTTACGGATGGAACGAGAGATTCGTTAATTGGGTACAAGCAAATTATTTCGATTGCTGGTACGCCATTGAAGAAAATATGTTGCACACATTGGTGAGAATGGGCTTGAAAAGACATTGAGTCAGTTTACTACAGCAGAGAAAGATAAGTTCGTAAGGGAAAACAAAATGATGAATATCCTCCAGCAAGCCATTAAAGAAGATATATTTACGCTTTTAGAACATGATGGTGACGCTCAATCTGTTTGGAATGCCTTGAAGGTGAAATTTCAGGGAAGCACCTAGATGATTAAAAGCAAGAAAGCTTTGTTGATAAAGTAGTTCGATATCTTTAATCTTTTGAAAGGTGAACAATGAAGCAGTTAATCGAAAGATATTGTCACCTGGTTGTTGAGATGAAAAGATTGGGTATTCAAAAAGAGAACGAAGAGTTAGTGGACAAATTGGCTGATGCATTACCTGAAGGGGATTGGTCAACCTACTTGACAATCTTGAAAAACAGCTCAGAAATAATACTATCAGTTTGTCAAGGTTCATAGAAAAACTAGAAGGTCACGAGCTCGAAATGCAAAAGATGGCTAAAACTAAAGGATCACACATACAACAAGATGTGAATCTGTATTACAAAGGAAGTCCAACAACCAACACTCAAAGTCCAAAAATACATACTGCTTTCAGTCATTTCCAACTTATGATCCTAACTCACCATAAACACCTCAATTTTCATAAAATTGGAACAATTATCAAAGCAGCTAGAGCAATCAAAATAACTCGAACTAATGAATCTTACAGTGCAATATCGCTGTGAATTTAGAGAATGCTCAAGATTTTACAAAGAATACTCCCAGATAGCACATGGGTTTGCTTGCATCCGTATCGGAATCATATGAAAGTTTGGTAGCTGGAAAGATTGGAAATCCAAACAGGACGAAGGAAGATTATGACTAAATCGATCCAGAAGAGTTGGAGCTCATAGATATCAAATGGGGCATGGCCAGCATTGTTCACAGAGCACAATGGTTTATGGAGATTACGGGACAAACTAGTTTGGGTGGTCCAGATGGAAAGCTAATGTTCGATAAATCAAAAGTCACTTGTTTTAAATGTCGAGAGAAGGGACACTTCAAGAGAGTATGTCCAAACCACGAAGTAAATGGAAACCAAAATCCATTTGGAGACGACTAATAGTAAAAGGCGATTTATCACCAACCTTAGACTACATCAAGAATGATTCAAATTGAGGACGGTTCGTCGAATTCCAAAGATAAAGCTCTTGTCATTTCTCAGGAGGATGAAGGATTCAATTGGAATAAGTATATTTTAAAGACCGAAAGTCTTGCACTTTTGGTAGAGATTATAGAAGAACCTGAATCAGTTGAAGAAGAATATGCTGAGGCGAATTTCAATGAAACTCCAAACGAATAATACTACTATGATCCTTCTACTAAGGAAGATATTTTTCATAGTGCATTTAAACCTTTAATAGCATGACGTGTATAAATCTTTTATAGGTTTTCTTTGAACTGAACTATAAAGTACATTGTGATGAAAAGCCTAAGCCAGAGCTGGAAGAAATGATCGATGTGAATAAGGAGATGACCGCTGAGAATCTTACCGAGATTGCTAACAAAGTGATGATAGCAAACTTGAAAGAGGTAGTTTCTGAAAAGGTTCAGGAGAGGGTTAATGTGTCGGTCAAAGAAGGGGGTAAGGTTCAGATGATCGAAATCGAAAAACCTTACATGAAGTGCTTGGAGCCTTGCAAGGAATGTTCTAAAAAAGATGAAAAATATAAACAACTAAAAAAGCTTTCTTATAATCTGTCAAGTGATTATAAAAAAATAAAAGAAGCATACGATAAACTGAGCAAAACTATTAACCAATTCCAACAAGCTAGTAGGGAAGACAATGCTACTCTTCAATGCTAAAAGCAATGGTTATGGATAAAGGAATGGCCATAAATATTCATATTAACACAATTGCTAAGCTAAAAAGTGAGCTAGAAACAATGAGAATTGAAATGGAAAGGGTTAATAAGTTGTTGATCAGTTATTCAACTACTTCATATGTGATTGATCATATTCTTCCAACACAACCAGAAAAAATTAAAAAGGAAGAAAATGATGCTGGTTCTCAAAACAAAGGTTTGAGTTATAATCGAGTTCCACCCCCGACGTGGGATAGTTACTCCAGGAAAAAGCCTGAAGGGGTGGAAAAGGCGCTCAAATTGAAATTGAAAACTGAAAAAAAAAAAAAGACGAGCTGCCTGAAAATCTCGATGTAACCTACACCAAATCTGATAATGAGTGTGAATCAGATGTGGTAGAAAATGTTTTGGGAAATGACAGTGAAAGAACTGATTTTGATAGTGCTAATTTGAGGCTTGAAAAAACAAGTTCAAGTTCACCTTCTGAAAATGAAGAAAGCTTTCACAAGAACTACATTCAGAAATTAGTAAATAATTTGAATGATGATCCTAATCTTGTCGTGAACAAAATGAAAGGATCTGATAAGTTATATTCTGATGAAGAATTTACGATTCAGAATGTGAATCTTGATAAGTTGATAAAGTTTTGAAGTTAATTGAAAAGAGTGTGAGCAAGAAAATCATAATGCATCTTACTATTCCAAACCAAAATGATCATTTTTGAACAATCAAAAAGGAAGGAATTATCTTGAAACTAAAAGAAAAGGTTTGGGATATGTTAAGAAGAATAACAACAAGTTTCGAAAACCAAATTTTTCAAAGAAGATAAACTTTGTTTTCGGAACAAGCTAAGAAAGCGAGAAAGAAAAATTGTCAAAAGAACAGTCAAATGATGAATTTTATGTTGAGAAAAAACGCCGTGAACAAGTTATGAGATCCCTTGTTGTAAACGACAATAGGACCTGCTTCAAATGCAACCAAGTTGGACATAATGCAAGAAATTGTTCACAAAATGTCTCTAAACCTGTTTACAGTGTTAAGAAAACTTCAGAGGATGTTAAACAAAAGTCCCCAATATTAGTTCTTACTAATATTTTGAAAAGAAACAACGAATCTAACAACATTGTGAAACCAGCAAATCCTAAAATTTTAAATGAAAGACTGGTGAATCATCAATTCAAAAGGAACAAAAAGATTAAAAATTCTATCCTAAAATTGCTTTTTCAAAGAATCAAACTTGGGTGACTAAAACAAAAACATCATCTGAAGAAGTCAAAACCACTGTTCCAACCATGACTGATAAAAAGGTTGAGGTTGAACAGAATGCTGAATTAATGAAAGAAAGTGTCTGTGAACCAAAAGTGGAAAGCCCAAACCCACCCAAAACCGTCAAGGTTGGGTCTCGCTATTCAAATAATCGCTTAATTGCATGTGAAGGGGCTCCCAAGATCAATAATTTCCAAGTGGATAATGGATAGTGGAGCTTCTCGACACATGATGGGAATGTTGGCCTTGCTATACGATGTTAAATCAATCCGAGGAGGCTATGTTGGGTTTATGGCTAACTAAGGTGAAAGAATTATCCATGAAGGAATGGAGTTAGAGAACAACTTGCTGAGTATTTTTTAGATTCGTGACAAAAAGTTCACGACACATTTCAGAGATCGAGAATGTCTCATTTTGAAGCCTAGATTCCATATTCTGGAGGAGTGGATTCTAATGCGCGCTCCTCGAGAAAACGACTTGTATGTCTTAGACATGAGCAATTCAACAACAACAACGAAATATGTGCAATGCTTTGTGTCCAAAGCAACAGAAAAAGAATCAATCATGTGGCATAGGAAGATGGGACACATTCATCTCAGAAAGATGAACTTCTTAGTACACAAAAACCTAGTGGCGGGAGTCAATTTAAAGAGTTTTCAGTTGAGTGACACCTACATAAGCTGCAAAAAGGGAAAACAACATAAAAAGTCTTGAACTCAATCAAGCTCCCAATAGAGAGACTACATATGGATCTCTTTGGACTTGTCAACGTTCGAAGTATTTCAAGGGATCTTTATTGTCTTGTTGTGACTAACGACTACTCAAGATTTTCATGAGTGAGGTTATTGGAAAGCAAAGACGAAACTTTTGAAAATCTAATGTTCTGTTATGAAAATTGGAGATCCTATATCATTTATCAATTCGATGCATAAGAAGTGACAATGGTATAGAGTTCAAAAACAATCAGATGTTAGAATTTTGCAATGAGAAGGGAATTTTGCATGGATTCGATGCACCTTATACTCCAAAGCAAAATGGTGTAGCTAAACGCAAAAATAGAACCCTAATAGAGACAGCAAAAACATGCTCGCTGATTCGAAACTGCTAGTTAGTTTTTGGAGCGAAGTCGTGGCGTCTGCATGCTATACACCGAACAGAGTATTGACAGTCAAACTATACAAGAAAACGTGTTTCGAGCTACTTAACCAGCGAAAGGCAAATCTGAAGTATTTAGAACTGTTGGGTCACCATGCACTGTAATTGATGCTAATGGCAAATTCGGGGATAAATCAATGGAAGGTTTCTTCATGAGATATGCTAATCCACTTCTGAGAGTATATTTACCTTTGCATAAACCGGTTTATTGAAGCTCAGAACGTATATTGTCAAAGATACATGTCTCCAACAGAAACCAGGAGATGCTTGGCTGTTCAACTATAGTCTCAAGGATTCTTTCTAGCTGCCAGCTGAACCGATAGATGAGGAACTTTTGATCCATATCAGCAACAACAAACATTATCGCAAGAACAAGTTCCTAGACCAATCGCGATTACTCAACACCTGTTGGTACTCATGAAGCTAAAGCAGGCTCTAGCACTCAACATCCAGAATCACAGAATGCTGGAACAAGTGATCCTACTGATAATCAAGAGATGAATGAACCTACTCTTACATTTGATCAATCCAATGATTCTAATTCTGATGCTAAACCGAATATCACAATGATGGATCTACTTCCGATGATGGTGCAGAAAGAATGAAATTTTACTCAAGAATCAAGTGGCTGAGCAAAATATCACAAATCTAGAACACGAAGTAGCGTTCCGAATGATGTTATGCGAGGAGATTGTCGTACCACCCATCAGAGAATATCATTGGAGAGTTGCAGACTGGTGTTAAAACGCAAAATCAGATCAATGAGGATCTTAGTTGTTTTTATTCTAATATTGCACCTATACAAGAAACGGTCTCATATAAATGTTTTATCTCATCAAATTGAGCCAAAGACATACAAAGAAGCTCTTACTGAGGAAAGTTGGGTAAACGCGATGCAAGAAGAGCTACTACAATTTGAAAACTCGGAATTTGGAAGCTTGTTTATCTACCAGATGAACATAAAAAGATAAACACAAAGTGGATCTTCAATTGTAAAAGGGACGATAGAGGAGTCATTGTTCGAAATAAAGCTAGACTTGTGGTTCAAGGATTTCATCAGCAAGAGGGAATAGACTACACTGACGTCTATGCTCCTGTGGCAAGATTAGAAGCTATGCGCATTTGCGTCATGGAAAGGATTCAAGGTGTACCAATTAGATGTAAAGTTCGCGTTCCTATGTGTCAAATCACTGGGGTTTGTTGATCCGATACATAAAGACAATGTTTACTGGATAAGGCGTTATACGGCTTACACCAGACCCCAAGAGCCTGGTACGAGATGCTTTCTCAACATCTTTTGGAACACGGGTTCATCAGAGGAACAGTAGACAGTACCCTCTTCACACGGGAAGCAAAAGGACATATCATAATTGTGCAAATATATGTGGATGATATCATTTTTTGTACAACCAACGATGAGATGTGTAAAGACTTTGAAAGAGTCATGAAGAAAAAATTCGAGATGAGTTCTATGAGGGAGATGAATTTCTTTCTAGGACTTAGGTTGATCAATTGCCTGATGGTGTCTTCATACATCAGACAAAGTATGTGAACGTTGTTTTGGAGAAATTCAAAATGACCAAAGCATCACCAGTATCTACCCCATTAGCTCTCAATCACGGCATCGGACCAGATTCGACCGAAGTGAAGATAGAAAAACCTTTATATTAGTCGATGATCGGATCATTAATGTATCTGACAGCTTCAAGGCCGGATATCATGTATGCAACATGCCTCTACGCACGCTACCAGTCAAGTCCCAGGGTGTCGCATTTTTGATTGTCAAAATGATTCTTCGATACCTAAAAGGTTGCCAAGCACCGGCATGTGGTATCCATGATCAGACGAATTCAATCTTGCAGGATACTCCGACTCTGACTTTGGGTGTTGCAGATTAAATGCTAAATCTTCAACTGTTGGTTGCCAGTTCTTTGGCACACGATTAGTAACGTGGCAATGCAAGAAGCTAACCACGGTCGCTCTCTCTACTTGCGAAGCAGGATACGTTTCAGCTTCCGGTTGTTGTTCCCAAATCTTGTGGATACAACAATATATAAGAGACTATGGATTGCAGTTTCTTGACATGACTATATATGTAGATAATGAGGCAGCCATTAACATAACGAAAAATCCGGTTCAACACTCTAAAACCATACATATTGAGATACGACAACACTTTATCCGTGACTGCTACGAGAAAAAAGTTGATTCGTATTGAAAAGATCCACACTGATGAACAAAAAGCAGACTTTTAAACAAAACCTTTGACTAAGCAAAATTTAAATATCTTTTGAAATTAAACGAGATGAAAGAACTGACATCAAGAGGGGACAGGGAGGTTGAAGCAGAGATGGATGACGATTTGACGTAATCCTCTTCAGCTTGTCAAGTTTTTACTTTTCAAATTTCTTTCTTTTAAAAACAAAAATCCAAAAATATGTTTTTGATTTTAGGGGGAGAAATATATTGTGAAAAATACAAAAACATATAAAATTTTGAAAATGTACAATAACATGAAAAAGGCAAAAGGAGGTTTTGTGTATAAAAGAGGAAATCATAGAACATCAGTGGGCTATCACAGTACGCTAAAGAATTGCAGTGTTTAAATAGTGTTAAACAGGTCTCACTACTGATGTGTCAGTAGGCTTCTCATATTCAGTAAATTGTTTTCGAGATATAAACATAAAGAAAAACTTCTTAATTAGTGGGTTAACATCTTTCGGATATATGGACTTAATACACCGAATTTCGTTTGAGAGATTGCCAGATTCTGAGATACTAGGTCTTTGTAGATCAATGGTATCTGGGGTATTATACAAGTTCTTCTGATTTTGCGTCAGCATTGGCCTAGAACTTGTAGAATACTTTTGCTTTTGAGAGATTGTTGGATTCTGAGATACTAGGTCTTTATAGATAAGTGAATCTGTTTGGAACTTAAAGTTTTCAAGATCAATGGGATTGATGATAAGTCTAAAAAACGGAGATGATCCTCTAACACAAACTCACAAAAAATGTCTATACATATGTTTGCACATGGCTATTTCATTTAAAAAAACCCAAAAAGATTTTCAATGTATTTTAGCATAAACTTTGACAAATCAGAAGATTTTATTTTAATCTTAGTTTCAATAGCCGATGATAGAAAACTGATCTTCAAAGTTCAAAATTGTTGTATGTTGACTGAAATCTACAGAACAACGGGTTGGGAGCTAATTTGAAATGAGAAAATGATTTGAAATGTTCAAAAGTTCATTAAACTAAAACTTAAAATTGTCTGAAAACATCAGTTTGTTCACAAAGTGCTGGACTTGGTATACGAATCAGTTAACCAAGGTCATTAACTTGGACTTGGTAGACAAATCAGTTAACCAAGGTCATTAACTTGGACTTGGTAGACAAATCAGTTAACCAAGGTTATTAACTTGCACTTGGTCAACTGAGTGGGTCTTTAAAACTGGTAAATTGTTCGAGGAGTTGAAACTTCTAAAAGAAATGGTTCACTTCGCACGAAGTGAGATTTCACCTCGCACGAAGAAAGAATTCACTTCGCACGAAGTTGATATTCACTTCGTACGAAGTAAAATCTCTGAACCTATAAAAGGATCAGCTTCGTATGAAGAGAACATAATTGTTTCTTCAACTTGCTCCACATGAACTGAGATTTTGTAAACCAAACGATGAAGCGTTGCCCAAATTTCAATTGTAGTGGTTGACTCGCACACCACTAACAATGATTAAGGCAGTTTAGATGAGAATGGACCGTGAAATGAACCCAAAATGAATGATTACGACTATAATGAACTTTAAGCATATATTTAGGACGATTTAATGGAAAAAATTTAAGATTGAACTTAGATCTATGTAAATCGGCGATATTAGTTTCATATTCAACCATCAATTTCATCAAAGATCATCGAATTCATGTTTTTGATTCTTAACTGTTTTGAACGAAGTAAAAAGTCACTTCGTACGAAGTAAAAGTTCACTACGTACGAAGTGAAAATGTTCTTAATTGTTTTAAAATCCATCTTCGTACGAAGTGGATTTGTCTTTGGTAAAATGTTGCTTTCTTTGTACGAAATGAGAATATTACCTTCGTACAATCAACTTCGCACAGAAGGGTTTTGGTTTTTGAAACTTTCATCTAAGTGTTTGTTGATTTTGGGTTTCGTAGGATAAGAAGTCGAACTTTGAGTGGAAGCACAACATCTATTGTGTTCTCGATGATACGATCTCGGAGATGAAACCTTTTAAGGAGATTTTGGATTTCATGGATCGTTTACCTCTAAAGAAAGCGCTGACTGATCAACACAAAGCATACAGATCTCATGTACAAAGATTTTGGGAACATGCAAAGTTTGTACCAGAGTTAAAGGCTATCAGATTGTTTGTAAGGATCGGAAATGAAGACAAAGAGGTGCTTATCGCTAAAGCATTGATATGAAGGGTTTTGGATTTCAAGGATAAAGATGATGATCCAACAATGTATTCAGAAAGGATGGCGAAAGGGTGTTTCTATTGGATAGGCTATAAAGGAGCTGTGAATGCGTATAAGTTATTCGTTCATTCAATAGTTCACACTCTAAGTCACATAATAGGAGGGTACGATGTCCTTTTAGACTATGAGATGTGCATGATAGCTGCTCTCACTCTTAATCGGCCTTACAACTTTACGAGATTGATTTTCAAACAAATGAAGGCGAACGTTGAAGTTGATACAAATGTTGAAACATAAGTTTTTCTGCTACTTCTGATCATGACAAAGAGGCTGAATCGATATCTGATGAAAGTATTGATTTTGAAGCAGCAGCATCAGAAAAAGCCAAGCAGCATAAACTGTGACAACCGGAAAAATAATGGTAAATTCCGTACAACTTAACAACTTAATTATATAATTTATTTCACTCGTTACGATTTAATTAATGCATGATCAGGTCGCGTAATGTCTAGAAATCATAGGCCATGGTTAATTATGTCAAACAACAATGTTACATTCTTCACGTTGCGAGAAACAACAAACTATGTCCAAATATGCTGGCAAAATGCTGAAAACACTATTCACCAGAACACACCATTCATACCAGCAAGTTTCCGAAAACTGTCGGAACAAGCAATGAATGGCACGAAAGCATTTTATGGTTGAAATACAGATAAAAACCCCTAAATAGGGACACTACATGCAAAGAAACATTAACTTTCCAGAAAATACATATCGATAAAATTCGTCCGAGTCGCGCTAAAATATAACAAATTCATTGTCCGAAATGCCAAAGTGCAACAATTTAAATATCGTAGGACTCATAAATAATGTTATGCATCCTAAATAAGCTTGGGGATATCAACAGAATATCCTAAACATAAACTCCCGGTGTTACACCTCAACTTGTACACATTACCCAAATTCGAGCCGCTAGACGAACAAATTATATTCCTACCATCTAATTGCCAAACATAAAAGCTAGCGAACTAGTTAGTCATATTTTGGAGTCGTAAAAACCTTAAATAAACTTCATGACATCAATGGTAAAATAAAACCATAGCTCCCGGTATTATATTACAACTTTTCTATAACACCCGATATCGAATCGACGAGCGATCTAGTGACCATTTTACCATCCAAAAACAACACCCCACTAAACTAGTGACTAGTTAAACTTTATTTAAAACCCTAACTACCATTCATACCCTAATTAACCTAATGAATAAAATATCTACAAGATTAACAATATATGCACATGTTTAAAAAAAATACATTTACCCCCCCCCCCCCCATCCAAAAATCGGTCAACAAGTGGGTCCCACCCACATGTTTCTTGTTTGAAAAATGCAAGATTTGCAATAGTGTAAGTATGGTGATGAAGATTTGTGAATGATGGTTATGATATTATAAGTATCATCCATTTTCACACTTTCATTTAAAAAAAAACTTAACTCCCCTTCCTTTCTTCCTCAACCCCACGCCACCATTAACACCACCATCCACCACTATTTCTCCACCACTAAACACCCTAGATTAACCTACTTCAAGACCCCTCAAGAAGGAGCAAGCATGGAGGACTCTTAGAGCTTCATTTAGAGCTTAATCTTTTCTTAATCTTCATCATAACCATAGCAAAGTTGTAAGGTCATTTCTCACCATTTTCAAGCTTGTTATAATATGTAGATTAGTAAAGTACATGTTGATCATCTTGAATCCTAAAGAAAAATAGATTAAAACCCTAACCCCACCTTAAAAGTTCACTAAAAATTATGTATTATGTAGTGATTATATTATTATGTGCTAGATGATGTTTCTACATATGTTGATCTTGTTCAAGTAGGCCGTTTAAGTGTATGATCTTGGATGATTAAGAACAAAAAAATGATGATTTAAACATATTAATGTTCGAATCAAGACAAGATCATCCATCCCATGATCCATGAACTTTACTACAAAAATAAAAGTATGTTATTTAAAGTTGTTTAAATATAAGAACAAGATTAGTGTGCTACAGATGATGGTTTAAATGATCTTGTTAAAAGGATTAAAAAGTGTCATCATATATTTTAAAAGTGTGACTAGAAAAAATATATAAAGTTCATGGAACATGACAATATTCATGTGCAAATTACACATGCAAAGTTGATAGTTGAAACTTGATTTGAGTTGATTGAGATTAAGGAATTTAAACATGCTTAAAATACGTTTTAAAAACGTGGAAAACGCCATAGTTTAGGGGTAACTATGGCGAATTTTTTTCTAAAAGCTAATCGCGATTAAAGTACGATTAACGGTGTGATTAATAGGACTAAACGCGATTAGTGACATTAATCGGTAATTAAGAAAGTTTAATAAAAAGGGTTAAGCCCTAATCTTACAAGAACTTTTAAAAAACACTTATAT